>LR738710.1:702968070-703130677 GCA_902687465.1 Secale cereale | reverse complement strand
GGGGTAGGTTTTGACCATCCTCCGCAACGCGAACACCACCTCCCTCATTCCCTAGATCGACCATATCCTCTAAGGTTGTAAAACCTTATATTAGAGCACGAGGCTCTGATACCAATTGAAAGGATCGATACGGTCGACTAGAGGGGGGGTGAATAGGAGACTACAAATTTTAATTTTTCTTGTCAATTTTAATGTTTAGCGGATAAATAGGGTTCACTAAATATGCAACTAGGTGAACACAACCTATATGACAAGCAAGCTTAAAGTAAAGTATGCTAGGCAACAATCTAATTAGCAAGCCAACAAGCATACAATGTAGTAAAGTGCGGGAAAGGATTAATCACAAGTGAGGCGAGGACGCGGATTTTATCCCGAAGTTCACTCTTCCTTGGGTAAGAGCTACTCTCCGTTTAGAGCGTTGCCGGAGCCAAAGCTTGCGGAACGCCACTAAAGGCTCACCGTAATCTCTTTCGAGTCACCCCAATGGATGAGCCTCGAATCACTCGAGGTTGGTCTTGAAGGCGACCACCACACCTTTACAAACTTCTCCGGAGCACACCACAAGCAAGGAAGATTCCGGAGGAACCTCTAAACGCCTAGGAGCCCAAGCTCCAAGAGTAAGAAGTCAATGGGGAAGAAATGTTGCGGGGAACGCGATTTGGTTTGGTCAAGATGTAGATCGGGCCTTGCTCTCCCAATCCCCAAAGTTTCAACAAGTTTGGGTGGAGGGATTGAGAGTATTGGGGAGTATAGCAATGGTGGAGCTCAACAAGACATTAGGGTTAAAGGTTCGAGGTGGAAGAATGGGATTTTTATAGTGTTCTTGGCCGGGTGGGGATTTCTGCCTGTTGGATCCCGTGCGGACAGGGTACTCAGCGACTTTCACACCACCCCGTGCGCAGGGGAGTCAAAAGACCCCGTGCGCACGGGTACCCAGAGAGTTTACGCAGCACCCCGTGCGCACGCGGTCTTTTGACCCCCGTGCGCACGGGCTACCCTGAGAGTTACGCAGTACCCCGTGCGCACGGGGGTCCAAAGACCCCGTGTGCATGGGGTATTGAGTAACTTCCTGTTATAATCTCTCTGAGTACCACAAGCACACACACTTAGGATTTTAGGTGGTAGGAATGGGTAGGCTAGACTATATGGTTCGGCAATAGCATTCGCACACAACTTTCACCCACACAAACCCCTCTTAATAGTGCGTTCTTTCCTACGACTCGAAGCAAACCATAACTAAACCTTTGATTCGCCGGAAGACCACGCCTTTGACCTTTTTGAATTGGGGGGTCGCACATCTCCATCACGAAGCACTTGGATCCAATATCCTGAGATACACTTTAGTAACTGATCTTAGTTCAACTAACCACATAGTCATCACACCAAAATATAGTATAAGTGCCCCTTGCACTTTCATAACCTTCTAGCTTTTTTGTTGGGTTAGCCTTCTCACTTTAAGTCTTTATTCCACATCAACTTATCTTTTGATAAACCATTGCTTTTGGAACTATACACGTGCTTACACTCGGTAACACATTGGTCCATTAAACTGTTTTCATTAATCAGTAAACCACATTATAGGGCCATAGATGCACCTTCACCAGTCCCAACTATGGTGTGGCGCAATGATGCCTTCTCGAAGGTGGGCATGTACATGTCCCGAGTCTGCACTGACATCACCATGGGCAACAGAGCCAAATACCTCTTTTGGTATGATCGTAGGATTCTTGGATGGATGAACCTCTAAGCCATCTCTATGAGCAAGAAGTTTTTGGGCTCTACAAAACATGTACACTTTATAAAACATCGCCAACTTATGTGACCTTTGGTTGGGCTTATGTGACATTCAACTTTCCACTTCGCTGGATGTCGTGGTCATCTTCTGGTTCATACGCGATGGCTTCGTTATACCATATACGATCTCGAGGAGCATATATTTTCCTCACTAGCAAAATTTGGATCATCCAAATGTAACCAAAATGTGACTTCTTCTCTTGGCTCGTGGCGCATGACAAAATCCTCAGCGGAAATTCTGCATGTATGTAGTTGTTCACATTTGTAAGCTCTGTCATATTCACCCGAAGATGGTTCATCATTTATGTTGGGACTACCACTTCAGACGTTTGTTCCTCTATAAGTATGTATTTTTCAAGGCAAGTCATGATCTTAGTTTTGCCAACAGAAACAACAACAATTCTTAGCTTAACAGAAAAAGGTCACCTCCCTCTTGAAGAAAGAGTGAATGTCCACTAGTGGGTTGACTGTGTACACTATGTACATGTGTGTAGTTTGGAAGGAAAGAAACGCGGAATCATCCAAAATATTGTGATCCAACCTTTAAAAATTGTGATGATAGTTCATGAAACAAATGTAGTGGCGGGCTTTGGCCTAACAGGATCCCATTCTTGTGGCCCCTCTCACCATCAAATCTAGGGTTCTAACATTTTATTCTCTTTGTTACCTTGTATTTAAATGCATATTCTACCTTTACATGAGATTTCACATCCCCCCTCATATTAAAAATGTCTTGTATTGTCTTGAAAATCGACTAGGAGTTTTTATTGGAATGCCATAGAATGAGAGTCTTTGACCCTATTTGGTGTGGCTGGATTACGAGTATCAATTACAATGGAATTCTTATTGTTAAGCTGAACAACACCACGAGCACTAACTTTCACAGTGTGAAAGGTGTCAGGCAAGGGGGCATCTACCCACTCACCCTCTTAATTTGAAAAAATGCTTAAAAATTCCTAAAGGAATGATATCTTTGATGTTTGGTTGTTGACCTTATTGATAAGGGAGTCGTTGTACTACTTTTGTCCGGGTTTATTATTCCCCATTGTATTTTTGGTCATACTTTGACCGTATATTTTACTAGCAAAATATAAGTGATATGACACAAAAATTATATTGTAAGATTCATATTTAAAATTACTTTCTAATGAAATATATTTTGCTAAATATAACTTATATTTTATTACTAAAATTGATAGTCAAACTTTGAACCAATATACGAAGGAGAATAATAAACCCGGATGGAGGTAGTACTTTGGTGCGTTGATGATACTATTATTGTATTGATTATGACCATGATAAGTCTCTGAACCATATAAATCCCCTTTAGTATTTGAGCTTATGTCTTGTATTTATAAATCATCTTCCAAAAAGGTGAAAGTTTCTGTGCTGGAGGAGACAATGACATTGCGAACTTCTATGCTAATCTTTTTGTTGTTAGATTGGTCAATTTCGATGATATATTTGATAGTTCCTATTAGTTTTCCTCTCTAAAAGATGTGGACATGTACTTCCTTGGGCTAAATACTTGAAAAAGTTTGATTCTTGGAGAGGGAATGCTATTTCCATGGGAGAAATAATCCTAATGAATATTACATTGACCAATATTTCTTCCTATCATATGTCCATTTTCAAGTTGAACAAAACCTTTATTGAGAGACTTGATAAACATACAAGGAGACTATTCAATGTTGTAACATGAAAAATGATGTTACCTTATTATGTAGTCTAGGATGTGTATATCCAAAGAGAAAATGGGCCTGAGAGTAAAGATCTTAGGAAAAAAACACTAGCTAGTTGGTTAAAATTGTGGTCACTACTACAGGTGTGAAAATCAATGGCCCCTCAACACAGACCGACCAACTTGGGATGGTCATTGATGAGATTCATCACTAACAGGCCACTCCAGAGTCATCTCTAGTGACTGTTTTGGACAATTCATCACTGAACGACCAATAGGGGGTTCACTGGTGATTCACACTTCTTCACTTACTGGTCATTCCATATGGGGAGTCACTGTTGACAATTCATCATTAACCAGCCAATCTTAGTGATCGGTCACTGTTGATTCATACACATCACTTTAAGACTTTTCCTACGCAAATGTTTGAGTTTTTCAGCTAACCTACCACACGCAAGTCCCCTACCCCACCCCACCCCCATGACCTCCTCTCTCTCTCTCTTCCTCTCGCAGTGGCACTTGCTTCCACGCCCTCATTACCGTCTTCATGCGCCGATGATCCACATTCAGCTAGAGTAGCGCACATGACGAAGCAGGACATCGTCAGATACATCTCTCTCCCTCATTTACACCCTAAATGGCTACACCTTACTTCCACTCGAAAAGGGCATCATGAAAGTCAATTTACTCTATGTCTACCTTCCTTCCACCCCGAACGACAGCAATCTAGGTGCACAAGGATCACTATTGGTCACTGCACGCACACCAGGTGCTCAAAATAATTTCATAGTATACTGCTGGAGCTCACCCATATAGCCTTTTGGTTCCTAGGTGACATCCAAGTGAAGTTTGCATGCATCATAGCTTCTAATGCTATAGTTGTAGTTGTCTTCTCGCCTTGAGTGTGTTCATTGATGTTCCAAGATGATGTTTTAGCTTTATGGAGGAAGAGGGTAAATATTTCTTAATTTGGAGTAGTCCCAGCAAAGCTTATATACTCTAGAAAAGACACTTGTGCAAGATGAATTCATGATAGAGTTTATTATGAATTGCTTCATATCGTTAAACTTTCAGGTATGGAGACGTCAACAAGTTAGGTGGATTTTAAGTTATGTGCAATGATAGTTTCTTCTGTTCAAAACATATATGTAGTTTCGATTTTGCTAATTGCGATTGATTTGGCTTTTATGCATTAAGCTTTTCCTATGGGTTGTACCGGATTTTTCTCTTTGTTATATTTTTTCCTCATGCAGGGTTCATCATATCAAATTTGTGAGAGCTCGGAAACATCAAGTTGGTGTTTCTTCATGTGCTAGTATCTATTATAGAGAGAAAACAAAAATAGGTTGTGATCAATTGTTTTGTTTGAGTTGTTCTCTAGTAAAAAAGAAGTTGTGCAGTAATATGTTCTTCTATTTTCGACCAAGTTAGAGCCATTTTTCGTCTCTGACATTGTAAGCAAAGTTTAAAAGATTTTATGTAGATATCTAAGAAGTATTTACTTGTTGTAGTTGGTTAAGGGGTTACAAGCTATGGATAGAACAATGAGCAACTCAATTATTTCAGTTAAGCTGAGGATTGTTTATTTAGGATTTACTCGAGCGATATATTCAAGTATTCATGAAATTGAGTTGTGATCAACGGGGACTAGTTGTGAGTGTACCCTATAAAAGCATAAAGTTGTGACACGGTGATGTAGTTGAACTGAAATTCTTCTTTTCCATAATGTTGGAGGATGATGACACATGCTGAAGAAACTCAACGAGTTCGGCAAGGCGCTCAACAAGATCATCATACGCACCCTCTTCCTCAACCCTAAGGTATATCACCTTGTTATCCTACTGCTAATATTTACTTCTAATACTTTTACTGTATGTTAGCAGTAAGAGTACATTGTATAGGTTGATGCATGTTTGAGTCCTAAGATTTGCAATTTACTATAAGTCAGATGTTTGAATCCTAAGATTTGTATTTTTTTTATAAGTCAGATGTTTGAATCCTAAGATTGTTTTTATATGTGCTTGTTTTATTCACATAGCAAAGTTTGAGAACATGTCACAAGGCTAGAGCTTGAATTAGGTATGTATTGATATTTTGGGGAAAGCTTATATGTTAACTATTTTCAGTTATTTTAAATGATTTTGGGAGTAGCCACTTTATTAATTACATTTTATTCCTGATTGAGCACTAAGTTGGTGATGAATATATGTGCATTTGAATAAGGATGGCAAATTTACCCATGGACATGGATACCCATGGATATCCGACATGAATGGATAGGGTTTGGATATGTTTTTGTGCCCATGGAAGGCGCCCAAACCCGACCCGATTGCTCGTGGGCAGGGCATGTATATATTGTTGTACCCACGGGTATACCCAAACCCGACCCAATAGTATGACTTAATGGGTAAAAATCTGCTATCCCTATCCCACAGTAATATGTCCCACTACAATTTTACACTTTGTTATCTAAAACATGCAAAATAAATTGCACAATCCCTGCCCTAACTTTTATTAGTTGACATTCAATCACCATCGTAACATACTCCAGCGCCCCTTCCCTTAGTTTTATCTCCTTGTTAAATGACTCGTCATTCTCATCTTTTAGGAAAATACTAAATGATATTATGTTATTAGTGGACGTTGATTTACCATAAATGAAGCCTATCCTGCCGCGAGGTGAAGAATCGAAGAGCTTATGTTAACAATGAGTGTATATATATATATATATATATATATATATATATATATATATATATATATATCTTGAGAGGACCCAATGGATATCTAGTGGGTATGGATATCCATCGGGTTTGGACATGGACACAAATTTTCACCCGTGGATTTTTTTCATGGGTGGGCGAAGACTGTCTTTATGGATATGGATTTGATATTGTTCAACCCGATCCAAACCCGACCCATTACCATCCTTACATTTGATGATGTCATTAGACTTGTGGATTAGCGGATAAAAACAGCATATTCCATCATGCTTGTATGCAGATTTAAAGTTCTAATTTAAGCTAGAAACTTTAGTGATTTTCAATAAGAGCATGTATGATGTATGCAGGTTTTAAGGTCAAACTTGTATGGAAACACATGGAACCTATGAACTAAGCAGTTGAAATGTCTATATCCTAAAGTATATTCATATTTTAAGTTTGAGTTAAAAAGTATATTGCAATCTTTGAACTAAATAGGTTGAACATATGAACTAAGTGGTCTTATTAATTGAAACTTAATTATAAGTGTACTGTGATTAAAATATGAAGAGGAAAATTCTTCCACGCGCTAGTGTGATCCTGATTGGTTATCAGATGTCCCAGGTTACACTGATTAGCTTGCATTTATGGCAAAATTCAAAGCTCACTGGAAATTAAATATACATCACGAACACATCTGAAAAATACAATCATGTGTGGATCCCTATGCACATGGTTCAGTCATATTCAAGGATGGAGCGTCTGGGTGCTCCTATGCATTTATCCGCGTCGACGCAATGACCCTAGTGTCTTGAGCAACATCACAAATTCTCATCAAGTTGTCAACCTTACTTCAAAGTATCCCGACCCGTTTCTTCCGCACATCCACACTCGTAGTTTTTTAAAGATCCATCAAAGGTAACACGAAGTGCATGTTGCAAAAATGTTCTCAAAAAGGAATTTTAACCATCTTATTCTCCAAGATGCCTCTGTTACGAAAATTAGAAATGGCCCATATACATACCAACCGCCGAACTTCTTTTCGTAAGGACAAAAATAATAACACCAATGGAAATATTGTCAGATATTGTTAGGGCAAATATCGGTTCCAAAGACCGATTGCACTGTTCTCCACGCCACTCTAGCCACAAGGCACATGAAAACTATGTGTTGAGAGGACTCAACCTGATCACAAAAGGAGCAACTAGGGTTGTTAATTCATTTTTCTATTTCATCGCCTCTCAGGTTAACAGAACATCTTGAAATAATAAGCATAGGAAGATTAGATTTCAAAGGTATTTTCGCATCCCAGACCCATTTGAAATTTCCACCCGCTAAGGTACTTTCCCACCACTGTGCATCAATTTAGTAGTAAAAAACATATAATTTTCTCCTAGGCCAAATAATTCTCATGGGAGTCATCATAAATATTAAAACTAGCAAAAGAAGAAAGCAAAAATTGGACATGGAGTATTTGATCCCGAGCTCATATGCTTCCGCATGAACAGTAAAATCGAAAAAAATGTAAAAACAAAAAACAAAAAAATATGTTTTCTTATGTGATGAACATCGACAAATTTTCTAACCACGTGCAAAATTTCAGGTTGAAATGACATTCGTGGAGGTCTACGCAAAAAGAATAAAATCGATGCTCCAAAAAGACTATTGTTGGAAGCATTTTGGAGCATCGATTTTGTCATTTTTGCCCAAACCTCCACTAATGTCATTTCGATCTGAAATTTTGCATGCATTTAGAACATTCGTCAATGTTCATCATTAAAAAAATCAGACCTTTTTGAATTTGCTTACTATTTTTTTCGATTTTACTGTTCATGCGACAACAAATGAGCGCGGGATTAAAAGATTACTTTCGGCAAAAATTCCCATTTTCCCATAACATCAGTCGTCAGGAAAAGGTCTTCTCCTAAAAAGTAGTTGTATCCACTTCGTGGAGCACTAGAGCATTTCAAGGTTGACCCTACAATTCAATAATCAATACGCTGCACATCAAAATTCAACGGTACTCTAGTACTACCTCCGTTCTCCCCATTGTAATTTGTGTCAAATTTTGACTATAAATTTAACTAATACAATGTGCATGCATGTCATAAAAAAATTATATCATTGAAATCTATGTTCAAATACAAATTCAACGATATAATTTTTGTTGACATGCACTAACATTTTATCAGTTAAATCTTTGATCAAATTTTAAAACAAATTATGAAGAACCAGAAAGCTGGCCGAAGGGATCAAGACAACCAAGACCAGCTGACAAGACAAGATATGCGAGCCTGGCAGGGTGGAATCACCCCGGAAATAAGCCTCCAACAACACCCCCGAAGCCCTGCCGGGAGCTCACGGAGGCAAGCATGGAGGGCTAATAAACGGAGGTGGTAACTTTCTTCCACTCAATAAATGTGTTCAAAAGGAGTCTAGCTCGGTTATTTGTCTGGTAGTATTATTCATCAATGCATTTAATATATAGATATCGAATGAATGACGGTTGGTATAGATACTCAAACTGAAATCGAGCCAAAGAATACACCTGAGCAAAAAAATCCGCTTCCTGCTTATGTGTCTTTTGTGTTTACTACTCCCTTTGATCCAAAATAAATGTCGTGGTTTCAGTTCAAATGAAAAACTTTTAGAATTATTTTTATGCTCACGTTTTTTCGCGCCATGGTAAGCGTGCCAATGTAGGCGTGTACAGTGGATTTAATAGTAGTGCATGAACTCGCTTTTCTCTTTTCCCATCCTCTGAATCTTTGTACGTTGGGACTGTTGTGTTTCTGTTATGTCAAAGGTAATGGAAAGGAGATAAGCTCGGTTACAATTATTTTAGCAGAACACCCATCTGTTCCTAAAAAAATAGAGTCTCTGTGGAAGTCAGCACCGTGATGGCATGATCCATGCATGTTCTCCTGACATGTTTTTCCTGGTGATGATCGTAGATTATGGCTTAAATTTGCACTGACTCAAACTGACTGCATGCCGGTCTAGACCGGCTATTGTTTGACCTTCCAGCCGCACTACACGGCCAAAAATTTCCGGCCTATCTCCTACGGAATCAAAAGACCAACGTAACCTACCAACAGTTTTTAATCTCCTACACGACGCTTGCTGCCATGTGAGGGGGTAAAGATAACAACAAATGTGTACTGATGAGATCACGCTCATAAGCAAACAAAAAGGCTAGTGAGGATCAATCATATTTTAGCCATGGCGTGACAAAGCACCAGCTTGTCGTGGCTCCCTTGTCCGCTTGCCACACCTTGGCCAACGCGAAATGACCCTAAACGCCCTCGGAAATTAAACACAGAGGGCAGCCAGCCATTGACCGTTCCCAGCTCTCGCAGGGACAGGCTGCAGCAAGCTCCCAATCAATCAATCAATCAATCAATAATTGTCCTGCTGTTTCAGATCTTTGCTCCAAAGAAGTAGTGAAAATCATGGAGGAAGAAGAAGATACATCGTACATGTAATCTACACTATTTCCTTGGACGCAAACTCCGGAGCTCGATCTATTGGGCTAGCTAATTACAGTTACATCACTGCGTATGTGATTGTATCGTGCACACACTACTCAGTTGCTCACTAGCCAGCTAGCTAGTGTTCTTCCGCGCGAGAAAAATGGGAGCGAGGAAGAACCTGCGCGGCGCTAGTTGTGCAGCGGGTTCGGCCCCTGCGGGACCAGTCTCTTGGAGTCGCCGAGCGCCGCCGCCGCAGCCGCCGCCGCGCCGCCTCCACGAGTAACCTTCGTCGTCGTCGTGGACGCCGTGCGTCCCGTCGGCGTCGCCCCGCGCTTCCAGGCGGCGACGTCCGCCCTGGGGACCCTGTGGCCGCAGCTGAAGGTGGCGAGCTCGGACGCTAGGAGGAGGAGAAGCACCGCCAGTAGCTGCAGGGCGCCGCCGGCGTCCCTCACCATGCTAAGGGCAGAGATGGGTGGGAGGGGGAGGGAGCGGGCTGGCTGGCCGGCCGGCCTCCCGGGAGAGGAGGGGGCGATTCTGTACTTGTGCGCGTAACTGCGTTTGTATGGACGCGAGCTAGCAACCGAGCGGAGTGTTTGGCGCTGGGAGAGGCGTGCGTTGTTGCGTTGTGCCGTAGGTGCTACTAATAAGATGGCCGGATGGGGTCGGCCACCGTTTCCCGATCTGCAGCGTGGATTGCTCGTGTGTAGGGGTGGGAGATGATTGAGGCTTGGAGGGGTGGCCGGTTGACTATAGAAAAACAGCAGAGGCCTGACTAGCGAACTCATGTGATGTGATGTGTCTGTGTTGTGTTGTGCAAGATGCATATCATGCGTGAGTGTTGCCGTGTTGGGCTATGATATTGGTTATTAGGTGTGGTTGTATTTCTTGGATGGCCGTTTGTATCCATGTGTTGGATCTCTCCCCGGTTTCATTAGCGAAACCGCATAGTTCAATAGCACTACAAAGCGAAAGTAAATATAAAATGGGCCCTACCTCACTAGAAAGCTACTATATAAATATAACTACAATATTGTAAAATCATAATGTTTTACATAGCAACGGAAAATATCAATTATCATGCCTATTCTTGGTTGTATAGTTTTCACTTAAACAACATCATTCTCTAAGTGTTGTTTGAAATAAAATTTTGGTCAAGCGATTGATTGTCGGTGGACACTTGTGATTTTGTTTATAACAAATTTATCCATATCTCCTTTCTTAGACTGAGTTAAATCTGTCGGATTCAGGGCTCCGCATACCCAAGAAGGTTCGAACTCTCGGGTGTGTGCGAGGATCTCAACCTCTCTGGTTTCGAGCCCGTCGCCCCATAGCCTAGCCTAGCATGATTCGCCTGAGTGGGGAAGAAGATGGACACGACAGTTTACCCAGGTTCGAGCCACCTTACAGTTTAAAACCCTACCCCTGCTTTGTGGTGGATTGGCCTCGCGAGGAGGTATGAAGATGAACAAGTACAATGGACGAGCGACCTCGCGAGGGCTCAGCGGGTGAGAATTGGTTGATCCCCACTACGGTGGTGGCTATCCTATATTTATAGTCACTCGGTCCTCTTCCCCCAAAACTTAGGCGGGAAGGGACCCCACAATGGCCAATTTGAAAGGGGAAAAGAGGTACATGTTATCCTGACGAAAGGTGATCTTCGCCTGCAAAGCTTCTGATCCTAACACAGAGGTGGGCTCGGCGGTGACGTCCGTCCTACCGAGCTCGTGGTCTTGGTCCTGTTGCGCCGGAAGAGAAACCTTTAGCCCTCCCCTCGGGAACACGCGCCTGGATTTGTCCTTCTAGCACTAAAGGGGAAACTGCCCCACTATGCCCGCTGGCGCCCGCCTGCCCGTGGTCGTCATGGCTCACGTCACCCCTGCCTTAGGAGGAGGGGCACTTGTATAGGAATCTCCGCTCCTCTGGAGGCAGCTCGAGAAGTTGCTCACTAGTAGGTCTTGTTGCATCTCACCTCGCGAGGGCAAGGGCCCCTCACGAGGGCTCTCCTTGAGCAGCCTTGAAACTGGGCCCTGCTGGGCCGTCGAGTGAGCCGCGCCCTGGGCCGCACGCAGGCAGGTTTGGGCACCCCCGTTCCCTGAACGGCGACAGTAGCCCCTGGGCCCAAGGCGCGCTCAGTCTGGCTTCGAGGCGAAGCTGAAGAGGGAAAGCAGAAGCGTCGCGGGCCCCAATCACCCGTGGTTCAGGCTCGATGCGTGGCGCTGGACGGGACGCGGACGCCTCCACTTCTGCATGTCACCTCGGTAACTGCCATGCTGACCAGAGTCTGGCTCGCGCCATGGTGCCCTCATCGCCCGAATGCGAAGGGGCACCAGTTGATCTTCGGCCGCCTATAAATGGGCGACAGAGATGGAGTCCCAGCTCGTCCTCATCTTATTGCTTCTCCACTCCATACTCTTGTAGCAGCACTCATGGCGTCGGTGAGAAGGTTCTCGGCTGCCAAGAAGGGAAAAGCTCCGCGTGAGAGTCCGGAGTCACCCTTGCCGAAGAGGGGGTGGGGCCGTCCTCGCAAGAACACCACTACACCGGCGGTCATCCATCTGGGACGCGAGCACGCCCCCGCTGGTGTCCGCATTGCCCCTAGTGGTCGGCTGAAAGGCCTTCGCCGCGGGGGGTGCATCGGAGGTCGCAGCGCCCGTGGTCGGGGCGGAGGGCCTTCGGCGGTCGCTCAGCCACCACGCCCACGACTTCACTCGGCTGACGCGGCTCGAGAATTCGTAGGGTGGGTGGAGAGGCCGGGGGACCCCTGGATCCACCTTCCATGCTTCTTCACGGAGGAGCTATTGGCCGGAGGGCCGGGCGGTCTGGGGCTGCAGGCCGACGGCTGCTGCAGCAAGGCCTCGTGGGTGGAGGTTGAGGTCACTCCCGTGGGAAATCTGTTCCTGAACCGCGGATGGCAGGCGTTCACCCGCGCCCACGGCTTGTTGGGGAGGCGCAACCTCCACTTCAAGAATGACGGAGGGGCGACGCTCTACATCAAGGTCTTCGGGGAAGACGGCAAGCTCCTGGGATGCTGCCCAGAGTGTGACGACGACGACAGCGACCACCTCTTCGACGACGACGTCCGCCGCGGCGGCGATGTCCTCGGCAGTGAACTTGCCCTTGGCAACGGCTGTGATTCCCTCCGCATCAGTAGTAGCACCTCCTCCGGACAGAGCTTGAGCGACAATGACTAGGGAGAGTCTCCCCGCCGTCGCGCTCGGACCAGGGAAGATGACGAGCCGTCGGGCCACTGTGCCCCTGTCAAGGAGGAGGATGACTCCGACTAAGCGCGAATAGCGCTGGAGTCCGACTTCAGAAGCTTCGTTCCTCGGGAGGCCGCTCCTTTTGCTTGTTTTTTCCTGCATCTTAAGAATCAAAAAGGGCCCCGTGGGGGCATGTAACAAACCGCGACGCTTGCGCCTTTATATCAGCATTTCATGTTTATATTTTAGCCTTTATATTGTTGCTAATTGAAGGGCTCCGGCCCGGCACGATTAGGATACTTAGTTTGGTGTACTTCATGGCCAGTGGCGGCTTGCCGTGTCGTGGGGGCGTGACCCTCTGAAGCTTTTGATCCTGCACGCTCCCCCGGACCAGATGGCCCCGAAGTCTTAGAGAAGGCTCGCGGGGCCCCCTAACCTCTAGAGGCACCCACGCCAAGCGCCGGTGCTTGCATGAATGCAACAAGCGCTCATCACATGGTTCCCTCGCAACGAGCTAGGTTGCGGATGCTTTTCCTTATCCGCCCTTTTCTGATGCCCTTCCTGCATCTGGAGCCCCCGGGCGAGGGGTGACTGCCCCTGAGGCCATAAGGTAGAACGCTCCTGAGGTCACGCCAGGGGCTGGGTGCCCCTGAGGCTGGGTCGGAGTGCTCTTGATGGGATGCCAGGGGGGTTGGGCATTGTGCACGCCTGCTGGCTTATTCGAGAGCGCTACGCGAGGAGTTGGATGCCAAAGCTTTGGTTAGGTGTGCGCACCGGCGGGCCCGCGACATTTGTGTCCTTGGCCCCGAGGGGGCTCTGGTGCCGCTGGGGCTAGCTCGGTCGTGCACATCATGCCTAGCCCCTGCTCGTGGGGTGCTCGGGAGGGAGTAGCAGGCAACTGTTGATCCTCTGAAAATATGAACAAGGGACAAAAGAGAGGAAAGAACTCTGCGAGGAGAAAGAAAATTCCCACCCCCTTTTCAAAAAAATATGCGAAACTTCGAACTTCATTCAAGAAATGGCAAAATCGATTACAGAAGAGAGTCGCAAAAAGACAGCCGCGTCTGGCACCTATACTAGTCTTCTCACTAGAGTGGAGCATGGTGTTACCACTGGGTGTGGGCATAGTCGTTGGTGGACAGTGTCGTCCACCAGCGCGGAGCATGGGTGAAAGCACAAGTGCTACCTGGGTGATTTTGGTAATTAATGTCAACATATCTCCTGTTGGACTAAAACTTTTACCTAGTATATTTCAGATGAGTTCAACAGTGGAGTGGCATGGACAAGAGGATGTGGAACCCCTTCAAGATGCTAAGACAGAAGATTGGCAAAAACTCAAAGCTCATGACTCTACATTTTCTATTTCATTGATCCAAGATCACATTGAGTCCATAGGAAAGCCAATACTATTAAAAGGGTATGATGTGTTGCTTAATGGCTTGCTTGCTCAAAGTGCTTAGACCAACTCCACCGCACGACCCCAAACGGACGTCCAGTTTGGCCGGATTTTATCCGTTTGGGGCGGCAATGGGTTCGCCCATATCCGCCTCTGTTCGTTGGGTCGTGGATGCGCCCAGCGTGCGGCCGCACCCCAAATCATGTCCGTGTTGGACGTGATAAAAAATAGAAAAACTAAAATAAAATGACTTAAAAATGTAAATAAACACAGATAAAAAACTTAAAAACATTGTTAAGGGGTCATGGCCACAAAACGACCCAGTTTCACGGTTCACATTAGCCATATATATATTTAGGAAAATGGTTGTGTACTCCCGGGAGTACATACTCCCGCTCCACATATACCATATAGATGAATCTTTTATACATCTTTATTATTTTTAATATACTTCATTAGTAATTATTAGATACCCCAAATGATTTTCTTAAAAAAATTAATGCGAGTCTACATATTTTTAAATGTTTACGTATATACTGATGTGTTTATACGTGAAAAAGATATATTACAAAAAGTACGTCGCAGATGATATTTTTTCAACAAAACTTGTATTGGGGTATCTTAGAATATTTAATGAAGTATATTGAGAATGATAAAGAGGTATAATTAATGCGTATATGAAGTATATTGAGGATGGGAGTACATACTCCCATGAATACAGAAGAGGAGTCCTATATATATATATATATATATATATATATATATATATATATATATATATATATATATATATATATATATATATATATATATATATATATATATATATATATATATATATATATATATATATATATATATATATATATATATATATATATATATATCGTCGCCCGCGCGCTCCGGCCGTGCCCATTGTTGCCATGGCCGCCGCCGTCTTCACTGGTCGTCGTCGCTGACGAGGTCGACGTACGTCGGTGGCGTCCATAGATGGGAGGGCGGTGCCTGGTACATGGGGGCGGGCAGGACGGTCGGAGGCCCCTGCACCACCTCCTCCCGGGGCAAGGCCTCCCGCTCTGGTGACCGTGGCAGCGTGGGGCACCAGTTCACGGCCCCCACCGCGTCTGTCATCTCCGAAGCCGTGCACGACCAGCTCCAGTGCTGGCCGATCATGCTCGGGAACGCGGCCAGCGGCGGCTCGTCCATGACCTCCTCCCTCGCCACCATCTCTAGCTCGGGGATGACCTGGTCGCTGGCCGCGGAGAGGGCCATCAACTCCTCGAGGCCCTCCCACTGGCGCTCATCGTGCGTGCACATGGAGTCCTCCATGACACGCTGCATGAGCCGGGCTTCCTCCTCCGCCGGCATGCGAGGTGGTGGAGGTGGCGACGGAGACGGGGAAGGCAACAACGTGGGCGTGAGGCCGCGCACCCGCGTACGCCCGCGCACCTCCCGTGGCCGCCGCGGCCCCGACACCGTGTCGGCGAAGTAGGAGGCCCGACGGGTGTCGTGCTTGTCCTGGAGACAGGTGTCCCAGAGGATGGAGTCGGGGCGTACCTCTCGTCGTAGTAGAGGTTGTCGGGGAGGAGGCGATGGCGGCGTTTGATCTCGTCGCGCCGCGCACGGCCGGAGGTCGGCACCGGTGGGATCGGGACCCGGTCGGCGGAGAGGTGCCAGTTGTTGGGGAGGGGACGTCGCTCCACAGGACCGACATCCTCGTCTCCCAGTACTGCCGGCACACGTCGGCGTTGAGGTACTGCCGGTCAAACGGGCCGGCGGACCTTGGCGCTATGGTGAACGGGACCGGCGCGGGGGCGTGGCGGGACGTGCGCGGCGGTGAGTCAGGCTCTTCCTTCTTCACGGAGCCGTGGCGGCGTCCCGAGGAGGAGCCGGCCTCGCGGTCATGCTTCCCCTTGCGGCCGTGGTTCTAGAAACCCATGGCCGGCCGGCGAGATCGAGGACGTGGAGAGGCTAGGGCTAGGGTTTGGCCGTGTCGGGGCTCGAGGAGGCCGTGGGGAGTGTGGACAACGACTGGTCCACTGCTTCCGAATTTAAGAACGACCATGACCGTTCACATGGGCGGATGACAGGCGGGCCCGGCCGCGCGTGCGCATTGATGGGGCGGGTGGGAGGTAGGTGGCCGCCTGCCACGCGGCCCTGACGCGGACGTTCGAGGCGTCCGTTTGCTATCCGCCGCAACCCAAACGCGGCGCAAGTTTGTGCACGAAATGGGTCGGCCTGGACACAAAACGGACCAGATGGGTCCAGGCCTTCGCGTGCTAGGCCACCTCGTTTGTCCGTTTTACCCCAAACGGAAGGGGCCGGATAGGATGGGGTTGTGCGGTGTAGTTGGCCTTAGTGATATGCTCCAAGCCCTCAACCACTTCATCATATCCACATATGTCCTAAACCTAAAGTCAAACTCGGACCCACCAATTTAAACTATCCGGCGCCATCGAGTTCACTTGACATAGGCACTGCCAAAATCCTAATCAGTTCGGTCTCACCGAGATGGGATTGCAAACTCTCTGTTTCCTGTTTGAACATTTCGGTCTGACCGATATGTCAGAATCGGTGTCACCGAGTTCGCAATGCAAACTCTCTATTCCTCTTCGTAACATTTCGGTCTCACCGAAATGAGCGAATCGATCCCACCGAGTTTGCCTGACCAATCCTCTGTGTGCCTAATACAGAAATCGGTCTCACCGAGATTACGTTATGCCCTAACCTAAATGAAATCGGTCCCACCGAGTTGACCAAGTCAGTCCCACCGAAAAGCCTAACGTTCACATTTTGAACTGAATCAGTCCGACCGAGTTTCTTGATTCGGTCCCACTGAGTTTGGTGATTTGTGTGTAACCGCTCGATTTTGTGTGGAGGCTATATATAAACCCCTCCACCCACTCTTCATTCGTGGAGAAAGCCATCAGAACATACCTACACTTCCATTACTCATTTTCTGAGAGAGAACCACCTACTCAAGTGTTGAGATCAAGATATTCCATTCCTACCACATAAATCTTGTTCTCTAGCCTTCCCCAAGTTGCTTTCCACTCAAATCATCTTTCCACCAAATCCAAATCTGTGAAAGAGAGTTGAGTGTTGGGGAGACTCGCTTCTTCGTGGACCCGTTGTGGGTGGAGCCCTCCGTGGACTCGCACAGCCGTTACCCTTCGTGGGTTGAAGTGTCCATCAACGTGGATGTACGATAGCACGACCTATCGGAACCACGCCAAAAACATTTGTGTCTCCAATTGCGTTTGCAGAATCCAATCCCATCCCTTTACTTTCTTGCAACTTGCATGCTTTACTTTCCGCTGCTCATATACTCTTGGCATGCTTGCTTGAAATGTATTGTGAATGTTTGAAATTATGCTGAAAACTCTACCTCAACTCTAAGAACTTAAAAACTGCTACTTTTCTTGTTGTGTGTCTAATCACCCCCCCTCTAGACACCTCTTCTTCGATCTTCTCAATTGGTATCAGAGCTTTGGTCTCCATTGCTTTGGTTTAATCACCATTGGAGAAAGATGGATGAGTCTACGATCGGGAGTATTAGACGTAGAGTGCCTATGCTTGATGGAGAATTTTTTAAGGAATGGAAAAATGAAATGCTTGAGATCTTCAATGAATATCATTTGAACAAGTATATTGATAATCCTTGTATGCCCCCATTGATGCTTCGAATCCTACTTCCAATGAGAAACTTGACATGATTTGAAATCTTAGAACTATTGATCTTATCACTAGAAGATTGCCTAGAAACTTGCTTGTTTGTTTGCCTACTTTTGAATGTGCTTACACTATATGGAGATTCCTTGAGGAACGATTTCTGGACCACTCTTTAAAAAGTCTAGATGTGATCCTTCAAAAGTCCATTGCTTTAAATAAGATGAACTCTAGTGATCCCAAATTTGATGAATGTTTATTTGAGCTTCATGACCTTATGCGTGCAAAAATGAGATGTAGGAATCATTAGTAATATCATCTCGGAAGTCACTAAAATTCATAAAGATGAACATTGTCATGATCATATAACTAATGAATCACTCTCTCCAGGTGTTGATCTATCTCAAGACAATGTTGAACATGGTTATTATGATGAGGATGATGATAGTGACCTTGACCTTGATGAAAAAATGAGACATTTTAGTCTTATGGCTAATCTTCGTGGTTACGCAGCCGGAGGAAAGGAATGGGTGCTTGATAGTAGATGCACGGATCATATGATCGGAGATAAGGACATGTTTTATGAGCTTGCTAGAAATGATGGTCCACGAAAGTATGTTACCTTTGGTGACAACTCTAAGGGTAAAGTTGTTGGCCTTGGTAAGGTGGCCATATCCAACGATAGCTCTATCAAGAATGTCATGCTTGTAGAATCTCTCGGATATAATCTTCTCTCCATGTCTAGATTAGCCGATTTTGGTTTAAATGTGCTATTCACTCATGTTGATTGCCAAGTCTTTCGTAGAGATAATCATAATATGGTCTTTACCGGCATTCGCAGAGGTGACCTATACATTGTTGACTTCACTAAGAAAGCCCAAACTCGCACTTGTTTTATTGCTAAATCCTCTAAAGGTTGGTTGTGGCATGGAAGGTTAGGTCATGTCGGCATGAGAAATCTTGATAAGCTTATTAAAGGTGATCATATCCTTGGTGTTAAAGATGTTATATTTGACAAGGATAGACTTTGTAGTGCTTGTCAAGCAGGAAAACAAGTTGGAGGAAGCCATCCCGTGAAGAACATCATGACTACAAGAAGACCACTTGAGCTACTTCACATGGATCTTTTTGTTCCCAATGCTTACAAGAGTCTCGGTGGTAACTCTTTTGGATTGGTCATTGTTGATGATTTTTCAAGATTTACGTGGGTGTTCTTTCTTGATGATAAATCGCAGGTCCAAAAGATCTTCAAAAACTTCGCTAGGAAGGCCCAGAACCAATTTGAAGTGAAGATCAAGAAGGTTTGGAGTGACAATAGAACGGAGTTCAAGAATGCAACTGTGGATACCTTTCTTGATGAAGAAGGGATTTCACATGAGTTCTCGGCTACATACACACCTCAACAAAATGGAGTTGTTGTGAGGAAGAACCGGATACTCATCGAAATGGCGAGAATGATGCTTGACGAGTACAAGACGCCAAGACACTTTTGGGCAGAAGCGGTTGAGACAGCTTGTCATGCTACAAATCGTCTATGTCTTCACAAACTTCTCGGCAAGACGACATACGAGCTTCTCACCGGTAAAAAACCCCAAGTTGGATACTTTCGAGTATTCGGCTCAAAGTGCTATATTCTTGATAAGCATCGTCGTTCAAAATTTACCCCTAAATCTCATGAAGGTTTTCTACTCGGTTATGGATCAAACTCTCACACTTACCGTGTCTACAACAGTTTCATCCGAAAGGTTCAAGAGACAGTAGATGTGAAGTTTGATGAATCTAACAGCTCGCAAGTAGAGCAATTGCCAATTGATGTAGATGACAAAGATCCTTCGGAAGCAATCCAAGACTTGTCTATTGGCAAGATCCGTCCAATGAAGGTGAAGGAGAGTACCTCGTCCGTCCAATGGGAAGCTTCTACTTCACGACAAGGTGAACCAAGAGTTGACATGGAGGCATCCACAAGTGGGACACACCAAGATGGAGAAAACGAGGAAGTACACCAAGATGAACCTCATCGACCTCCTTCTCCACCTCGACAAGAGAACGACAACACCAACAATGAAGAAGGCCAAGAGGAAGAACAAGAAGATGAAGAGGATGTTCCACCTCGACCCAAACAAAAGCTTTCACGAGTTAGAGCAAGAATTGCTAGAGATCGTCCAGTAGAGCAAATCTACGATGATATCCAAACTGGGAGAATCACTCGCTCTAAATCTCGCTTAGCTAACTTTTGTGAACATTACTCTTTCATATCTAACCTTGAACCTATGAAGGTTGAAGATGCTCTTGATGATCCGGATTGGGTGAACTCTATGCACGAGTAACTACATAACTTCGAGAGAAACCAAGTTTGGACATTGGTTGAGAAGCCCGACAACAACCAAAACATCATCGGTACAAAATGGGTGTTTCGCAATAAGCAAGATGAATATGGACAAGTTGTATGCAACAAGGCTCGTCTCGTCGCCCAAGGCTACACTCAAGTCGAAGGTATGGATTACGGTGATACATATGCCCCCATTGCTAGACTTGAGTCCATACGCATCTTACTTGCTTATGCCAATCACCATGATATCACTTTATACCAAATGGACCTTAAAAGTGCATTTCTCAATGGTGAAATTGAGGAGGAAGTTTATGTCAAACAACCTCCCGGCTTTGTTAATCCCAGGAAACCTAATCATGTTTACAAACTTCACAAAGCTCTTTACGGTCTTAAACAAGATCCTAGAGCATGGTATAAATGCTTGACCAAGTTTCTTATTGAAAAAGGCTTTGAAATTGGGAAAATTGATTCAACACTTTTTACTAAAAGGGTTAATGGTGAATTATTTGTGTGCCAAATTTATGTTGATGATATCATATTTGGTTCTACTAAACCCCATTTTAGTGAAAGGTTTGGAAAGCTAATGTCGGAAAAGTTTGAGATGTCTATGATGAGTGAACTCAAGTTCTTTTTTGGTTTGCAAATCAAGCAAACTAAGGAGGGTACCTTTGTTTCTCAAACAAAGTATACCAAGGACTTGTTCAAGAAGTTCAACATGCAAGAATGTAAAGGTATGACTACACCCATGCCTACTAGTTGACATCTTGACTTGACTAAGGATGGTGAACCAGTTGACCAAAAAGTTTACCGCTCTATGATTGGTTCATTGTTATATCTATGTGCCTCCCGTCCCGATATTATGCTAAGTGTGCGCATGATATCAAGCGGCCCCCAAAGAATGTCATCTTAAGGCTGTGAAAAGGTTAGTGAGATACTTAATTCATACACCAAATTTTGGCATTTGGTATCCTAAGAGGTCCTCTTTTGATCTTGTTGGCTACTCCGACTCAGACTATGCCAGTGACAAGGTTGATAGAAAGTCCACTACGGGTACTTGTCAATTTCTTGGTAGATCTCTTGTGTCTTGGTCCTCCAAGAAACAAAACTCGGTATCCTTATCCACCGCCGAAGCAGAATACATTGCCGCCGGTTCATGTTGTGCTCAGTTACTTTGGATGACCCAAACTCTTAAAGATTATGGGATCTATGTGAAAGATGTTCCATTACTTTGTGACAATGAAAGTGCTATTAAGATTTCTCACAACCCCATGCAACATTCTCGAACTAAGCATATTGAAGTTGGTCATCATTTCATTCGAGATCATGTTGCTAAGGGTGATATCAATCTTAAACATGTTCGCACCGATAAGCAATTGGCGGATATATTTACTAAACCACTTGATGAGAAAGTGTTTTGCAGGTTGAGAGGTGAACTGAACATTATTGATGCCTCAAACTTGGAGTAGCAACTCCATTTGGATACATGCATGGCACGAGCCTTTGACTAATCCTTGATATTTCTCTTATGATGATCATCATATGTCTTGGATATACTTGTACCCTTGCATGTTATCTAACCCTTGTAGGTACTTGGATAAGCCCAACTCTATGGGATTGCAACTCACTCATTTCTTGATCAATCTCTACATCACCAAGTCCCTACAATATGGTGGTTGAAGTCAAGGAAGCATGAAACCTCAATATATCCTTTGACAATGTCTCTATATCAAATTTTCATGATTGTCATTTTGGATACACAATTGCTCTTCCTTGCAAATCTAACCCATGTAGGAAGATGAACTCAAACTACAAGTGGTGCTCCCAATTCTTGATGAGCTACATGAACCTTGAGCATCCCACACAAGTTCAACTATATGATCAAGATCAACACCACCACCTAAGGTATGTCATTCCATCTTAGAGAAGCTTTACCCCGAGTCATGGGTCAAAGCAGCTCAACAAGATGTGAACACATCAAAAATGCTTAAGCAAAAAATGGCAACCCCATTTTGAGCTTAAACAATGAGTATGACGTATGATCAAGTGCTCTCACTTGACTCCTAAGTCAATATACTCTAACATAGGTGACCCTGTCGCCAACCAATTCTAGATGAAGTTCTCTAGTGTTTCTTTGTGCTCTTGCATTTGTCTTTTGCATGCTTGTTTCCCCTTTCAAAAAAACTTCATCTAGATTTCTTTTCTCTGTTATTTTCTGCATCCAATTCATTGCAAATCTTTTAGTTAATTCCTTGCAAATCTTTGTGAGATTTTATTGGCCTAGTGAGCTGAGATGAAAATTGTTCTCTCTGTGTTGAACTCGGACAGAAGAAAACAACTCGGTGTTACCGATTTCAATACTGAGGAGACACTTTGTCATTTGCATCATGCACAGTTGTTGTAGATCCGCTCAATGATTCTTATCCTCTATCAGCATCATATTCTACATATTGCTTTGTACTGTGACTCAAGGACCAAACCTACTTGACTCATAATCCAGAAGAGCCCTTCTTGGAAATTGATGTCAAAGGGAGAGAGAGAGATCACATCAAAGCTTACTTACACCAAAGGGAGAGAGAGAGAGACCCTATGGGAGAGAGAAATTTCTTAGTCCTCCCAGATGCTTGGTATTAAAAGAGGAGAGAAGTCACATGTCTTCTAGAGGGGAAAGACATGTTAGTATTTGTTATGATTATTTATCTTGCTCTGATTTTCTTTTCCTATCTTCTCCCATTATCAAATATAAGATTCAGGGGGAGAAAGACATCTAAGGGAAGGAAATCTTCTAATTCATTGCATATCTTTCTGGGGACATGTCTATAATTCCATAGAGCACCTAGTACTTACTCACTACATGTCATCCGAATCTTGGTACTCTTGTGGCTTGCTGTTTTTGATCTGTCTAGTAGATGTTTCTGTGTTATCTAACCTTGTTTACTCAGGTTCATCTCTTCCAAAGCTAGCTCAAGACCACAAGGTAAGTATATGCATCACACTCATGTGCATGATGATCTCTTGCTGATGTACATATTATTTGCAAGAAGGACTCATGAACATGAAGGTACATTCTATATATCCATTTGCTCTGATGCATACAGCCAAGATACATGTAACTCATTGCTTGCTTTGACATGCTTATGCATTCATTTGCATCTATATTCCATATTCACATGATTGCATACATGTAGGGGGAGCCTATGTATGTTACATGTCTTTCCAAAGCTTTACTTGCTATTCTCTATATCTTTATCTAAAGCTTTGATGTATGTTTTCATCAATTACGAAAAAGGGGAGATTGAAAGCACAAGTGCTCCCTGGGTGATTTTGGTAATTAATGTCAACATATCTCTTGTTGGACTAATACTTTTACCTAGTATATATTAGATGAGTTCAACAGTGGAGTGGCATGGACAAGAGGATGTGGAACCCCTGCAAGATGCTAAGGACAAAAGATTGGCAAAAGCTCAAAGCTCAAGACTCTACATTTTCTATTTCCGTGATCCAAGATCACATTGAGTCCATAGGAAAGCCAATACTATTAAAAGGGGATGAGGTGTTGCTTAATGGCTTACTTGCTCAAAGTGCTTAGTGATATGCTCCAAGCCCTCAACCACTTTCTCATATCCACATATGTCCTAAACCTAAAGTCAAACTCGGCCCCATCGATTTGAACTATCCGACACCACCGAGTTCACTTGACATAGCCACTGCCAAAACCCTAATCAGTTTGGTCTCACGGAGATGGGATTGCAAACTCTTTGTTTCATGTTTGAACATTTCGGTCTAACCGATATGTGAGAATCGGTCTCACCAAGTTTGCAATGCAAACTCTCTGTTCCTCTTCGTAACATTTCGGTCTCATCGAAATGAGCGAATAGGTCCCACCGAGTTTGACTGACCAACCCTCTATGTGCCTATTACAGAAATCAGTCTCACCGAGTTTATGTGATTGGTCTCACCGAGATTATGTTATGCCCTAATCCAAATGAAATCGGTCCCGCCGAGTTGACCAAGTCGGTCCCACCGAAAAGCCTAACGTTCACATTTTGAACTGAATCGGTCCGACTGAGTTTCTTGATTCGGTCCCATCGAGTTTGGTGATTTGTGTGTAATGGCTAGATTTTGTGTGGAGGCTATATATAAACCCCTCCACCCACTCTTCATTCGTGGAGAAAGCCATAAGAACATACCTACACTTCCATTACTCATTTTCTGAGAGAGAACCACCTACTCAAGTGTTGAGATCAAGATATTCCATTCCTACCACATAAATCTTGTTCTCTAGCCTTCCCCAAGTTGCTTTCCACTCAAATCATCTTTCCACCAAATCCAAATCTGTGAAAGAGAGTTGAGTGTTGGGGAGACTATCATTCGAAGCACAAGAGTAAGGAGTTCATCATCATCACACCGTCTATTACCTTTTGGAGAGTGGTGTCTCCTAGATTGGTTAGGTGTCACTTGGGAGCCTCCGACAAGATTGTGGAGTTGAACCAAGGAGTTTGTAAGGGCAAGGAGATCGCCTACTTCGTGAAGATCTACCCTAGTGAGGCAAGTTCTTCGTGGGCGATGGCCATGGTGGGATAGACAAGGTTGCTTCTTCGTGGACCCTTCGTGGGTGGAGCTCTCCGTGGACTCGCGCAGCCTTTACCCTTCGTGGGTTGAAGTCTCCATCAACGTGGATGTACGATAGCACCACGTATCGAAACCACGCCAAAAACATCTGTGTCTCCAATTGCGTTTGCACGCTCCAATCCCATCCCTTTACTTTCTTGCAACTTGCATGCTTTACTTTCCGCTGCTCATATACTCTTGGCATGCTTGCTTGAAATGTATTGTGAATGTTTGAAATTATGCTAAAAACTCTACTTCAACTCTAAGAACTTAAAAACTGCTACTTTTCTTGTTGTGTGTCTAATCACCCCCTCTGGACACCTCTTCTTCGATCCTCTCAATGGGGCTTCCACTAGGGCGTGGGCGGGAGCCCCCGCGGGGCCGAGGGGCGGCGCGCTGGGGACTCCGAGGCATGTACAACCTCACTCATTATTACGTGAGAGTGTCATGGGTAGAACTTGCGGAGATGCTGGATGTTCCAAGCATTCTGGACGGGGACCCCACCCTCCGTCTCCATGCGCGCAGCGCCAGGCCTGGAGACGCGAGCGACCCTAAGCGGGTCCTCCCACATGGGTGAGAGCTTGTGAAGGCCCTCCCAGGAGAGGACCCGCCGGACGAAGTCCCCAACCTCGGGAGTCCGGGGGCGGACGTCACGTCAATGGTATCGCCACAACGCCTGCTCATACCTCACGGCACGGAGGGGAGCCTGGCGGCGAGCCTCATCCCTGAGCACGAGGTCGGTTCCCCAAGCAGCCTCCTGGAATGCCTCGTCGAATGCAAGGACCCGCGGGGAGCGGTGCCTGACCTCGTGTGGGAGGACCACCTCAGCCCCATAGACGAGGAAGAACGAGGTCTCGCCAGTGGTCTTAGTCATGGTGGTGCGGGTGGACCACAGCACAGACTGAAGCTCACCGAGCCAACCCCTGCAGCAGGCCTTGAGATTCTTCTTGAAGCTCCTCGCCTTGAGGCCTCTCAGGACCTCTGTGTTGGTGCGCTCGGCTTGGTCATTGATCTGTGGGTGCGCCACCGAAGCGTAGCATATCTGCGTTCCCAGATTAGCACAGTATGTCTTGAAAAGGTTGCTCGTGAACTGGGAGCAGTTGTTAGTAATGATACGATTGGGAACACCGAAACGAATCATGAGGTCCTAAATGAATACATGGTTTGAATCTTGGAATAGTAAACTCCAAATAGGTGAAAAGAATAAAATTACCTATTGTATAAGATTTAGGAGAACTAAATATTGGGCGAAAATTGGAACTCAAAATCAAGGGGAAAAGGGCTCATGGGACCAATGGATGCAAGGATGCCTAAGAAATCGCACATGGCTCGAACTTTTCAAACTTCCCCTACCTTACCGCAGGCAACCTAGTTGTCATTCTTCATCCTGCCCTTGGCCCTCCTTAAGCTTAATGAATTGATTGACGGATCTGATCTGTATCGCTGGGATCCTGTTGCCGGACTAAGAAATGAACTAACGAAGCCACAAAAGGAAGGGATGCTTCATTGATTCCGTGATTTACTCGCTCCTCTCGATCGGCGGTTGGACGGTGGAGACGAGGAGCCGATGAGACACTGTTTGTGATTGAGGCCCGCTTCAGGCGCCAGCCGCCAGGCGGGACAGCTGCGCTGCAGCGGCCCAAAGGGCAGATGCCCATCTACAAAGAACAAAGCCTAATGCATGGAAAAACCGAGGCCCCTAAAACCTGGGGCCTTGTGCGCCCTCACAGGTTGCACCCCCTAGGCTCGGGCCTGGTGTGGTGAACCCTATGGACAGCCCTGCATTTCAAGAGTTTATGCAATCCTTAATTAAATCAGGTAGTGATAAAACTGACATGTGAAAAAATAATTACTGGTAGCATCTTGAACCAACAGAATAACAGAAGTAACATGAAATGGGCCAGTAAGGCAAGCATATATTGGCTCGTCATATGACAATAGCGACTCGGTTGATAGTGGTGCTGAGGAAGGAAGAGATTCAACAGCCCACTATAATTGATGGGTCAACTATGAGTGTGTTTGATGGGGGCGGGGGTAGTTAACCCTCTGAACTCTGTTCTTAGGATCAAAACCATATATAGTCTTTTGAGACAACTGTGGGGCTTCAAGAAAAAAATTAGGTTGGTTGGAGATCAGATGGGAATTGGCCAGCCCGCAAGGGTGACTTCAAGACTAGCTCAAGAAGAAGTGGACCATGAGAGAATTGCTAATAGAGATACATGAAGGATGGCTACTCGGAACATTGAAGGTTATAAATTTTCATTTGAAAATTCTTTCTTTGCTCTCTCAAATGATGATATCAATGTCAAAGTTTTAGAACTATGTGTTGGTTGTATCATGTTGCATATGGATACTATTGATGTTGTTGAGATTTGGAGATGTCGAGATTTAATTTACATCATAAAAGCACTAATGAAGTGGAGGAGAAAGCTAGCTCTGTTAAAATTTTGGATTGGGGAGATAAATTAGATGATTTCACAGTAGTAGTCTTTTGATCTAGTTTGGAAAAGCAAAATACTATGAAAGAATTGTTAAATAGGGTGAAGAAGAATTATTGACCCATAGCTACTGGGAATGCGCGGAGAAGGAGCATGTTAAAGAAGAAGGTTCATGGTGGTGGTAAGGTTGCCCCATCCTTTGGATGGGAACCTACTTGCAACAAGAAATAGGAGTTAAAATAGTACTCCCTCCGTTCCCTAAGATAAAATATGTTAGCTTTTTCTTGATTCGTATGTATCTAGACACATTTCAGTATGTATGTTCACTTAGTACGTATCTAGTTAATATTGAAATAGCTACAAGGTCTTATATTAAGGAAGAGAGGGAGTAGGTCTCACTGATATGAATCATTTGCAACTATAGAGATTGTGGTAAGAAAGGTTTAGGTAAGGCATCTCCAATGTTGACCCTCAAATTTGCTCCGACATTTGTCCGCGAATAGGGGGGACCAGTTCACGGACACTGATGTCAGAGGCCGCCATCCAATGCTGCCCGCATAGATTTCAAACAAATTTTCAACTAACCAAGGTGAAATTCATGCATTAAATCTCAAACATTCAAAACGAAATAAGATACCCGACCCTAAACCTATCTTGCGATGGTGGATCCACTTCATTTGTATTCTGCATCGGCGACCACATCCTCCATTTGGCGTCTCAATGAATGGCGGTGAGAAGAGTAGAACATAGGAGACGGACCAGCCACTTCGGACACAATGCCTTGCCGCCTCCCATCCCTACTCATCCTCGGAGGAGTCTGTGGCCTATCATCGTCGGCGTCGATGGATGTGAGGTTGATGATGGGTGTGGACGGTCCGTCGCTGTCCACCTGCCACATGCGTCTCCGAACATTCAACAGTGGCGCATAGGACGCACAGCTGGCGGGCGCGTCTGCGTCCGGCTACGCCGGAACTTCGTTGCGAGTGCTACTTCACGAGCTTGCGTTGTATTCCCTCGAAGAGGAAAGGGAGATGCAGCATAGTAGCGTAAGTATTTCCCTCAGTTTTTGAGAACCAAGGTACCAATCCAGTAGGAGACCACGCGCGAGTCCCTCGCATCTGCACAAACAAATAAGAACTTCGCAGCCAACGCGATAAGGGGTTGTCAATCCCTTTACGGACACTTACGAAAGTGAGATCTGATAGAGATGATAGTTTGATATTCTTGGTATTTTTTGTTATAAGAACATAAAGTAAAAGAGGAAAAAGTAAATTAGGTGTAGATTGATATGTTGAGAATAGACCCGGGGCCATAGTGTTCTCTAGTGGTTTCTCACATGATAGCAATATTCTACGGCGGGTAAACAAATTATTGTCGAGCAATTGATAGAAAAGCGAATAATTATGAGACTATCTAGGCATGATCATTACATATAGGCATCACGTCCGAGACAAGTAGACATAAATGATTCTGCATCTACTATTACTCCACACATCAACCGCTATCCAGCATGCATCTAGTGTATTGGGTTCATAAGAACAAAGTAACGCCTTAAGCAAGATGACATGATGTAGAGGGCTAAACTCAAGCAATATGATATAAACCCCATCTTTTTATCCTCGATGGCAACAATACAATACGTGCCTTGCTGCCCCTACTATCACTGGGAAAGGACACCGCAAGATTGAACCCAAAGTAGAGCACTTCTCCCATTGCAAGAACTATAGATCTAGTAGGCCAAACCAAACCAATAATTCGAAGAGACTTGCAAGGATATTATAATCATACATAAAGAGTTCAGAGAAGAACCAAATATTTCTCATAGATAATCTTGATCATAAACCCACAATTCATCGGATCTCGACAAACACACCGCAAAAAGAGATTACATCGAATAAATCTCCTCGAAGACCGAGGAGAACTTTGTATTGAGATCCAAAGAGAGAGAAGAAGCCATCTAGATACTAGCTATGGACCCGAAGGTCTATGGTAAACTACTCACAACTCATGGTGAGGCGATGATGATGATGTAGAAGCACTCCATGGAAGATCCCCCCTCCGGTGGAGCTCCGGAACAAGCCCCAAGATGGGATTTCACGAGAACAGAAGGTTACGACGGTGGAACTAGGGTTTTCTCTGTTGTTCGGGGTACGTAGGCATATATAGGAGGTAGGAGGGCACCGGGGGCCATACGTGGGACCCACGAGGCAGGGGCGCGCCCTAGGGGGGCCCACCCTCGTGGGCACCATGTAAACCCTACTCCGTGGTTCTCAAGTCTCCCGTGCGTGATTTTCTCCAAAAATATCTCTCCCAAAGGTTTCATTCCGTTTGGACTCTGTTTGATATCCCTTTTCTGTAAAACCCTCAAACAGGCAAAAAAACTGCAATCTGGACTTGGCCTTTGGGTTAGTAGGTTAGTCCCAAAAATAATATAAAATTGTATGACAAAGTGCTACCTCTTGAGCTTGTGTTGTATTCCCTCGAAGAGGAAAGGGAGATGGAGCACAGTAGCGTAAGTATTTCCCTTGGTTTTTGAGAACCAAGGAATGAATCCAGTAGGAGACCACGCGCGAGTCCCTCGCACCTGCACAAACAAATAAGAACTTCGCAGCCAACGCGATAAGGGGTTGTCAATCCCTTTACGGTCACTTACAAAAGTGAGATCAGATAGAGATGATAAGATAATATTTTTGGTATTTTTGGTATTGAAACAGAAAGTAAAGAAAGCAAATAAACTAAGGCAACATGAATTGGCTAGTCGACGGGAAAGTAATATGATAAAGATAGACCCGGAGGCCATAGTTTTCTCTAGTGGCTTCTCTCATGATAGCGATATTCTACGGCGGGTAAACAAATTACTGTCAAGCAATTGATAGAAAAGCGAATAATTATGAGACTATATAGGCATGATCATTGTATATAGGCATCACGTCCAAGACAAGTAGACCGAAATGATTCTGCATCTACTACTATTACTCCACACATCGACCGTTATCCAGCATGCATCTAGTGTATTGAGTTCATACGAACAGAGTTACACTTTAGGCAAGATGACATGATGTAGAGGGATAAACTCAAGCAATATGATGAAAACCCCATCTTTTTATCCTCGATGTCAACAATACAATACATGCCTTGCTGCCCCTACTGTCACTGGGAAAGGACACCGCAGGATTGAACCCAAAGCCAAGCACTTCTCCCATTGCAAGAACTATAGATCTAGTAGGCCAAACCAAACCAATAATTCGAAGAGACTTGCAAGGATATTATGATCACACATAAAAAGTTCATAGAAGAACCAAATATCTTTCATAGATAACCTTGATCATAAACTCACAATTCATCGGATCTCGACAAACACACCGCAAATAGGGATTACATCGAATAGATCTCCTCGAAGACCGAGGAGAACTTTGTATTGAGATCCAGAGAGAGAAGAAGCCATCTAGATACTAGCTATGGACCCGAAGGTCTGAAGTAAACTAGTCACAACTCATTGTGAGGGCGATGATGATGATGATGAAGGCCTCCGTGATGGATCCCCCTCCCGGAACAGGCTCTAAGATGGGATCTCCACGGGAACAGAAGCTACAGCGGTGAAATTAGGGTTTTCTCTCTGCGTATGGAGTTTCTGGGATACGTAGGTATATATAGGAAGAAGGGGGGCACCGGGGGCCGTGTGGGCCATCCTCGAGGCAGGGGGCGCGCCCTGGGAAGGGGGGCGTGCCCCCACCCTCGAGGGCTGGTCCCACGTCCCCTGACTTGGTCCCGATGTTTCCCGAGCATGATTTCCTCCAAAAATATCTCTCGCGAAGGTTTCATTCCGTTTGGACTCCGTTTGATATTCCTTTTCTGCAAAACCCTGAAATAGGCAAAAAACAGCAATCTGGACTGGGCCTTTGGGTTAGTAGGTTAGTCCCAAAAATGATATAAAAGTGAATGATAAAGCCCATTAAACATCCAAGACTTCATAAATAATAGCATGGAACAATAAAAAATTATAGATACGTTGGAGACGTATCACAAAGCCCATTAAACATCCAAAACATCATAAATAATAGCATGGAACAATCCCCAAGCTTAATTCCTGCTCGTCCTCGAGTAGGTAAATGACAAAAACAGAATTTTTGATGTGGAATGCTAACCAACATAGTTTTTCAATGTAATTCTCTTAATTGTGGCATGAATGTTCAGATCTGAAAGATTCAAGACAAAAGTCTATATTGACATAAGAAATAATAATACTTCAAGCATACTAACAAAGCAATCATGTCTTCTCAAAATACTATGGCTAAAGAAAGTTATCCCTACAAAATCATATAGTCTGGCTATGCTCCCTCTTCATCACACGAAATATTCATATCATGCACAACCCCGATTTCAGCCAAGCACTTGTTTTCACACTCTATTCTTTCAAACCTTTCGACTTTCACGCAATACATGAGCGTGAGCCATGAACATAGCACTATGGGTGGAATAGAGAGGTGGTTGTGGAGAAGACAAAAGGAGGGAGATAGTCTCACATCGACTAGGCGTATCAACGGGCTATGAAGATGCCCATCAATAGATATCAATGTGAGTGAGTAGGGATTGCCATGCAACGGATGCACTAGAGCTAAAAATGTACGAAAGCTCAACAAAAGAAACTAGTGGGTGTGCATCCAACTTGCTTGCTCATGAAGACCTAGGGCATTTGAGGAATCCCATCATTAGAATATACAAGGCAAGTTCTATAATGAAAATTCCCACTAGTATATGAAAGTGACTAAACATGAGACTCTCTATCATGAAGAACATGGTGCTACTTTGAAGCACAAGTGTGGAAAAAGATAGTAGCAATTGTCCCTTTTTCTTTTTGTTCTTTTTTTTGGGCCTTCCTTTTTTTTCGTTGGCCTTTCTTTTTTTCTTTTTTTGGAGGGGCTTTATTGATTTAGCCTTTCCTCACATGGGACAATGCTCTAATAATGAAGATCATCACACTTTCATTACAACTCGATATTACAACTCGATACTAGAACAAAGTATGACTCTATATGAATGCCTCCGGCGGTGTACCGGGATGTGCAATGAATCAAGAGTGACATCTATGAAAAATTATGCATGGTGGCTTTGCCACAAATACGATGTCAACTACATGATCATGCATGGCTATATGACAATATGATGCGTGCCATATGAAAGGAACGGTGGGAAGTTGCATGGAAATATATCTCGGAATGGCTATGGAAATTCCATGATAGGTAGGTATGGTGGCTATTTTGAGGAATATATATGGTGGCTGTTTTGAGGAAGGATATATAGTGGGTGTATGGTACCGGCGAAAGTTGCGCGATACAAGAGAGGCTAGTAATGGTGGAAGGGTGAGAGAGTGTATAATCCATGGACTCAACATTAGTCATAAGAACTCATATACTTATTGCAAAAATCTACGAGTCATCAAAATAAAGCAATCAACGCATGCTCCTAGGGGGGAGGTTGGTAGGAGTTAACCATCGCGTGCCCCCGACCTCCACACAAAGGTTGACACTTTACAAATACCTCATGCTCTAACTTCATCACATATCGGTTCACCATACGTGCATGCTATGGGAATCACTAACCTTAACACAAGTATTTCTCAATTTCATAATAACTCCACTAGCATGACTCTAATATCACTATCCTCATATCTCAAAACAATTATCAAGCATCCAACTTCTCATCATATTCAATGCACTTAGCGTGAAAGTTTTTACTACATTGATATTGGATGTCTATCATGTGAAGACCAGTTTTATAGCCTAAGCACATTACCATGCTGTTTTAATAGACTCTCAAAAGGATATAAGTGAAGCATGAGAGTTCAACAATTTCTACAAAATATTATCACCGCCGTGCTCTAAAAGATATAAGTGAAGCACTAGAGCAAAAACTATTCAACTCAAAAGATATAAGTGAAGCACATAGAATGTTCTAACAATTCCTAGGCCATATTTAACTCTCTCAAATAGGTGTGTCCAGCAAGGATAATTGTGGCAAACTAACAAGCAAAGACTCAAATTATACAAGACGCTCCAAGTAAAACACATATCATGTGGTGAATAAAAATATAGCTCCGAGTATAGTTACCGATGGATGAAGACGAAAAAGGGGATGCCTTCCCGGGGCATCCCCAAGCTTAGGCTTTTGGTTTTCCTTGAATTTTACCTTGGGGTGCCATGGGCATCCCCAAGCTTAGGCTCTTTCCACTCTTTGTTCCATAGTTCATCAAAGCAATACTCAAAACTTGAAAACTTCACAACACAAAACTTAGAAAAAAATCTCGTGAGCTCCGTTAGTATAAGAAATCAAACCACCACTCAAAGGTACTGCAATGAATTCATACTTTGTTTATATTGGTGTTAAACCTACTGTATTCCAACTTCTCTATGGTTCATACTTCCTAATACTACTCATAGATGCATTGAAATAAGCAAACAACACACGAAAAACAGAATCTGTCAAAAACAGAACAGTCTGTAGTAATCTGCAGGTTTCGCATACTATTGTAACTCCAAAAAATTCAAACTAAACCGGTAAACGTGAGGAATTTGTCTATTAATCATCTAAAAAAAGAATCAACTAAATAGCACGCTCCAGTAAAATCTGGTGACCATTCTAGCAAGCGCTAACGATTCTGTTTTTCACAGCAAGATCACATAAACTTCACACAAGTCTTCCCAAAGGTTCTACTTGGCACAAACACTAAACAAAACACAAAACCAGATCTAAACAGAAGCTAGATGCAATATTTATTCCTAAATAGAAGCAAAAACAAATAATATAAAATTGGGTTGCCTCCCAACAAGCGCTATCGTTTTACGCCACTAGCTAGGCACGATAATTCAATGATGCTCACACGAAAGACGTGAATTGAAGCACAAAGAGAGCATCATAAAACATGTGACAAACACATCTAAGTCTAACATACTCCCTATGCATAGGCATTTTATAGGAAAACAAATTACCAAGACAAGCAAGATCTAGCATATGCAAGGAAGGAGAAAAAAACAATAGCAATCTCAACATAACGAGAGGTAATTTAGTAACATGGAAATTTCTACAACCATATTTCCCTCTTTCATAATAATTGCAAGTAGGATCATGATCAAATTCAACAAAATAGCTATCACATAACATATTCTCAACACGATCCACATGCATGCAAAGTTGACACTCTTCCAAAATAGTGGGATTAACATTAACTAAAGTCATGACCTCTCCAAACCCACTTTTATCAAAAAAATCATAAGATTGAACATTCTCCAAATATGTGGGATCTAAAGTAGACACTCTTCCAAACCCACTTTCAATATTATGGCAAACATTATTATCAATCTCATATTCATGATGGGGTTTAAATAAATTTTCAAGATCGTAAGAATCATCACCCCAATCATGATCATTGCAACAAGTAGTGGGCATAGCAAAATAAGCATCCCCAAGCTTAGGGTTTTGCATGTCATTAACTGTCACATCCCTAGCTCTGTCTTGCACTTGGGTTGGTCTTGCTTGAGCATCATGTTTAAATTTTGTTAAACTTGAATTGGGGATGTTCAAACCCTAGCACCTTGAAATCCAAATAGGTCCAGCTTTAAAAATTTGCATTCAATAAACCCAAAATGCCTTCATCAATGTTTGATAATTTTGGCAAGGCTTTGGGACCAAACCAAAATTTAGGAACATTTTTAAGGATTTATTTTTGGGACTTTGAATTTAAATCATTAGCTATTTGAATTTGAATTATATTCATATAATTAGAATATAATTTCAAATACCCCTGAAATGTTTTATGAGCTTCTGGAAAAGTCCATCTAGCAAAATAAAAATATTCAGAGGAGTTTTTAGCATTGTTTGAAATTGTTTAATTTCAAAACAGTGGCAAAAGATAAATAAACAAAGAAAAAAAAACAGAAACAGAAATTAAAATAGAAAACAGAGAGAGAGGAAGCCCACCTGAGCCACTACCTGGCCTTACCTGCGGCCCAGCTGGCGGCCCAGCCCGCCACCGCCGCCTCCCTGTCGTCTTCCTCCTTGTCAGGAGGACGAGCGCGCGTGCCGGCGCGTGGTCGCCGCACTCCGGCCACCTCCTGCCTGCTTGCTGCCTCCCCGACGCCGCTACGGACGCCACGCACCCCCTGGACCTCCTTCCACTCTCCCTCGGCCTCATCCCCTCCTCTAGCCCACTCTGTCTCGCAGCCGAGCGCCACCCGAGCGCTGACGTCGCCGCCGTTCGCCATAACCGCGGCCACCGTCCACCTCTCGCCTCGTCGGAGTGCCCAGTAGCTCCGCCTCGTTCCTCTCTTCCTCCTCGCCGAGCTGCCCGACGCCAGAAGCCCCTGGAGCGCCATCGTCGACCTCGTCTTCTTCTTCGGCCACGGGAGATCGCCGTCGGGATTCCGACGCCGTCCGGCCCCCGTTGAGCCTGCTGAGACCTCCGACCGACCCCCTGTGAGCCCCTCCGTCGTTTTCCCCTTCTCCCCATGCCTCTTGATCACCGTAGCCACCGCTTCCACTGAAGCCGAAGCTCGCCGCCGCTCGGGCTGGTCGCCGACGCCACCCCGGTGACCTTTTGGTCACACCACCAAGTCCAACGAGTTCGCGAGCACTCGTAGAGACCGTAGGCGCAAACCTCAGCTCCTCCCGCGCACCGTTTTGATGAATCCGTCGCCACCAGAGCTTCAGCCGCCGCGGACCTCGTCGCCGGTGCCTCTGCAGGCCTCCCCGCGCTCAGCCATGCGCACCCCTAGATGCGGGCGAGCGAGGGCTTCCTTCTGGTGCTCTCAGCATGCCCAGCCGCTGCCCCTAGCGCCACTCCGACGAGCCGCCGCCGCGCTGTGAGGTCGCCGGCGCTTAATCCAGCGACGCTGACGTGGCCTAATTAGTTTAGGCACTAATGACCCCCCCTGGGTCAATGACAGGTGGACCCAGGCCCCTAACTAATTAAGGTTTAGATTTAGTTTAGTGTTATTTATCTCTGTTAGTTAGATTGGACATGTGGGCCCTGGGCCCACTGACAGTTTAGTTAGTATTAACTTAAGGCTAACTAACCCTGTTAGTAAGATGTGTCACTGACACGTGGGGCCCTGTCTCTGCTAATCTTTAGTTTAGTTTTAAAACTTTTAGTTAGCCCTGAGAGACTGACCAGTTGGACCCACTGGTCAGGTTTGACCCGAACAGCCCCTGTTGACCTGCTGATGTCAGCATTTGGTCATGCTGACGCAGTAAAGTGTTTCTGGCATTTAAAATAAATCTTAAATGATTTATGAATTTCAGAAAATACACAAAACTGCTAAAAATCATATAAAATCAACCGTAGCTCAGATGAAAATAATTTATATATGAAAAATGATCAGAAAAATTCAAGGAATCTGTTTATGACATTTTCATGCATGTTTGAAGAAGCTAAACCTGCTGATCTGGTCAAATCAATTAAATGGCATTTAAATAATCACATATGGAGTTTGAATTTGAACCTTTGGTTCAAACCAACTTCATTTAGCATGGTTGCTAGTTGCATTAGCTCAATCAACAGCATATTGCCATATCATGATCATGCATCATATTGTCGCATTGCATTGATTGTGTTCTCTCTTGTTTGCCGGTGCTTGTCCCTTTTCAGTAGACGTGTTCCGACGATGTGATCGATGACACCGATGAAGACCCAATGTTATCTTCAGAAGTGCCAGGCAAGCAAAACCCCATTGAGCATTCCGATACAATCCCACTCTCTCGCTCTTGCTCTCTTTTAATGCATTAGGACAACAACGCTTCAACTGTTACCTGCTGCGGTAGTTGAACCCCTTTCCACTGCATGACCCGTCATTGCCACAGTAAATAGTTGAAACCCACTAGTATGAGTAGGAGTTGTTTGAGCCATGTTGTGCCTACTCATTCATGCTTTCTGGTTATGCCTGCTATTGCTTAGAGTTGTGTCAGGTCTAATTCATCGGGGATGAATTGGAATGTGGTGAACATGTCCTACTGTTGAGAGCTAAGTGTGTGAACACGATTTGGTAAAGGTAGCGATGAGAGGCCATGTAGGAGTACATGGTGGGTTGTCTCATTGCAGCCGTCCTCAGGAACTGAGTTCTGTGTTGGTTGGTCCATGAAACAGCTACTACCACACATTGGGATCCTTAATTGACTCTCTCGACTTATTAATCAACATGATCTCTGTCCAGGAGTTGCAACTAGTTTCTGGTGTTTGTAGTTTACTGGAGGTCGTGCGCAGCGCTGACCCTCGGGGTGGGCTATGACGCGTCAGGTACGTGGCATGGTGTACCGATCGCCCGTTTGGTGATGCGGGAACCCTGTACACATCGTTCGGGGCCGTGAGCGACACCCCGGCCGGATCTCCCCACGGATGGAACCCAAATAGGCGATAAACCTGGACGAGAGACTTGTGTGGTTAGTCGGGTCGTGGCCGACACCCTCGCTGGGCCTCCGCTTGAAGGTTGCCGAGTACATGTCGTGTAAACGGCGGTAAGTGGTGAGAGCGTGTGTGAAGAAGTACACCCCTGCAGGGTTATAAATATAATCTATTCGAATAGCCGTGTCCGCGGAAATGGACTTCTGGGTTGCCTCTACAGTTCATAGACAAGTGAAAGTGGATACTCTAAAACACGCAAGATAAGCATGAGTGCTATGGATGGCCTTCTCGTAGGGAGACGGGAGCGGATCCATAGTGGTGTATTGATTGGTGAATATGTGGACTCGTGTGCGCCACCTCAAAAGAGTTACTTGCAGTCTTAGTTTAGGATAGCCACCGAGTCAAGCTGGCTTGCTGCAGTCAAACTCCACCACCCCCTTTGTTGATACTGATGCATATGTAGCTAGTTCTGATGTAAGTCTTGCTGGGTACCTTTGTACTCACGTTTGCTTAATTTATGTTTTTGCAGAGAGACTCTAGTCTCACTAGTGGTTCCGCGTGGACTTCGACGTTTAGCTTGTTACCTCAGCTACGATCTTGTACCCTTGGGAGGGTCTGGTAGATAGTCAGGCTTCTCAGCCTTTTTCATTTGTAGTTGTCTGTACCCAGACATGTTATGCTTCCGTTGCCTGTATGCTCTGTATGTTGGGTCATGTGACCTCTGTTTGTAATGAATGCTATGATGGCTCTTCTGGGCCTTATTTATATCAGTTGTTGAGTTATGTTGTGATGCCATGTTGTACGTCACATACTTGCATATTATGCGTACATGTAATGTGTATTGCTATGTGTGGGATCCGACACCTAGTTGTTTACCTTTGGTAGCCTATCTTACAGGGAAATGTCTCCTAGTGCTTCCACCGAGCCTTGGTAGCTCGCTACTGCTCTGGAACACTTAGGCTGGCCGGCATGTGTCCTTCTTCGTTCATGTGTCTGTCCCTTAGGGGAAATGTCACGCGTTGTTCCTTTAAGTCCTTGTAGCTTGCTACGACTTGGGTTCATACGTTGATGACCGACACGTTCGTTGCTGGGTCATGTATGCCTGTCCCTGTAATTTAGTGCCACTTTTGGTTTATAACTAGTCATGTCGGCCCGGGTTCTCTGTCATACGGATGCTAGCGACACTATCATATACGTGTGCCAAAATGCGCAAACGGTCTCGGGCCAGGTAAGGTGGCACCCGTGGGGATACCGTGCGTGAGGCCGCAAAGTGATATGATGTGTTACAGGCTAGACATGTGTGACTTAGGATCGGGGTCCTGACAGCTTTGGTATCAGAGCCTGACTGCCTGTAGGATTAGTAAGCCAAACTGGTCGAAGTCGTGTCTAGAAATTCTTTAGTTATATAAGGGAATTGATTGTGGAAGGGAACGTAAGGCTCTTTTTACTTCTTTACCTTATGACCTTCTGATCTGAGTCACCTTCTTCTTCTACGGGGATTAAGAAACTAGGATTCTCATTCTATTTATCAGGATCTCGTTATTGTGGTTTCAACCCTCAGTTCAGTTTTTTCTACTTCTGTTTGTTCAACTGTTGGTCTCAGAACCTTGACATGATAATGTTAAGTGGTTATGCTACCCTTTTGCTTGGATCTCAAAAGTATTTTCGAGCAATTACAGCCGTTATGCTGTCCGAGTCATCCCGGGTTTCTAATAGTCTGATGCATTTGCAAATCCCTTCTTCCTGTCCCGATGCTCCTTTGGGCTAGATTAACCACACTAGTCGGTGTGTTGAGGCACTCTGTTACCTCGACATATATGTTGGTCTTATTACTATGACCCTAGGTGTCTTAGAAGATCACCCAATAAACTAGCAATGCTTTTTATTCACAGTGTGATGATTCTGGCCATTATTCTCAAAAGCATCCCGTGATGCCATTTAGTTAGTAGACATTATATTTCTGGGTTCTTGAACCCAAGATTCACTCTACTTACTTCATGTTGATAGTATTGCTCGTCCCTTTAGGATATTAGTAACCTTGTGATATTCCTCGAGGTCCGTGGTATATCATTCTTCCAAATACCATGAACCATCATGGCAGAAGTTCTTCTGAACCAAAAGATCACAACCAGAGTGCTCCTGAGTAGTACTCCATGCATATCGTGACTCTGCCAATTCTATTTTCTGCATGGGTTATCCGGAAGAAATATGTTGAACTCGTTCGACATGTTAATCTATGCATCCACAACTCAGAAGTTATATGTTCCTTGAGTTGTCTCCTTTTAGTTGTATCATGACCCCCCGTTTATCAGTTGATAGTCAGGAGTAGTTGTGCACTCGTGTTCATCGATGCCTTTTACTCTTGTGGTCTGTCAAGCCATTCTATTCCGGAATGACTAGGAGAAACAAACTCCAGTACCTTATCCATATCCAGGATTTGGTCAAAGAAGTTGTACTTCGCAGATGAAGATGCTAATGCAGCTTCTAAACTGTTCTATCCTGGAGTATTACCATCTTTATGTCAAGAATGTCATGGGAATTGCACAACCTCCTATGAACTTTTGATAAGGTGATACTTCTCGCCATCATCGTTTATTTCTCGGTCTCCGTGTTATGGTAACCGGAATACCGACAAGTGAATGGTGATGTGTGAAATCAATACTCCTAGCAACTTCGTTGCTTGGTAGTTAATGGACGATAATCTCATTCTTAGCATGATGGTTACCGAATCATCATCGTAAGATTGATCGTGCTACCTAGTCCACTTTCTTGGTGCACTCCTTGATTGATGAGTTAGGATTTCGTTAAGTCCTCGCTCATTTGATCATATCGTCTTGCCCTGAAAAGCAAGATTGTTCTCGAGCTTAGTAACATATCGGTGGTTCGTAATTTTCCGAATATCTTCTCGGAAGTATTACCAGGTTGTCACCTGACCGCTATGTTGAGTCCGTGATCAAGCTGGTTTCCTCTAAATCACCCTTTTCCCAAGAATCTGTGTTGGATACCCTGAACTAGTTGGTTAAGCTAAACAACAACTTGGAGAGTTGGAAGATAAGAGCTTGCCTGACTTAGTTCCTTCTAAGGGATATCTTTTGTGTGTGTGTGTGTGTGTTGAAGAAAGATGATATCTTGATCGGTTGATCCTTGTGATCAATTGTTGGATCTATTGTCTTGTCCAAAACTTTGATTTGAGTATGGGCTATCATCAAATCAAATCAGAACCAACGATGTTCATAATGTTGTCTTACTCGTGGTTGATCCCTCGAGCATACACCATTATATCCCATTGGTCTGACCAATACTATCACTTGTTCACATAATTATGGAATTCCATCTCCATGGAAACCTGGATGAATTGTTGTTGAGCCCATCAGCAACACTGCTACCTTCTCCATGATTTTGTAGGACATTAAGCTAGTGATGGAAACTTTGTAAGCATTGCCTTCGTGTCCCGTTCATGATGTATATGTTGGTGCAAGAAGTGACTTTCTCCCAGTTCACGTGCATTAGGTGTAAGTTGCCGCCATGAGTTCGAGAAAGTTAGTTTTGCTTCCTCTGGAATCATCTCAAGTCAGTCATGCATACGTGCGAAGTATTATGTGGTTTGGAGACTTGCAACCTTCACTCTATACGTATCCCTAGCACACCAAGCCACTGATTGATTTGTTCAAGAAAATGAAGTCTGTTGTGCTAATCCTAGGTCATGCACATGCTTCGCTATCCTCGATGATGGTTCCCAACCAGAACTTGGTAGTGTTTTATTATAAGACTACTATGTGGTCATGCTTGTGTGCGACAGCATGTTCACATGTGTGTAGCAGAACCAGCTCATGTTTTGGAGCTGCTATCGTGTTCATTCCCGAGAATCTCGCAACGCCGTCTCGTCGAATTGTGTTGCAAACATTCATTCTTTATAGACTCGATAAGTCTGGAATGTCCTGACACCAACCAGAACTGAATCTCAGGCAGATATGATGGTTGGAACATTTTCCAAGAACTATAATACTGGTCTCCTGATAACTGGTAAAGTGGATGTTGTGGCCAACCCACCAGCCAGAAGACCTATTATTGTAGTATCCTGATTGAAGAAGTTGGCCACCTCCCTATAAGGATTTCGTAAGATTTACTCCCTAGTTGTTCCTTATGGATTTTTGTGCTCCTGAAGTCCGACCTTTTACTTGACCTTCTAGGTACCCAACCATTTTAATAAATGGGTTGCACCAGCACATCAAGGAGAACATTAGAAGCGGAGTGCTAAATGTCACTCGGTCGATCATCCAGATTTTGTCCCCTTGGCCTCGCCAAGGTGGAATCCGAGAAGGTGTTATCTTCCTTTGCATCTGCATCATCCATCATTGTTCATCATGGTAGTATGTGATGTTGCCAGGATCCTTGACACGGATATTGGTAAAACCTTGATGAATATGGAAATGCTCAAGTTCTTGAGAGCATGCGCAAGCACTAGGTGTCATCCTCGACACTAATCGGGATTGCTTCCAGTGTTCTTGGTTATATCATACCCTCTCAAAGAGTAGATTTTCTCTCTACTGTTGGGTTTCACCCCAGTTACCAGAATCATTCCCAGCATTTGTATTTTGTTCCCAGCTTGCACCACCATGTGCAAATTTTCCATGGGTTGTCTTTCTCAGCCACTACTGTTCAGGATTATCCTCAGGAGTGGACTTGCCATGGGTCCCATCCATCTCCGGTGATAACCAAATCATCCCTTGCGTTGTCCTCAACAAGGTAGTCCACATCATCCATTCTGGCCCGAGAATGTCATTCCTTCGGACTCCGTCAAACGATCGATTGTGTTTGCCTTAGGCTGGTATAGAGAGTTCCAATGATCTCTATATCAAAAGTAATTCTTTTTGCCACTTAAAGGAATAACTCTACGAGTCACCTTCTCTAAGGTGCCCCGTCTGGTGGTATCAATCACCATCTTCTTAGGTGTGGAATTATTGCCACTAGGTGAACCTTCATCGTTTGTTTCACTCCATCCCCCTGGAGGTGTACTCCGTGTCTCAGCTCAAGAGATGTTTCAACGTCTCACTCCATGAGTTGATCTGAGTTGCTCGATCTTTGGCAAGATAGATTACTGTAGAGTTTCTTCTGTTATCACTGTGTTGGACAAAGATCTGGTGATCAAGGATGTCAGGATCAACATGATGCAATGAATCAGCAACTTCGAGGAGGACAGCTGAATCGAGAAGATTGTGTTAGTTAGTGTACCCTCTGATTTCTTATCTCACGTCCTGAATCTCGGGACGAGATTCTTGTTTTAGTGGGGGTGAGTTGTCACATCCCTAGCTCTGTCTTGCACTTGGGTTGGTCTTGCTTGAGCATCATGTTTAAATTTTGTTAAACTTGAATTGGGGATGTTCAAACCCTAGCACCTTGAAATCCAAATAGGTCCAGCTTTAAAAATTTGCATTCAATAAACCCAAAATGCCTTCATCAATGTTTGATAATTTTGGCAAGGCTTTGAGACCAAACCAAAATTTAGGAACATTTTTAAGGATTTATTTTTGGGACTTTGAATTTAAATCATTAGCTATTTGAATTTGAATTATATTCATATAATTAGAATATAATTTCAAATACCCCGGAAATGTTTTATGAGCTTCTGGAAAAGTCCATCTAGCAAAATAAAAATATTCAGAGGAGTTTTTGGCATTGTTTGAAATTGTTTAATTTCAAAACAGTGGCAAAAGATAAATAAACAAAAAAAACAGAAACAGAAATTAAAATAGAAAACAGAGAGAGAGAGGAAGCCCACCTGAGCCACTACCTGGCCTTACCTGCGGCCCAGCTGGCGGCCCAGCCCGCCACCGCCGCCTCCCTGTCGTCTTCCTCCTTGCCAGGAGGACGAGCGCGCGTGCCGGCGCGTGGTCGCCGCACTCCGGCCACCTCCTGCTTGCTTGCTGCCTCCCTGACGCCGCTACGGACGCCACACACCCCCTGGACCTCCTTCCACTCTCCCTCGGCCTCATCCCCTCCTCTAGCCCACTCTGTCTCGCAGCCGAGCGCCACCCGAGCGCTGACGTCGCCGCCGTTTGCCATAACCGCGGCCACCGTCCACCTCTCGCCTCGTCGGAGTGCCCAGTAGCTCCGCCTCGTTCCTCTCTTCCTCCTCGCCGAGCTGCCCGACGCCAGAAGCCCCTGGAGCGCCGTCGTCGACCTCGTCTTCTTCCTCGGCCACGGGAGATCGCCGTCGGGATTCCGATGCGTCCGGCCCCCGTTGAGCCTGCTGAGACCTCCGACTGACCCCTAGTGAGGTCCTCCGTCGTTTGCCCCTTCTCCCCATGCCTCTTGATCACCGTAGCCACCGCTTCCACTGAAGCCGAAGCTCGCGGCCGCTCGGGCTGGTCGCCGGCGCCACCCCGGTGACCTTTTGGTCACACCACCAAGTCCAACGAGTTCGCGAGCACTCGTAGAGACCGTAGGCGCAAACCTCAGCTCCTCCCGCGCACCGTTTCGATGAATCCGTCGCCACCAGAGCTTCAGCCGCCGCGGACCTCGTCGCCGATGCCTCTGCAGGCCTCCCCGCGCCCAGCCATGCGCACCCCTAGATGCGGGCGAGCGAGGGCTTCCTTCTGGTGCTCTCAGCACGCCCAGCAGCTGCCCCTAGCGCCACTCCGGCGAGCCGCCGCCGCGCTGTGAGGTCGCCGGCGCTTAATCCTGCGACGCTGATGTGGCCTAATTAGTTTAGGCACTAATGACCCCCCCCCCTGGGTCAATGACAGGTGGACCCAGGCCCCTAACTAATTAAGGTTTAGATTTAGTTTAGTGTTATTTATCTCTGTTAGTTAGATTGGACACTGACATGTGGGCCCTGGGCCCACTGACAGTTTAGTTAGTATTAACTTAAGGCTAACTAACCCTGTTAGTTAGATGTGTCACTGACACGTGGGGCCCTGTCTCTGCTAATCTTTAGTTTAGTTTTAAAACTTTTAGTTAGCCCTGAGAGACTGACCAGTGGGACCCACTGGTCAGGTTTGACCCGAACAGCCCCTGTTAACCTGCTGACGTCAGCATGTGGTCATGCTGACGCTGTAAAGTGTTTCTGGCATTTAAAATAAATCTTAAATGATTTATGAATTTCAGAAAATACACAAAACTGCTAAAAATCATTTAGAATCAACCGTAGCTCAGATGAAAATAATTTATATATGAAAAATGATCAGAAAAATTCAAGGAATCTGTTTATGACATTTTCATGCATGTTTGAAGAAGTTAAACCTGCTGATCAGGTCAAATCAATTAAATGGCATTTAAATAATCACATATGGAGTTTGAATTTGAACCTTTGGTTCAAACCAACTTTATTTAACATGGTTGCTAGTTGCATTAGCTCAATTAACAGCATATTGCCATATCATGATCATGCATCATATTGTCGCATTGCATTGATTGTGTTCTCTCTTGTTTGCCGGTGCTTGTCCCTTTTCAGTAGACGTGTTCCGACGATGTGATCGATGACTCCGATGAAGACCCAATGTTATCTTCAGAAGTGTCAGGCAAGCAAAACCCCATTGAGCATTCCGATACAATCCCACTCTCTCGCTCTTGCTCTCTTTTAATGCATTAGGACAACAACACTTCAACTGTTACCTGCTGCGGTAGTTGAACCCCATTCCACTGCATGACCCGTCATTGCCACAGTAAATAGTTGAAACCCACTAGTATGAGTAGGAGTTGTTTGAGCCATGTTGTGCCTACTCATTCATGCTTTCTGGTTATGCCTGCTATTGCTTAGAGTTGTGTCAGGTCTGATTCATCGGGGATGAATTGGAATGTGGTGAACATGTCCTACTATTGAGAGCTAAGTGTGTGAACACGATTTGGTAAAGGTAGCGATGAGAGGCCATGTAGGAGTACATGGTGGGTTGTCTCATTGCAGCCGTCCTCGGGAACTGAGTTCTGTGTTGGTTGGTCCATGAAACAGCTACTACCACACATTGGGATCCTTAATTGACTCTCTCGACTTATTAATCAACATGATCTCTGTCCAGGAGTTGCAACTAGTTTCTGGTGTTTGTAGTTTACTGGAGGTCATGCGCAGCGCTGACCCTCGGGGTGGGCTGTGACGCGGTAGGTACGTGGCACGGTGTACCGATCGCACGTTTGGTGATGCGGGAACCCTGTACACTTCGTTTGGGGCCGTGAGCGACACCCCGGCCGGATCTCCCCATGGATGGAACCCAAATAAGCGATAAACCTGGACGAGAGACTTGTGTGGTTAGTCAGGTCGTGGCCGACACCCTCGCTGGGCCTCCGCTTGGAGGTTGCCGAGTACATGTCGTGTAAACGGCGGTAAGTGGTGAGAGCGTGTGTGAAGAAGTACACCCCTGCAGGGTTATAAATATAATCTATTCGAATAGCCGTGTCCGCGGAAATGGACTTCTGGGTTGCCTCTACAGTTCATAGACAAGTGAAAGTGGATACTCTAAAACACGCAAGATAAGCGTGAGTGCTATGGATGGCCTTCTCGTAGGGAGACGGGAGCGGATCCATAGTGGTGTATTGATTGGTGAATATGTGGACTCGTGTGCGCCACCTCAAAAGAGTTACTTGCAGTCGTAGTTTAGGATAGCCACCGAGTCAAGCTGGCTTGCTGCAGTCAAACTCCACCACCCCCTTTGTTGATACTGATGCATATGTAGCTAGTTCTGATGTAAGTCTTGCTGGGTACCTTTGTACTCACGTTTGCTTAATTTATGTTTTTGCAGAGAGACTCTAGTCTCACTAGTGGTTCCGCGTGGACTTCGACGTTTAGCTTGTTACCTCAGCTACGATCTTGTACCCTTGGGAGGGTCTGGTAGATAGTCAGGCTTCTCAGCCTTTTTCATTTGTAGTTGTCTGTACCCAGACATGTTATGCTTCCGTTGCCTGTATGCTCTGTATGTTGGGTCATGTGACCTCTGTTTGTAATGAATGCTATGATGGCTCTTCTGGGCCTTATTTATATCAGTTGTTGAGTTATGTTGTGATGCCATGTTGTACATCACATACTTGCATATTATGCGTACGTGTAATGTGTATTGCTATGTGTGGGATCCTACACCTAGTTGTTTACCTTTGGTAGCCTATCTTACAGGGAAATGTCTCCTAGTGCTTCCACCGAGCCTTGTTAGCTCGCTACTGCTCTGGAACACTTAGGCTGGCCGGCATGTGTCCTTCTTCGTTCCTGTGTCTGTCCCTTAGGGGAAATGTCACGCGTTGTTCCTTTAAGTCCTTGTAGCTTGCTATGACTTGGGTTCATACGTTGATGACCGACACGTTCGTTGCTGGGTCATGTATGCCTCTCCCTGTAATTTAGTGCCACTTTTGGTTTATAACTAGTCATGTCGGCCCGGGTTCTCTGTCATACGGATGCTAGCGACACTATCATATACGTGTGCCAAAATGCGCAAACGGTCCCGGGCCAGGTAAGGTGGCACCCGTGGGGATACCGTGCGTGAGGCCGCAAAGTGATATGATGTGTTACAAGCTAGACCTGTGTGACTTACGATCGGGGTCCTGACAATTAACACAATTGACATTAATAGAATTTACAATGACATCATTGCAATCATGCTTTTTATTTAACAAGCTATCATGAATCACTTTTTCTTTTAACAATTCCTCGCAATTTTCAGATTCATAAATTTCGAGCAAAACCTCATAAAGAAAATCTAGTGCACGCAGCTCACTAGCAATAGGTTCAACATAATGGGATCCCTTAAAGAGATTAGCAAGTGTATGAGGATCCATACTTTAGCAAGCGACGATGCAAGCTAATTGAGGGCACATAGCACACAAGCAAACGAAAGGCAAGCGAACGATAAACACACGTCAGAAGAAGGGCAAATAAAACGGCAAGGGTGAAGTCGGGGAGAGGAAAACGAGAGGCAAAAAATGTAATGCGAAGGATAAGGGTTTGTGATAGGTACTTGGTATATGACTTTTGCGTAAGCCTCCCCGGCAACGGCGCCAGAAATTCTTCTTGCTACTTCTCGAGCTTGCGTTGTATTCCCTCGAAGAGGAAAGGGAGATGCAGCACAGTATCGTAAGTATTTCCCTCGGTTTTTGAGAACCAAGGTATCAATCTAGTAGGAGACGACACACGAGTACCTCACACCTGCACAAACAAATAAGAATTTTGCAGCCAACGAGATAAGGGGTTGTCAATCCCTTTACAGTCACTTACGAAAGTGAGATCTGATAGAGATGATAGTTTATATTTTTGGTATTTTGGTTTATAGGAACATAAAATAAAAGCAATAAAAGTAAAGTAGATGTAGATTGATATGTTGAGAATATACCCGGGGGCCATAGTGTTCTCTAGTGGCTTCTCTCATGATAGCGATATTCTACGGCGGGTAAACAAATTACTGTCGAGCAATTGATAGAAAAGCGAATAATTATGAGACTATCTAGGCATGATCATTGTATATAGGCATCATGTTCGAGGCAAGTAGACCGAAACGATTCTGCATCTACTACTATTACTCCACACATCGACCGCTATCCAGCATGCATCTAGTGTATTGAGTTCATAAGAATAGAGTAACGCCTTAAGAAAGATGACATGATGTAGAGGGATAAACTCAAGCAATATGATATAAACCCTATCTTTTTAGCCTCCATGGCAACAATACAATATGTGCCTTGCTGCCCCTACCGTCACTTGGAAACGACACTACAAGATTGAGCCCAAAGCCAAGCACTTCTCCCATCGCAAGAACTATAGATCTAGTAGGCCAAACCAAACCAATAATTCGAAGAGACTTGCAAGGATATTATAATCATACATAAACAGTTCAGACAAGAACCAAATATTTATCATAGATAATCTTGATCATAAACCCACAATTCATTGGATCTCGACAAACACACCGCAAAAAAGAGATTACATCGAATAGATCTCCTCGAAGACCCAGGAGAACTATGTATTGAGACCCAAAGAGAGAGAAGAGCCATCTAGATACTAGCTATGGACCTGAAGGTCTGTGGTAAACTACTCACAACTCATGGTGAGGCGATGATGATGATGTAGAAGCACTCCGTGGAAGATCCCCCCTCCGGCGGAGCTCCGGAACAGGCCCCAAGATGGGATCTCACGGGAACAAAAGGTTACGGCGGTGGAACTAGGGTTTTCTCTGTTGTTCTGTTGGTTTCGGGGTACGTAGGCATATATAGGAGGAAGGAGGGCACCGGGGGCCATACGTGTGACCCACGAGGCAGGGGGCGCGCCCTCCACCCTCGTGGGCACCACGTAAACCCTGCTCCGTGGTTCTCAAGTCTCCCGTGCGTGATTTTCTCCAAAAATATCTCTCCCGAAGGTTTCATTCCGTTTGGACTCCGTTTGATATCCCTTTTCTGTAAAACCCTGAAATAGGCAAAAAAACAGCAATCTGGACTGGGCCTTTGGGTTAGTAGGTTAGTCCCAAAAATAATATGAAAGTGTATGACAAAGCCCATTAAACATCCAAAACATCATAAATAATAGCATGGAACAATCAAAAATTATAGATACGTTGGAGACGTATCAGCGAGCAGCGTGGTCGGCCTCAATGAGTGCTCGCTGCTCCGCAACAAAGTTTGGGTTCGCCACCGCTATGGCAGCCACGACATTCTTGCTTGTGCACTTGCCGTAGATTTGGCCCTCCGCCAACTGTTGATGCGCGAGGAGGAACATGCCGTACATGTGCTCCTCCTGCGCTTGTCGGAACACCAACATAGGAGCTAGCACAGGTTGGTCCTCCTTCGCCATGAATATTCGTATTGCACATGTGCCTGCTCCATGGTCAGGTCGGCATGCACCGGTGCGAGGTTCGGTGTCGTGTCATCATCGAGGTGTTGGGGAACGTTGCATGGAAAACAAAAACAAAAATGTAAGCACACGCAAGATCTATCCATGGAGATGCATAGAAATGAGAGGGGAGAGTATGTCTACGTACCCTCTTAGAACGTAAGCGGAAGCCTTTATTAACGATGTTGATGTAGTCGTACTTCTTCATGATCCAACTGATCAAGTACCAAACGTACGGCACCTTCGTGTTCAACACACGTTCAGCTCGGTGATGTCCTCGCCTTCTTGATTCAGCAAGACCGGCGAAGTAGTGGATGAGTTCCAGTAGCACGATGGTGTGGTGACGGTGATGGTGATGCTATCTCCACAGGGCTTCGCCTAAGCACTACAAAAATATGACCGAGGGACGAAACTGTGGAGAGGAGTGCCGCACACGGCTAAGAGATTGACGTGGTTATGTGTGGCGCCCCCTCCAACATATATATAGGTGGGGGAGAGGGGAGGTAGCCAGGATGCACCCCAAGTGGGGCCGAATCCCACTTGGGCTCCTGCCCCTAGCCGCGTCCCCCTTCCATATTTGTGCCGGAGGGAAAGGAAAGGAAGGGGAGGCCGAGTCCCCATCCTTCCTTTCTCCTATAGGCCGGCTACCATAGAGGGGTGCGTCAGCCCCTTGTGGGCTGGTGTGCTCCTCTCTATTGGCTCAATAGGCCCACCATCCTCCCGGGGCTTCTCGGAACCCCTTCCGGTGACCCGATGACTACCCGGTACCTCTCGAAACTCTTCCGGTGTCCAAATATCATCGTCCTATATATCAATCTTTACCTCTGGACCATTCCGGAGCTCCTGCCCATGTCCGTGATCTCATTCGGGACTCCGAACAACATTCGGTCACCAAATCATATCAGTCATATAACATTATATCGTCAATGAACGTTAAGCGTGCGGACCCTACGGGTTCGAGAACTATGTAGACATGACCGAGACACGACCCCGGTCAATAACCGATAGCGGAACCTGGATGCCCATACAGGTTCCTACATATTGTACGGGGATCTTTATTGGTCGAACCATTATGAGAACATACATATTTCCCTTTGTCTGTCGGTATGTTACTTGCCCGAGATTCGATCGTCGATATCTCCATACGTAGTTCAATCTTGTTATTCGAAAGTCTCTTTACTCATTCCATAATACATCATCTCATAACTAACTCCATAGTCTTTTTGCTTGCAAGCTTCTTGTGATATGTATTACTGAGAGGGCCCAGAGATACCTCTCCGTCACACGGAGTGACAAATCCCAGTCTCGATTCATACTAACCCAACAGACACCTTCGGAGATACCTGTAGAGCATATTTATGATCACCCAGTTACATTGTGATGTTTGATAGCACACAAGGTATTTTTCCGGTATCCGGGAGTTGCATGATCTCATAGTCGAAGGAATATGTATTTGACATTAAGAAAGCGGTAGCAATAAACTAAACAATCATATGCTATGCTAACGGATGGGTCTTGTCCATCACATCATTCTCCTAATGATGTGATCCCGTTATCAAATGACAACTCATGCCTATGGTTAGGAACTTTTAACCATCTTCGATCAACGAGCTAGTCTAGTAGAGGCTTACTAGGGACACAATATTTGTTTATATATTCACACATTTATTTAAGTTTCCGGTCAATACAATTCTAGCATGAATAAAAACCTTTATCATGAATAAGGAAATATAAAATAATAACAACTTTATTATTGCCTCTAGGGCATATTTCCATCACGAGGCCCCTGGGGTCATCGTCGAAGACCTCGGGCCAGCTGAATGGCATGCCTTGTTCGATCTGCCTGGCATGGCGGGGCTACTAGGTGGCTACAAGGGCATCCACCTCATGCTTCATCTCCGGTAACAAACTATTCCACAGAGATTTCCCGCTCGTGGCACTAGTACGAGTCGGTGGTATACAAAGGGTTTTTAACCCCTTTCCGCGAGTGCATTTGGAACCATCGCCTAGTGAGTGTGGGCGATAGGGGGCGTCCTTCCCACACGACCAAGAAACTGTCGGGGATAGGGAACCTTGATGCATGCTACTTCTCGAGCTTGCGTTGTTTTCCCTCGAAGAGGAAAGGGTGATGCAGCACAATAGCGTAAGTATTTCCCTCAGTTTTTTAGAACCAAGGTATCAATCCAGTAGGAGACCACGCGCGAGTCCCTCGTACCTACACAAACAAATAAGAACCTCGCAGCCAACGCGATGAAGGGGTTGTCAATCCCTTCTCGATCACTTGCAAAAGTGAGATCTGATAATGATGATAAGATAATATTTTTGGTATTTTTGTTATAGATTGAAAGTAAAGATTACAAAACAAAAGTAAACTAAATAGTTGATGGGATATTAATATGATGAAGATAGACCCGGGGGCCATAGGTTTCACTGGTGGCTTCTCTCATGATAGCAGATTTCTATCGTGGGTGAACAAATTACTGTCGAGCAATTGATAGAAAAGTGCATAGTTATGAGAATATCTAGGCATGATCATTGTATATAGGCATCACGTCCGTGACAAGTAGACCGAAACGATTTTGCATCTACTAATATTACTCCACACATCGACCGCTATCCAGCATGCATCTAGAGTATTAAGTTCATAAGAACGAAGTAACGCCTTAAGCAAGATGACATGTTGTGGATGGATAAAATCATGCAATATGATATAAACCCCATCTTTTTATCCTCGATGGCAACAATACAATACATGCCTTGCTGCCCCTGCTGTCACTCGGAAAGGACACCGCAATATTAAACCCATAGCCAAGCACTTCTCCGATTGCAAGAACTACCGATCTAGTAGGCCAAACGAAACCGATAATTCGAAGAGACTTGCAAGGATATTTAAATCATGCATAAAAGATTTCAGAAAAGAATCCAATATTGTTCATAGATAATCTTGATTATAAACCCACAATTCATCGGATCTCGACAAACACTCCGCAAAAAGGATTACATCGAATAGATCTCCAAGAAGATCGAGAAGAACTTTGTATTGAGATCCAAAGAGAGAGAAGAAGACATCTAGCTAATAACTATGGACCCGAAGGTCTATGGTAAACTACTCACAACTCATCGAATAGGCTATAGTGTTGATGTAGAAGCCCTCCATGATCGATGACCCTCCGGTGGATCTCAAGAACAGGCCCCAAGATGGGATCTCACGGGTACAGAAGGTTTCAGCGGTGGAATTAGGGTTTCGTGGTGCTCCTCGATGGTTTCAGGGTATGTTGGTATATATAGGAGGAAGAGGCACGTCAGGGTAGCCACGAGGGTGGGGGCGCGCCTACCCCCTGGACGCGCCCCTGCCCTCGTGGCCGCCTTGTTTGCTTCCTAGCGTGTACTCCAAGTCTTCTGCGTTGATATTGTTCCAAAAATAACTCTCCCAGAGGTTTCATTCCGTTTGGACTCCGTTTGATATTCCTTTTCTGCGAAAGACTGAAATAGGCAAAAAAAACAGCAATTTGCACTGGGCCTTGGGTTAATAGGTTAGTCCCGAAAATAATATAAAAGTGTATAATGAAGCCCATTAAACATCCAAAACAGATAATATAATAGCATGGAACAAATAAAAATTATAGATACGATGGAGACGTATCAATGCATACAGTTGTCCCTATATAACTGTTTTTGATATCTCGAATATCCCAAACGCTTCATCCTTGCTACTCGTTTGTGCTCGCATTGCCATGGCAGTTAGAGTTTATTGGTTTTACCTAAATCCAGCTAGATTCCAAGCACGGGAGTTTTCCAGGTAGATTCCAGGCATGGGAGTTTTACGATGCCTGGCGCATCACAGATAGTTCATGATTATAAACCATGTACGATAGGTAGACAATCACACACATTTAGTTTTCCCGCACCGTATGCGATAGTGTCTGACATCACACACGCTTTGCAAACGGCAACTGTGTGCAGTGTTACACACGTTTCCTCCCCGTGAACCGTGTCGGATTATGATGTATATCTCACACGCTGTGCTTTATTAATCATGTGCGCCGTAATGACCTGCACACCCTAATTTCGCCCTAATTTGTTTGCTGCTATTTAAAATTGTACCTAATTTAAACTTGAAAGTAGGCTTTAGATTTATTCATATCCTTCAGGTTTAAACAACCAATGCATTATTCGATTCACAGGTACATATGTTTAAGAATTACATAAGCACCAAATAAAGAATGATGAACCATGGTTCTATACTTGTAGTATTACAACTGGTAAAGAAAGAGGTGACAGACATTCCGGTTGCTGAACAAGGTGAAGCGAAATGGCCCTATTGTGCTCTCCTGGTGGAGCTCCAGAATAGGCTCGAAGATGGGATCTCACGGGTACAGAAGGTTGCGGCGGTGGAATTAGGTTTCGTGGTGCTCCTCGATGGTTTCAGGGTACGTAGGTATATAAAGGAGGAAGAGGCATGTCAGGGGACCTGTCGTGGTTTTGTCACGGCAGATGTCCTAGCAAAAGGACTTAGTCGTGAGGCCATCGCTATGGGTTAGCTTAAAGGGGTTAAAGCGGACAAGGACACAGGGATTTTATACTAGTTCGGCCCCTTCGATGAAGGTAAAAGCCCACGTCTAGTTTGGTGTGTATTCCTAGGGTTTCGATGACCAGGGAGCGAATCCGCTTTGCCTGTGTCTCGATCTGTAGTTGTCTGCCCTGAACCGTCGCCGGGTCGTCCCTTTATATACGAGGTGACACCCGGTCCGGTTTACAGAGTCCTGAGGTCGGCTCATAAACGTGTCCGCCTCGGTCTCTACTCTTTCTATCTTACATCTCATGTTACATAGTATGGCGGTTTACAAATCATGGGCCCTAACACTTGGACTCTAAACCTCTTGGGCTGAAATCTTCTACTTCAGGCTCCGCTGGGATTTTGATAAAATAATCGTGATAACATAAACCGGCCCCTCCTGGGCGGTTTATACCTGGTAGTAATATCCCTGACATTAGGCCCCAGATTGATTTGAACATGTTCATGTCAATCTTCAAAGTCTTGTACAAATTTCCCTTTCCGCAGCTTCAACATGCTTTGTAAACCGACGTGACGTCATCTCCTCAGATCACTTTAAACCGCCGTGATGCCATTTGCGCATTTAATACTTGTACCTGTTTTTTACCTTTTATTCATTAAAGCTCCGAAGATCGAGGTGACAGCATCGTCCATATCCGCCTTTTGGGCTCCTCGATTCCCGCGCCTGCTGTTTTATCCCTTCGGCTTATAAATAGGGCAGAGGGGCGCCTCCTTTTATCCCCCTTGCCTCTTCTTCTTCCTCTGTCCTCTTGCGCTCGAGCTCCGTCGCCATCCGTCGAACTCTGCGTCTTCGTCGAGCCCGGCCGCTCCATCAACCTGAACGCTTCCAGAGACTCGCCAGTGCCTCTCTGCACCCGTCGCCTCGGGTACGTCTTCTTCACCCCTTCTTGTAGATCTCAGTTCTAGGGTTTCATGCGAGCTCATAGATAAGTCCCTGTTATTCGCAGTTCTTCGCCATAGGCAGTAGTTCGCCGTAGATCTCAAACTTTAGGTCAACCACCGTAAGCATGGCTCTGCTCCATCATTGTAACTTTATCTCTCCCAATACTGCTAGTTAGACTGAATCTGTTTAGGACCTTCATCGCGTCTGCTGAATATAACTTGAATTGTTTCTGAGTTTTCCATATGCTGTAGATCCTTATTTTACTGCTGTCTGTGTAAAAGTTGTTTCCTCAATACTTCAGATATGCGTCCTGTTTGCCTGTGTTGGCAGTTTAACTTTTTTCAAACTTCATAATCCGGTAGATGTCATGGTTATAGCTGTTCCAGATATTTAACTCGATAGATACCATTAGGCCCCTGCTTAAACCGCCGTTTAGGCCAATACCTTCATAGAGCATACCGGTTTAAATCTTCGTAGATCACAAACCGGTTCTTCATTGTATTTTTAGCCTTTCCGGTTCAAAAAGATGACTACTACAGCCAAACAGTTTGTCTCCTGCAACTGGGTCCAATCCCGGATCACCGAGGATGATTTAGACAAAATGGCCTCAATTGGCGCTTTAGGCCCAAAGGATGTCCTTCACTGGAGGGCTCCCGGATTAGAATGCCCTCCAAAGCCCAAGGAAGGAGAAACCGTTGTCTTCTTTGATCACTTGGCCTGGGGATTCAACCCTCCCGGGTCAAAGTTTTTCTGTGATGTATTAGCAAACTTTCAGCTTGATCCACAAGACATTGGTCCCAATTCTGTGTCAAACATTTGCAACTTCCAAGTCTTTTGTGAAGCATATCTGTAAGAGGAGCCAACAGTGGAGCTATTCCGGGACTTCTTCCACTTAAACCATCATACTGAATTTCATGATGGCCCAAACATCAAACTTGGTGGAATGTCTATTCAGAAGAGAAAGGATGTTAGTTTTCCTCACGCTACTCTCAACAGCCATCCAAAGGACTGGAATCAAACTTGGTTCTACTGGGTAGACACTTCACCGGAAGGGGAAAATCCACTGCCGAGTTATCGCCCCCACCGTCTTCTAGAGAGCCATCCCCTTCCACAGCGCTTAAGTGCCCAATAGTGAGCTCAATATGCCCCTCAGCTTTCAAAGCTCAGGGCCTTTGTAGCCAATGGACTGACAGGAGTTGACTTCGTCCGCTGCTGGCTTTCTTGGAGTATTCTCCCGCTAAGCCGGCGTTCTGGTTTAATGTGTGAGTATACTGGGAACCCCAAGGACCCTTTGCGCCACACAGAGATGGTGCTACCAGAAAATGAGGTTAACGAATCCGTCAAGAATCTACTGAATATACCTCTAGAAGAGTGCAGTCAGACCGGCTTGGCACCCTTATGTATGACCAATGAACCGCCGTCGGTAAGAAATTCTTCCGTCCCTTTGCTTTGTTTTAATCCGTCCATAGTGCTTGGCTTAGTATGCCTTTATTCCTTTAAATAGGAGAATGACCCTTTCTGGAAAAGGAAAACCCAGGAAAAACCGGTGAAGGCAGCTCGCAAAAAGACCCTAGCTGTTAAGAGAAACAAGAAGAAGCCCACTGCCGCATCAGGATCCAATGCGGAGGAAGATGATCCGGCCTATGAGGTACCACCTAGTTCTTATGATTCCTTAGTCTTTCCTTTGCCTGCATTTTTTTTAATAATGACTGTTCCCAAGGTCTTGCTGAAGGCTATAAAGCGGAGGACATTGAGGTAATCTCTCTTTCCTCCGACTCAGAAGCACTGCCACCACCAAAAATTCGTCGGACAGTCCAGAAATTTCAGTTTTCTCATCCTTATGCTTATCTGGATCCAAACTTTCTTTTGAAGAAGCAGCAACATGAAGCTCGCCGCACCACTCGCCATAGTGGCCATGCGATTGAATCCACCGAATTAACGCACACTCCGGCTCGAAGGTTTCGTTCTGAGGTTTTACTTACTCCAACTGCTCTTTACCCCAAAGCAAGTCTTATTCGTCAACCCCTTAATCCGTCTGACTCGAATTATCAGGAAACTCATCTCTCATCTTCTGGCGAATCAACAGCCACACAAGTTCCTGCCCTCAAGACTGTTCACGGGTAAGCTGTCTTTCACCCTGTCCGGTTTAACTTTTCGTTTTTAACTCTTCCGATTTTCATTATCTCTTAACTTTTCACGGAATGCCCAAGCCTAGCAAAAAGGCCAAATTGAGTAAACTGGCAGCCGATAACACCACTCCTGGACCGGTAGAAGATCCTGAGCTTGCTAACCCTTTAGAAGACAATGTTGAGATTACGCATGATGATCCTCCTCCTATGGATCAAGAAGACCTGGCTGCTCAGGAGAACGATCCCATGGAGCATAATGTTGAACCGGCCAGCCCTGCCCAGGCTAGTCTGGCTCCTGCTAGTCCTGCTCCTGTTAATCCCCCTAAGCCAATGGCTGCTTCACCTGATGATGTTGAGATCACTGGGACCGATTTTACCACCCCAGGGGAACCTGTAGCTTTGGCCAAACATATTGCCAAGGAAGAATTTCTCCAGAAGGACAAGGGCAAGTGGAGTACTGACTTGTCCAGCTATGCTCAGCTCAGCGCTCAGGAGCTTCATTCCGGCTACCTAAACCGGCTTCATACCAGCCGTGATTATGAAGCTGGCCTGGTGAACTTAATGAAGGAACGTTATGAGGTAACTTCTTTTCCTTTGTCTTCTATCTCTGCTTGTGCCTTGTAATTGTACCTTTACTCCATCGTAGCCCCCAAGTGCCGGTTTAGCCTTTTAAGGTGAACCGGGACTTCAGCAGATCTAGCAGATAGCTTTGTTTTGCACATGTGTAGCCCCCAAGGGCCGGTTTACTCCTTTAGGATGAATCGGGACTTTCATTTGTTTTCAGAACAATGTCACATTAGCCCCCAAGTTCCAAATATATAACTTGTTATGTGCTTGGGACTTGTCTGTATAATACCTGTTTTTACTGCAAATGTACATTAGCCCCCAAGTGTCAAGTGCATAACTGGTTATGTGCTTGGGACTTTGATTGAATTGCTCCATAAATATCTGATATACTTTCATTTTTGGCAGACTGACTTGAACCGGAGGGCCTCTGAAATAGCTGAGCTCCGGGATAGCTTAAAATTCCAAGAGGCTGCTGTTGAGAAAGTCAAGGATGAGCTTACACTTGCTTTAGTTAATATGGAGAAGCTAAAAAAGGATTTTGAAGTGGAGCGGTCAGCTTGGGAGGTTGAAAAGGCTGCTCTGGAGAAGAGAGCCAGTGATGCGGAGGCTGCTCTTAATCCGGTGACAGAGGAGGTGTCCGGGTTAAGGCAGCAAATAAGTGACATGACATCTACCATCTTTGGTAAGTTCTCTTGACATAAGCTTATCTTTGCAATACTGTACTGCTCCGGTTTAACTCATAATTTTTACGCAGGGAGGCCGCTCCAGGATCCAGACCACCCCTTTGGCACAAGACCCTGGCAAGAGGGGCTTGTCAGGAAGGCCAAGCCTGGCATTTCAGGAGACTTGCCGCGACGCTCCGTGCGTCGCGGCAAGGCCCGGAGAGCGACAAGCTTCCGGGCTTGGCAAGGTAGCGGCCGCGGCAAAGCGCATGTCGCGGCGGGCTGCCACTATGTGCCCGCGCTCCAGCTCATCCGGCCACGCGTCGCCCTGGGGCCCTTCCAGGGGCATGTGGCGGAAGGCTGTGCAGCCTAGGGTACACGGTGGCGAGCCGCGGTGACGAGGCCACCCTCGTGGCGGACGGAGACGCCCTGACGGACGCTTTTTGCACTATTCGGGGTGACGGCGACGGGCATTTAATACCCTTGTCCCCTGCCGTCAGGGTTAGGTACAGAGCACTGTACATGCAGTGTTCCAACTACCCACCCTTTTTTTTTACGGTTTTACCCTCACCTACGTTGCCACCTGTCGGTGACCCCTTTGACCTATAAAAGGAGGCCCATGCGCAACGCAGAGGGGGTTCGGATCTTCGATCACTCTCACGCTCGGTGTAGCTAGCGACAAGTACTGTAGCTCTCCTCGCTCCCGAGCCAAGAACACAATACAAACCAAGGCAGGAGTAGGGTTTTACGCATCCGTGCGGCCCGAACCTGGGTAAACTGCTCGCGTGCTCGCCTCGATCCGCTCTTCGTGCATCCTCCGCTCCCTTGCCGTACCGAAAAGGGGCTCCGGTCCCATAGGTGTTCGTGGGCGATCAGTTTCCCCGACATCTTTGGCGCGCCAGGTAGGGGGCGTAGAGGTTGTGTGAACCTGATCCGGCGTTCACGCGAGCGAAATCTTCAGCAACTTCATCGACTTCATCAACATGCCGCCGAAGAAGAAGGCTTCGGAGGTAGCAGGCCCGTCCGCGTCGATCCCGCCGCCACCGGAGCCAACGGTCGGTGGGGTAGACACTGGCGGAAGGACGGACGCCGACGAGGAAACCTACGGCGCCGCCAAGTCCAAGGACAAGACGGACGACCGGGCGCATTCCAAGACCTCGGCGTCCGTGCACGCACCGCGCCCCTCTTAGGAGGTGCCGGACCGGCAGCGACGTGGTACACAAGGTACCATCCGCCTGTTGGGCCAGGGTCAAGCTGGCGGTTCGCGGGACGCTCAAGGCCAACGCGCTGGCATGAGCAAGGCGCGGTCGTCGGGTCGAGACGTTGCTCCTTCTAACGCTGTTAGAAGTCCGAGCATATCTCGCTCCTCGCACCGCTCGCCACCGCTCCCCGCCACTGCAGCAGAAGCTCTAGCTCGAGCCCAGCTACTCCTCGACTTCCCTCTAGCGGCAGACAAGGCCGAAGACTGGAGGGCCACCATCCAGAGCCTCATCGCCATCGCCAACAACGACACGCCGCAGCAGCCGACGACGTCGCGGCCGCGGCAAGTCAGCCAGGCGTGGGCTGATGGAGACAAGACCGCAGGGGGTGCAACTACCGTGCACTCCCCGCCCCGAAGGCCGAAATCGCCGGATCAACATCGAGGACGGCTCCATGGCGTCGTCGGATCCACGAGCTCGCCGCGATCAATGCCAAGTCCTTGACGACAGACGACAGGAAGACGCTCGAACTCGCATCGAGCGTCGAAGAGAAGCGCGACGACAGTCCGACCAGCGCGCTGGGCCCGCTGTCGACATGCACGCGCCCGGAGAACCAGGCGACTTGCCGTACGCGGCGGGCTGCCCTGCGTTCACCCGTGAGCTGCGGCAAGTCCAGTGGCCCAGCATGAAGAACTTCAAGCCCGACGTACCCGAGAAGTACGACGCCAAAACTCATCCGTCAGAGTTCCTAAGCATCTACACCATCGCGGTGCAGGCTGCCGGGGGACGAGACGAGAAGATACTCGCGAACTACTTCCCGCTCGTGCTCAAGCCGAACATCTGATCTTGGCTCATGCACTTGCCGGAGAACTCCATCTCTTCTTGGGCCGACCTGTGTCATCAGTTTGTCAGCGCCTTTACGGGCGGCCACAAGTCCCATGGCCAGGAAAGTGATCTTCATATACTTGCCCAGAAGGAAGGAGAGTCCCTGCGAAAGTACATCCAAAGATTCAGCCGCGTCCAGCACAACATCCTAGACGTCCACCCTGCCGCGGTTATTAGCGCGTTCCACCAGAATGTGCGCAACCGCAGGATGAGGGAGGAAATGGCGATGTGCAAGACCCGAGACGTCAGCGAGCTCTATGCCCTGGTTGACAAGTGCGCACGCGCTGAGGAGGGGAGGAGACTCCCCGGAGAAGATACTGGAGCAGGCGGAACAGATAGTGAGGATGCTGCCCCGGCAAGGAAGAACCGGCGACGGAACAACAGGAAGAAGAAGAACAAAGAAGTACTGGTCGTTGAGCAGTCCGGCAAGGAGGCTGGCGCCAAGAAAGCCCAGGCTGGCAGCTCCGACAAGGAGACTGTGGCGGCCGCCGACAAGGAGGACAGCTCCGACAAGCAGTACTGCAAGATCCACCGTACCAAGGGCCATGACCTCCAAAACTGCAAAAGGGTCGAGTACCTCGTCGAGCAGCAGAAAGCTGAGTACGAGCGGCGCGACAAGGAGAAGGCCCAGGGAGGTGGAGGAGAGTCCGGCAAGAAGCTGCCGTTCAATGGCCGGGGAGGACGCCGCGGCAAGGCCAAGCAGCGCCAAGGAGACAGACCTCCCCGCGGCCACGACAAGGACGAAGACGAAGACGATGACGAAGACATGGAGGACGGAGACAACAGCGAGCAGGAGTTCCACAAGGCCACAGAGGTTCTGTGCGTCGATGGAGGTGCCTCTCTGCATACTTCCCACCGCCAACTCAAACAATGGGTGCGGGAAGTTAATGCAACAGAGCCACCCATCGAGTCGTGCAAACTCCTGAAGTGGTCCAGCACGCCCATCATCTTCGACATTGAGGACCACCCTGACCGCACAACTGCGGTCGGGTGTTTGCCGATGTTGGTTTCACCAACCATCCGCAACCTCAAGGTCACCAAGATGTTGGTTGACGGCGGGGCCGGCCTGAACCTGATCTCCTCTGCTGTGGTCCGGAAACTACAAATCCCCGACAGCGAGCTTGAAGAAACCGGCACGTTCCAAGGGATCAACCCGGGAAGGAGCAAGCCAAAGGGAAGATCACTCTGCCGGTGACTTTTGGCGGGGAGCTGAACTTCAGGACTGAGAGGATCACCTTTGACGTTGCCGATATCCCATTGCCTTACAATGGGATACTTGGCCGTCCGGCGCCCGCCAAATTCATGGCAGCCTCTCATTATGCCTACAACATGCTCAAGATGCCAGTCCCGATAAGCGTTATCTCTGTCCCCGGCGACAAGAAGGACGCACTTATCTGTGCCGACAAGATTTACCGGGACGCAGCAGCCGCAACAGATAGCAAGACACTTGCTGCTGAAGCTCCCGGGGGGAAGAACAAGACCAAGTCCGGCAAGAGCTCTGGGGCCCACTCCGGCAAACGCACCTCCTCAGAGTGCTGCGCTGCCGTCGAGGACGCACCATCGAGCTCCACCGGCAAGTGCAAGAAGGCGATGGCAGCTCCGCCCACAACCAAGAAGGTGTCCGCCAAGGAGGACGGCACTGGTGGTACTTTCACCATCAGTGCCACGCTCGATCCTAAATAGGAAAGCGTGCTCGTTGCTTTCCTGCGGGCGAATGTCGACGTGTTTGCATGGCAACCGTCTGACATCCCCGGTGTTCCCAGGAAAGTGATTGAGCACAAACTTGCCGTTTGTCCTCACGCGCGCACCGTCAAGCAGAAGGTCAGAAAACAAGCGGTGGAACGTCAAGAGTTTATCGCTGAAGAAATCAAGAAGCTGGAAGCGGCAGGCCTTGTCAGAGGTGTACTTCATCCCACGTGGCTGGCCAACCCTATTGTCGTGCGCAAAGCAAATGGGAAGTGGAGGCTTTGTATAGGCTTCACCGATGTGAATAAAGCTTGTCCCAAAGATCCATTTCCCTTGCCGCGCATTGACCAGATTGTTGACTCCACGGCTGGATGTGAGTTGCTTTCGTTTCTTGATGCCTATTCAGGATACCACCAGATCTTTATGGCTGAAGAAGATGAAGAGAAGACCACATTCATTACTCCATGTGGCACTTACTACTTCATACGCATGCCCTTTGGATTGAAGAATGCCGGGTCAACGTTTGCGAGGGTAGTCCACACTGCTTTTGAGCCACAGATACACATGAATGTAGAAGCTTACATGGATGATATAGTGGTCAAGAGCAAGGACAAGGATACTCTGATTCAGGATCTAGATGAAACCTTTGCGAATCTGCGCAAGATACGGCTCAAGCTTAACCCCGAGAAGTGTGTGTTTGGAGTCCCCTCCGGCAAGCTTCTCGGGTTCTTTGTGTCCCAGAGGGGGATTGAAGCTAATCCCGACAAAATCAAGGCCATCGAGCAGATTGAGGCTCCGAAGCGCGTCAAGGATGTACGAAGGCTTGCCGGTTGTGTGGCTACTCTAAGCAGGTTCATTTCTAAGTCCGCAGAATGCGCCCTGCCGTTTTTCAAAATCTTGAAAAAGGCAGGTCCAATGAAATGGACTCCGGAAGCGGAGGCAGCGCTGCAGGACTTGAAAAGGTACCTGTCCTCCACTCCAATACTTGTCGCACCTAGGCCACAAGAGAAGTTGCTGCTGTACTTAGAAGCAACCAATTAAGTGGTTAGTGCTGCGTTGGTAGCGTAAAGGGAGGCAGATGAAGAGCCCACAGCCCCGTCAAGCATATCCAGCGACAAGCAGGGGGCTTCCCCGACAAGCTCTGGCCTCGACAAGGATGGGTCTGCACAGATGCAAGAAGAAGTGCGGAAGAAGATGGTGCAGTGCCCAGTTTCTTTTGTCAAGATACTCTGGGGTGCAGAAGCTGCTTTTCGGCCTCCTCATGGCCTCGAGAAAGCTGCGCCATTACTTCCAAGCACACGAGATAACAGTGGTCACTCGCTTTCCGCTGAAGAGGATACTGCAAAATCCAGAAGCGACAGGCAACATTGTCGAGTGGGCACTAGAGCTGTCAAGCTTTGGCCTCAAGTTTGAAAGTACTTCAACCATTCAGAGTAGAGCATTGGCAGAATTCATAGCAGAATGGACACCAACGCCAGACGAAGAAATTCCAGAGACAAGCATCCCCGTCAAAGAAACAAGCAAAGAATGGACAATGTACTTGGATGGGGCCTTCTCGCTGCAAGGCGCCGGCGCTGGTGTGCTGCTCGTCGCACCCACCGGCGAGCACCTCAAGTACGTCGTCCAGATACACTTTCCCAAGGAGCAAGCAACGAACAATACTGCCGAGTATGAAGGTTTGCTTGCCGGCCTCAGAATCGCAGCAGAGCTTGGGATCAAGAAACTGATTGTGCGGGGTGATTCGCAGTTGGTTGTCCGCCAAGGGAACAAGAGCTACCAGAGTCCGTTGATGGAAGCTTACGTCGACGAAGTGAGAAAGCTTGAAGAACACTTTGAAGGCTTGCAGATGGAGCACGTTCCAAGAGCTCAAAACGACATCGCAGACGGCCTGTCAAAGTGTGCTGCACTGAAGCTACCTGTGGAACCAGGGATCTTTGTGCTCAAGTTAACTCAACCATCCGTTACACCATCAATTGGACAAAGTAAGAAGAGGAAGCTGATCTCCGGTGACTACTTGCCGGCGGAACTTCCCGAAGCCGCCGCCAACAAGGTCCCCAAGGTCAACGATAAAGTTGCTGAGGAACAGTCTGCTCCTGCAGACCCTAGGGTTTGTATAGTTGAAGCAGGCGTTCCCGACAAGCTTTGCCCCGGCAAGCTTGCCGGGGAACGTCAAGCTCCGGCCGAGCCGCAGGTTCTTGCCATAGAAGCTGACGTTCCCGCAGCAGCACTGACGCCTTAAGTCCTTGTTGTTGAACCTCAGGCTCCAGCATGGGCACATCAGATTGTCCGTTTCCTTCAAACAGGAGAACTTCCCGAAGAGCCAGAAGAAGCAGAAAGAATAACCCGGCAGTCAAGTATGTATCAGTTTGTCGGCGATGAACTGTACAGAAGAAGACTCAACGGTGTCAAATTGAAGTGCATTCCCCGGGAAGATGGGCAAAAGCTGTTGGCAGAGTTACATGGAGGCATATGTGGTCACCACATTGGCGCAAGAGCACTTGCCGGCAAAGCGTTCCGGCAAGGTTTCTTTTGGCCAGAAGCCCTCCAAGATGCAACTGCACAAGTAACCAAGTGTGAAGCGTGCCAGTTCCATGCCAAGCAGATACATCAGCCAGCTCAAGCTCTCCAGACGATCCCTTTGTCCTGGCCATTTTCAGTCTGGGGGCTCGACATCCTCGGCCCCTTTCCCCGCGCAGCCGGGGGCTTTGAATACTTGTACGTCGCCATCGACAAGTTCACAAAGTGGCCGGAAGTGGAACCGGTGAGAAAGGTGACCGCACAGTCAGCAGTCAAGTTCTTCAGGTCGATTGTTTGCCGTTTCGGAATCCCTAACAGGATCATCACCGACAGTGGCACACAATTCACAAGTTGCACCTTCATGCAGTACATCCAAGACCTTGGCGCCAAGGTCTACTTCGCTTCTGTTGCTCACCCAAGGAGCAATGGTCAAGCGGAGAGGGCAAACGCTGAAGTGCTGCGCGGACTCAAGACAAGAACTTTTGACAGGCTGCACAAGTGCGGAAGAAACTGGATTGAAGAGTTGCCAGCGGCTCTTTGGTCAATCAGAACGACACCAAATCGAGCCACTGGACAGACACCCTTTGCTCTTGTCTATGGAGCAGAGGCAGTTCTCCCCACGGAACTCGTATACGGGTCGCCTCGAGTGCTCGCTTACGATGAGCTCGAGCAAGAGCAGCTGCGGCAAGACGACGCACTGCTCCTTGAGGAGGACCGTCTTCAGGCTGCTGTACGAGCTGCTCGATACCAGCAAGCTTTGCGCCGCTACCATAGCCGCAAAGTTAAAGCCAGAAGTCTCGAGGAAGGAGACCTTGTTCTTTGGCGCGTTCAGTCCGCCAAGAATTCCAACAAGTTGACGCCGAAGTGGGAAGGCCCTTATCGGGTGAGACAAGTCACAAGGCCCGGCGCTGTCCGCCTTGAGACCGAAGAGGGCTTACCGGTGAGCAACTCCTGGAACATTGAGCACCTTCGCAAGTTTTACCCATAAGGCGCGGTTGCCGTGATCCGCTCCGGCAACCACCTTTTGTACAAGTCTTGCCGCTGCTGCATGTAAACCTTTGTACAAAGCCGGGCGCAGACCCCGTGCATCAGTAAAACATATGTGCCTCGCACAACTTGTCGTTTCATGCCTTCTCGTTTTTCTTGCATGTATTATCTGACACCTTGTGCGGCACGCGCCCCCGGTAAGCAATAACGAGCCGCAAGGCTCCGTATCTATGTTTCCTCCCTTTTTTCTTTTTCTCTCAAGCAGAAGAAGTTTTTCCTCGCGCACAAGTTTGCCGGGGGGAAGGAGACAATGGTATGGACCAAATGCCGTTCAAGAAAGCCTCGCCTTGCCTGGAAGCAAACGACACACAAAAGCTAAGTCGCCAAAGTTTGAGCATTCAAATTTTTAAATTTTAAGGTTATCTTCCTTGAACGACCACACTTTGTATGGAAAACCTGTGCGCGGAGGAACCAACTCGTGGCTAGCCGCGCCCTTACTTTGTTTCGAGCATGCTCAACGGCTTAAGCGTGCTGCGACAAGTGTCGCGCCCTTACTTCGTTTTCGAGTCCGCTCAACAACCTAAGTGTGCTGCGACTAGCTGCGACAAGGTTTCTTGTCAGCAACGGCGCTGCCAGCAGGTTGCTGAAGTTCCGCACTCAGCGCTCGCGGCAGGGGTCCATTTGCCGGCAAGTTCCCTAAAAGCGTAGGGAAAAAGCATACAAAGCAAAGAAGTCGAGTAAAGGAAATAACACTGCATTAACTACCCAAAATAAAGTTATGATACAAAATGACTTGTCGCAACGCTAATAGACTATTGTTCATAACATGGTTGGCAGTGACAAGGGAAGCAAAAAGGAAAATAGCCTAGTCTGCGCGGTCGCCGTCGACTCTCTTGATCTTGCCCACCTTGGCCACGATGGGTGCGACAAGGGCCTTGAGCGCCTCCTGGTCAGCATCGGGCGGCAAGGTCCTAAGGACGTTGTCAAGGTTGAGTCCTGGGTTACGGAAGGCTATCTTCATCAGCACCCTCTCCATGACTCCTGTGCAAAGCCTGCGCACCTCGTTCGCCAGCTGCGTGGGGATCCTCTCCCGGAGCTGCTGGAGGGCCGGCGCCACTCCCCTGAAGAACAAGCTTAGCTTGGCGCTGTGAGGGAGATTCTCGTCGGTGGAGTACCCGAGGTGCTCCGTCCCCAGCCCCGCCAACTCCCTGCGATGTCAGCGGCGACGACGACAAGCCCCTCGGTCCAGTGCTCCACCGTCTGCCTGAAGTTGTTTTGGAAGAGGGCGGCGCTGTCCAACAGTACCCTCTCAGCCCTGAGGTCCTCCTTCAGCTTCGTCTCCCGATTTCTGGTGCTATCAAGTGATGCGGTGAGGGTGGACAGCTTCAGCTCCAAGTCTGCAACGGAATCCTTGGCGATGGCGAGCTCCTTGCCCTTGTCGGAGAGACGGACCTGCAGCTCGGAGTGGCTGTGGGCATCCTTCTCCCTCTCCGACACGAGCGCAGCAACCTTCTCTTCGCTTGTTTTCAAGTGGATCTCCAGTTGCGCCACCCTCGCCTCCAGGTCTCTCTTGGCGGTCTCAGCAGCTTCAGCGGCGTCCTTCGCCTCCTGCAGAGCTCGGCCAAGAGACTGTTCCTGCGCGGCAAGGTCGTCCTCGTGGCTGGCGAGGTCGACTTTCCGCTGCGTTAGTTCACCTTCCCGCCGAGACAGCTCTTCGGCGGCGAGCCGTTGCTGCTCCTCTGCTTCGGCCTTCTCAAGTATGAACGCCTGATGCGCCTCAGCGAGCTCCTCCCGCTCCTCCGCCAAGGATCGCAGGGCCGCCTGGTTGGCGGCCCGGAGCTCTTCGGCGCGCTTCTCCAAGTCGACGCCCGCCTTGGCGGCCAAAGCCTCTCGGGACTCCAGCTTGGCCTGCCTGGCGCGGTACAGGGCCAGAAGCCTCCGCAGAAGCCGCTCCTCCTCGGGCTCGCTACTGCTGCCGGGCGCATCGACGAACTTCAGCCCGGCGGAGGCGAGGACTTCCCCGTCGAAGGCCTCTCCCTCCGCGGGCGCCCTTGACGTAGATGCCCACGGGAGCTGAATGAAGACCCCGTTTCCAGCCTCCAGGTAGGCGCCTGTTTCGGCCGCGGCAGCAGCAGGGTCGGCGGTCGGCGCAGCGTCTGATGCTCCTGCGGCCTCAGGGCCGTCAGTGCGACCGCCGGTCCCTTCCTTAGCTGCCGCGTCGGCGGCCTTGGCTGCCTCTTCGACGGCGGGCTCGTCAGTACCGATCGCCTCCTCGGTAGCCGCGGCATCACCAGTGTTGCCGCGCGTGTCCTCCTCGGTGGCGGCCTCCGTCTCCATCGGCTCTGGAGCGGACGAGTCTGAAGACCAGAAAAGAGGAAGAAAGAAGAAAGTAACTGTCAAGCAAATATCCAAAAAAGAGAAATTCAAGAGAAGAAAAGTACAAGGGTTACCTGCGCGGGCCTATTCCTCGATGGGGTTCCTTGCCGGGGAGTCTTCCCTCGGCGGCGTGGTGGTAGCCCCCGCCGGCGGAGGGCCGCTGGCGCCTTCCCTTGGCGGGGTGCTCGCCCTTGGCGGGGTGCTCGCCCTTGGCGGGGTACTCGCCCTTGGCGGGGTGTCCTCCCTCGCCGGGGGGCTCCTCCTTGGCGGAGAAGTCGAGACGTGCGGCTCGTCGGGAACGATCTCTTGGCGCTCCTGAGGATGCTGCTCTGCTTCTGCACAAGTCAACAAAACAAACAAAGCGTCAACAAGGATAAGAAGCCCGCACGCGCGCCCGACGAGTGGAGAATAGACAGAAGACTCACGCTGGGGGCTGCGCTGGCGGCTGCTCTGAGGAGCGGTTGCCTGGTCCGGCAAGCTTGTCGCAGGCGCATCCCCTGCTGCGGCGGCGGGCTCATCCTCAAGATCGACCACCGGGATCTTGGCCCTCTTCACCGCCCTCTGGGCCAGGGTCCTGGAAGACAGGCAAAATCAGAATCAAGCAAAGAAGATTCAAGACAAGAGCAAGTCGAAGGAAACAAGAGTTGACAGTGCTTACTCTTCCTCCTCCTCGTCAGAGCTGAGCACGGAGAAATCGAAGTCCGCCTCGCGCGTCCGGGCACGAGGAGCTGGAGGAGTAGGCTCCCTCTGCCGCTTGGCGGGCGCAGGGATGGTGGTCTGAGAAGACCCCGCTCCAGTTGTCGCCGAGGCACGAGGGGCGGCAGGAGCGTTAGCCCCAGCCCGGGAAGACCCTCCTCCAGCCGTTGCTGAAGCGCGAGGCCCTCCCTTAGCGGCCTTGCTTGTCGTGGTGGCGCGTGTCGGGCGGCGCTGCGGCTGCTGGCTCGTCTTCCGCACCGTCGCGTCTGCGGCCTTGCGAAGGCGCTTTTTCGGCGCAACCGGAGGACTTGGCGGTGGTGGTGAGCTCCCCGAGGACGAAGAAGAGGAGTCGAGGTTCAGCGACCCGCCTGAGTCTTCGGCAGGATCGCTCGATCCGACGCACTGCTCGGCGGGCCCGCTCGACTCTGTGCCTTGCTCGGCGGCCTCGCTTGTCCCAGCAGGTTGCCCGGCAAGCTTTGCCACTTTTAGGAACTCTTCCTCCTCGGCCAAACTTACCGCCTCCGCTGCGTCCGCCTCTTCCACAGTATATCCAAATTCGCCCGCGGCCCTGGCTGCAGCTGCCTCCTCCAGCCTGGCGGCAATATACGCCATCTCCTCATCGGTGGTGTCACGGGTGAGGCCCCTCTTCTCGTCGGGCTTGATTGGCAGCTCCGTCAGGTTGTCGAAGAACGTTTGCACGGCTTCGTCGGAAGGCTCCCGCCAAGTGGGGTCAATCCCATGGGAGTCACACAACGGCATCGCCGCGCGGATGGCGCTGAGCGATGAGTTGTTGCACAACGGAACTACGCCCGGCGGCAACGCGAACCACTCTGGATGGTTGCGGTCATACTTGAATAGCTCATGGAGCATTCCGTTGAGCTCCATCACCGTGAAGTTGTAGTTGAGGCCCGGGCGCAGCCTCATAATGTCCGCCGCGTTATCAAACTCCCAAGCAGGCCTTTTCCTCTCCTGCAAAGGAGCGATGCGGCGGCGAAGAAAGTCTGCCCCGACAGCACCTACAGTGAGCCTAGCTTGCCGGAGGCGAAGAATCCTAGTGGTGGCTATCTTCAGCTTATCGTCCTCAGGGGCCAGGTCACTCTAGTCATTACCACGCACTACTGCAACTTGGCGCCGGGAGGTGAACTGCTGTGGTTCGTCCTCCATGATCCAGCACCAGTTGGCCCTCCACTCCTCCCACTTGCCGCGGAGCTCCCCAGTTAAGTAAGCCTCTTTCTTATGGAGCCTGAAGATCCAGGAGATCCCGCCGGACAGAGGAGACCCAGACTCGACTCGAGGCGTAAAGTAATGGCGGAAGAGGGCTACGTTGGGGTAGACTCCGACAAAGTTCTCGCACAGATGTGCGAAACCGGCCATGGTCAAGACTGCGTTTGGGGTGAAATCAAGGAGATGAAACCCGTAGGTATTCATAATATCACAGAAGAACTCCGAGTATGGTGGGCAGAGTCCACAATAGAAGAACAGAGCAAAAAAGGCATATCCTCCCGGAAACATCTCGCAGGCCTCGGCGGGGAGTACCTTGGTGCGCGGGTGCGCTTTTGTCTCCCTCGACCAGAAGATGTAGAAGGAGTCCTTCAGCTCCTCCGCGCTGAGCCTCGGCGGGAAAACCACCATCTTCTTCCGCATTGACGCTAGCTTCAGTGCCTTGGCGGTCTTCGCGGCCTTCGCCTTGTCGCCCTTCGAGGCCATGGCGGGGACGGTGAGGGAAGTCGACAGTGCTGGGGATGCTGGTGGCGGTGGAGGAAGGGCGGGGCGCTGCTCTCTTTCAACCTTCGGGAAGGAGGGGAGCAGCGGGGGTTTCTGGAGCATGAAGAAGAAGCGGGCGAATATAGGGAACTGCCCCTGTTTCCCCTGCTTTTAAGGGGGAGAGGGGGACGTTCCGCATTTTCCCCATTAAAGAAACAGGCCACGATCTCTCCCACGATGCCGCAATCGACGCGTGCCGTTAGGGAGGGGCGCGGCTGATGCGGAGTGGGATGCGGCGCATCGTGGGCCGCGTGTGCCCGTGCACTGTTTTAGGCCTGGCCCAACAGCGCTCGGCACCGTGTGTGGCCCAGGCCCGGGGGCTCCTGTCGGTGTACTAAAGTAGGGGTACCTTAGTATCCCGAACTTGTGCACGGGCAGCAGCAGCGTCCCGTGGCAGGGCTTGCCGCGCGTTCGCCAAGGCCCACTGAGGTTCCTTTGGAGCCATTCAAGAACAAAGTATTCGAGTTAAAGAAACAAGGCCCCGGCAAGAAGAGCTTGCCGGGAAGGCCGCTCCAGGCTCAAGACCACCCCTTTGGCACAAGACCCTGGCAAGAGGGGCTTGTCAGGAAGGCCAAGCATGGCATTTCAGGAGACTTGCCGCGACGCTCCGCGCGTCGCGGCAAGGCCCGGAGAGCGACAAGCTTTCGAGCTCGGCAAGGTAGCGGCCGCGGCAAAGCGCATGCCGCGGCGGGCTGCCACTATGTGCCCGCGCTCCAGCTCATCCGGCCACGCGTCGCCCTGGGGCCCTTCCAGGGGCACGTGGCGGAAGGCTGTGCAGCCTGGGGTACACGGTGGCGAGCCGCGGTGACGAGGCCACCCTCGTGGCGAACGGAGACGCCCTGACGGACGCTTTTTGCACTATTCGGGGTGACGGCGACGGGCATTTAATACCCTTGTCCCCTGCCGTCAGGGTTAGGTATAGAGCACTGTACATGCACTGTTCCAACTACCCCTTTTTTTACGTTTTTACCCTCGCCTATGTTGCCACCTGTCGGTGACCCCTTTGACCTATAAAAGGAGGCCCATGCGCAACGCAGAGGGGGTTCGGATATTCGATCACTCTCACGCTCGGTGTAGCTAGCGACAAGTACTGTAGCTCTCCTCGCTCCCGAGCCAAGAACACAATACAAACCAAGGCAGGAGTAGGGTTTTACGCATCCGTGCGGCCCGAACCTGGGTAAACTGCTCGCGTGCTCGCCTCGATCCGCTCTTCATGCATCCTCCGCTCCCTTGCCATACCGAAAAGGGGCTCCGGTCCCATAGGTGTTCGTGGGCGATCAGTTTCCCCGACACCACCATCCAAGGTACTTTGGAAAAGCTTTCAATTCTGCATGCCCGCCTTGTCAAAGTGAAGAACTCATCTACAAGAGCCGGCGCTCTGATGGCCTTAACCCGAGCGAAGGCTTGGGTACCCGACTTTGATCCGGCAGAAGCAGTGAACGGCTATCCAAGCATGAAGGAAGACGGATCAGCCTTTTCCAGTGATGATCTTCGTGTTTTAACCAAGGATATGCGGCCTCTTGCTAGCAAACTTGCTGATGAAGCGGATCTATCAAGATATCATCCAGGCTATGATGCGGAGAACGTGCGGGTGGAGCGTCCGTCTTATGATATTGAGAATCTTATTCCGCCCGTCCGTAAGCACACCTTCGCTCCTGACATTGATCCGTCAGAACTCATAAATGATGAGGTTTATTTCCGAGCCCTTGCCAAGATTAACTGGACCACAACTGACTTCCAGCTGCTGGAAGAAACCGCCGAAGACCCGGAGCAAGCTGACCCTCAGTCTTCACGGCTAGCTGATGCAGAATCTTAAACCAGCGCCGGTTTAATTTTATGTCTTGAGTACTTTTGAGAAAAACTGATATTCCTTTGGGCCTTCCAGTGCCTTGTAATAGGATAGCTGAGATACTCTGCATTTGTCCCAGACTTATATTTTGTAAGATTGCTTTGATTGGCAACTTCTTGAATATATCCTGCTTTCAATGCTTTTGACGGTTTATTCTACCTGTTTCTGCATAAAACATTGTTCAAAGTGTCCTGGCGGTTTATCGCCGGACGGGTCATAATGCCCAAGCACATTATCTAAGTTGATACCTTGAACTGTGCATAAAGTATAAGTATGTATCATACATGTGATTAAGTGTATCACAATAAACCTTAATCTGACAGGAAGAAATAATGCTTCAAGGTGTAATTGCTGATGTCTCCCATGATTATTTGTCGGTTCGTCATGAAAACCGAACAGGGTTATGATGAACTCCGGTTTAGCTATAGTTAGTACTGGTGTTTATAACCCGGACTAGAGTTATATAAATACAGATGTAGTGGCAACTTATAGTCATCCACTCCCTAAATCGATGGATTTGGTTGAAAAACCAATGACCATGAGGATAAAGATTTGATAAAACATAAAAAATAAAAATAAAGTTTTAGGCAAATAAGACCATGTAGTCGAGGCTTTTTACGAGCTGCCAGGTTCCAAATTCGAGGCTTTTTATGAGCTGCCAAGCTACTTTCATTAACCATTTTGGCAAAGCCTGTCAAGATGGTCCGCAATCCTTAACCAAATGTCAAATGCTACCAAGTTCAAAAAATCTCGTAAATATTTAACTTGTGAAATCACTTGATGATCGTCAATTTAACGTTACCAACTTCAGGGTCCATAAGGATTGACTTGTGTGTACGTTCGACGGGTCATACCAGGTTTACCTGGACGACATGACTTACTTGACGCAGACAGGTTAATCCAGGGTTTTAGGTGTATACACCAAGCTTCCAAGCCGTGTTTACTACAAGAGTTTTCAACTCGCTGATGTCTTGCATCAGGAGCCCCCAGGTAGCATTTGAGCATTGCTCGTCGGGGCCGATGTTTGAGTTGTGCAAAGCATCAAACTCTCTTTTGCCCCTCATCATCATGTGGAAATTGCGGAAGCAACCATAGTTGTGCCCTTATGATGGCCTTGATGCGGTCGCCGGTTTAAGAGGCCATAGGAACTCCCTTGCCCACAGAAGCCCTCATGTGATACTCTTATGAAAAATGCGTCTGATACCCCGGTTTATCGGGGGCGCCGGTTTATTATATTGATCATAATATATACATTTGTAAAGATATGTACATAAAGCGGAGCCTATGGCTCAAGCATAGTAAGGTCGAAGAAGAGCGATGTTCCACGGCCGTTTGGTCTCTTCCTCCGCCGTACGTGAGTCCTTATGTTCTTGAACGTCGACGAGGTAGTATGATCCGTTGTGCAGGTTCTTGCTGACCACAAAGGGTCCTTCCCAAGGTGGGGATAGCTTGTGCATGTCCATCTGGTCTTGGATGAGCCGGAGCACCAGATCTCCTTCTTGAAACGTCCTGGTTTTAACCCGGCGACTGTGGTACCGGCGCAAGTCTTGCTGATAAATCGCCGATCGAGCTGCTGCCGTGTCCCATTCTTCATCCATCCGGTCCAATGCATCTTGCCTTGCTTTTTCATTATCCGCTTCAACATAAGCCACCACCCGCGGCGAGTCATGACGGATATCACTAGGGAGGACCGCTTCAGCCCCATATACCATGAAGAAAGGCGTGTACCCTGTGGATCTGTTAAGTGTAGTTTTGATGCTCCATAGTATAGAAGGTAACTCCTCCACCCAACAACCCGGCGTTCTCTGCAAAGGAACCATAAGCCGAGGTTTGATGCCTCTCAAGATCTCTTGATTGGCTCTTTCAGCTTGGCCATTAGACTGAGGGTGAGCTACTGATGATACATCAAGGCGGATGTGCTCTCGTTGACAGAATTCCTCCATAGCCCCCTTGGATAGATTGGTGCCATTATCAGTTATAATGCTGTGTGGAATGCCAAACCGGAAAAAAATCACCTTTTTGATGAACTGAACCGCCGTTGCCGCATCACACTTACTGACCGGCTCCGCTTCAACCCATTTGGTAAACTTGTCCACCGCCACCAAAAGGTGGGTCTTTTTATCTTGGGATCTCTTGAAGGGTCCAACCATATCAAGCCCCCAAGTCACAAACGGCCAAGTGATTGGAATCATCCTCAACTCCCGCGCCGGTATATGAGCACGCCGTGAGAACTTCTGGCAAGCGTCGCATTTTCTGACCAAGTCCTCTGCGTCGGCATGAGCCGTCAGCTAGTACAACCCATGACGAAAAGCTTTAGATACCAAAGACTTTGAACCGGCATGATGACCGCAATCTCCTTCATGGATCTCTCTAAGAATATCACAGCCCTCCTCTGGTGACACACATCGCTGAAACGCCCCAGAGACGCTGCGATGATGAAGTTCTCCATTGACAATAGTCATTGACTTGGACCGCCGGATTATCTGTCTAGCCAAAACTTCGTCCTCCGGTAACTCACCTCGGTTCATGTACGCTAGGTAAGGAAGCGTCCAATCTAGAATAACATGAAGTGCCGCAACCAATTGTGCCTCTGGATCAGGAACAGCCAAGTCCTCTTCTGAAGGTAACCGTACCGAGGGATTGTGTAATATATCCAAGAAGGTATTGGGTGGAACCGGTTTACGCTGAGAACCCAGCCGGCTTAGTGCGTCAGCCGCTTCATTCTTTCGCTGGTCTATATGATCCACCTGATAACCCTTGAAGTGTCCACCCACGGCGTCTACCTCTCGTCGATATGCTACCATGAGTGGATCCTTGGAATCCCACTTGCTAGATCTGTGCCACCAGGTCTGAATCGCCAAAGAATTTAACCCGACTTAAGTTCATCTCCTTAGCCATCCGTAAACCGTGGAGGAGATCTTCATACTCAGCAGCATTGTTAGTACAAGGGAACATTAAACAGAGGACATAACAGAACTTATCACCTCGTGGGGGAAGTTAATACGACTCCAGCCCCCGAGCCCTCCAATTGCCTTGATCCATCAAAGTGAATTGTCCAATATGTGTGATCCGGCTTCTCCTCAGGTGCTTGCAACTTTGTCCAATCGTTGATGAAATCCACCAATGCTTGGGACTTTATCGCAGTACGGGGCACATACTTTAATCCGTGCGGGCTAAGTTCAATGGCCCACTTTGCGACCCGCCTAGTAGCTTCTCTGTTCTGGATTATATCCCCCAACAGAGCTGAACTGACAACGGTGATTGGATGGCCTTGAAAATAATGCTTTAGCTTCCGGTTTGCCATGAAGACTCCATACACCAATTTCTATCAGTGTGGGTATCTCTGTTTTGATTCAATGAGCACCTCACTGATGTAGTAAACCGGCCGCTGAACCGAATATTCTTTGCCTGCCTCCTTACGCTCTACCACAATAGCAACGCTTACCGCATGGGCATTAGCAGCCACGTACAACAACAACGGCTCATTGTCAACTGGGGCAATAAGGACTGGTGGCTCTGCTAATTGCTTCTTCAGGTCCTCAAACGCAGCATCAGCAGCATCACTCCAGACAAAGCAATCTGTCTTTTTCATCATCTGATAAATCGGGATAGCCTTCTCCTCCAAACGGCTGATAAACCGGCTGAGTGCTGCAATATGGCTCGCCACGCGTTGGACATCATTGATGCACGTCGGTTTAGCCAAGGATGTAATCGCCTTGATCTTCTCCGGATTAGCTTCGATTCCCCTGTTCGATACTAGGAACCCTAGGAGCTTGCCTGCCGGAACACCAAAAACGCACTTCTCCGGATTAAGCATCATTTTATAAACACGGAGATTGTCGAAGGTTTCTTTCAAATTTGTTATCAATGTCTCCTCTTTCCTGGATTTCACCACAATGTCATCCACATACGCATGAACAGTGCGCCCAGTCTGTCCATGAAGGCAATTTTGGACACAACGTTGATAGGTCGCCTGGGCACTCTTAAGCCGAAACGGCATAGACACATTGCAGAAGGATCCAAAGGGAGTTATAAAGGCCGTCTTCTCCTGGTCCTTGACTGCCATCTTGATCTGATGATAACCTGAATATGCATCCAAAAAACTTAGTCGCTCACATCCCGCCGGAGCATCAATGATCTGATCAATATGGGGGAGGGCGAAGGGATCAGTTGGGCAAGCTTTGTTCAGATCTGTGTAATCAACACACATTCTCCAAGTGCCCTTCTTCTTAAGTACTAGCACCGGATTAGCCAACTAGTCCGGATGAAATACATCAACTATAAAGCCTGTCGCCAAGAGCCTAGCCACTTCTTCTCCAATAGCCTTGCACCTTTCTTCATTGAAGCGGCGCAGGAATTGCTTGACCTGTTTAAACTTAGGATCAATATTGAGATTGTGCTCAGCGAGTTCCCTCGGTACACCTGGCATATCAGAAGGCTTCCATGCAAATATGTCTCGATTCTCACGGATGAACTCGATGAGCGCGCTTTCCTATTTCGGATCTAGGTTAGCACTTATAGTGAACTGCTTGGATGAATCGCCAGGAACGAAGTCAACCTGTTTAGTCTCTTCAGCTGATTTGAACTTCAAAGCCGGATCATGCTCTGTGGTTGGTTTCTTCAGCGGAGACATATCCGCCGGATCAACATTGTCCTTATAAAACTTCAGCTTCTCAGTTGCACAAACCGCTTCAGCATAAGCTGCATCACCTTCCTCACACTCCAAGGCAATCTTGCGACTCCCATGGACCGTAATGGTTCATTTGTGTCCTGGCATCTTGAGCTGCAGATAAACATAACATGGCCTTGCCATGAACTTGGCGTAAACCGGCCGCCCAAACAAGGCGTGATACGGGATCTTGATCTTTACCACTTCAAAGGTCACGGTCTCCGACCTGGAGTAATGTTCATCCCCAAAGGTAACCTCTAGATCGATCTTACCAACTGGATATGCCGATTTACCGGGCACTAGCCCATGAAAAACTGTATTGGACCGCCGGAGCTTCTTATCTGTCAGCCCCATGCGCCGGAAAGTCTCATAGTATAAGATGTTGATGTTGCTGCCTCCGTCCAAAAGCACCTTGCTAAACTTCTAGCCACCCACCTGAGGTGCCACCACTAGAGCTAGCTGACCCGGATTATCAACCCATGGCGGATGATCCTCTCTGCTCCACACAATGGGCTGCTCCGACCAACGCAGGAAACGTGGCACTGCCGGTTCAACAGAATGTACTGCCCTCTTTAGAACTTTCTGATCATGCTTGCACAAGCTCGTGGTGAAGACATGATACTACCCACTGCTCAGCTCCTTCGGATTATTCTGATATCCAGATTGCTACTGTTGTTGACGCTGTTGATTTCCCTAATTGTTACATCCGCCCTGACCATGCTGCTGGTTATGCTGATTATGCCCATTGTGGTTGCCGTTATTGCCTTGGTACCCTGAACCGGATCCTCCACCGTGATAACCCGGCCCTTGGAAACCGGGGCCTGATCCACCGGATGACCCGTGATCGTACCGAGTCCGGTTCATGAATTCCTGCATAATAAAAAAATATTTCCAGAGATGTGTAGCTGGCTTTTCTGGTGTACCGTGTTTCGGGCAAGGTACGTTCAACCGGCGTTCCAGATTAATAGGCGGTATCCTGTTACGTGGGGGCGGTCTACCCTTGCGGCGCTGTCCATCCTCCTGAGCATTTGTGTTGGCCACAAAATCCATATTACCATCCTCTTTATGCTTACCGTTGTATCCTTGATTCGTCGGGTTGGGCTGCGGTGCCTTACCATTCTTGCTTGCCTTCCCTGACTTGTCTCCATCAGCGTCTAGGTGTTTGTTATTATCGGAGTCCCCATACTTCACTAAAGCGCCCATGAGTGTCCCCGTGTCATTACAATCATGCTTAAGCCGTCCCAACTTTAGTCTCAAAGGTTCAAACCGGCAATTGCCCTCCAAGGTTACCACTGTTGTACTTGGGTTGATGCTATTGGAGGAATGCAAGATCTCTGACACTCGACGCACCCAAATGCTTGTAGACTCATGCTCTCCTTGAATGCATGCAGCTAAATCAACGACAGACATTGGCTGCTTGCACGTGTCCTTGAAGTTATTGATAAACCGGCGCCGCAATTTGGCCCATGATCCGATGGAATTGGGTGGTAAGCCCTTCAGCCAAGTGCGAGCCATGCCTTCTAGCATCATTGTAAAATACTTAGCGCACGCTACATCATCCACATCCAGCATCTCCATTGCCATCTCATAACTCTCAACCCACACCTCCGGGGCCAGATCCGCCGTGTAATTGGGCACCTTGCGCGGTCCTTTGAAATCCTTGGGCAGTTTCACGCTCCGCAAAGTGGGATTAAGACAAGGAACTCCCAAGGAGCTAGACATGACTCCCGGTTCAACTGTGGTACTAAGACGAACCGGCGTCGTCTGACAGGCTTCGTACTGTGCTGTTACTTCGTCCTCCCGGCGCTGCCTGCCCTGATCCACCACGTTCTGAGCGTTCGTGTCTCTTCCTGCCGGATCGTCCTACCTCGGCGGATTATGTCTTCGTGCACTGCTTGACACAGGTGGCTCATCCAAATGCCTGGTGTAACTCCGGCTTGGGTGGGGTGTTGAATGAATCCTCTCGCGGCTGTGAGAATAAGCTTGTTGTTGAGTTAGCGCCGTCTACAAGAACTCCCTGGCCCGCCGTGCCTCCACTGCTATGGGGGACGTTCCTTCAATGGGAAGGGCGGCCAGTCGCGAAGCGGCAGCAACTATGTTGTCCAATGGATTAGAGTAATGTCCATGAGGGGTGGGCACATGCTGTGACGGCACAACCTGGCGGGTTGGCTCTGCAGCCGGAGGCTGAACCGACGCTCCCATGCCTGGTGCCCCTCCCCGGTTCACCTCGGGCTGGTTACTGGTTCCTGCTCCTGGCATGCTAAAGAGATTCCTTGCCTCATAAACCGGTGGCAAGCGAGATCGTTGCCTTCTCATCATTACCTCGTGTGAAGCGGTCTGATCCAACATGAGTAGATAGGCTTGAGCATCGAGCTCCGCCTGCCTTGTAGCCATCCTAGCTTTCTCAGCAGCCAGGTCCAACTTGGCTTGTTCAATCCGGCCTTTCACCTGAGCGACCTTTGCGTCATGCTGCTCCTTGTTGGCATGGGCTACCTCTGCTATTAATAATGTTGTCAAAGTATCGACCAAGATGGATAAAGTTTCAGACGACGACGGGGCAGGATCTCCAACTCTAGCTCCCATCGCGTCTGATGTCAACGCCGCTGTTGTTGAGGACTGCTGCACAGGTTGTGATCCGGCCATAAAGACAGCAACCCAGTTTGGCGGATCGAGGGAGTCCGAAATACTGTCACCGTCGGAACAGCCCTCAGATCGGCCATCTTACAGCAGATATAAAGATTTTGTCTCTCCGGAAGAAGATTCATCGCCGGAATAGACAACAGTCTCGCCGCCAGAGTCTGATCCGTCCTCGGCTTGTACTCCATGCACTGCTCCAACAAAGACGTGCTTCACGGCGGGCTGAATCCGGGCAGGTCTTGCACGCTGAGCGGGCTCGACGATGTTGGGGAAGATGTCCAACTCAGGGCCCGGTTCGCTGATCTTGCCAATGAAGACGTGGATGCCGACGAAGGGGACCCGGTACCCGTATTCAATTGAATCGGCCTCGAGGGCCCAGCCGGCATCATCGATGTAGATCTTGCCGCAATGACTCTTGGTCATCCGGCCCACTGCGTAGTCCTTGAGTCCTTCAAAGCTTCCCTTCAAGAACTCGAAACCATCGTGCGATAGCCCCACGGTGGGCGCCAACTGTCGTGGTTTTGTCACGACAGATGTCCTAGTAAAAGGACTTAGTCGTGAGGCCATCGCTACGGGTTAGCTTAAAGGGGTTAAAGCGGACAAGGACACACGGATTTTATACTAGTTCAGCCCCTTCGATGAAGGTAAAAGCCTACGTCTAGTTTGGTGTGTATTGCTAGGGTTTCGATGACCAGGGAGCGAATCCGCTTTGCGTGTGTCTCGATCTGTAGTTGTCTGCCCTGAACCGTCGTCGGGTCATCCCTTTATATAAGAGGTGACACCCGGTCCGGTTTACAGAGTCCTGAGGCCGGCTCATAAACGTGTCTGCCTCGGTCTCTACTTTTTCTATCTTACATCTCACGTTACATAGTATGGCGGTTTACAAATCATGGGCCCTAACACTTGGGCTCTAAACCTCTTGGGCTGAAATCTTCTACTTCAGGCTTCGCTGGGCTTTTGATAAAATAATCTTGATAACGTAAACCGGCCCCTCCGAGGCGGTTTATACCTGGTAGTAATATCCGTGACAGGACCCACGAGGGGCCACGAGGGTGGGGGCGCGCCTACCCCCTGGGCGCACCCCCAGCCCTCATGGCCGCCTCGTTTGCTTCCTAGCGTGTACTCCAAGTCTTGTGTGTTGATATTGTTCCAAAAATAACTCTCCTGAAGGTTTCATTCCGTTTGGACTCCGTTTGATATTCCTTTTCTGCGAAACACTAAAATAGGCAAAAAAAACAACAATTTGCATTGGGCTTTGGGTTAATAGGTTAGTCCCAAAAATAATATAATAGTGTATAATAAAGCCCATTAAACATCCAAAACATATAATATAATAGCATGGAACAATCAAAAATTATGGATACGTTGGAGACGTATCAAGCATCCCCAAGCTTAATTCCTTCTCGTCCTCGAGTAGGCAAATGATAAAAACAGAATTTTTGATGTAGAATGCTACCCAACATAATTCTCAATGTAATTTTCTTTATTGTGGCATGAGTTTTCAGATCCAAAAGATTCAAGACAAAAGTTTAATATTGACATAAGAATAGTAATACTTTAAGCATACTAACAAAGCAATCATGTTATCTCAAAATAATATGGCCAAAGAAAGTTATCCCTACAAAATCATATAGTCTGGCTATGCTTTATCTTCATCACACAAAATATTTAAATCATGCACAACCCCAGTTTCATCCAAGCAATTGTTCCATACTTTTATTTTTTCAAACCTTTCAACTTTCACGCAATACATGAGCATGAGCCATGGATATAGCACTATAGGTGGAATAGAGTGGTGGTTGTGGAGAAGACAAAAGAGGAAGATAGTCTCACATCAACTAGGCATATCAATGGGCTATGGAGATGCCCATCAATAGATGTCAATGTGAGTGAGTAGGGATTGCCATGCAACGGATGCACTAGAGCTATAAGTGTATGAAAGCTCAACAAAAGAAACTAAGTGGGTGTGCATCCAACTTGCTAGCTCACGAAGACCTAGGGCATTTGAGGAAGCCCATCATTGGAATATACAAGCCAAGTTCTATAATGAAAATTCCCACTGGTATATGAAAGTGACAAAACAAGAGACTCTCTATCATGAAGATCATGGTGCTACTTTGGAGCACAAGTGTGGAAAAAGGATAGTAACATTGTCCCTTCTCTCTTTTTCTCTCATTTTTTTCTTTATTTTTTCTTCTTTGGGCCTTTTCTCTCTTTTTTTCCTTTTTTATGGCCTATTTTTTCCTCTCTTTTTTTCTCTTTTTTTCTTTCATCCGGAGTCTCATCCCGACTTGTGGGGGAATCATAGTCTCCATCATCCTTTCCTCACTGGGACAATGCTCTAGTAATGAAGATCATCACACTTTTATTTACTTACAACTTGAAGCTAGAACAAAATATGACTCTATGTGAATGCCTCCGGCAGTGTACCGGGATGTGCAATGACTCAAGAGTGACATGTATGAAAAAATTATGAATGGTGGCTTTGCCAAAAATACGATGTCAACTACATGATCATGCATGGCAATATAACAACGATGAAGCGTGTCATATGAACGGAACAGTAGAAAGTTGCATGGCAATATATCTCGCATTGGCTATGGAAATGCCATAATAGGTAGGTATGGTGGCTGTTATGAGGAAGGTATATGGTGGGTGTATGGTACCGGCGAAAGTTGCGCGATACAAGAGAGGCCATCAATGGTGGAAGGGTAAGAGTGTGTATAATCCATGGACTCAACATTAGTCATAAAGAACTCACATACTTAATGCAAAAATCTACGAGTCATCAAAACAAAGTATTCAACGCATGCTCCTAGGGGAGGGGTTGGTAGGAGTTAACCATCGCGTGATCACAACCTCCACATAAAGGATGACAATCAATAAGTAAATCATGCTCCAACTTCATCACATAACGATTCACCATACGTGCATGCTACGGGAATCACAAACTTTAACATAAGTGTTTCTTGAATTCACAATTACTCCACTAGCATGACTCTAATATCACCATCCTTATATCTCAAAACAATCATCAAGTATGAAACTTCTCATAGTATTCAATCCACCTTTATGAAAGTTTTTATTATACCCATCTTAGATGCCTATCATATTAGGACTAATTTTATAAACAAAGCACATTACCATGCTATTATAAAAGACTCTCAAAATAATATAAGTGAAGCATGAGAGATCGATAATTTCTACAAAATAAAACCACCACCGTGCTCTAAAAAGATAAAAGTGAAGCACTAGAGCAAAACTATCTAGCTTAAAAGATATAAGTGAAGCACATAGAGTATTCTAATAAATTCCGATTCATGTGTATCTCTCTCAAAAGGTGTGTACAACAAGGATGATTGTGGAAAACTAAAAAGCAAAGACTCAAATCATACATGACGCTCCAAGCAAAACACATATCATGTGGTGAATAAAAATATAGTCTCAAGTAAAGTTACCGATAGACGAAGACGAAAGAGGGGATGCCTTCCCGGGGCATCACCAAGCTTAGGATTTTGGTTATCCTTGAATTTTACCTTGGGGTGCCTTGGGCATCCCCAAGCTTAGGCTCTTGCCACTCTTTGTTACATTGTCCATCAAATCCTTGCCCAAAAACTTGAAAACTTCACAACACAAAACTTAGCAAAGTTCTCGTGAGCTCCGTTAGTATAAGAAAACAAGCCACCACTCAAAGGTACTGTAATGAACTCATTCTTTGTTTATATTGGTGTTAAACCTACTGTGTTTCAACTTCTATATGATTCATACCCCCTGATACTACTCATAGATTCATCAAAATAAGCAAACAACACACGAAAAACAGAATCTATCAAAAACAGAACAGTCTATAGCAATCTGTAACTTTCGAATACTTTTGTAACTCTAAAAAAATTGAAATAAACTAGTGTAAGTGGGAATTTGTCTATTAATCATCTTCAAAAAGAATCAACTTAGAAGCACTCTCCAGTAAAAGTTGGTAGCAATTCTCGTGAGCGCAAAAGTTTCTGTTTTTTCCAGCATGATCGCATAAACTTCACCCAAGTCTTCCCAAAGGTTCTACTTGGCACAAACACTAATTAAAACACAAACCACATCTAACCAGAAGCTAGGTGAATTATTTATTACTAAACAAAAGCAAAAGCAAAGAAATTAAAATTGGGTTGCCTCCCAACAAGCTCTTTCTTTATAGCCATTAAGATAGGCTTGAGAATTCAATGATGCTCACATGAAAGATAAGAATTGAAGAACAAAGAGAGAATCATATAGCATGTGAAAATCACATCTAAGTCTAACATACTTCCTATGAATAGGCATTTTATAGGAAATTAAATTAGCAAGACAAGCAAGATCTATCATATGCAAGGAAGAAGAAAGAAACAAGATCAATCTCAACATGAAGAGAGGTAATTTAGTAACATGAAAATTTCTACAACCATATTTTCCTCTCTCATAATAATTACATGTAGGATCATAATCAAATTCAATAGTATAGCTATCACATAACATATTCTCAACACGATCCACATGCATGCGAAGTTGACACTCTTCCAAAATAGTGGGATTATCATTAACTAAAGTCATGACCTCTCCAAACCCACTTTTATCAACAAAAAAATCATAAGACTGAAAATTCTCCAAATATGTGGGATCTAAAGTTGACACTCTTCCAAACCCACTTTCAGTATTATTGCAAACATTATTATCAATCTCATATTCATCATGGGGCTTAAATAAATTTTCAAGATCATAAAAAGAATCATCCCAATCATGATCATTGCAGCAAATAGTAGTCATAGCAAAACTAGCATCCCCATGCTTGAGGTTTTGCATATCATTAACACAATTGACATTAAGAGAATTTATAATAACATCATTGCAATCATGCTTTTCAGCGAAGGAACTATCAAGTATGGGTGCAATAGCAACGATCTCATGTTTAATGTAAGGAACTATGGAAAATTCATCTTCATAAATATTGGCATCATGGCCACAAGAATAGCAAGCGTCATGTTCATCAAGGGATATTTCAAATAAATCATCGGAATCATAATTATCTATAGATTCATGCATATCATTATTTTCTTTCATAGCACTGGTCATTCCTTCAATAAATTCTTTGACATAGACATTATGAGCATAGTTTTCAAAGCAATATTTAAGTATGTCAAAATTTTCAGATTCATAGAGAGTAATATCATACTTTTCAATCAAAGAAGCAACTTCACAAGCACCCTTAAAAGCAAAAAATTCTTCAATTTGTTCGATATCGTATTAACTATAAACACCCTTTGCATAAGAAGATAAGATTTCATTATCATTAAACTCACATAGGTAGGGGAGGTGTTTTGTAGGGTTGTTAGAGCAACAAGTAAAATCATAAATTTCACAAAGATTCCAAGCATAACACAACAATCTATTTATTTGATCCCATAAGAGTCTCCCTTTTTCAGACAAACAGTGACGCACAAAATGAGGATGCTCATCTAAAGATTTCCCATCAACTAGGCTAGTTGGGGTTTCAGCATGAGAGCATAAGGATCGAAGATGATCCAAGTAGAACACTTTAAGGTGATCCATATCAATAGATTTTTAGCAAGCAAAGATGCAAGCAAATAGAAGGCACATGGCAACAGAAGCAAACAAAAAGGTGAAAAGAAAAAGGACGGATAAAACGACATAGGTGAAGTGGGGGAGAGGAAAACGAGAGGCAAATGGCAAACAATGTAATGTGAGGGATAATAGTTTGTGATGGGTACTTGGTATATGACTTTTGCGTAGATCTCCCCGGCAACGGCGCTAGAAATTCTTCTTGCTACTTCTCGAGCTTGTGTTGTTTTCCCTCGAAGAGGAAAGGGTGATGCAACACAGTAGCGTAAGTATTTCCCTCCGTTTTTGAGAACCAAGGTATCAATCCAGTAGGAGACCACGCACGAGTCCCTTGTACCTACACAAACAAATAAGAACCTCGCAGCCAACGTGATAAAGGGGTTGTCAATACCTTCTCGGTCACTTGCAAAAGTGAGATCTGATAAAGATGATAAGATAATATTTTTGGTATTTTTGTTATAGATTGAAAGTAAAGATTGCAAAACAAAAGTAAAGTAAATAGTTGATGGAAGATTAATATGATGAAGATAGACCCGGGGGCCATAGGTTTCACTAGTGGCTTCTCTCGTGATAGCAGATTTCTATGGTGGGTGAACAAATTACTGTCGAGCAATTGATAGAAAAGCGCATAGTTATGAGAATATATAGGCATGATCATTGTATATAGGCATCACGTCCGTGACAAGTAGACCGAAACGATTCTACATCTACTACTCTTACTCCACGCATCGACCGCTATCCAGCATGCATCTAGAGTATTAAGTTCATAAGAACAGAGTAGCGCCTTAAGTAAGATGACATGATGTAGAGGGATAAACTAATGCAATATGATATAAACCCCATCTTTTTATCCTCGTTGGCAACAATATAATACATGCCTAGCTGCCCCCGCTGTCACTGGGAAAGGACACCGCAAGATTGAACCCAAAGCCAAGCACTTCTCCCATTACAAGAACTACCGATCTAGTAGGCCAAACCAAACCGATAATTCGAAGAGACTTGCAAGGATATTTAAATCATTCGTAAAAGATTTCAGAAAAGAATCCAATATTGTTCATAGATAATCTTGATCATAAACCCACAATTCATCGGATCTCGACAAACACTCCCCAAAAAGGATTACATCGAATAGGTCTCCAAGAAGAACGAGGAGAACTTTGTATTGAGAACCAAAGAGAGAGAAGAAGCCATCTAGCTAATAACTATGGACCCGAAGGTCAGTGGTAAACTACTCACAACTCATCGGAGAGGCTACGGTGTTGATGTAGAAGCCCTCCGTAGTCGATGCCCCCTCTGGTGGATCTCCGGAACAGGCCCCAAGATGGGATCTCACGGGTACAGAAGGTTGCGGCGGTGGAATTAGGGTTTCGTGGTTCTCCTCGATTGTTTCAGGGTATGTAGGTATATATAGGAAGAAGAGGCACGTCAGGAGAGCCACGAGGGACCCACGAGGGTGGGGCGCGCCTACCCCCCTGGACGCGCCCCCTGCCCTCATGGCCGCCTCGTTTGCTTCCTGGCGTGTACTCCAAGTCTTCTGTGTTGATATTGTTCCAAAATTAACTCTCCCAAAGGTTTCATTCCGTTTGGACTCCGTTTGATATTCCTTTTCTGCGAAACACTGAAATAGGCAAAAAAACAATAATTTGCACTAGGCCTTTGGTTAATAGGTTAGTCCCAAAAATAATATAAAAGTGTATAATGAAGCCCTTTAAACATCCAAAACAGATAATATAATAGCATTGAACAATCAAAAATTATAGATACGATGGAGACGTATCAATGCATACAATTGTTCCTATATAATTGTTTCTGATATCTCGAATATCCCAAACGCTTCATCCTTGCTACTCGTTTGTGCTCGCATTGCCATCGCAGTCGAAGTTTATTGGTTTTACCTAAATCTAGGTAGATTCCAGGCACAGGAGTTTCCAGGTAGATTCCAGGCATGGGAGTTTTACGATGCCTGGCACATCACAAGCAGTTCATGATTATAAACCGTGTACGATAGGTAGACAATCACACACATTTAGTTTTCCCGCACACGCTTTGCAAATGGCAACTGTGCGCATTGTTACACACGTTTCCTCTCCGTGAACCGTGTCGGATTATGATGTATATCCCACACGCTGTGCTTTATTAACCATGTGCGCCGTAATGACCTGCACACCCTAATTTCGCCCTAATTTGATTGCTGCTATTTAAAATTGTACCTAATTTAAACTTGAAAGTAGGCTTTAGCTTTATTCATATCCATCAGGTTCAAACAACCAATGCATTATTCGATTCACAGGTACATATGTTTAAGAATTACATAAGCACCAAATAAATAATGATGAACCAGGGTTCTATACTTGTAGTATTACAAATGGTAAAGAAAGAGGAGACAGACATTCCGGTTGTTGAACAAGGTGAAGCGGAATGGCTCTATTGTGCTCTCCTGGATGCAGAAGGCATGCAGGACTCTAGTCCAACCCCTTGTGATGGTCGGCCGCCAATCATGTAGTTTGAGAGGTAATCTTGAGTAAACTGCTTCAGGATCCACTTCAAAGGAAAAAATGATTCACACATTGTCATCTAACACAACTCATTATGGGCAGTAAAAAGAAGGCTACAGGGTTCTTACTTACCATCCTGTAGTTCACTGTTGTCTTGCATAAAGTGTAAACAAATAGTTCGATTGACGTCTTTGGACCCATTTTAATAACAATCTTTATCAGTTTCCTCACTTGATGTTGGTTCATGAATATCTCATTGCCCCAGAATGGGTCAAAGTGTGGAACTTTGGCAATGATATATGTACCTAAAAGCACCAAGTTAATATTAGAAGCTAAACAACAATTGAAAAATGATGTACACTCCCTCCATCCCATTATATAAGATTTTATTACATTTATATCTAGACATCATCAGAACATTAAGGTAACACTCTTCCTTGTTGCTATGCAGCCTAGGATTGCATATTTAATCATTCAGTACAATGTATGTTGCTATGTAGCCTCAGATATATTAAATATGTCCCTAGTTAACCTACTGATAAATGGGTTACAGATATGTTCAGTGAAATGTCCGATTCGACGATTAATCCCTTATCAACCCCGGGCTATATGGTACCAGCTACCGATATCCTGAACATTGAGTACATATAAGCAATGCGATGAAAATAACCTCGATGGAAAACAACACGGTTCTCAATATTGTCCTGCATGAGTACATATAAAGACATGTTAAGCACAACAGGCTAAACATCAACCAAATATATCCTTGGTAGACAACATAATCTACAAATGATAGCTTCAGTGTGCAGGCTTAAGCACGCTAGTTAAGCAAAACAAGAAGTGGAAAGGTGTGTTAACTGCATCAGGCATAACATTTGAAAACAAGCAAATAGTCGTTCGAACTGGTATTGTGCGGGTCTAAAGTACACTAGTTATTGTTGAAAAACGAAAAGGCATGTTAACTGCAATATCCTTAACAGCAACCAAATATGGTAATTCATAGTGGTATTGTTGAAACTGTTATTGATGAAATTGAACTGCACGGAAAATAGTTGCACATATAGAGTATCACATTGTGAAGAACTAAAATAAACAAGTCATAATGAAACCTTGCCGCATGGAACCATGTTTGCCTGCCAAAACCAAAGGTGGTCTTGGTGTACTCAACCTAAGAATTCAGAATGAAGCACTCCTGATGAAATTCCTGCACAAGTTCTACAACCACCATGACATACCTTGGGTTAGCTTGATATGGGACTCTTACTATCACAAATTTGTGCCTCATTCAACTATTCTTTGTGGCTCGTTCTGGTGGCGTGATGTTTTCAAGATTTCCTCCAAATACTTAAATTTTGCAAAGCCCTCTCTTGGTAATGGGAGGTCTATTCTCTTCTGGAATGACCCTTGGATCTCTGATCTAAATGGATCTTCTATCAGTCAGAGTTTTTCACGCTTATTCTCATTTGTGATTGATGGAAAACTTTCAGTTGCTCAGGTTATGGAACATGATATCATGGAGAATTTTCACTTGCCTATTTCTACACAGGCTTTTGAAGAGCTTCAATCTCTAAAGATAGTTTTGGCTCCCTATGAGACTTCAGCAGAGAATGATAATTGGATTTGGCCCTTCAATAAGGGGAGTTTCAGGCCTGAATCTTACTACACTCACGTGCATCAGAATATTGTGGTAGATCCTATCTTTCCATGGATATGGAAAAGCTCTTGCACCATGAAGATTAAAATGTTTGGATGGCTGCTTCTTAGGGATAGACTGAACACCAGAGACATGCTTCAGCGCACGAACTGGCATGTGGATGATCATACATGTGTTCTCTGTCTTCATCCCATTCATGAAGATGTGGGCCACCTTTTCTTCTCATGCAATTTCAGCCAAAGAGTTTGGAATTACTTACAAATCTCTTGGGAACCAGTGCCTGGTATGACAACATACCAGATGGCTTTGCAAGCCAAGTCTAACTTTGGCGAGCCTTTCTTCAATGAAGTGGTTTTCAATGCTGCTTGGAACATATGGATCATCAGAAATGAAAAGGTTTTCACAAATGAGCAACCACTTTTCAGGATCTGGAGACACAGTTTCATCCATGATATGAGTCTCTTATCTCATAGGATTAAATGTAAATTCAAGGATAGTTAGATGGACTGGCTGACTAATCTACCTTAGTTCTTTTGTATAGGCTAACTCTTTTCTAAGTATCTCTAACTTTAGATGACACTGTACTTTGTATTGGTTTGCTTTTTATGCTTTTAATAAAGTGGGTTGTGAGGCTTTTTGCCTTGCAGTATATAGTCAAAAAAACAAGTCATCAGGCCATCTCTAGCCGATCCTTTAAAAGCGATCCCCTAAACTTAACATTGTAAGCTTCAATTTGATCAAGTTCAAAGCAGGTTCAACCGAAAGCAGGTTCAACATAAACATAGATAGTTTTGCATAACCGAACATAAAACATAAATTTAAACTAAGCTAACCTACTTTCGGTCGAAGTAAAGGTCGAGCCAATCCTAACTCGTCATGTACGATGTGCTGCGAGCCGGGTCCGGGCCGGTTCCGTCATCGGGGTCATTGGGGAAGGCACTCCTCCACTCATCGACGTCGATCTCCTCGTTCTAGGGGCCCACCTCGACAGCCTCCTGCTACTTCTCGAGCTTGCGTTGTATTCCCTCGAAGAGGAAAGGGTGATGCAGCACAGTAGCATAAGTATTTCCCTTAGTTTTTGAGAACCAATGTATCAATCTAGTAGGAGACCATGCGCGAGTCCCTCGCACCTGCGCAAACAAATAAGAACTTTGCAGCCAACACGGTAAGGGGTTGTCAATCACTTTAGGTCACTTACGAAAGTGAGATATGATAGATAGGATACTACAATATTTTTGGTATTTTTGGTATAAGAACAAAAAGTAAATAAAGCAAATAAGCAACGGCAACAAAACTTGGCTAGTTGACGGGAAAGTAATATGATGAAGATAGACCCGGGGGCCGTAGGTTTCACTAGTGGCTTCTCTCATGATAGAAGAATTCTACGGTGGGTGAACAAATTACTGTCGAGCAATATCTAGGCATGATCATTATATATAGGCATCACGTCCGTGACAAGTAGACCGAAACGATTCTACATCTACTACTATTACTCCACACATCGACCGCTATCCAGCATGCATCTAGAGTATTAAGTTCATAAGAACAGAGTAATGCTTTAAGCAAGATGACATGATGTAGAGGGATAAACTCAAGCAATATGATATAAAGCCCATCTTTTTATCCTCGATGGCAACAATACAATAGGTGCCTTGTTGCCCCTGCTGTCACTGGGAAAGGACACCGCAAGATTAAACCCAAAGCCAAGCACTTTTCCATTGCAAGAACTAAAGATCTAGTAGGCCAAACCAAACCAATAATTCAAAGAGACTTGCAAGGATATTATAATCATACATAAAAGATTTCAAAAAAGAATCAAATATTGTTCATAGTTAATCTTGATCATAAACCCACAATTCATCAGATCACGACAAACACAATGCAAAAAGATTACATCGAATAGATCTCCTCGAATATCGAGGAGAACTTTGTATTGACATCTAAAAAGAGAGAAGAAGCCATCTAGCTAATAAATATGGACCCGAAGGTCTGTGGTAAACTACTCACAACTCATTGGTGAGGCTATGGTGTTGATGTAGAAGCACTCCGGGATGGATCCCCCCTCCGGTGGAGCTCTGGAATAGGCCCCAAGATGGGATCTCACGGGAACAAAAGGTTGCGGTCGTGGAATTAGGGTTTTCTGTGTTGCCTCGATGTTTTCAGGGTACATGGATATATATAGAAGGAAGGAGGGCATCGGGGGAGCCAGAGGGGGCCCACGAGGGTGGGGGCGCGCCTGCCCCCCTGGACGCGCCCTGGACCATCGTGGCCGCCTCTCTTGTTCCCTCGCATGTACTCCAAGTCTTCTAGGTAGATACGGTTCCAAAAATAACTCTCCCGAAGGTTTCATTCCGTTTGGACTCCGTTTGATATCCCTTTTCTGCGAAACACTGAAATAGGCAAAAAAAAATAGCAATCTGCACTGGGACTTGGGTTAGTAGGTTAGTCCCAAAAATAATATAGAAGTGTATAATAAAGCCCATTAAACATCCAAACAGAATATATAATAGCGTGGAACAATAAAAAATTATAGATACGTTGGAGATGTATCACCTCCGCGCCGCTGCGTTCGACCTCATCATCGGAGGAGAGCGCGATAACCTTGCGGCCCTCCGTGCCACCATTATCGCCGCCTTCGACCTTGTCATCGTAGGAGAGCGCGATAACCTCGCCGCCCTCTGCGCCGGCAAAGATCGCCCACTCCGCCTCCACGAGCTCTGGATGCTGCCGATGGAGCTCTTGCATGTAGGCATCGAAGGCGGCCTCGGCGTCGCGGTCCTCCCGCGCCATAGCCGAGCTCACCACCCCTGGCTCCAGCGGAACAAGGTCGACCGGACGTGTGCCGAAGGGGAAATTGAGCCTAGCCGTCGCGTCGTGGTAGCGGACCTGCTAGCGGTCGAACTCCATGGCCGCGAGCTCGGCCGTGTGGAAGCTACCGAGGCACCGGCGGGTGTGGGTCTCCCGATCTATAATCTCGACGACACACGTCCCCCACCGCTACTGCCGGACCCCAAGGTAGGACCTCGTCGGCTGCCGGGTCCGAGGGAGGAAGGAAAAGTCCTCGAATCGGCATAGGAGCACGTCGGCGCGTGGATCGGGGGACCGGCGATGGCGGATCGAGCCCGCGGAGGACAACGGGGACACCTCAGCGGCCACCTTGCCGACGTCGGGCGAAAAGGCTGCGATAAACCTCTTTTTGGCTGTTTGCTCCTCGAGCTCCTCGGCACACAGGAAGAGGTTGAGGATGGAGGCGCCGGTGATGGCGGCAACCCACCAGTGGTTTCGAGGGTGTGTGTGTGTGTGTGTCTGTGTGAGCAGAGGTTTTGGGGAGTGTGTGGTGTGTGTGGAGGGGGCGGGGGGGCAAGGTGGTGTTTGAGGAAATACTGAGGCAACTGAAAAATTTACTAGGAGGGGGTAACAAGGCGGGGCTACTGAAAATTTGGATCAAGGGCGAGCAGATATTTTTGAAATTGCGAGGGATGCAGAAGCGGGAGTAAAATGTCGAGGTACTAAAAATTTGAATCAAGGGACTGAACCAGAGCGGGAGTAACAGACATCGCACACGGTTCGCACATACTAATCATGTGCTGTCAAACATTAAAACCTTCCAGACGGTAGATATTTTCGAGATTACGAGGCACTAATATTTTCGAGATTGCGAGGGATACAGAGGCGGGAGTATTTGGGGAGCGAGCTAGTGTGCTTGAGACGCCGGCTATGGACTGTAGCCGACGCACCTTCTCGTGTAAGCCATAGTCGTACTATACACCGATGGTGCTCCAGGATATTTTGTGATGCATCTAACACGGTTGGTGATAATAAACTGTGTGCGACCTACTTGATTTTTCATCTTGATTTGAATTACATGATGGGGTCACAACGGAAATGGACGTTTTTTGAATTGCTAGACCTTTTTATCTGCAGTGAACATGCAACTATATGTGTGTCGTAAAAGAATTGGAATTATACAGGGTTTGTTTGGACATTTTATACATTAAACTGGTTTTCTAGCCCTTTCAGGTGCACAATTCAAAATTAAACTACATGCACATGCTCCGGTGCATATAAATTGGTTTAAAAAACAAATATGTGTCCTTGGGTTCATGATTAGGTCCCATGCAAGTAGTGGGAATGAAATTCAAACACCAGGGCACTCTCGATTGCCAGCAAAACATTGAGATACCTGGTTTTTAAATTCTAGTAAATCCAAAACTCGTCTGAAATTCATGAAACTTGGCATGCTATCATGGAGCGTCATCAATATGTTGTGGTAAAAAAATTGTCCCATTTGGGGCAGGTTTGGGTATAAGCTTCTCACAAACCAGAGCTTCTCACAACATGCGTGATGGTTTCGGTAGGGAACGTGCCACCTTTGGGGACGAAACGATATCCATTGCCTCTTATTGCTTTCAGAAAAATTATAGTGTCAACATAGAACAACATGAGTGTTGTGTTTAATTTTGGAATTTTTCGGGGTTCGTTTGGACATTTTTATACATTAAGTGGGTTTTCTAGGCATATTATGTGCATAATTCAAATTTGAACTACATGCACATGCTGCAGTGCATATAAACCAGTTGAAAAATTAAATATGTGTCCTTTGGTGCATGCTTAGGACCCATGCAAGAAATGGGAATGAATTTCAAACTTCGTGCCACCGTCACTTGGCCGCAAACATTGAGATACCTGGTTTTAAAATTCTAGTAAATCCAAAACTCGTCTGAAATTCATGGAACTTGGCATGCTATCATGGAGCGGCATCAACATGCCATGGTAATTTTTTTGTCCCATTTGGGGCGGGTTTGGGTATAAGCTTCTCACAAACCAGAGCTTCTCACAACAAGCGTGATGGTTTTGGAAGGGAACGTGCCACCTTTGGGGACGTAACGATATCCGTTGCCTCTTATTGCTTTCAAAAAAAATCTAGTGTCAACATAGAACAACAAGAGTGTTGTGTATAATTTTGGAATTTTTGGGGTTCGTTTGGACATATTTATAAATTAAGTGGGTTTTCTAGGCATTTTATGTGCATAATTCAAGTTTGAACTACAAGCACATGCTCTAGTGCACCAAAGTTGGTTGAAAAATCACATGTGTGTCCTTGGGTGAATTTCTAGGCCCCATGCAAGAAATGGGAATGAAATTCAAACACCAGGGCACTGTTGATTGCCGGTAAAGCGTTGAGATGCCTGGTTTTTAAAATCTAGTAAATCCAAAACTCGTCTGAAATTCATGAAACTTGGCATGCTATCATGGAGCAGGATCAACATGCCGTGGTAAATATTTTGTCCCATCTGGGCGGGTTTGGGTATAAGCTTCCCACAAACCAGAGTTTCTCACAACAAGCGTGATGGTTTCGGTAGGGAATGTGCCACCTTTGGGGACGGAACGATATTCGTTGCCTTTATTGCTTTCAAAAAATTTCTAGTGTCAACATAGAACAACAGGAGTGTTGTGTCTAATTTTGGAATTTTTCGGGGTTCGTTTGGACATTTTTATACATTAAGTGGGGTTTCTAGGCATTTTATGTGCATAATTCAAATTTGAACTACATGCAAATACTCCGGTGCATATAAACGGGTTGAAAAAACAAATATGTGTCCTTCGGTGCATGCTTCGGTCCCATGCAAGAAATGGGAATGAATTCCAAACTCCGTGTCACCGTCACTCGGTCGCAAACATTGAAATACCTGGTTTTTAAATTCTAGTAAATCCAAAACTCGTATGAAATTCATGGAACTTGGCATGCTATCATGGAGCGACATCAACATGTCATGATAATTTTTTTGTCCCATTTGGGGGCAGGTTTGGGTATAAGCTTCTCACAAACCAGAGCTTCTCACAACAAGCGTGATGGTTTCGGTAGGGAATGTGCCAACTTTGGGGACGAAACGATATCCGTTGCCTCTTATTGCTTTCAAAAAAATTCTAGTGTCAACATAGAACAACAGGAGTGTTGTGTCTAATTTTGGATTTTTTGGGGGTTCATTTGGACATATTTATACATTAAGTGGGTTTTCTAGGCATTTTATGTGCATAGTTCAAATTTGAACTACATGCACATGCTCCAATGCATATAAACGAGTTGAAAAAAAATTGTGTCCTTCAGTGCATGATTAGGTCCCATGCAAGAAATGGGAATGAATTTCAAACACCCTGCCACCGTCACTCGGCCAGAAACATTGAGATACTCGGTTTTTAAATTCTAGTAAATCCAAAACTCGTCTGAAACTGATGAAACTTGGCATGGTATCATGGAGCGGCATCAACATGTTGTGGTAAGAAAATTGTCCCATTTGGGGCAGGTTTGGGTATAAGCTTCTCACAAACCAGAGCTTCTCACAACAAGCGTGATGGTTCCGGTAGGGAACGTGCCACCTTTGGGGACAAAACGATATTCGTTTCCTCTTATTGCTTTCAAAATACTTTTAGTGTCAACATAGAACAACAGGAGTGTTGTGTTTAATTTATGAATTTTTTGGGGTTCGTTTGGACATTTTTATACATTAAGTGGGTTTTCTAGGCATTTTATGTGCATAATTCAAATTTGAACTGCATGCACATGCTCCCGTGCATATAAATTGGTTGAAAAATCAAATATGTGTCCTTCGGCGCATGCTTAGGTCCCATGCAAGAAATGGGAATGAATTTCAAACACCAGGGCACTATTGATTGCCGGCAAAACTTTGAGATACTTTGTTTCTAAATTCTAGTAAATCCAAAACTCATCTGAAATTCATGAAACTTGGCATGTTATCATGGAATGGCACCCGACATGTTGTGGTATTTTTTGTGTCCATTTTGAGAGAAGGCGCACTCGAATAACAGCCAACAACGACATTTTGAAACAAATAGCTGCCACTGTAACATCTCAAATGTTTCGTATAACAACCATTCACGTGACGCCACGCCTCACTCTTTTGATGGTTAGGAGGTGTCACGCGTGCGGACTGGTGCTTGAGTGCTTGACTAAACGGGAGGCGTGCGACTGTACTCCGATGCAGGATTTGTGCAACTCTTGATCGCAAACGTTTTAGTTAGAACACTCCTATGCTAACTGACAACTTCCCCAGGAAGCCAAGAGAAAATATGCCGAGCAGGATTTCTGCAGCTCTTAATCGCCAACATATTAGGTAGAACACCCGTATGCAAAGTGAGAGCTAAGGTCTCCCCCCTTAAGTCGAGGGAAAATTCACAACGCAGGATTTGTGCATCCCTTCAACGCAAATGGTTGTTTTGGATGTGCAACCACGTACAAACAATTTGGTAAGATTTGCATTTGTCATATTGGATATGTTGCCATTTGTCAAACTGGAAAGATTGACATTTGTTGATCTAGTAACATTGCCATTTGTTAACATTGTAACACTGCGATTTGTCAAAATATGAAGCTAAACATCACTAGCAGTATCTAGTTTTTGCAACTAAAATTCAGTAATTAAGCATAGATGCAGGTGATACGTCTCAAACGTATCTACTTTTCCAAACACTTTTGCTATTGTTTTGACCTCATTCTTGCATGATTTGAACTAAACTAACCCGGACTGACGCTGTTTTCAGCAGAGCTGCCTGTATGGTTTTATTGTGTGCAGGAAAACGGATTTTTAGGTGTCTCAGAAAATTCCAAGAAAAATCACAGAAAATCCACGCACCTGAAGGACCATTGTGCCAGAAGTGGGGCCAGAGGGCAGCCGGGGGGCCCCAGGCGCCCTGCGGGCTCGGCCCCACCCCTGGCCGCGCCGGGAGGCCGCCTGGGAGGGTCCTCCCCCCTCTCGTGCCCTACTTTGACTCGTATTTATTCTCGTGACGAGAAAACCCCAGAACAGAAGTCATTTTCCCAGTTTCCATCGCGGAGCCGCCGCCACCCTCTGTTCTTCTTTGGGAGGGCTAATCTGGAGGCTGATTTGGCCCCCGGAGAGGGGAGATCGTCGCCATCGTCATCACCATCACCACTCCATCCTCCCTCCATGACTTCTCCTTCCATGTGTGAGTAATTCCCTGCTGTAGGCAAAGGGGATGGTAGGGATTGGATGAGTTAGATCATGTAATTGTTTATCAGATTGTTGGGGGCATGTTGCCTATCATCTACTTTGGTGTTTATCATCTTTGCTTCAACTTGTTGCTCTTAATGCTTGTCACTTAGGGCCCGAGTGCCATGATTTCAGATCTGAACCATATGTGTTTGCATGAATATATTTGTGTTCTCCATCCTATCTATGAGTTGTTTGCACCTATTACGGTACGGAACCGGCGATCCCAAAGGTGACAGGTTGGGATACCAAAGGGGATGGTCCATAATTTGAGGATTCCATGTATCCATTGAGTTTATTGCTTTGTTCCGGTGCTCTTCGACAGGAGTACCTTAATCTCCATAAGTTCCTTTTGGCCCCGTTCGTAGCGGGATGGTAGGACAAAAGATGATGTGCAAGTTCTTATTGCAAGCACGTACAACTACCTGTGGGATACATGCCTAATGTTTGATATTTGCCTAGATGATCATTACTTTTCTGTGTGCCTTGCCCCAAGTTAGATTCATGATGTATCTCATCCATGCAGCGCCCAACCATCCATCTCCCTAGCCTACAGTGTTTCAATCCTGCTGGTTATTAGTTGTTACTTTTGCTGTTTACTTTTACTGTCACCACCATCACTATCATATCACCGTTACCACTTATCTTTTGTTGCAAGTAAGTATATTTCAGGTGCGGTTGAATTGACAACTCAACTGTCAAAGCTTATAAATACTCTTTGGCTCCCCGTGTGTCGAATCTATAAATTGGGTTATTCTTACCCGCGAAGACTATCTCGATCCCTTACGGTTGAGGGTTATCAAGTACCGTTTTCTGGCGCCGTTGCCGGGGAGCATAGCAATATTTACAAGTCTACTTGAAGTATCCTACCTGCTGCACTTCATTCGCTATGGGTAGGAAAGGAGACCTCAAGGTTCCGATCTTACTATCCACTACAAGAAGAGGTATTGTTCTGAACACTAGTGCTACACTTGATTCACCTTCTGTTATGAGTAAGTTTGCCTCACCGCCACCACATGATGCTTCTACTGAATCTGTTACTATGTCTGATACTTTTGATGATGCTTCTACTACTCTTGATGATATTGGTTCACTTGGTTATGCTCTTGAGAAACAGATCGCTGTTGCTGCAAAAAAATCTGGAATTGAAATTCCTGTTACTCGCTACCCTATTGGTGGAACTTATGATTATCCTGATTTGAGTAAACTCAAGGAGAGACTCCTTGATGATGATTACATTATGCTTGATGATGATTTATGCAGGGAACTGACAGAGTTTGCCGACTCTGACCCTGAAGCTATTAGGAAACTGCTTGAAAAACACTCCTTGAAGAACAAGACTGTTCCTGATCCTGAATTTGCTACATCTCCTATATGCATCAATGATCCTAGTTATGATTTCTCTGTTGATCTTTCACTTATATCTATGGTTGAAGCTGACCCCTTTTATGGCAGAGAAAATGATGATGCTATTGCACACCTGACCAAACTCACTGAGTTGGGTGGCTTGTTTACCACGAATGAAAAGATACGAAACTTTTATGTGACTAACCTTCTTCCTTTTTCTTTGAAGGAAGGTGCTAAAACATGGTATGATGCACTACCGTGTGGTTCCATTAAGAGTCCTCAAGACTTAGCTCACTCTTTTGTTGATAAGTACTTTCCTGTTCATATGCAACATGCTGCTTTACAAAGAATTTATAACTTTAAACAGTTGCAGGATGAGCACCTCCCTAAAGCTTGGGCGAGGTACTGTAGTCTGATCCAGGCTAGACCAGGACATGGAGTCCCTAAGAATGAATTAATCGATATATTTTATGCTGGTCTAACTGATGAATCCAGGTCCTATTTGGATAGTTGTGTTGGTTGTGTTTTCAGGAAAAGAACACCGGACGATGCAGAAGAATTGATGGGTAGGATTGCCAAAAACCATGAAGATTGGTCCGTCCCTGAACCACCTCCACCACCAAAGAAGAGGGGCATGTTTGTTCTAAGCCCAGAAGATATGCAAGAAGCAAGGAAGTCTATTAAAGAGAAGGGTATTAAAACTGAAGACGTGAAGAATCTACCCCCTATTGAGAAGTTGTGTGAGCCTACCACTCACCTTCCTATGGTAGAGGTACACTCTCTTTTAGATTTCAACGCAAGTGACATCCCTCATGGTAAGCCTCCTGATCAATGTTTAGATGAGCTTGATAATTTTATTATGAAGCAAAGTCATTTTAATGAGAGGATACAAAGTCAATTGCATGATAATTCCCTTGCTATCAAAAGTTTGCTTGATGTTCTAGGTAGAACAGTTAATGATGTTAAATGTCTTGTGAAGCATTTTCATATGGTTCAAACTCAGCTTGAACAAATTTCTAATGTGCAAAAAGATTTGCTTGCTAACAATGCCAAACAGGATGATTTACAGGCCTTCGGGGTTAAGACCCGAGGAGGAACTAGCACTCAAGATCCTCTCTATCCAGAGGGGCATCCGAGGAGAATCGAGCAAGATTCTCAAATGCAGGAAGAAGAAATTGTTGGCTCTCCAAAGAAGAAGAAGAAGAAGAAACACATGGACGCTGACAATTCCAATGATCCTATTACAAGTGAAGAGCCAGTTGTTGATCCCAACAGTATATCTATCTCCGATGCTGAGACTGAAGACGGTGCCGAACCTGAAGATAAGGATAAGGAGAAGAATGATCCGCCTGAAGTTTGAGAAGAAGAAGCACCTGACAAACGCAAGAAGTACACTAGAGAAGACTTCGTCGCAAGAAGACATGGGAAGGAAAGAGAACCATGGATACAGAAACCCATGCCCTTTCCAGGTAAGTCTCTCAAATCTAAAGAAGAAGAGCATTACAATAAGTATTGTGAGTGGATGAAACCTCTTTTTCTTCAAATCCCTTTGACTGATGCTATTAAGTTACCTCCCTATTCAAAATATATGAAAGATATTGTTACTAATAAAAGAAAAGTTCCTAATGAAGCAATATCTACTATGCTTGCTAACTACTCTTTCAGTGGCAAGATTCCTGAGAAGCTTGGTGATCTAGGTATACCCACCATTCCTTGCTCCATAAAGAATAATTATGTCAAAACTGCTTTATGTGATCTTGGAGCAGGAGTGAGTGTTATGCCTCTCTCTCTTTATAAGAGGCTTTGTTTAGAGAAGCTAATCCCTACAGATATCTCTCTTCAGATGGCTGACAAGTCAACCGCCGCCCCGATAGGTATTTGTGAGGATGTTCCCGTAGAAGTTGCTAATTATTTGATCCTTACTGATTTTGTCGTGCTTGACATGCCCGAGGATGGGAGCATGTCCATTATTCTTGGTAGACCTTTTCTTAACACCGCAGGTGCTATTATTGATTGCAATAAAGGAAAGGTTACCTTCAATGTGAATGATAAAGAACACACGGTGTATTTTCCAAAGAAGACCGACAAGAGGCATGGCCTCAACTCTATAGAAAATATCGAGACCGTGAAGATTGGAGAATGGGACTGTCCACTACATGTGCACCACAAATACAAAACTATTATGGTGGGGACAATGTCCATTAAAGTAAAAGTGCAATGATCACTTCGTAAGAGGTGGGACTTTCTGCTCTATATATCGCCGGTTTTGTTGGTAAGACTTGATCAACCTTACTAGTGAGCATGTTTTATATAGGTAAAAAGTTGAGCTTGTTATGTTTTCATTTGTTTTAGCTTTTGTTGTCCTTGTTGTACCAAGTGTTTATGTTTTTGAAGCTTCACAATACTAATCACTGCTTTAAGTTTTCAGAAAGTTTTGCAGCTTTTTGAACTTCGAAAAAAATTCAATAGTGAAGTTTTCAGAAAAATTCCAAAAAAATAAAAATAAAAATTTCCATGCCGGGAGTGACCCAGAGGCACCTAGGGCTGACCAGGGGGGCCACCAGTGGCCCAGTGTCGGGGGAAACTGTCCTCCCACGAGCACCTATGGGACCGGAGCCCCTTCTACGTTGCGGTAAGGGAGCGGAGGGAGCACGAAGAGCAGATCGAGGAGCACACGCGGGCAGTTTACCCAGGTTTGGGCCGCGCGGACGCGTAAAACCCTACTCCTGCTTGGATTGTATTGAGTTCTTGAGCTCGGGAGCTTGAAGAGCTAGCTACACCGAGCAAGAGAGCTATCTAGGTTCCGAACCCTTTCTACGTTGTGCATGGGCCTCCTTTTATAGCTCAAGGGGTCACCGACAGGTGTCAACGTAGAGGAGGGTAAAAATGTAACTTTGGTGGTAATTGTAACAGTGCGGGAACAGTGCATGAACAGTGGTCTTCACCTAACCTTGACAGTGAGGGACAAGGGCATTAAATGTCCGTCACCGTCGACCCCAAAAGCGCCTGTCCATGCTTCTCCTTTCGCCACGGCGGTAGCCTCGTCACCGTGGCGTGCCACCGTGTCCCCCAGGCTGCACAGCCATCCGCCACGCGTCCCTGGAAGGGCCCCAGGGCGACGCGTGGGCCGATGAGCTAGAGCGCGGGCACACAGCGCAGGCTTCCCCCGGCAAGCACCTTGCCAGGGTCTTGATCTTGCCGGGCCCGGAAGCTTGTCGCTCCCCGGGTCCTGCCGGGGCGCAGGGTGCGCCGAGGCATGTCTTCTAAAATGCTGTCTTCTGGTCTTCCTGGCAAGCTCCTCTTGCCAGGGTCTTGTGTTAATGCGATAATCTTGAGCCTAGCGCGGCCTTCCCGGCAAGCTCCACTTGCCGGGGTCTTGATCTTCTGTCTTGTATACTTTGTTTTTGAATGGCCTCATAGGGACCGAGAAGGTTTCCGGCGAGCACGCGGTGAGCCCAGCCGCGGGAAGCTGCTACTGCCCGTGCACAAGTTGGGGTACTAAGGTACCCCTATCTTAGTACACCGACAGGAGCCCCCGGGCCTGGGCCACACACGGTGCCGAGCGCTGTTGGGCCAGGCCCAAAACAGTGCACGGGCACACGCGGCCCACGGCACGCCGAATCTCCTTCCGTATCCGCCGCGTCCCCCCCCTAATGGCACGCGTTGATTGCGGCGTCGTGGGGGAGATCGTGGCCTCGTTCTTTAATGGGAAATGCAGAGCGTCCCCCACTCCCCCCTTAAAAGCAGAGGAAGCAGGGGCAGTTTCCCTCCTTCGTCTTCGTTGCGCTTTCATTCTCTTGAAAACTTCCGCTGCTCTTTCCTCCACCCCTCCTCCGCCGCCTTTCGCATCCGCGGCGCCGTCGAGCTCCTCGCCTCTTCCCTCGCCGCCTCCGCCATGGCTCCGAAGAGCGAGAAGGCGAAAGCGGACAAGGCCAAGAAGGAGAAATCCGAGCAGGCGGCGAAGCTTGCCGCCCTGCAGAAGAGGAACGTGGTCTTCGCGCCGAGGCTCAGCGCGAGGGAGCTGCGGAACAAGTACTATCTCTTCTGGTCCGGGGAGACCAAAGCTCATCCCCGCACCAGAGCCTTCCCTGCCGTCGCCAGAGATTTGTTCCCCGGCGGGTATTTCTTCTTCGCTGCTTTCTTTCACTGTGGATTGTGCACTCCGTACTCGGAGTTTTTCTGTGACATTATGAACACATATGGCCTCCACCTCCTAGACTTTACCCCCAACGCCATCCTTACGATGGCTGTTTTCGCACATCTGTGCGAAAACTATGTTGGGATCCATCCAAACGTAGCACTCTTTCGCCATTTCTTTATGCCTAGAGTAGAGGCTGGCGCTCCCCTTTCCGGCGGCATCTCCTGGATCTTCCGGTTGAACAAGAAGGATTCATACCTGAAGGGAGAACTCCGCGGCAAGTGGGAAGAATGGCGTGCAGATTGGTGCTGGGTAGTAGAGGACAAGCCGGAGCCTTTCACTGCGCCGCGCACAACAGCCATAGTGTGCGGCAGGAATTGGAGCGAATTAGCCCCGGAGGACAACAAGCACAGTATTGCCCTCGTCAGGATCATCCGTCTCCGGGTAGCTAATCTAACCATCGGAGAGGTTGGGGCAGATTTCCTCCGCCGCCACATCGCCCCTCTACAAGAGAGGAAGAGGGCCGCATGGGAATTTGGCAATGCGGCGGATATCATGAGGCTGCGCCCAGGATTAAACTTCAATTTCACCGCTTTGGAGCTGAAAGGAATGGTCCGAGAGCTCTTCAAGCACGACCCGGCTCATCCGGAGTGGTTCAGACCCGCCAAGGGAGTGGTGCCATTGTGCAACAGCATCGCTTGTGATTCCTTGCGCGCAATGATGCCGGAGTGCGACTCCCATGGCATCGTCCCCACTTGGATCGAGCAGCCGCCGGATACAGTGCTGAGCTTCTTCGACAATCTGGTCGAGGTGCCCAAGAACCCCGAGGAGAACAGGGGCCTTACCCGGGCCACTACGGCCCGGGATATAGCTTATATTGCTTCCCGGATGGAAGAGGCCGCCGCAGCCGCAGCGGCGGGAGATTTTGGATGCACGCTGGACGACGCAGAGGCCGCGGACGTGGCGTGCCAAGCAGAGGAGGCAGAAATCCGCAGGCTGCTCAAGCTTCCGCCCGAGGAGTTTGTCGGGGTCCCCTCCCTGAGGCTTTCCGGGATACCTGGGGTTGTGAGCGAGGTCGCCGCAGGGAGCGAGGTTGCCGGAGGGAGCGGGGCCGCCGGAGGGAGCGGAGCCGCCGGAGGGAGCGGAGCCGCCGGGCAAGGTGCTGGGCCCAGCGGGCCTGCCGGGGAGGAGGAGGAGGAGGAGGACATCGAGGCCGATGAAGACACCGGCGGATCTCTGGGGCTTGACGACGACGCCTCCTCATCCTCAGAGAACTCCCCGCCTCCGGCAAGTCCTAAGCAAACACCGAGGAAGCGCCTCCGCAAGGCGGCCACAGCGACGAGGCCGCAGGCGCCTAGACAGCAGTCTGCGCGCCGGGCGACGCGCGCCACCAAGGCGAGCCAAGCCGCGACGGAGGCGCCCCGCGCACCGGCGCCAAGCGGAGGGGGATCCTCCCGGAGCGAAACGGCCGCTCCGCCTGCTCCTCGGGCCTCGGCGTCAACGGAGGCTGGGTCTTCGCAGCCCCCAGCCCCGGAGACCGCCAAGCGCCCGAGGGAGCCTTCTCCTCCTGCTTCTCGTGCGGGAGCATCTCAGGTGGTGTTCGACTTCTCCGCCCTCAGCTCCGACGACGACGAGGAAGAGGAGTAAGTACTCGCAACTTGTAACTTCTTTGATTATGCCTTGATTTTCCTTGTTGATTCTGATCTTGTTTTTGCTTTGCTTTCAGGTCCCTGGCCCAGCGGATGGCGAAGAGGGCCAAGATCCCTGTGTTCGAGGTTGAAGACGACTCGCCCGCCGCGGCGACTGGGGACGCGCCAGCGGCGAACTTGCCGGATCAACCCGCTGCACCGAGGAGCAGCCCCCAGCGCAGCCCCCAGCGTAAGTCTGGTCTTGAGTTTTCTGTTTGTCGGGCGCGCTCGAGGTTTTTGCTTGTACTAATGTCTTGTTGTCTTGTTTGTCTCGTGCAGAAGTGGAGTCGCAGCCGCAGGAGCGCCCGGAGACCGCCCCCGACGAGCTGCACGCCCCACCATCCCCGCCAAGGGCGAGTTCCCCGGCGAGGGAGAGCGCTCCACCAAGGACGGGTACTCCGCCAAGGGCGAGTACCCTGCCAAGGGCGAGCAGCCCGACAAGGGTGAGCACTCCGCCAAGGGAGGGCGCGGGCGGCCCTCCGCCAGCAGGAACCACCACTCCCCCGCCAAGGATGGATTCCCTGGCGAGGGAGCCTGTCGTCGAAGAAGTCCGCGAAGGTAAGTCTTGTAGCTTCTTCTTCTCGGACTTGTCTTTTTTGGATATTTGCTTGATCTTCTCTTTTCTTCTTCTTCTGCTTGATCCTCCTGCCCCGGAGCGGATGGAGACGGAGGCCACCGTCGAGGAGGAGGTGCACGGCGGCGGCAGCAACGCCACTGCCACTAAGGGCATGGCTGGAGCCGACGAGCCTGCCGCTGAGGAGACCGCCCCGACCGCAGACGCCGCGGCTGGGGAGGGGGGCGGCGACCACACTGCTGGCCCGGAGGCAGCAGGAGCGTCAAGCGCTGCACCGGCCGCCGACCCCTCCGCCTCCACGGAGCGGTCGGGCGTCTATCTTGAGGCCCCCAACGGGGTCTTCATACAGGTCCCGTGGGGGTCTTCGTCGCGAGCCCCCGTGGAGGGAGAGACCTATGACGGAGAGGTCCTCGCCTCCGCGGGGTTGAAGGTCGTTGAAGCACTTGGCGGTGGAGACGAGCCCGAAGAGGAGAAGCTCCTTCGCCGGCTCCTGGCCCTTTACCGGGCCAGGCAGGCGAAGTTGGACTCCCGGGAAGCTCTTGCCGCCAAGGCTGGAGTTGACTTGGAGAAGCGCGCTGCGGAGCTCCGCGCCGCCAACCAGGCCGCTCTCCGCAACTTGGCGGAGGAGCGGGAAGAACTTGCCGGGGAGCAGCAAGCCTTCCTCCTGGAGAAGGCGGAGGCAAAAGAGCGGCAGCGGCTAGCCGCCGAGGAGCTGTCTCGGCGGGAGGGGGCGCTCAACCAGCGGAAGGTCGAGCTCGACGCCCATGACGACGAACTCACCGCCCGGGAGCAGGCCATCGGCGGGGCCTTGAAGGAGGCAAAGGATGCCGTAGCCGCCGCGGAAACCGCCAAGAAGGACCTGGAGCTTAAGGTTGATCAGCTGGAGCGGTACCTGAAGGCAAGTGAGGACAGAGTCACCACGCTCAACGTAGAGCGGGAGAAGGACGCCCACACCAACTCTGACTTGCAGGTACGCCTCTCCAAGAAGGGCGACGAGCTTACTGCCGCCAAAGATTCAACCGCTGACTTGGAGTTGAAGGTCTCCACTCTGACCGATTCACTCGACGCTGCCCGGGATCGCGAGACGAAGCTGAAGGACGAGCTCCGCAAGGAACGAGGCCTGGTGGAGAGCGCCGCCGTCTCGGCGAACCAGTTCAGCCGGGCAGTGGAGCAGTGGACCGACGATCTGGTCGCCTCCGCTGCGAACATTGACAAGGAGCTGATGGCGCTGAGGGTGGAGCACCTTGTGTACTCTCCGGACGAGAATCTCCCCCACAGCGCCAAGTTAAGTCTCTTCTTCAGGGGAATCGCGCCGGCGCTTGCGCGGCTACAGGAGAAGCTCCCCGCGCAGCTGGCCGACGAGTCGCGTCAGCTCTGCGCGGGCACTCTGGAGCGCGTCTTGACGAAGATCGTCTACCGCAACCCCGGCATCAACCTCACCAACGTCCTCCGCTCCTTGCCGGACGACGCTGACCAGGAGGCGTTGAAGGCGCAGGTCGCCCACATCGTCGCCAAGGTGAACAAGATCTCGAGGCGTGAAGGCGACCGCGTAGATTAGGTTTCTTCTTTTCTGTTTCTTTTGCCGCTGCAAATTATGTTATGGACATGAATTGATTAGTTATTGCGGCAAGTTATCCTTGTAATATACAGTCTTATTTTGATCAATCAGTGCAGTGTTATCTCCCTTGCTTTGGTCCTTTACTTTGTATGCTTTTTACCCTACGCTTTTTAGGGAACTTGCCGGCAAGGGGCCCTTGCCGCGAGCGCTGAGTGCTGGACTCTGAGCAGCCTGCTGGCAAAGGACCTTGTCGGCAAGCAACCTTGCCGCAGCTAGTCGCAACACACTTAGCTTGCTGAGCAAACTCGAAAACGAGGTAAGGGTGCGACACTTGTCGCAGCTCTCTTAAGTCGTTGAGCGTGCTCGGAAACAAAGTAAGGGTGCGACTAGCCACGGGTAGGTTCCTCCGCGCACAGGTTTTCCATACAAAGTGTGGTTGTTCAAGGAAGACAACTAAAATTTAAAAATTTGAACTGCTCAAATTCTGGTGACTTAGCTTAGCTTTCCTGGATTGTTTGTTCCCGGCAAGGCTCCTCTTTCTTGAACAGTACTTGGTTCATCCTCCACCTCCTTCCCCCCCGTCAAACTTGTGCGCGAGGAACATTCCTTCTGCTTAAGAGGGAAAGAAAAAGAGGAGGGAAAACAAGTATATAGCCTCACGGCTTGCTAGTGCTTACCGGGGATGTGCGTTGCACAGAGTGCCAAGCAATGTATGCAAATAACAAAGAAATGCATGGAAATGGCAAATAGTGCGAAACACAAAAGCTTTACTGATGCACGGGATCTGCGCCCGGCTTTGTACAAAGGTTTACATGCAACAGCGGCAAGACTCGTACAAAAGGTGGTTGCCGGAGCGGATCACGGCAACCGCGCCTTATGGGTGAAACTTGCGAAGATGCTCTATGTTCCAGGAAGTGCTCACCGGTAAGCCTTCTTCGGTCTCAAGGCGGACAGCTCCGGGCCTTGTGACTTGTCTCACCCGATAAGGGCCTTCCCACTTCGGCGTCAACTTGTTGGAATTCTTGGCGGACTGAACACGCCGAAGAACAAGGTCGCCTTCCTCGAGACTCCTGGCCTTGACCTTGCGGCTATGATAGCGGCGCAAGGCCTGCTGGTATCGAGCAGCTCGCACAGCAGCCTGGAGACGTTCCTCCTCAAGGAGCAATGCATCATCTTGTCGCAGTTGCTCTTGCTCGAGCTCATCATAAGCGAGCACTCGAGGAGATCCGTATACGAGTTCCGTGGGGAGAACTGCCTCTGCTCCATAGACGAGAGCAAAGGGTGTCTGTCCGGTGGCTCGACTTGGTGTCGTTCTGATTGACCAAAGAGCCGCCGGCAACTCCTCTATCCAGTTTCTTCCGCACTTGGGCAGCCTGTCGAAGGTTCTTGTCTTGAGTCCGCGCAGCACTTCAGCATTGGCCCTCTCCGCTTGACCATTGCTCCTCGGGTGATCAACAGAAGAGAAACAGACCTTGGCGCCAAGGTCTTGGACGTACTGCATGAAGGTGCGACTTGTGAACTGTGTGCCGTTGTCGGTGATGATCCTGTTAGGGATTCCGAAACGGCAAACAATTGACCTGAAGAACCTGACTGCTAACTGTGCTGTCACCTTTCTCACCGGTTCCACTTCTGGCCACTTTGTAAACTTGTCCATTGCAACGTACAAGTATTCAAAGCCCCTGATAGCGCGGGGAAAGGGGCCAAGGATATCGAGCCCCCAGACCGAGAAGGGCCAGGACAAAGGAATCGTCTGGAGAGCTTGAGCTGGCTGGTGAATTTGCTTGGCATGGAACTGGCACGCTTCACACTTGGTTACTTGTGCAGTTGCATCTTGGAGGGCTTCTTGCCAAAAGAACCCTTGCCGAAACGCCTTCCCGGCAAGTGCCCTTGCGCCAATGTGGTGGCCACATATGCCTCCATGTATCTCTGCCAACAGCTTTTGTCCATCTTCTCTGGAAATGCACTTCAACCTGACACCATTGAGTCTTCTTCTGTACAGTTCGTTGTCGACGAACTGGTACATACTTGACTGTCTGGTTATTTTCTCTATCTCTTCTGGCTCGTCGGGAAGTTCTCTAGTTTGCAGAAAACGGACGATCTGCTGCGCCCATGCCGGAGCACGAGGCTCAACGGCAAGGACTAAAGGCATGAGGGCCGCTGCGGGAACACCAGCTTCTACGGCAAGAACCTCTGGTTCTGCCGGAGCTGATGGTCCCCCGGCAAGCCTGCCGGGGCAAGGCTTGTCAGGAATGCTTGCTTCAACTGTACAGACCCTTGGGTCTGCAGGAGCAAACTGTTCCTCAGCGTTTTGGTTGTTGATCTTGGGGACCTTGGCGGCGGCTTCAGGGAGGTCCGCCGGCAAGTAGTCGCCGGAGACCAACTTTCTCTTCTTGTTCTGCCCAATTGATGGTGTAACGGATGGCTGAGTTAGCTTGAGCAGGAAGGTCCCTGGTTCCACAGGTAACTTCATTGCAGCACACTTTGAGAGGCCATCTGCAATATCATTCTGAGCTCTCGGGACGTGCTCCATTTGCAGACCTTCAAAGTGCTCTTCAAGCTTCCTCACTTCATCTACATAAACTTCCATCAAAGGGCTCTGGTAACTCTTGTTCACTTGTCGGACCACCAACTGAGAATCTCCCCGCACAATCATCTTCTTGTTTGTTGCTTGTTCCTTGGGAAAGTGCATCTGGACAACATACTTGAGGTGCTCTCCGGTGGGCGCTATGAGTACCACGCCGGCACCGGCGCCTTGTAGCGAGAAAGCACCATCAAAGTACATTACCCATTCGCTGGTCGCTTCTTGTACGGGGACGCTTGTCTCTGGAACTTCTTCATCTGGTGTTGGGGTCCATTCAGCTATGAATTCTGCCAAAGCTCTGCTCTGTATAGTTGAAGTACTCTCAAACTTGAGACCAAAGCTCGACAGCTCCAGTGCCCACTCGATGATCCTGCCTGTTGCTTCGGGATTTTGCAATATCCTTTTCGACGGAAAGCGAGTGACCACTGTTATCTCATGTGCTTGGAAGTAATGGCGCAGCTTTCTTGAGGCCATGAGGAGACCGAAAAGCAACTTCTGCACCCCAGAGTATCTTGATCTAGCCCCCTGCAAGAGGGAACTTACAAAATACATCGGGCGCTGCACCATCTTCCTTCGCACTTCTCCTTGCTCCTGCGCAGAGTTGTCCTCGGCGGGGCCAGAGCTTGCCGGTGGAGCCCCCTCCTTGTCTCTGGATTCGCTTGCCGGAGGTGTGGGCTCTTCCTCTGCCTCCCTTTCCGCTACCAACGCAGCACTAACCACTTGATTGGTTGCCGCTAAGTACAGCAGCAACTTCTCTTGTGGCCTAGGTGCGACAAGTATTGGAGTGGAGGACAGGTATCCTTTCAAATCCTGCAGCGCTGCCTCCGCTTCCGGAGTCCATTTCATAGGACCTGCCTTCTTTAAAATTTTAAAGAAAGGCAAGGCGCATTCTGCGGATTTTGAAATGAACCTGCTGAGGGCAGCCACACAACCAGCAAGTCTCCTTACGTCCTTGACGCGCTTCGGGGCTTCGATCTACTCGATGGCTTTTATCTTGTCGGGATTGGCTTCAATCCCCCTCTGAGACACAAAGAACCCGAGAAGCTTGCCGGAGGGGACTCCGAAGACGCACTTCTCGGGGTTCAACTTGAGCTGGATCTTGCGCAGATTTGCAAATGTTTCTTCCAAGTCTTGGATCAGGGTATCTTTGCTCTTGCTCTTGACCACTATGTCATCCATGTAAGCTTCTACATTTCTGTGGATCTGTGGCTCAAAAGCAGTGTGCACCACCCTTGCAAATGTTGAGCCTGCATTCTTCAATCCAAAGGGCATGCGTATGAAGCAATAGGTGCCACATGGAGTAATGAATGCAGTCTTCTCTTCATCTTCCTTGGCCATGAATATCTGGTGGTAACCTGAGTATGCATCAAGGAAGGAAAGCAGCTCACATCCAGCGGTGGAGTCAACAATCTGGTCGATACGTGGCAAGGGAAATGGATCCTTGGGACATGCTTTATTCACATCAGTGAAGTATATACAAAGTCTCCACTTCCCGTTGGCCTTGCGTACGACAACTGGATTGGCCAACCACGTAGGATGGATCACGCCTCTAACCAGGCCTGCTGCTTCTAGCTTCTTTATCTCTTCGGCGATGAATTCTTGGCGCTCCACGGCTTGCTTCCTGACCTTCTGCTTGACGGGCCGCGCATGAGGACAAACAGCAAGCTTGTGCTCAATTACCTTCCTGGGAACGCCGGGGATGTCAGATGGTTGCCATGCAAACACATCGACATTCGCCCGCAGGAAGGCAACGAGCGCGCTTTCCTATTTGTTGTCAAGTGTAGCACTGATGGTGAAGGTACCACCAATGTCGTCCTCCTTGGCGGACACCTTCTTGGTTGCCGGTGGAGCGGCCATCCCTTTCTTGCACTTGCCGGTGGAGCTTGATGGAACATCCTCGACGGCAGCGCAGCACTCCGAAGAGGTGCGTTTGACGGAGTGAGCCCCAGAGCTCTTGCCGGACTTGGTCTTGGTCTTCCCCCCGGGAGCTTCAGCGGTAAGTGTGTTGCTTTCTGCTGCGGCTGCTGCATCCCGGTATATCTTGTCGGCGCAGATAAGCGTGTCCTTCTTGTCGCCAGGGACAGAGATAACGCTTATCGGCCCTGGCATCTTGAGTACGTTATATGTTGGGGAACGTTGCATGGAAAACAAAAATTTTTCTCTACGTTCACCAAGATCAATCTAGTAGATGCAACTACGAGGGGAGAGTAGGATCCACATACCCTTGTAGATCGCTAAGCGGAAGCGTTATGAACGCGGATGATGGAGTCGTACTCGCCGCGATTCAGATCGCTGAAGATCCAAGCACCGAAGCAACGGTGCCTCCGCGTTCTTCACACGTACGGCTCGGGGACGTCTCCTCCTTCTTGATCCAGCAAGGGGTGGAGGAGAGGTTGATGGAGAACCGGCAGCACGACGGCGTGGTGGTGATGGTGGAGAAGAACTCCGGCAGGGCTTCGCCTAAGCACCGCGGGAGAAGAAGATGTTATGGGAGAGGGAGGGCAGCACCGAGGCACGAACTTGTGTTTGCTGCCCTCCCTTTGCCTCACTATATATAGGGGGGGTGGAGAGGTGAGGGGCGCCCTAGGGTTTCCCCTAGGGGGCCGGCGGCCAGGGCAAGGGGAGGGGGCGGCGGCCAAGGCTGGCCCTAGGGTTTCCCCCCTAGGTGCCTTGCCCCCCAAGGCTAAGGGGGTGCGGCCACCCTAGGGGGTCCCACCTCCCTTGGCGCACAAGGAGAGGGCCCAAGGGGGGGCGCACAGCCCCCTGAGGGCTGTGGTGTTCCCCCTTGTGGCCCATTAGGCCCAGAACTTCTTCCGGAACCCCCGAAACCCTTTCCGGTACTCCGCCGATTTCCCGATGCTCCCCGGAACACTTCCGGACTCCGAAACCTTTCATCCTATATATCAATCTTCGTCTCCGGACCATTCCGGAGACCCTCGTCATGTCCGGGATCTCATCCGGGACTCCGAACAACCTTCGGTAACCATACACTTTTCTCACTAACAACCCTAGTGTCACCGAACGTTAAGTGTGTAGACCCTGCGGGTTCGGAAACCATGTAGACATGACCGAGACACTCCCAGGTCAATAACCAATAGCGGGATCTGGATACCCATATTGGTTCCCACATGTTTCTCGATGATCTCATCGGATGAACCACGATGTCAAGGATTCAGATAATCCCGTATACAGTTCCCTTTGTCTCGTCGGTATGTTACTTGCCCGAGATTCGATCGTCGGTATCTCTATACCTAGTTCAATCTCGTTACCGGCAAGTCTCTTTACTCGTTACCGTAATACATAATCCCGTGACCAACTACTTAGTCACTTTGAGCTCATTGAGATGACGTATTACCGAGTGGGCCCGGAGATACCTCTCCGTCACACGGAGTGACAAATCCCAGTCTCGATCCATGTCAACTCAACAGACACCCTCGGAGATACCTGTAGAGTACCTTTATAGTCACCCAGTTACGTTGCGACGTTTGGCACACACAAAGCACTCCTACGGTGTTAGTGAGTTACATGATCTCATGGTCATAGGAACTTATACTTGACATGCAGAAAACTATAGCGATAACTGACACGATCAAAAAGCTATGTTAACGTTTGGGTCTCGTCCATCACATCATTCTCCTAATGATGTGATCCCGTTATCAAATGACAACTCATGTCTATGACCTGGAAACCGCGGTCATCTTTGATCAACGAGCTAGTCCTGTAGAGGCTCACTAGGGACACAAAGTCTGTCTATTCATCCACACGTGTATTTGAGTTTCCAATCAATACAGTTATAGCATGGACAATAAACGATCATCATGAACAAGGAAATATAATAATAACTCTTTTATTATTGCCTCTAGGGCATATTTCCAACAGTCTCCCACTTGCACTAGAGTCAATAATCTAGCATTACAAGGTAATGAATCTAACACCCATAGAGTCTTGGTGTTGATCGTGCTTAGCCCGTGGAAGAGGCTTAGTCAACGGATCTGCAACATTCAAATCCGTGTGTACTTTGCAAATGTTTATGTCCTCCTCCTTGACCGAATCGCGGATGGAATTGAAGCGTCGCTTTATGTGTCTGGTCCTCTTGTGAAACCTTGGTTCCTTGGCTAGAGCAATGGCACCAGTGTTATCACAGAACAGAGTCATTGGGTTCAGTGCACTAGGCACAACTCCAAGATCTGTCATGAACTCCTTCATCCAGACACCTTCCTTTGCCGCCTCCGAGGCAGCTATATACTCCGCTTCACATGTAGAATCAGCTACCACGCTCTGCTTGGAACTGCACCAGCTCACCGCTCCCCCGTTGAGAATATATACGTATCCGGTTTGAGACTTAGAGTCATCCGGATCAGTGTCAAAGCTTGCATCGACGTAACCCTTTACGACGAGCTCTTGATCACCTCCATAAACGAGAAACATATCCTTAGTCCTTTTCAGGTACTTTAGGATATTCTTGACCGCTGTCCAGTGATCCATACCAGGATTACTTTGAAACCTTCCGGCCATACTTATGGCAAGGCTGACATCTGGTCTCGTGCACAGCATTGCATACATGATAGAGCCTATGGCTGAAGCGTAGGGGACGACACTCATCTTTTCTCTATCGTCCGCAGTCACTGGGCACTGAGTCTTACTCAACTTTGTACCTTGCAATACCGGCAAGAACCCCTTCTTGGATTGATCCATTTTGAACTTCTTCAAAACTTTATCAAGGTATGTGCTTTGTGAAAGTCCTATCAAGCGTCTTGATCTATCTCTATAGATCTTGATGCCCAATATGAAAGCAGCTTCACCGAGATCCTTCATCGAAAAACTCTTGTTCAAATACCCCTTCACGCTATCCAAAAATTCTATATTGTTTCCAATCAGCAATATGTCATCCACATATAATATTAGAAACGCTATAGAGCTCCCACTCACTTTCTTGTAGATACAAGCTTCATTGTAAACTTGTATAAAACCAAACGCTTTGATCACCTCATCAAAGCGAAGATTCCAACTCCGAGATGCTTGCACCAGCCCATAAATGGAACGCTGAAGCCTGCATACTTTGTCAGCATTCTCTGGATCGACAAAACCTTCTGGTTGCATCATATACAACTCTTCCTTAAGAAAACCGTTAAGGAACGCTGTTTTGACATCCATCTGCCAAATTTCATAATCGAAATATGCAGCTATTGCTAACATGATTCGGACGGATTTAAGCATCGCTACGGGTGAGAAAGTCTCATCGTAGTCAATCCCTTGAACTTGTGAAAAACCCTTTGCCACAAGTCGAGCTTTATACATGGTGACATTACCGTCAGCGTCCGTCTTCCTCTTAAAAATCCATTTATTCTGAATGGCCTTCCGCCCTTCAGGTAATACTTCCAAAGTCCATACTTTGTTTTCATACATGGATCCCATCTCGGATTTCATGGCCTCTAACCATTTGTCGGAATCTGGGCCCACCATCGCTTCTCCATAGCTCATAGGTTCACCGTTGTCTAACAACATGACCTCCAAGACAGGGTTACCGTACCACTCAGGTGCAGTGCGTACCCTTGTCGACCTACGAGGTTCGGTAGTAACTTGATCAGAAGCTTCTTGATCAGCATCATTTGCTTCCTCTTCAACCTCTGCAGGCTCCACAAAAACATCTTTCTGTGCTGCGCTACTTTCTGGTTGAAGCAGAGGTTCAATAACCTCATCAAGTTCTACCTTCCTCCCACTCAATTCTTTCGAGAGAAACTCTTTCTCGAGAAAGGACCCGTTCTTAGCGACAAAAACTTTGCCCTCGGATCTGAGATAGAAGGTGTACCCAACTGTTTCTTTTGGGTATCCTATGAAGACACATTTGTCCGCTTTGGGTTCGAGCTTTTCTGGCTGAAGCCTTTTGACATAAGCATCGCAACCCCAAACCTTGAGAAAAGACAACTTCGGTTTCTTACCAAACCACAGTTCATACGGTGTTGTCTCAACGGACTTAGATGGAGCCCTATTTAAAGTGAATACAGCTGTCTCTAACACATATCCCCAAAACGATAGTGGCAAATCAGCAAGAGACATCATAGAACGTACCATATCTAATAGGGTTCGATTACGACGTTCGGACACACCATTACGCTGTGGTGTTCCAGGTGGTGTCAACTGTGAAACAATTCCACATTTTCTTAAGTGATCACCAAACTCATAACTCAGATATTCTCCCCCTCGATCAGATCGTAGGAACTTGATCTTCTTGTTACGATGATTTTCAACTTCACTCTGAAATTGCTTGAACTTTTCAAAAGTTTCAGACTTATGCTTCATCAAGTAAATATACCCATATCTACTTAAGTCGTCAGTGAAGGTGAGAAAATAACGATATCCACCGCGCGCCGTTACACTCATCGGACCGCACACATCAGTATGTATGATTTCCAATAAGTCACTTGCCCGTTCCATTGTCCCTGAAAACGGGGTCCTTGTCATCTTGCCCATGAGGCACGGCTCACACGTGTCAAGTGATTCAAAATCAAGAGACTCCAGAAGTCCATCAGCATGGAGCTTCCTCATGCGTTTCACGCCGATATGACCGAGACGGCAGTGCCACAAGAAAGTGGTATTATCATTATCTACTCTACATCTTTTGGCATCAATGTTATGAACATGTGTATCATCACTATCGAGATTCAATAAGAATAAACCCCTAACTTCGGGTGCATGACCATAAAAGATATTACTCATATAAATAGAACAACCATTATTCTCTGACTTAAATGAGTAACCGTCTCGCAATAAACAAGATCCAGATATAATGTTCATGCTTAACGCAGGCACTAAATAACAATTATTCAGGTTCATAACTAATCCCGATGGTAATCGAAGAGCGAGCGTGCCGACGGCGATCACATCAACCTTGGAACCGTTTCCCACGCGCATCATCACTTCGTCCTTCGCCAGCCTCCGTTTATTCCGCAGTTCCTGTTTAGAGTTGCAAATGTGAGCAACCGAGCCGGTATCAAATACCCAGGCACTACAACGAGAGTTGGTAAGGTACACATCAATAACATGTATATCACATATACCTTTGTTGTTGTTGGCCCCCTTCTTGTCCGCCAGATACTTGGGGCAGTTCCGCTTCCAGTGGCCGTTCCCCTTGCAATAGAAACACTCAGTCTCTGGCTTGGGCCCAGCCTTGGGTTTCTTCACTGGATTAGCAACTGCTTTGCCACCCTTCTTAGAGTTACCCTTCTTGCCCTTGCCATTCTTCTTGAAACTGGTGGTCTTATTGACCATCAACACTTGATACTCCTTCTGGATGTCTGCCTCAGCGACTTTCAGCATCGAAAACAGCTCGGCGATGGTCTTGTTCATCCCTTGCATGTTATACTGCTGCACGAAGCTCTTGTAGCTTGGAGGGAGTGACTGGAGAATTCTGTCAATGATAGCCTCATCCGGGAACACAAGTCCTAGATCAGCTATGCGGGTATAGTACCCAGACATCTTCAGTAAGTGCTCACTGACAGACGAATTCTCCTCCATCTTGCAAGCGAAGAATTTATCGGTGGTCTCATACCTCTCGATCTTAGCATTCTTCTCAAAGATGAACTTCAACTCCGTGTACATCTCATATGCACCATGACGTTCAAAACGTCTTTGAAGTCCTCCTTCTAAGCCGTACAACATGGCACACTGCACTATCGAATAGTCATCCGAACGCGTCTGCCAAACGTTCATAACGTCCGCAGAGGCTCCAGGAGCGGGGGGGTCACCTAGCGGTGCATTTAGGACATAAACCTTTTGGGCAGCTGTGAGGATGATCCTCAGATTGCGGAGCCAGTCCACAAAGTTGCTCCCGTCATCTTTCAGTTTAGCTTTCTCTAGGAACGCATTAAAATTCAGGGGAGCTACTGCGCGAGCCATCTACAACCAAAATTTGCAAAGACATTTTAGACTATTGTTCATGATAAGTGAGTTATTACCTAATCAAATTAATTATAACTCCCACTCAAATTGACATCCCTCCGGTCATTCGAGCGTGACATGATCCAAATTCACCAACCCAAGTCCGATCATCACGTGAGATGAGGTGGTGTCAATGGTGAACATCAATATGTTGATCATATCTACTATATGACTCATGCTCGACCTTTCGGTCCTCCGTGTTCCGAGGCCATGTCTGTACATGCTAGGCTCGTCAAGTCTAACCCGAGTGTTCTGCATGTGCAAAACTGGCTTGCACCCGTTGTATGCGAACGTAGAGTCTATCACACCCGATCATCACGTGGTGCTTCGAAACGACGAACCTTCGCAACGGCGCACACTCGGGGGGAACACAATTTTATCTTGAAATTTTAGTGAAGGATCATCTTATAATGCTACCGTCGTCCTAAGCAAAATAAGATGCATAAAAGGATTAACATCACATGCAAATCATAAGTGACATGATATGGCCATCAACTCGTGCTTTTGATCTCCATCTCCAAAGCACCGGCATGATCTCCATCGTCACCGGCGCCACACCATGATCTCCATCATCATGATCTCCATCATCGTGTCGCCATCGGGGTTGTCGTCGCCCACCATGCTCTTACTACTATTGCTACCGTTTAGCGATAAAGTAAAGCATTACAAAGCGCTTAATGATTGACACGCAGGTCATACAAAAATTAAAGACAACCCTATGGCTCCTGCCGGTTGCCGTATGCATCGACATGCAAGTCGATATTAACTATTACAACATGATCATCTCATACATCAAATATAATTCATCATGTCATTGGCCATATCATATCACATGCATACCCTGCAAAAACAAGTTAGACGTCCTCTAATTTGTTGTTGCATGTTTTACGTGGCTGCTATGGGTATCTAGCAAGAACGCTTCTTACCTACGCAAAACCACAACGGTGATATTCAAGTTGCTATTTAACCTTCTACAAGGACCGCCTTGTTCTATTCCGATTCAACTAAGATAGGAGAGACAGACACCCGCCAGCCATCTTATGCAACAAAAGTCACATGTCTGTCGATGGAACCGGTCTCATGTACGTGGACATGTAAAGTTGGTCCGGGCCGCTTCATCCTATAATACCGCTGAATCAAGAAAGACTAAGGAGGACAGCAATTTAAACATCAACGCCACAAACCCTTTTGTGTTCTACTCGAGAAAGCATCTACGCAAGATCCTAGCTCATGATGCCACTGATGGGGAACGTTGCATGGAAAACAAAAAATTTTCTCTACGTTCACCAAGATCAATCTAGTAGATGCAACTACGAGGGGAGAGTAGGATCCACATACCCTTGTAGATCGCTAAGCGGAAGCGTTATGAACGCGGATGATGGAGTCGTACTCGCCGCGATTCAGATCGCTGAAGATCCAAGCACCGAAGCAACGGTGCCTCCGCGTTCTTCACACGTACGGCTCGGGGACGTCTCCTCCTTCTTGATCCAGCAAGGGGTGGAGGAGAGGTTGATGGAGAACCGGCAGCACGACGGCGTGGTGGTGATGGTGGAGAAGAACTCCGGCAGGGCTTCGCCTAAGCACCGCGGGAGAAGAAGATGTTATGGGAGAGGGAGGGCAGCACCGAGGCACGAACTTGTGTTTGCTGCCCTCCCTTTGCCTCACTATATATAGGGGGGGTGGAGAGGTGAGGGGCGCCCTAGGGTTTCCCCTAGGGGCCGGCGGCCAGGGCAAGGGGAGGGGGCGGCGGCCAAGGCAGGGGGGGCGGCGGCCAAAGGCCAGGCCCTAGGGTTTCCCCCCCTAGGTGCCTTGCCCCCCACTCCAAAGGGGTGCGGCTGCCCTAGGGGGTCCCACCCCCTTAGCCGCATGAGGAGAGGGCCCAGGGGGGGCGCACAGCCCCCTGAGGGCTGTGGTGTTCCCCCTTGTGGCCCATTAGGCCCAGAACTACTTCCGGACCCCCCGAAACCCTTTCCGGTACTCCGCCGATTTCCCGATGCTCCCCGGAACACTTCCGGACTCCGAAACCTTTCATCCTATATATCAATCTTCGTCTCCGGACCATTCCGGAGACCCTCGTCATGTCCGGGATCTCATCCAGGACTCCGAACAACCTTCGGTAACCATACACTTTTCTCTCTAACAACCCTAGCGTCACCGAACGTTAAGTGTGTAGACCCTGCGGGTTCGGAAACCATGTAGACATGACCGAGACACTCCCAGGTCAATAACCAATAGCGGGATCTGGATACCCATATTGGTTCCCACATGTTTCTCGATGATCTCATCGGATGAACCACGATGTCAAGGATTCAGGCAATCCCGTATACAGTTCCCTTTGTCTCGTCGGTATGTTACTTGCCCGAGATTCGATCGTCGGTATCTCTATACCTAGTTCAATCTCGTTACCGGCAAGTCTCTTTACTCGTTACCGTAATACATAATCCCGTGACCAACTACTTAGTCACTTTGAGCTCATTGAGATGACGTATTACCGAGTGGGCCCGGAGATACCTCTCCGTCACACGGAGTGACAAATCCCAGTCTTGATCCATGTCAACTCAACAGACACCCTCGAAGATACCTGTAGAGTACCTTTATAGTCACCCAGTTACGTTGTGACGTTTGGTACACACAAAGCACTCCTACGGTGTCAGTGAGTTACATGATCTCATGGTCATAGGAACTTATACTTGACATGCAGAAAACTATAGCGATAACTGACACGATCAAAAGCTATGTTAACGTTTGGGTCTCGTCCATCACATCATTCTCCTAATGATGTGATCCCGTTATGAAATGACAACTCATGTCTATGACCTGGAAACCGCGGTCATCTTTGATCAACGAGCTAGTCCTGTAGAGGCTCACTAGGGACACAAAGTCTGTCTATTCATCCACACGTGTATCTGAGTTTCCAATCAATACAATTATAGCATGGATAATAAACGATTATCATGAACAAGGAAATATAATAATAACTCTTTTATTATTGCCTCTAGGGCATATTTCCAACAGTCTCCCACTTGCACTAGAGTCAATAATCTAGCATTACAAGGTAATGAATCTAACACCCATAGAGTCTTGGTGTTGATCGTGCTTAGCCCGTGGAAGAGGCTTAGTCAACGGATCTGCAACATTCAAATCCGTGTGTACTTTGCAAATGTTTATGTCCTCCTCCTTGACCGAATCGCGGATGGAATTGAAGCGTCGCTTTATGTGTCTGGTCCTCTTGTGAAACCTTGGTTCCTTGGCTAGAGCAATGGCACCAGTGTTATCACAGAACAGAGTCATTGGGTTCAGTGCACTAGGCACAACTCCAAGATCTGTCATGAACTCCTTCATCCAGACACCTTCCTTTGCCGCCTCCGAGGCAGCTATATACTCCGCTTCACATGTAGAATCAGCTACCACGCTCTGCTTGGAACTGCACCAGCTCACCGCTCCCCCGTTGAGAATATATACGTATCCGGTTTGAGACTTAGAGTCATCCGGATCAGTGTCAAAGCTTGCATCGACGTAACCCTTTACGACGAGCTCTTGATCACCTCCATAAACGAGAAACATATCCTTAGTCCTTTTCAGGTACTTTAGGATATTCTTGACCGCTGTCCAGTGATCCATACCAGGATTACTTTGAAACCTTCCGGCCATACTTATGGCAAGGCTGACATCTGGTCTCGTGCACAGCATTGCATACATGATAGAGCCTATGGCTGAAGCGTAGGGGACGACACTCATCTTTTCTCTATCGTCCGCAGTCACTGGGCACTGAGTCTTACTCAACTTTGTACCTTGCAATACCGGCAAGAACCCCTTCTTGGATTGATCCATTTTGAACTTCTTCAAAACTTTATCAAGGTATGTGCTTTGTGAAAGTCCTATCAAGCGTCTTGATCTATCTCTATAGATCTTGATGCCCAATATGAAAGCAGCTTCACCGAGATCCTTCATCGAAAAACTCTTGTTCAAATACCCCTTCACGCTATCCAAAAATTCTATATTGTTTCCAATCAGCAATATGTCATCCACATATAATATTAGAAACGCTATAGAGCTCCCACTCACTTTCTTATAAATACAAGCTTCATTGTAAACTTGTATAAACCCAAACGCTTTGATCACCTCATCAAAGCGAAGATTCCAACTCCGAGATGCTTGCACCAGCCCATAAATGGAACGCTGGAGCTTGCATACTTTGTCAGCATTCTCTGGATCGACAAAACCCTCTGGTTGCATCATATACAACTCTTCCTTAAGAAAACCGTTAAGGAACGCTGTTTTGACATCCATCTGCCAAATTTCATAATCGAAATATGCAGCTATTGCTAACATGATTCGGACGGATTTAAGCATCGCTACGGGTGAGAAAGTCTCATCGTAGTCAATCCCTTGAACTTGTGAAAAACCCTTTGCCACAAGTCGAGCTTTATACATGGTGACATTACCGTCAGCGTCCGTCTTCCTCTTAAAAATCCATTTATTCTGAATGGCCTTCCGCCCTTCAGGTAATACTTCCAAAGTCCATACTTTGTTTTCATACATGGATCCCATCTCGGATTTCATGGCCTCTAACCATTTGTCGGAATCTGGGCCCACCATCGCTTCTCCATAGCTCGTAGGTTCACCGTTGTCTAACAACATGACCTCCAAGACAGGGTTACCGTACCACTCAGGTGCAGTGCGTACCCTTGTCGACCTACGAGGTTCGGTAGTAACTTGATCAGAAGCTTCTTGATCATCATCATTTGCTTCCTCTTCAACCTCTGCAGGCTCCACAAAAACATCTTTCTGTGATGCGCTACTTTCTGGTTGAAGCAGAGGTTTAATAACCTCATCAAGTTCTACCTTCCTCCCACTCAATTCTTTCGAGAGAAACTCTTTCTCGAGAAAGGACCCGTTCTTAGCGACAAACACTTTGCCCTCGGATCTGAGATAGAAGGTGTACCCAACTGTTTCTTTTGGGTATCCTATGAAGACACATTTGTCCGCTTTGGGTTCGAGCTTTTCTGGCTGAAGCCTTTTGACATAAGCATCGCAACCCCAAACCTTGAGAAAAGACAACTTCGGTTTCTTACCAAACCACAGTTCATACGGTGTTGTCTCAACGGACTTAGATGGAGCCCTATTTAAAGTGAATACAGCTGTCTCTAACGCATATCCCCAAAACGATAGTGGCAAATCGGCAAGAGACATCATAGAACGTACCATATCTAATAGGGTTCGATTACGACGTTCGGACACACCATTACGCTGTGGTGTTCCAGGTGGTGTCAACTGTGAAACAATTCCACATTTTCTTAAGTGATCACCAAACTCATAACTCAGATATTCTCCCCCTCGATCAGATCGTAGGAACTTGATCTTCTTGTTACGATGATTTTCAACTTCACTCTGAAATTGCTTGAACTTTTCAAAAGTTTCAGACTTATGCTTCATCAAGTAAATATACCCATATCTACTTAAGTCGTCAGTGAAGGTGAGAAAATAACGATATCCACCGCGCGCCGTTACACTCATCGGACCGCACACATCAGTATGTATGATTTCCAATAAGTCACTTGCCCGTTCCATTGTCCCTGAAAACGGGGTCCTTGTCATCTTGCCCATGAGACACGGCTCGCACGTGTCAAGTGATTCAAAATCAAGAGACTCCAGAAGTCCATCAGCATGGAGCTTCCTCATGCGTTTCACGCCGATATGACCGAGACGGCAGTGCCACAAGAAAGTGGTATTATCATTATCTACTCTACATCTTTTGGCATCAATGTTATGAACATGTGTATCATCACTATCGAGATTCAATAAGAATAAACCCCTAACTTCGGGTGCATGACCATAAAAGATATTACTCATATAAATAGAACAACCATTATTCTCTGACTTAAATGAGTAACCGTCTCGCAATAAACAAGATCCAGATATAATGTTCATGCTTAACGCAGGCACTAAATAACAATTATTCAGGTTCATAACTAATCCCGATGGTAATCGAAGAGCGAGCGTGCCGACGGCGATCACATCAACCTTGGAACCGTTTCCCACGCGCATCGTCACTTCGTCCTTCGCCAGCCTCCGTTTATTCCGCAGTTCCTGTTTAGAGTTGCAAATATGAGCAACCGAACCGGTATCAAATACCCAGGCACTACAACGAGAGTTGGTAAGGTACACATCAATAACATGTATATCACATATACCTTTGTTGTTGTTGTTGCTGCCCTCCCTTTGCCTCACTATATATAGGGGGGGGTGGAGAGGTGAGGGGCGCCCTAGGGTTTCCCCTAGGGGCCGGCGGCCAGGGCAAGGGGAGGGGGCGGCGGCCAAGGCAGGGGGGGCGGCGGCCAAAGGCCAGGCCCTAGGGTTTCCCCCCCTAGGTGCCTTGCCCCCCACTCCAAAGGGGTGCGGCTGCCCTAGGGGGTCCCACCCCCTTAGCCGCATGAGGAGAGGGCCCAGGGGGGGCGCACAGCCCCCTGAGGGCTGTGGTGTTCCCCCTTGTGGCCCATTAGGCCCAGAACTACTTCCGGACCCCCCGAAACCCTTTCCGGTACTCCGCCGATTTCCCGATGCTCCCCGGAACACTTCCGGACTCTGAAACCTTTCATCCTATATATCAATCTTCGTCTCCGGACCATTCCGGAGACCCTCGTCATGTCCGGGATCTCATCCGGGACTCCGAACAACCTTCGGTAACCATACACTTTTCTCTCTAACAACCCTAGCGTCACCGAACGTTAAGTGTGTAGACCCTGCGGGTTCGGAAACCATGTAGACATGACCGAGACACTCCCAGGTCAATAACCAATAGCGGGATCTGGATACCCATATTGGTTCCCACATGTTTCTCGATGATCTCATCGGATGAACCACGATGTCAAGGATTCAGGCAATCCCGTATACAGTTCCCTTTGTCTCGTCGGTATGTTACTTGCCCGAGATTCGATCGTCGGTATCTCTATACCTAGTTCAATCTCGTTACCGGCAAGTCTCTTTACTCGTTACCGTAATACATAATACCGTGACCAACTACTTAGTCACTTTGAGCTCATTGAGATGACGTATTACCGAGTGGGCCCGGAGATACCTCTCCGTCACACGGAGTGACAAATCCCAGTCTCGATCCATGTCAACTCAACAGACACCCTCGGAGATACCTGTAGAGTACCTTTATAGTCACCCAGTTACGTTGTGACGTTTGGCACACACAAAGCACTCCTACGGTGTCAGTGAGTTACATGATCTCATGGTCATAGGAACTTATACTTGACATGCAGAAAACTATAGCGATAACTGACACGATCAAAAGCTATGTTTAACGTTTGGGTCTCGTCCATCACATCATTCTCCTAATGATGTGATCCCGTTATCAAATGACAACTCATGTCTATGACCTGGAAACCGCGGTCATCTTTGATCAACGAGCTAGTCCTGTAGAGGCTCACTAGGGACACAAAGTCTGTCTATTTATCCACACATGTATTTGAGTTTCCAATCAATACAATTATAGCATGGATAATAAACGATTATCATGAACAAGGAAATATAATAATAACTCTTTTATTATTGCCTCTAGGGCATATTTCCAACATTATAGGCATAGTGGGAAGCTGCCATGAACTTGGCGAGGGCAGGACGTCCAAGTATCCCATTGTATGGCAATGGGATATCGGCCACGTCGAAGGTTATCCTCTCCGTCCTGAAGTTGAGCTCCCCGCCAAAGGTCACTGGCAGAGTGATCTTCCCCTTCGGCTTGCTCCTCCCTGGGTTTATTCCTTGGAACGAACCGGTTTCTTCGAGCTCGCCGTCTGGGATCTGGAGTTTCTTGATCACAGCTGAGGAGATCAAGTTCAGGCCGGCCCCGCCGTCAACCAACATTTTGGTGACCTTGAGGTTGCAGATGGTTGGTGAGACCAACATCGGCAAGCACCCGACCGCAGTTGTGCGGTCAGGGTGATCCTCAAGATCAAAAATGATGGGCGTGCTGGACCACTTTAGCAGCCTGTGTGACTCGACGGGCGGCTCAGCTGCGTTTACTTCCCGCACCCACTGCTTGAGTTGGCGGTGGGAAGTATGCAGAGAGACGCCTCCGTCGACACACAGAACTTATGTGGCCTTCTGGAACTCCTGCTCGCTGTTATCTCCTTCCTCCATGTCGTCGTCGTCTTCTTCCTCATCCTTGTCGCGGCCCCGGGGAGGTCGATCACCTTGCCGCTGCTTGGCCTTGCCGCGGCGTCCTCCCCGGCCATTGAATGGCCGCTTCTTGCTTGGCTCTCCTCCGCCACCTTGGGCCTTCTCCTTGTCGCGACGCTCGTATTCAGCCTTCTGCTGTTCTACGAGGTACTCGACTTGTTTGCAGTTCGAAAGGTCGTGGCCCTTGGTGCGGTGGATCTTGCAGTATTGCTTGTCGGAGCCGTCCTGCTTGTCGGCTGCCGCTACAGGGGCAGGTTCCTTGCCGGAACCGCCAGCCTGTGCTGTCTTGGCGGGAGCCTCCTTGCCGGACTGCTCGACGACCAACACTTCCTTGCTCTTCTTTCTTCTGTTGTTTCGCCGCCGGCTCTTCTTTGCCGGGGCGGCGTCCTCGCTGTCGCTTCCTCCTGCGCCAGCATCCTCTCCGGGGAGTCTCCTTCCCTCTTCGGCGCGCGCGCACTTGTCAGCTAGAGCGTAGAGCTCACTGACATCCCGAATCTTGGTCATGGCCATCTGTTCCCTCATGCGGCGGTTACGCACGTTCTGGTGGAACGCGCTGATAACCGCGGCTGGGTGGATGTCGGGAATATTGTGCTGCACGCGGCTGAATCGTTGGATATACTTGCGCAAGGATTCTCCTTCCTTCTGGGCCAAGGTGTGGTGATCACTCTCCTGGCCGTGGGGTTTGTGGCCGCCCGTGAAGGCGCCAACAAATTGGTGGCACAGATCTGCCCACGAAGAAATGGAGCCTTCCGGCAAGTGCGTAAGCCAAGAACGGACGTTTGGCTTAAGCACTAGCGGGAAGTAGTTGGCGAGTATCTTCTCGTCGCGTCCCCCGGCAGCCTGCACCGCGATGGTGTAGATGCTGAGGAACTCCGAGGGGTGCGTCTTGCCGTCGTACTTCTCGGGTACGTCGGGCTTGAAGTTTTTTATGTTGGGCCACTGTACGCGCCGCAGCTCACGGGTGAACGCAGGGCAACCTGCCGCGTACGGCAAGTCGCCTGGTTCACCGGGCGCGTACGTGTCAACAGCGGTCCCAGCGCGCTGATCCGATTGTCGTCGGGTCTCTCGTCGGCGCTCGATACGCGTTCGAGCGTCTTCTTGCCGCCGATCGTCGAGGACTTGGCGCTGGTCCCGACGAGCCTGCGGATCCGACGACGCCGTAGAGTCGTCGTCGACGTTAATCCGGCGGGGTGGCGTCTTCTGCTTCCGCGGCGGGGAGTGCACGGTGGTTGCACCCCCGGCGGTCTTGTCGCCATCGGCCTTCGCCTGGTCGACTTGCCGTGGCCGCGATGTCGCCGGCTGCTGCGGCGTGTCGTTGTTGGCGAAGGCGATGAGGCTTTGGATCGTCGCCCTCCAGTCTTTGGCCTTGTCTGCCGCTGGAGGGAAATCGAGGAGTAGCTGTGCTCTTGCTAGAGCTTCTGCTGGAGAGGAGGGGAGCGGCGGCGAGCGGTGCGAGGAGCGAGATATGCTCGGACTTCTAACAGGGTTAGAAGGAGCAGTCTCTCACCCTGGCGACCGCGCCTTGCTCGTACCAGGACGGTGGCCTTGAGCGTCCCGCGATCCTCCGGTTTGTCCTTGGCCCAGCAAGCGAATGGTACCTCCTGTACCACGGCGCTGCTGGCCTGTCGTCTGCTGAGATGGACATGGTGCGTCCACGGAGACCGAGGCTTTGGAATTTGCCCGGTCGTCCGTCTTGTCCTTGGACTTGGTGGCGCCGTGAGTTTCCTCGCCTGCAACCACCCTTCCGCCGGCGTCTCCTCCACCAACCGTTGGTTCTGGTGGTGGTGGGATCGACGCAGACGGGCCTGCGACCTGCGAAGCCTTCTTCTTCGGGGCCATGTTGTTGCTGCTGGCGAAGTTGATGAAGCTGGAGAAGTTGATGAAGAATGCGCCCGCGTGAGCGCCGGATCAGGTTCGCACAACCTCGACGCCCCCTACCTGGCGCGCCAAAGATGTCGGGGGAAACTGTCCTCCCACGAGCACCTATGGGACCGGAGCCCCTTCTACGTTGCGGTAAGGGAGCGGAGGGAGCACGAAGAGCAGATCGAGGAGCACACGCGGGCAGTTTACCCAGGTTCAGGCCGCGCGGACGCGTAGAACCCTACTCCTGCTTGGATTGTATTGAGTTCTTGAGCTCGGGAGCTTGAAGAGCTAGCTACACCGAGCAAGAGAGCTATCTAGGTTCCGAACCCTTTCTACGTTGTGCATGGGCCTCCTTTTATAGCTCAAGGGGTCACCGACAGGTGTCAACGTAGAGGAGGGTAAAAATGTAACTTTGGTGGTAATTGTATCAGTGCGGGAACAGTGCATGAACAGTGTTCTTCACCTAACCTTGACAGTGGGGGACAAGGGCATTAAATGCCCGTCACCGTCGACCCCAAAAGCGCCCGTCCATGCTTCTCCTTTCGCCACGGCGGTAGCCTCATCACCGTGGCGTGCCACCGTGTCCCCCAGGCTGCACAGCCATCCGCCACGCGTCCCTGGAAGGGCCCCAGGGCGACGCGTGGGCCGATGAGCTGGAGCGCGGGCACACAGCGCAGGCTTCCCCCGGCAAGCACCTTGCCGGGGTCTTGATCTTGCCGGGCCCGGAAGCTTGTCGCTCCCCGGGTCCTGCCGGGGCGCAGGGTGCGCCGAGGCATGTCTTCTAAAATGATGTCTTCTGGTCTTCCTGGCAAGCTCCTCTTGCCAGGGTCTTGTGTTAATGCGATAATCTTGAGCCTAGCGCGGCCTTCCCGGCAAGCTCCACTTGCCGGGGTCTTGATCTTCTGTCTTGTATACTTTGTTTTTGAATGGCCTCATAGGGACCGAGAAGGTTTCCGGCGAGCACGCGGTGAGCCCAGCCGTGGGAAGCTGCTGCTACCCGTGCACAAGTTGGGGTACTAAGGTACCCCTATCTTAGTACACCGACACCCAGGCAGCTAGCTAGCGCGGCCTGCCCCCTGGCCGTGCCTATAGGGCGCCTGGAGCCCACAGGTCCCGCCTCCAGGTGAGTCTTCTTCCTCTCTCTCTCTCTTTCTCTCCGAAAACACGAGTTCTGCACATGTTCTTGCGTTCTTGCTGTTCTTGGAGGCAATTTTCGGTCTCTCTCTACAGCCTATCATTCGAGCTGAGATTTTGAACAAATACTCCCTGGTATGTAACTCCTCCACCCCTCCAATTAGATTTTTGGTTGGTGGCTTCATTTGTGAGTATTTAGTAGTTCTTGGTGCTGTGTAGATGAGCTTGCATGCATGTGTAGAAATTTATTTTCCAAGTTTTGATGCAAGTTTATGCCTTAGGTAAGTGAGTTGAGTAGTTTGCCTTAATCCACTTTGTTTAAATCCTTGTTTTTGTAATTTGTCAAAAATTTCAGAAATGAGTTTGTTAGGAAGGGCAAAGGGGTGGCTTGAGAAGAAGAAGCCCACGCGCTCCGATCGAGTCACTAGAGCCGCAACTTCACCCTCGACTACTAGGGTGAGCTACAATGAAGATCATGTGCCCCTAGAGTTGTTGGAAGACACAAATCCAGCACGTGCGATGATGTTCCCATGTGATGAATTCCTTGAAGCTGCAGGAATTAAGGATGAGTTTTATAATCTTTGTGCTAATGCAGGTCTGACACGGCTCGTCACGTGCCATGTTACTCAGTATCAAAAACTCACCTCCGGTTTCATTAACGGTTTTAGATATAACCTTGATACTGGTGCTATTGAGTTTAAAATTTACAAAATCTTTTGACCATGCCCTTGGAAAAGTTTTGTGAAATAATAGGTGTGCCAAACGTTGGGCGGACGGCGAAGATGACCTCTCAGCCCTCCGAGCTGAAAACCATCTTCAACTCTCTCTGCAGCATGGGTACAAGGGATATTCATCGGTCAAAAATCTCCAGCATCTTATTCCCTCACCTCAGGTATTATGCGTATTATGTTGCTAGAGGGGTATTAGCTCGTGACAACACGAGCAACATTTCTGTGCCCGATATTGCTATCCTGGCAACCGCCCTCTCAGGGAGGTTTGATTCTAATGTGGGTGCCTTAATTGCTCGACGCCATGCTATGAACGGTAATAGGGGAGATTTATTTGGTGGCGTTTATGCCACACTTATCTTAGAGTATCTTAAGGGCACCCCACACCCTGATGATAAGCCTTTTACTTATTTAAGTTTTGATCTTGCTGCTATGAAAAGGCATAAGTTTGTTACCATGACTTCTGAGTTTGGTAACCTTGTTTATATCTTGCGTTTCGGAACTACCGCGGAACGCAAGATCCGTCTACCTGCACCTCTTTTGTTTGATTTTTCTCGCAGGAACGGATGGTCCTTTGATGTTATCCAGTTCGATGAGTTCATGGTCCAACATCAGTTTCATAACCCCATGGAGGGGGTTGTGCCCGACGAGGAGGAGCACGGTGAGTTACCACCTTTTCAGGGGGAGACCGTCACCCAGTTTGGTGAAGGGTCTTCCTCTGCTTGGAGGGCGGACCCTTCTTCGTGGGAGGATCCGAGGACTTCGGTGTACGCGTCGGAATCCTTTTATGACCCTTGGATTCACCAATACCACCCCGGAGCAGGAGGCTCCTGGGGGCAGTAGCTACTACCAACTTAGGCCAAAAGCCTAAGCTTGGGGGAGTACGTGCCCTTCTCACTTTTCCATTGTATTATCCGTTTTATTTTTGTTCGCTTTGATCTTTTCGAAGTTTTTGCCCGTTCTTCTTTGTTCTTTCTTTGCAAAAACAACAAAAAGATTTCCCTTTTTCTTTTGCTTTCATTCAACCTTTGAAAAAACCCAAAAAGATTTCCTTTCTCTCTTTAGTTTGCTTTGTTTTCAGAGTTCAGCTCGAGTCCGTGATGGCATTTAATTATATTTCCTACGTTCGATCGTGCAAGTGACGAGGCAGTAACGACGAAGATCGACTGGAGGGAAGCAACAAGGAAAACCGGTATGAACTCTTCTTGTTTCTACTTTTGTACATATGCCTGTACTTATGATCTAGAGACCAGCTTGTAGCGACATAGTGCTATGTTTACAATGCTTTCCCAGTGCTTCATGCTTTCCTTGTGGCTAGTCTCAAATAGCTAGAGTATATAATGTGTTATTGAAATGATTTACATGCATTGCATTGTTCATAGTTTGGTATACTAAGGTGGTATTTCCTTTTGGAGAATTCTTGGATTGACTTGGCACATGTTTACACATGTTTAAGACTAAAAAGTCTGCTTTGCCTTGATGATCTTTGAGTTTCAGAATAGTTATATCACTTTCATGCCCAATTCAATGTTGCTTTGTCGCTCTGCATGATTATGACTGGTATTGCTCTCTAGTTGGTCGCTTCCCAGTCTCTTGCTAGCCTTCGCTCGCACTAAGCGGAATTCTGCTTGTGCATCCAAATCCTTTCAAACCAGTTATTCCATATGAGTCCACCATACCTTCCTATGTGGTATTTACCTGCCATCCTAACGAAGACTTTCTTGTACCATCTCGAAATTATTGAAATTTACTCTTATTTTGTGCCCCTGTTTTAGCTCATGAGGAAGTAGTAGTTAATTCATGACCTTTTTAAGTTGGACAAGTTTTATCCCGGGATTGCATGTCTAATCTGCAAACCCCTAATAAGAGGAGGAACTGGCATGAGTGCGCCCGGCTCATAAAAGATAATACAACAACAAACCCTCCTTCACGCTTTGTTCATGAGAAATCAGAAAACTTTTGGCAGTGATAAACAAAGGAGATTAAGGGGATGTGATCGTCCCCGTGCGGGAGCCGTTCCTCAAAACTTGTCCAGTTTGGGAAGTGATTGGGTTGTCTACTAACATTCATTGACGAAATATGCACCTCCCAAAATCATTTTTACCTCTGTTTTCAAAACGAAGAGCTTTGGTACATGTTTAGCCTTTGCTTCCAACCATGGGTTTTCAACCTCGCCATCAAATTCCATGGTTCGAGAGTCTCCACCTTCTTTCTTCAAAGCACTAACTAGGAGAACATAATTGTCATTCTGAGTGTAATGTGCATTGTCCCAAAGTATTACATTGTCTTCTGCATGCTTGCGGTATTATTTATTCAGAAATTCTTAGTTCTAGTCTCCTTTAAAACTCCTGAGGAATTTCTGCATTTATGTTTTGCTTCACTCATGGAGGCTAGCGAGATACCACTCTAGTATGTTCAAGCTATGTGCAATGTAATCTTGTCTTGATTTTCAGTAGCATATTATTTACTTTTTTATGATTGGTCACTTGAAAGAAGGATTGCTTCGTGCATTGTCCTCATAGCATTGTTTCAATACTTGCTAGACTCTTTTCGTAGTACATGCTTATATACATCTAATGAAGCATAAGAGTTTGTCAAAGTTTTGTTTGTCGCGTTCAGTTCGTTGAACTGAATTGCTTGAGGACAAGCAATATGCTAAGCTTGGGGGAGTTGATACATCTCAAATGTATCTACTTTTCCAAACACTTTTGCTATTGTTTTGACCTCATTCTTGCAAGATTTGAACTAAACTAACCCGGACTGACGCTGTTTTCAGTAGAGCTGCCTGTATGGTTTTATTGTGTGCAGGAAAACGGATTTTTAGGTGTCTCAGAAAATTCCAAGAAAAATCACAGAAAATCCACGCACCCGAAGGACCATTGTGCCAGAAGTGGGGCCAGAGGGCAGCCAGGGGGGCCCCAGGCGCCCTGCTGGCGTGGCCCCACCCCTGGTCGCGCCGGGAGGCCGCCTGGGAGGGTCCTCCCCCCTCTGGTGCCCTACTTTGACTCGTATTTATTCTCGTGACGAGAAAACCCCAGTACAGAAGTCGTTTTCCCAGTTTCCATCGCGGAGCCGCCGCCACCCTCTGTTCTTCTTCGGGAGGGCTAATCTGGAGGCTGATTTGGCCCCCGGAGAGGGGAGATCGTCGCCATCGTCATCATGATCACCACTCCATCCTCCCTCCATGACTTCTCCTTCCATGTGTGAGTAATTCCCTGCTGTAGGCAAAGGGGATGGTAGGGATTGGATGATTTAGATCATGTAATTGTTTATCAGATTGTTGGGGGCATGTTGCCTATCATCTACTTTGGTCTTTATCATCTTTGCTTCAACTTGTTGCTCTTAATGCTTGTCACTTAGGGCCCGAGTGCCATGATTTCAGATCTGAACCATATGTGTTTGCATGAATATATTTGTGTTCTCGATCCTATCTATGAGTTGTTTGCACCTATTACGGTCCGGAACCGGCGATCCCAAAGGTGACAGGTTGGGACACCAAAGGGGATGGTCCATAATTTGAGGATTCCATGTATCCATTGATTTTATTGCTTTGTTCTGGTGCTCTTTGACAGGAGTACCTTAATTTCCATAAGTTCCTTTTGGCCCCGTTCGTAGCGGGATGGTAGGACAAAAGATGTTGTGCAAGTTCTTATTGCAAGCACGTACAACTACCTGTGGGATACATGCCTAATGTTTGATATTTGCCTAGATGATCATTACTTTTCTGTGTGCCTTGCCCCAAGTTAGATTCATGATGTATCTCATCCATGCAGCGCCCAACCATCCATCTCCCTAGCCTACAGTGTTTCAATCCTGCTGGTTATTAGTTGTTACTTTTGCTGTTTACTTCTATTGTCACCACCATCACTATCATATCACCGTTACCACTTATCTTTTGTTGCAAGTAAGTATATTTCAGGTGCGGTTGAATTGACAACTCAACTGTCAAAGCTTATAAATACTCTTTGGCTCCCCGTGTGTCGAATCTATAAATTGGGTTATTCTTACCCGCGAAGACTATCTCGATCCCTTACGGTTGAGGGTTATCAGCAGGCGAGGAGGCGTGTTCAGCCGGGCGTGCAGCGGGTGGCGCAATTCTTGATGCGGCTTTAATGCAGACGAGGGAGAGGGTAGCGGTTCCCGAAATGTTGAACGACCAATGATGCATCCTCTTTCAGTTAGCATCATGAATGCATGAGGGAAGTAATGGGAGGAGGACCGGGAAAAGAGGCAGCACGATGTGAATGCAATGCAGTTTGCACTCATATAAAGGCGCCCCTCCATTCCAATGCATCTACCACATCGTACACACCTAAGCATTTGCCTAAGCACCTACAGTAAGCGCAAGAGTGCTCACTCCAGACCCATGGCGGCGATGCGCGCGAGCGGCCAACGGCTGTGCCGGATGGTCCACGATGCCGGCCTGAGGCATGGTACCGAGGGTCATCTCCAGACGGTGTTGGTGACCGGCTGATGGATGGCCACCGCCGACGCCAGCTACGACTCTCAGTTGGACCAGATGATCGTTGCCACCACTAACAAGTTCGCCATCGTCAAGAAGCTCGTGGACGACATCGCCGTACTCCTCCAGCCCGCGCGCCCGGGCTCCTCATTGCCTGCCACCTTAATCGGCCTCCATGGTTGGAACCTCTTTCAAGCACTGGTGTCCCCGCGACTGCCCGCCGATGCCACGAAGAATGTCCACCTAGAGGTTGCGCTCGCGGCGAGGCGCCTCACCCTGCAAGAATTCATCGACCTACACATCCACGTGTACGAGCAAATTGTGTACATAGGTATCTACAAGGCCAGTGAAGATGCTACGAAGTTGGCCTTCTTCAACCGGCTGGAAGCCTTGGATGCCTTTGTTGAGAAGCACCTTGACCTCGCCACAAAAGTCGCCGCTCCTTAGCCGCTGGTCGGTGGCCCGGTGCACTGAGTTGAGGAGGAGGAGGTCGTACGTTGATGGATGCATCTTTCGTCTTGCCTCCTGTAATCACCACTACGATCGCATCATCGTGGCCTTAATTCTTATTGTGCTATTGCATTCTTGTTCTAGTCAATACAGACATGTGCGATCCCTTTGCTTAATTATATGCATCACTGTAACTAGTACTCCATTCGTCAATTTATAAGTGGTGATGCAAGTGTTTGGGGCCGGTGCACGATCACGCACGTGTGCATGTGGTTGCGCCGGGCGCGGCGACACGATGCAGTTACCCGCTGTGCCGGCCTCTGCTTGCTTCCCTCGGCAAGCTCTGCTCGCCGTTAGGCGACGCAGCGCACTGTGCTCGCTGTTAGACGACATGGCGCGCTCTGCTCCCGTCTGTCAGCGTGCTCTGTTTGCGTCCGTCGGCGCGCTCGGCTTGTAGACAACTTTTCCTTGTTAAGGAGACCGTGGAGCGCTCTGCTCGCGTCCCTCCGCGCGTGCTCTGCCAGCGGTTGGGCCTACGCACGATCACGTCAGGGGCCCCATATGCATGTGGTTGCGCCGCACGCGTTGCCATGCGATGCAGTTACATGTGGCACGATGGAGTTACGCGCTGCAAATTAGAACTGCCATCAGGGCCTGCCGATATTCCTGGTCGTCCGGCTTCCCCTTTAATTCCCGTGACCATTATAACCTTAGTCTCTTCAACCTTTTGATCACGCCCCATAACACAACAAGCACACCCACGACGACACATAGAGAGGGGATGTCTAGCGGCACTCCCATGGAGTTCGGCGAGCATAAAGTGGAGACCCACAAGAGGGAGATGGATCTCTCAGTGGTGTACACCATCGACCCGGTCATGGTGGATGATTACATCAACACCGTTGAGCAGTTGCTTGCTGGAGACAAGTACAAGGTGGCCGACATCGACCTCCAGTACACCGTTGGTCATCTCGACATCGATCAGAAGGTTGTTGTTGCCCAGTTGTGCGTGTGCCATCATGTTAACATCTACCACTAATGCATGGCCACAGAGCCTTGCGACCGTTTTAACAGGTTTGTCAACAGCACCGACTACAAGTTCGCCATGGTGGAAACCACCGACGATGTAAAAGTACTCAGGGTTACGGGCTTGGCCTGCCAGAACCTTGTCGAAATCCTTGAGCACTACAGGGTCTGGGGAAGCACGAAGAAGGACTCCCTGGTTGAACTCGCCTCGGCCATCATCGACCCCTACTACGAAAAGATGAAGCAGGATGCCAAGAGAACAAGTCTTGTATCCTGCACAAGGCTTGGATGCGGCAACTGGATGAACCTCACCTCAGGTTCGCAGCCAAGAGCGTGTACACATGCTACGAGATGCACAGGTGGATCGTTGACATGAGGAAGTGCCTTGTTACCCAAATCGACGAGCCCGGATCGAGCCACAAGCAGAGCAAGCGTCACAAGAAGTAGATGATGACCAGATGATCGTTTATGCTAGTTAATCATGCATGTAATATATAGTCTACTTTATTGGTGTGTGGAAATGTCATGTGTGTAGTAGCCACCTATGTAATTATGCATGTAATAGTTTACTTTGGTGTGTGCAAATGCCATGGTTGTAGTAGACACCTATGTAAGTGGGTGTTTAATATGGTTATGCAACCATGTCCTTATAAGTGTGTGTGTGTGTGTGTGTGTGTGTGTGTGTGTGTTGTTCTGTATGCAATCCCATCGCATAACACACACATCTTATTACCAGCAACCGTCTATGTAATTATCGGTCTTCGCACACATTTTATATTATAGACATGTTTGTCTTGTATCACACACATCTTCTTATATTGAACCGTTTCTATTCTCTTGTCTCAAGACAAACAGTTCATCCGAGTGAACTGCATGTCATATATCGCACACACCTTGATCTGGCTGACCGTTTCTTTTGTGTTGCCTAATCACAAACAATTCATCCGACTGAACCGTATGCTATACATCGCACACGCCTTCATCTGGCAGCCCATTTCTTTTGTTCCTCCTCATCGCAAACAGTTAATTGAACTGAACCGTATGCCCATCATCGCACATGCAACCAAAATCTGAACCGTGTTTGATGCATCCGTCATCGCAAACATTTTGCACCTTTTTTTACTTTTTTTACACCACCGTTTGCGATTATTGCATCGCACACAGTTTCGTTGAAGGGTCTTTGATCGTAGTGTCGCATTAGCAGCATCTTGCAGTAGTGTGGCCACGGTGGACGTGATAGCCCGCAACTGCATGGGGTTTAGTTGTAGCCTTTTGTAAGTAAGAGTATCGATCCCATAGGGAGCACAGGAATCAGTCTTTGGTCCTTTGCAAGGTGCAAATAATGTGCCTAGAAATTGTAATTGATCCAGAATAGTAATAGTAATAAGGTTACAAAAGTAAGGTAAATAAAATGAGCTAAAATAAATAACAAGTAAAATGACTAGACTTGAGACAAATGTTTAAAAGAGTTCCCAGGGGTCTGGTATCCCCACTAGTGTGCATCTATGGAGGTGTCTAAACACGATGCTATTTCGCATTCCTAAGCCACTTTACATGTTTCACTTTGTGGGCGGAGCCAATACCGATACGTGCATACTCGTGGTATCTTCATATCCCATACGCCAACATTGTATCCCCACTCCTATTGTAACTATTCGCTATGAAGGGGAAGGGGTATGTCACGTCACTCAACTCCACAATCACACCCGTAGCCAACAGTAATAACTCGTCCAGAATCAGCATACGTTAGAAGGTCGACTTCACCCACATAAACATGCAAAGAGATTTTAAATCCTAATATCAAACATCCTATTACACGCTAGGGTTCATCCATACCCCGAGAACAATGGGTCTACTCACACATGGGAGCGACAATCATCATGGCAATGGTAATGGAGTACATGGATAAATAGATCCACCGATACACCGAAGGATCCACTAGGGCTCTTGATGTTGCAGATGATAAGGATGTGGATGATGATGACGATGGAGATGGTGATGATGAAGATGATGACGATGACTTCGTTCCCCTCGTGATGAGAGGAATCCCCTCTTCTCATTGATCCTCCCACCGGATGGGCTCCAATGGCTAGGGTTCTACCATATGGATGAGCTTTTCGGAGCCTTTGTAGTATGATCCACGAGCCACTTTAGCGGGGGTGAAAATAGTTGATCTCCCCGAGGCGGTGGTTGATGTCTACTATGCAACCTTCTTCTTGTAGACTCGTGTTGGGCCTCCAAGTGCAGAGTTTTGTAGGACAGTAGCAAATTTGCCTCAAGTGGATGACCTATGGTTTATCAATCCATAGGAGGCGTAGGATGAAGATGGTCTCTCTCAAACAACTCTGCAACCAAATAATTAAAAGTATCTTGTGTCCCCAACACACCCAATACAATGGTAAATTGTATAGGCGCACTAGTTCGGCAAAGAGATGGTGATACAAGTGTGATATGGATGGTAGATATGGGTTTTTGTAATCTGAATAAATAAAAATAGCGAGGTAAAAAGTGATAAAAGTGAGCAAAAACGGTATTGCAATGCTTGGAAACAAGGCTAGAGTTCATACTTCCAACAGCGCAAAATCTCTAAACAGTGATAACATAATTGGATCATATAACAATCCCTTAACGTGCAACAAAGAATCACTCCAAAGTTCCTATCGCGGAGAACATAAGATGAAATTGCTTGTAGGGTACGAAAATACCTCAAAGTTATTCTTTCTGGTCAATCTATTGGGCTATTCCTATAAGTGTCACAAACAGCCCTAGAGTTCGTACTAAAATAACACCACATGACACACATCAATCAACCCTAATGTCACCTAGATGCCCCAATGTCACCACAAGTATCCGTGGGTCAATTATGTAATATGCATCACACAATTTCAGATTCATGATATTCAATCCAACACAAATAACTTCAAGAGTACCCCAAGATTTCTATTAGAGAAAAGAATATGAAAACGCGTACCAACCCATATGCATAGATTACTGATGGCCTCTCGCCCCTCGTTGGTTACCCCAAGTGGAAGGTTTGAGATGTAGCGTAGCAGCAAGTTTCCCTTGGCAAAGGTACCAAGGATCGAATCCCGTGAGACTCCGAGGGTCGACAAGAAGGTGTCAACGGCGCCAGAAACTTAGCGGTTGACAGGACCTGCACACAGATACAAATAACTTTGCTCCCAACGAGTACAGAGAGGTTGTCAATCCCTCCGGCCTTGTCGTTTACAAAGGATCAAACACAATAGATAATAGTGATAGGTATGACTGCAACTAGGAAATAAGAACAGGAAGTAAATAGCGGGTGTGATCAGTGATGGTAATATGGACCGGGGTCCCATGATGTTCACTAGTGATGTCTCTCTCCCAAAAGACGATAAAACAGCAAAGCGAGGTAAACAAATTACAGCTGGGCAATTGAAAGGATTATGTGCGCAAACCAATGCTAACTATGCTGTAAAGAAAGGTAGAGGCTCAAAAGCATGGGCGGTACGCCAAGGCAAGTAGACCGAAATCCATCTGCATCTACTACTAATCATCCACCTTGAGATATCTATCCAGAACATCTCGCTGGTATTAAGTTGTGAATCCCACCCAAAGTGTAGACTCAAAACAACAGACAACTGCATTAAAAGAACTTTGCGTAAAGTAAACAATCCTTGCACCCGCAAGTACAAGCACCGTTGTTTTCCCCTTGTGGCAACAGCACATCCCCTAGACTCATGTTTTTGTCACTCAAGCTAGTCATCAAGGGGCATGAACCCACAATCAAGCATAACGTTCCCTCTTGGAGTTACTACCTACTACTCGGCCAAAGCAATAAACAGCAACGGAGAACATGCAAGAATTACTCAAGAACATAAATATAAAAGAGGTGAATCAAATATATTACTCACACACAATCTGAACATAATCTCATAATCCATCGGATCCCAGCAAACTCAGCAGAGCAACAGCATAAAGATTACATATGTGCCTCGATCATGTAGGGCAGCTCACGAGGTCTAATCCATGAAGAACCAAGAGGGGAGGAGAACATCACATAGCTATTGATCATGGACCCATGGTCCAAGGTGGACTACTCACGACTCATCCGGGAAGCGTCCATGGTGGTGGAGAAGCTCCCGGTGGTGATTCTCCCCTCCGGCAGGGGGCCGGGAAGAGTTCTCCTGATGCTCCCGATCTTGGAAGCGCGGCGGCGGCGGAACAGAGGCGAGACCGCGAAAAAGGGTTCCGTCCTCGAGGGTTTTGGGACGCGAGGAATATATATGCGAAGGGGGGTCACCAGAGGCGGAGAGGGGGCCCCAGGCGCCCCCCTAGCGCGGCCAGGGGTGGGGCCGCGCCGGGTGACCGCCTGGGCCACCCCTGGCTCCCCTCCAGCCCCGCTTTGGTGATTCTCGAAGCTTCCTGTACGTTGATTTTTCCTGTATTTTTCCCGGAATTTTTAGGGCACTTTTAATATGGGGGAAACCTGAAATATAAAAACAGCAGAAAACAGGAACTGGCACTGTGGTGCACTGAGTTAATAGGTTAGTCCAAATATGATCAAAAGTGTATGGAAGTGCATAAATATCATAGCAATATCACACAAAAGAGGCATGGAGCAAGCAGAAATTATAGATACGTTTTGGACGTATCAACATCCCCAAGCTTAATTCCTGCTCGTCCTCGAGTAGGTAAATGATAACAAGCATAATTTCTGTGGTGACATGCTACCAATCATATAAGAACTTTTAAGTAAAGCAATCAAGGCATGTAATTCAATTCAAGTCATAACAAGCAAGAGTCTATATTAGCATTGTAACAAGCAACATAAGAACATAAAGGTGCAAGAGCTCTCGCTGTCCGTGACTCGAATGTCTCCAAATGGTGTTTGCGTGCAAGAAAGGGGATAGGATATATGAGAGAGTAAAACATAGTTTTTGTATTGTTGAGAACTTAATCTACTAAAGTTTCGCACTTGGTCTTCTTTGGAATCTTATCTTGACTCATCCCCAGACCGTCAGCCAGGTACAAGTCAAAATGATCCACTCCCTTTTGATATTTTGAGCACTCATGCAATGGATGAGCGTAAGCAAGAAAGTCGACACTTAGGATGGCAAAGAGAGAAAAATGATAGAGGGGGAAGACAAAAAAGGTGTGAAAGGCTCACATCAATGAGGACAATCATAGACGAGAGAAAGCCAAATGATAGATATGATGTGAGGAGTAGGGATTGCCATGCAACGGATGCACATATGAGCTAAGGTAAGCTCTCCAATGGAACTAGTGGGGGTGCATCCAACTTGCTTTCTCAAGAAGACCTAGAGCTCTTTTGAGGAGGCTCATCATTGGAATAGGCAAGCCAAGTTCTATAGTGTGAAGGTCCCCACATAGCTATATGCATGAATGATAATCTCTATGGAGTACAAAGTATAAGATGGAGTACGAGTGTGGATCTCTCAAAAGGAAATAGTAGTGTGCCCCCTTCTCTCTTTTTATTTCTTTTTCTCTTTTTTCTATTTTTTTTATTTTTTTGTGGCCTCAACGGCTCTTTCTATTTAACTCTCATTTGTCCTCTTTGGGATCTTTTGATTTTGTCCTCTTTGGGATCTTTTCCTCACTTTAGGGGCAACACTCTATATATTACAAGAAGTATAGAAGATCGTTCACACTTTACAAAAGTACTCAACATAAAGAAAATGAAACTATCATGATGTATGCAAATGTATGCCTCTGCCGGTGTAGCAGGATATGCAATGATACTAGCGCGTCATGTAGCAATGATTAGGGCAAGGCCCAACTAGCATGCGGCTCATCGATCAAGCAAAAAGCATGTATGACATGAAGATCAAGTCATGAGAAGATGGATGTTGCATGGCAATGTATCTCGGAAAGGCTATGGAAATGCCTTGATAGGTAGGTATGGTGGCTGTTTTGAGGAAGGATATAATGAGGCTTATGATGACAGAGCGTATCGTGCCAAGGATTTGGATGCACCGGCGAAGTATGCGCCAACTCTCGAGGTGAGAAAGGGCAATGCACGGTACCGAAGAGGCTAGAAAAATATGGCTAGGTGGAAGTGTCAACTTTCGAATACTCACATTAGTCCGAAGAACTCATGCACTTATTATCGGTAACTCTCAATCTAATTAGGAGGTTCACAAAGAGACAAGTACCCCGAGGAGGAGTGTATGGGGGTTTGGTTATCCTTGCGCATCCTCGACTCATGGTACGTGAGTGTACTCTAATATTCGATCTCTCCAAAGATTAGTGATCCATTTAGTAGCTAAAGTTCTCAACTATTTTGTAGGTTTTCGAAAATAAACACGGATTGCCCAAAATATGACATCTATCACTAATAGGCTAAAGCTCTTGACACCAAAAGTTCAGACATTACTCATGGCAATACCTCAAAACTATTGCAAGTTACTACTAAAATTAAATAGCAACCTCAATTACCTACTTTAAGTTAAGAAACACAACTTAGTGCAACCGGCAAACTCTCTTAACAAGATAAACATGAAAACTCAAGAGAGTTCAGCAACCAACTAAACAAAAGCTCTTTAAAGAGAAAAGCATGAAAACTAAGAGCTAAACATGACAGCAGCTATGGAAAGACAAAAAACACACACAGCAAAGATAAGCATGAAAATCCTATGTTGTGTTCTAGGTTGAAGTGGAGTGTGTTTCTCTCCCACACAAAGAAAGTTGGGTTCTAACTTGTTATGAACAGCAAGCAAAGCTAAAGAAAACTAAAAAGGAAACTAAGAGCAAGACGCTCCAAGCATAGCACATAACACATGAAGTGATAATTATAGTGGAAAGAAAGACGAGCTGATAATTGTTGATGGAGAAGGGGATGCATGGGGGCATCCCCAAGCTTAGACTCTTGAGTCTTCTTGAATATTTCTTTGGGGGTGCACGGGGGCATCCCCAAGCTTGAGCGTTTGACCCTCCTAAATCTTCTTTTATCATCTTCCCTCGCACACTTGAAAAAATTCCTTCATACATAACTCATCATAATCTGATTAGCGAGGTTAGTACCCATAATAAAATAACTTTACCCTGCTGGAAATAAAGATAATCTTGAAGAGCTACTGTTTCTCAAGATTGCCAAAAGGTTTTTGCAAAGAAAAAGCAAGCTCAAGGTTTGCAAAACTAAGAAAAGGCAAAACAGGACAGAATCTGTGAAAAACAGACCAGCAGGTAGTAAATAATTTTTTCGGGGCACTTCTGAAACTCAAATCAAAAAACTCAGAACAGAGGCCTGAAAGCCAATTGCATAGCGCACGCTGTCAAAAAAATTCAGATCAAAAAGATGATCTGGTGATTTTATACGAATTTTTCTGTCCAAGGACAGAATCTGTTTTCTGGACAGCACGTCACAACTTTTGAACTTTCTTGCAATCGGAGGCTAAACTTGGCACAAAGCTGAAAAGAAAAGATACAATGATGATGCTACTGTAGTAACAAACATCAAGACACAACAAAAGCAAAATAAAACCTAATTCGTTGTGGGCTGCCTCCCAAAAGCGCTTTCTTTTATGCCTTTAAGCTAGGCATGATGCAAAAGGAGAAAATCAAGTTTTATCAAGAGTGAGAGAATAGCTAGCCCGTGTAACAGACTCAATAGGCAACTTAATCTTCTTTCTAGGGAAGTGTTCCATTCCTTTCTTAAGAGGCAATTGGAATTTTATATTCCCCTCTTTCATGTCAATGATAGCACCAACGGTGCGAAGAAAAGGACGTCCCAAAATAATTGGACATGAAGGTTCACATTCAATATCCATAATAGTAAAATCAATGGGAACATAATTGTCATTGACAATGATAAGAACATCGTCGATCTTCCCCAAAGGTTTCTTTACGGAAGAATCAACAAGACGAACACCAAAAGAACAAGGATCAAAAGGTTTCAATTTAAGCATATCATACATTCTTTTGGGCATAACGGAGGTACTAGCTCCAACATCACATAAAGCATAGCAAGAGAAGTTATTCAACTTAATTTTAATCATAGGATCCCAACCATCTTCTAGCTTTCTAGGTATGGAGGCTTCTACCCTAAGCTTCTCCTCCCTAGCTTTGGTAAGAGCATTAGTGATATGCTCCGTGAAGGCAAGATTAAGTGTGCTAGTGTAGGGATCTCTAGACATATTGTGAAGAAAACCAATAACTTCAGAAAGGGTGCAATTATCAAAATCAAGGTCACTACTATCAAGTAAAGTGGTAGTGGTGTCCTTTAGGCTCACTTGTTTGGTAGCTTCTATGGTCATAGGAGTTTCTTCTTCTACGGTTGAGGTCATAGCATCATCATTAATAGGTCCAATGGGACTAGGAGTGCATTGGGTGCTAAGAGTTTGGATATACTCAACAACTTGAATAGTAGCAACAGTGTGGTGGGTAGGAAGGCTCTTAATTCTATCTTCTTCCTCCTTTTATCTAGCCCATCTCTCTTTAAGTTTAGCCATCATCCTAATGTTTTCATTAATTTGCACTTGAATAGCATTCATAGGAGTGGTCTTCCTCTCCTCAAGAGGAGAAGTTCTAATTTTAAGCAACTCTACCTCATGGGCTAAATTGTCTACCTTCGAAGAGAGATTATCTAGTTTGTCTAGTTTTTCTTCTACACTCTTATTGAAGGCTTTTTGGGTAGTGATGAAGTCTTTAAGCATAATCTCTAGTTCAGAAGTGGAGTTCTTGGTGCTAGGATAAGCATTGTTGTTCCCATAGGAATTAGAGGGGAACGGTCTAGGGTTGCTACCAAAATTACTCCTATAAGCATTGTTATTGAAATTGTTTCTAGAGATAAAGTTCACATCTACTTGATCTTGAGCAATCAAAGAATTTAAAGGAACATCATGAGGATCAATAGAAGATTGCTTGGAAAGTAGAGACATGATCAACTCAACTTTTTCATTTAGGGAGGAAATCTCCTCGACAGAGTTTACCTTCCTACCTGTTGGAGCGCGTTTGGTGTGCCATTGGGAATAATTGGTCATCATCTCATCGAGAAGTTTCGTGGCAGCACCAAGTGTAGTTGACATAAAGGTTCCTCCCGCGGCCGAATCTAACAAGTTCCGCGAGGTAAAGTTCAAGCCAGCATAAAAAGTTTGGATAATCATCCAAGTAGTCAAACCATGAGTAGGGCAGTTCTTGACAAGAGATTTCATGCGTTCCCAAGCTTGGGCAACGTGTTCATTATCCAATTGTTTAAAATTCATTATGTTACTCCTTAGTTGGATAATTTTAGCAGGGGGATAGTACTTCCCAATAAAGGCATCCTTGCACTTGTCCCAAGAATCTATACTATTCCTAGGCAAGGATTGAAACCAAATTTTAGCTCCTCCTCTCAAGGAGAAAGGAAAAAGCTTAAGCTTAACAATATCACCATCTATTTCTCGGTACTTTTGCATATCATAGAGTTCAACAAAATTATTTAAATGCAAAGCAGCATCATCTCCAGCACCGGAGAATTGATCTTTCATAACTAGGTTCACCAAAGCAGGTTTAATTTCATAAGAAGGTGCTGAAGTGGCAGGTGTAGCAATAGGCGTGCAGATAAAGTCATCGTTGTTATGACTAGTGAAGTCATACAACTTGGTGTTCTCGGTGGAACCCATAGCAGCAGCAAGCAAGATAACTATTTTTGTGATTTTTGATAAAGGGACACTAAAGCAAAAACTGAAAGGTAAACTAACAAGACTAAAAAGCAAAGATAAAAGATAGCGTGCAACTCCCCTATCTTGAAGAGTGGAGTCCCCGGCAACGGCGCCAGAAACTTTGCTTGATGGCTTCTCGCCCCTCGTTGGTTACCCCAAGTGGAAGGTTTGAGATGTAGCGTAGCAGCAAGTTTCCCTTGGCAAAGGTACCAAGGATCGAATCCCGTGAGACTCCGAGGGTCGACAAGAAGGTGTCAACGGCGCCAGAAACTTAGCGGTTGACAGGACCTGCACACAGATACAAATAACTTTGCTCCCAACGAGTACAGAGAGGTTGTCAATCCCTCCGGCCTTGTCGTTTACAAAGGATCAAACACAAGAGATAATAGTGATAGGTATGACTGCAACTAGGAAATAAGAACATGAAGTAAATAGCGGGTGTGATCAGTGATGGTAATATGGACCGGGGTCCCATGATGTTCACTAGTGATGTCTCTCTCCCAAAAGATGATAAAACAGCAAAGCGAGGTAAACAAATTACAGCTGGGCAATTGACAGGATTATGTGCGGAAACCAATGCTAACTATGTTGTAAAGAAAGGTAGAGGCTCAAAAGCATGGGCGGTACGCCAAGGCAAGTAGACCGAAATCCATCTGCATCTACTACTAATCATCCACCTTGAGATAACTATCCAGAACATCTCGCTGGTATTAAGTTGTGAATCCCACCCAAAGTGTAGGCTCAAAACAACAGACAACTGCATTAAAAGAACTTTGCGTAAAGTAAACAATCCTTGCACCCGCAAGTACAAGCACCGTTGTTTTCCCCCTTGTGGCAACAACACATCCCCTAGACTCATGTTTTTGTCACTCAAGCTAGTCATCAAGGGGCATGAACCCACAATCAAGCATAACGTTCCCTCTTGGAGTTACTACCTACTACTCGGCCAAAGCAATAAACAGCAACAGAGAACATGCAAGAATTACTCAAGAACATACATATAAAAGAGGTGAATCAAATATATTACTCACACACAATATGAACATAATCTCATAATCCATCGGATCCCAGCAAACTCAGCAGAGCAACAGCATAAAGATTACATATGTGCCTCGATCATGTAGGGCAGCTCACGAGGTCTAAACCATGAAGAACCAAGAGGGGAGGAGAACATCACATAGCTACTGATCATGGACCCATGGTCCAAGGTGGACTACTCACGACTCATCCGGGAAGCGTCCATGGTGGTGGAGAAGCTCCCGGTGGTGATTCTCCCCTCCGGTAGGGTGCCGGGAAGAGTTCTCCTGATGCTCCCGATCTTGGAAGCGCGGCGGCGGCGGAACAGAGGCGAGATCACGAAAAAGGGTTCCGTCCTCGAGGGTTTCGGGATGCGAGGAATATATATGCGAAGGGGGGTCACCAGAGGCGGAGAGGGGGCCCCAGGCGCCCCCCTAGCGCGGCCAGGGGTGGGGCCGCGCCGGGTGGCCGCTTGGGCCACCCCTGGCTCCCCTCTGGCCCCGCTTTGGTGATTCTCGAAGCTTCCTGTACGCTGATTTTTCCTGTATTTTTCCCGGAATTTTTAGGGCACTTTTAATATGGGGGAAACCTGAAATAGAAAAACAGCAGAAAACAGGAACTGGCACTGTGGTGCACTGAGTTAATAGGTTAGTCCAAATATGATCAAAAGTGTATGGAAGTGCATAAATATCATAGCAATATCACACAAAAGAGGCATGGAGCAAGCAGAAATTATAGATACGTTTTGGACGTATCAATTACCCCAATGTCACCACGGGAATCCACAAGTTGATAACCAAAACATACATCAAGTGGATCAATAGAACATCCCATTGTCGCCACGGATATCCCATCGCAGGACATACATCAAGTGCTCTCACATCCAAAGATTCAATCCGACATAACAAAACCTCAAAGGAAGAGATTCAATACATCACAAGGCAAAGAGGGGAGAACACCATAAGATCCAACTATAATAACAAAGCTTGCAGTACATCAAGATCGTGCCAAATCAAGAACACGAGAGAGAGAGAAAACCCATAGCTAATGGTATAAACCCTCAGCCTCGAGCGTGGACTACTCCCTCCTCATCATGGTGGCCGCTGGGATGATGAAGATGGCCTCCGGTGATGATTTCCCCCTTCGGCAGGGTGCCGAAATGGGGTCCTAAGAGGTTTCTCGTGGCTACAGAGGCTTGCGGTGGCGGAAATTCCGTTCTAGAGTTCTTTTTGGGGGGTTTGGCATTTGTAGGAATTTTTGGTATTGGTCTCATGTCAAGGCGGGGCTCAAGGAGCCCACAGGCCGTAGGGGCGCCCCTAGCTTGTGGACTCCTTGTCCACTTCCTGGCCCACCTCCGGTGCTCCGAGGGTCTCTTTTGGTCCATCAAAAATCACCATAAATTTTCAGCCCATTCCGAGAACTTTTATTTCTGCACAAAAAACGACACCATGGTAGTTCTGCTGAAAACAACGTCAGTCCGGGTTAGTTATAATAAAATCATACCAAAACCATATAAAATTGTTGTAAACATGGCATGAATACTTCATAAATTATAGATACGTTGGAGACATATCAGCATCCCCAAGCTTAATTCATGCTCGTCGTCGAGTAGGTAAATGATAAAAGAAATAATTTATGAAGTGTGAATGCTAGCATAGTGCATAAGTTTGATCAATGATAATTTCAGTCACTTTTCCTAGCATCATAACAGCAAATCTTTATCATAAAACTCATCTTGATAAAGTGGCAATCAATTCACATGTAATAGTTCAAACAATGAATTTTATTGATATTATCATGTAATCTTTCTTATAATGGCATGAATGTTTAGATCCATATGATTCAAAACAGAAGTTTATTGACATAAAAAGAATAATACTTCAAGCGTACTAGAAAGCAAAACCATGAAACTTCAAAAATAACATAGCTAAAGAAAGTTATCCCTACAAAATCATATAGTCTTGTTATCCTCCCTCTTCTCAGCACAAAGTATAAATCATGCACTACCCCAGTGTCAGCCAAGCAATTGTATTCATACTTTTACATTCTCAAACCTTTTCAACTCTTCACGCAATACATGAGCGTGAGCCATGGACATAGCACTATGGGTGGAATAAAAGGTGGTAGTAGACAAAAGAAGGGAGAAGGTCTCACATCAACTAGGCAAATCAATGAACTATGGAGATGTTCATCAATTGATATCAATGTGAGTGAGTAGGGATTGCCATGTAACGGATGCATGCTACTTCTCGAGCTTGCGTTGTATTCCCTCGAAGAGGAAAGGGTGATGCAGCACAGTAGCGTAAGTATTTCCCTCAATTTTTGATAACCAAAGTATCAATCCAGTAGGAGACCACGCGCGAGTCCCTCGCACCTACACAAAAAAATAAGAACTTCGCAGCCAACACGATAAGGGGTTGTCAATCCCTTTACGGTCACTTGCGAAAGTGAGATTTGATAGAGATGATAGTTTGATATTTTTGGTATTATTGGATACAAGAACATAAAGTAAAAGCGGAAAAGTAAAGTAGATTGTAGATTGATATGTTGAGAATAGACCTAGGGGGCCATAGGTTTCTCTAGTGGCTTCTCTCATGATAGCATAATTCTACGGTGGGTGAACAAATTACAGTCGAGTAATTGATAGAAAAGCGAATAATTATGAGACTATCTAGGCATGATCATTATATATAGGCATCGTGTCTGGGACAAGTAGACCGAAACGATTCTGCATCTACTACTATTACTCCACACATCGACCGATGTCCAGCATAAATCTAGAGTATTAAGTTCATAAGAACAGAGTAACGCCTTAAGCAAGATGACATGATGTAGAGGGATAAACTCAAATAACATGATATAAACCCCATCTTTTTATCCTCGATGGCAACAATACAATACTTGCCTTACTGCCCCTACTGTCACTGGGAAAGAAAACCGCAAGATTGAACCCAAAGCCAAGCACTTCTCCCATTGCAAGAACTATAGATCTAGTAGGCCAAACCAAACCAATAATTCGAAGAGACTTGCAAGGATATTATAATCATACATAAAGAGATTAGAAAAGAACCAAATATTTCTCATAGATAATCTTGATCATAAACCCACAATTCATCGGATCTCGACAAACACACCGCAAAAAGAGATTACATCGAATATATCTCCTCGAAGACCGAGGAGAACTTGGTATTGAGATCCAAAGAGAGAGAAGAAGCCATCTAGATACTAACTATGGACCCCAAAGGTGTGTGGTAAACTACTCACAACTCATGGTGAGGCGATGATGATGATGTAGAAGCACTCCGTGGTAGATCACCCCTCCGGCGGAGCTCCGGAACAGGCCCCAAGATGGGATCTCACGGGTATAGAAGGTTGCGGCAGTGGAACTAGGGTTTTCTCTCTTCTTCTGATGGTTTCGGGGTACATAGGTATATATAGGAGGAAGGAGGGCACCAGGGACCAGACGTGGGGCGCACGAGGCAGGGGGCGCGCCCTGTAGGGGGGGCGCTCCCCACCCTCGTGGACACCACGTGTGCCCTACTCCGTGGTTCTCAAGTCTCTCGTGTGTATTTTGCTCCAAAAATATCTCTCCCGAAGGTTTCATTCTGTTTGGACTCCGTTTGATATTCCTTTTCTATAAAACCCTGAAATAGGCAAAAAAAATAGCAATCTGGACTGGGCCTTTGGGTTAATAGGTTAGTCCCAAAAATAATATAAAAGTGTATAACAAAGCCCATTAAACATCCAAAACATCATAAATAATAGCATAGAACAATAAAAAATTATAGATACGTTGGAGACGTATCAAGCATCCCCAAGCTTAATTCCTGCTCGTCCTCGAGTAGGTAAATGATAAAAACAGAATTTTTGATGTGGAATGCTAACCAACATAATTTTCAATGTAGTTCTCTTAATTGTGGTATGAATGTTCAGATCTGAACGATTCAAGACAAAAGTCTATATTGACATAAGAAATAATAATACTTCAAGCATACTAACAAAGCAATCATGTCTTCTCAAAATACTATGGCTAAAGAAAGTTATCCCTACAAAATCATATAGTCTGGCTATGCTCCCTCTTCATCACACAAAATATTCATATCATGCACAACCCCGATTTCAGCCAAGCACTTGTTTTCATATGTTATTCTTTCAAACCTTTCAACTTTCACGCAATACATGAGCGTGAGCCATGGATATAGCACTATGAGGAATAGAATGGTGGTTTTGGAGGAGACAAAAAGGAGGGAGATAGTCTCATATCGACTAGGCATATCAACGGGCTATGGAGATGCCCATCAATAGATATCAATGTGAGTGAGTAGGGATTGCCATGCAACAGATGCACTAGAGCTAAAAATGTATGAAAGCTCAACAAAAGAAACTAAGTGGGTGTGCATCAGGAAGCCCATCGTTGGAATATACAAGCCAAGTTCTATAATGAAAATTCCCACTAGCATATGAAAGTGACTAAACATGAGGCTCTCTATCATGAAGAACATGGTGCTACTTTGAAGCACAAGTGTGGAAAAAGGATAGTAGCATTGTCTCTTTTTTTCTTTTTTTCTTTTCTTTGGAGGGGCCTTCTCTTTTGTTTGGCCTTTCCTCACATGGGACAATGCTCTATAATGATGATCATCACACTTTTATTAACTTACAACTCGATATTACAACTCGATACTAGAACAAAGTATGACTCTATATGAATGCCTCCGGCGGTGTACCGGGATGTGCAATGAATCAAGAGTGACATGTATGAAAAAATTGTGCATGGTGGCTTTGCCACAAATACGATGTCAACTACATGATCATGCACGGCAATATGACAATATGAAGCGTGTCATATGAACGGAACAGTGGAATGTTGCATGGCAATATATCTCGGAATTGCTATGGAAATGCCATGATAGGTAGATATGGGGTTGTTTTGAGGAAGATATATGGTGGCTGTTTTGAGGAAGGTATATAGTGGGTGTATGGTACCGACGAAAGTTGCGCGGTACAAGAGAGGCTAGCAATGGTGGAATGGTGAGAGTGCGTAATAGCCATGGACTCAACATTAGTCATAAGAACTCATATACTTATTGCAAAAATTTACAAGTCATCGAAACAAAGCAATCAACGCATGCTCCTATGGGGGAGGTTGGTAGGAGTTAACCATCGCGCGCCCCCGACCTCCAAGCAAAGGATGACACTCTACAAATACCTCATGCTCTAACTTCGTCACATAGAAGTTCACCATACGTGCATGCTACGGGAATCACTAACTTTAACACAAGTATTTCACAACACAAAACTTAGACAAAAATCTCGTGAGTTTTGTTAGTATAAGAAAACAAACCACCACTCAAGGGTACTGTAATGAACTCATTCTTTGTTTATATTGGTGTTAAACCTACTGTATTACAACTTCTCTATGATTCATACTCCCCAATACTACTCATAGATTCATCAAAATAAGCATACAACACACGAAAAACAGAATCTGTTAAAAACAGAACAGTCTGTAGTAATCTGTAACTTTCACATACTACTGTAACTCCAAAAAAATTGAAATAAATTGGTAAAGGTGGGGAATTTGTCTATTAATCATATGCAAAAAGAATCAACCAAATAGCATACTCCAGTAAAATCTTGTGACTATTCTAGTGAGCGCTAACGTTTCTGTTTTTTACAGCAAGATCATATAAACTTCCCACAAGTCTTCCCAAAGGTTCTACTCGGCACAAACCAATGTTGAGGATATCGCTTATCGTTATCGTCTCGATCAGCTGTGGATTAGAGATTAATCGGATATCGGCCGATTAATCGATTTTATCGATCGACTATTAATCGGCCATTTTTACAAATCTCAGGTTCCCAACACTAAAATATGCTATATTCAACACCAAAAAATATTGGACAGAAGTGTTATCTTGATACCTAGCCTTTGAATCCTTGTAAAATGATGAACAAAACAGGAAAATAATACATATTGCATAACAAGGTCCACAAAACATGAATAAACATACGTTTTTGCAAACATAGCGATATTAACATGCATGATTTATTGGTAGATTCCTGATAAATCGCTTGTCATAGCGATAAATCATCCCAAATGATAAATGGTGAATATAAGGCATAATCTTATCGGTCACACAAAGAGTAGCGATAAATCGGATGATAAATCGCTGAATCGGAAGATTTCTTGAACAGTGGCACAAATACTAATTAAAACACAAAACCACATCTAAATAGAAGCTAGATGCAATATTTATTCCTAAACAGAAGCAAAAACAAAGAAACTAAAATTGGGTTGCCTCCCAACAAACGCTATCATTTAACGCCCCTAGCTAGGCATAATTTTAACGATGCTCACATGAAAGACAAGACTTGAAGCACAAAAAAGAGCATCATAAAGCATGTGAAAATCACATCTAAGTCTAACATACTTCCTATGCATAGGCATTTTATAGGAAAACCAATTGGCAAGACAATCAAGATCTAACATATGCAAGGAAGAAGAAAGAAACAAGATCAATCTCAACATGACGAGAGGTAATTTAGTAACATGAAGATTTCTACAACCATATTTTCCTCTCTCATAATAATTGCATGTAGGATTATAAGCAAATTCAACTATATATATATATATATATATATATATATATATATATATATATATATATATATATATATATATATATATATATATATATATATATATATATATATATATATATATATATATCACATAACATATTCTCAACACGATCCTTGACACTCTTCCAAAATAGTGGGAGCAACATTAACTAAAGTCATGACCTCTCCAAACCCACTTTTATCAAAAAAAATCATAAGATTGATCATACTCCAGACTTGTGGGATCTAAAGTTGACACTCTTCCAAACCCACTTTCAATATTATTGCAAACATTTTCAATCTTACATTCATCATGGGGATTAAATAATTTTACAAGATCATAAGAAGAATCACCCCAATCGTGATCATTGCAACAAGTAGTGGACATACCAAAACTAGCATACCCAAGCTTAGGGTTTTGCATATCATTAACACAATTGAAATTATTATAATTTATAATAGCATCATTGCAATCATGCTTTTTACTTAAGGAGCTATCATGAATCACTTTTTCTTTTAACAATTCCTCACAATTTTCAGATTCATGAATTTCAAGCAAAATCCCATAAAGATAATCTAGAGCACTCAACTCACTAGCAATAGGTTCAACATAATTGGATCTCTTAAAAAGATTAGCAAGTGGATGAGGATCCATAATTTAGCAAGCGAAGATGCAAGCTAATAGAAGGCACATGGCAACACAAGAAAACAAAAAGCAAGCGAACGATAAACACACGGCAAAAAGAAGGGCAAATAAAACGGCAAGGGTGAAGTGGGGGAGAGGAAAACGAGAGGCAAATAAATATAATGCGAAAGATAAGGGTTTGTGATAGGTACTTGGTATATGACTTTTGTGTCAGCCTCCCCGGCAATGGCGGCATAAATTCTTCTTGCTACTTCTCGAGCTTGCGTTTTATTCCCTCGAAGAGGAAAGGGTGATGCAACACAGTAGCGTAAGTATTTCCCTCAGTTTTTGAGAACCAAGGTATCAATCACCACGCGCGAGTACCTCGCACCTGCACAAACAAATAAGAACTTCGCAGCCAACACGATAAGGGGTTGTCAATCCCTTTACGGTCACTTACGAAAGTGAGATCTGATAGAGATGATAGTTTGATATTTTTGGTATTTTTGGATATAAGAGTAGAAAGTAAAAGCGGAAAAGTAAAGTAGATTGTTGATTGATATGTTGAGAATAGACCCGGGGGCCATAGGTTTCTCTAGTGGCTTCTCTCATGATAGCATAATTCTATGGTGGGTGAACGAATTATTGTTGAGCAATTGATAGAAAAGCGAATAATTATGAGATTATCTAGGCACGATCATTATATAGGCATCATGGCCGAGACAAGTAGACCGAAACGATTCTGCATCTACTACTATTACTCCATACACCGACCGCTGTCCAGCATGCATCTAGAGTATTAAGTTCATAAGAACAGAGTAACGCCTTAAGCAAGATGTCACCATGGGAATCGACAAGTTGATAACCATAACATACATCAAGTTGGTCAATAGAACATCACATGTCACCACAGATATCCCGTCGCAAGACATACATCAAGTTCTCTCACATCCAAAGATTCAATCCGACATAACAAAACCTCAAAGGAAAAGATTCAATTCATCACAAGGTAGAGAGGGAAGAACACCATAAGATCCAACTATAATAACAAAGCTCGCGGTACATCAAGATCGTGCCAAATCAAGAACACAAGAGAGAGAGATATAAAACACATAGCTACTGGTACAAACCCTCAGCCCCGAGGGTCGTCCCTCCTCATCATGGTGGCCGCCGGGATGATTAAGATGGCCTCCGGTGACGATTTCCCCACCCGGTAGGGTGCCGGAACGGATCCCGAGAGGTTTTTCATGGCTACAAAGGCTTGCGGCGGCGGAACTTCTTATCTAGGGTTCTTTCTGTGGGTTTTGGCATATATAGGAATTTTTGGCGTCGGTCTCACGTCAAGGCGGTGATCAAGGGGCCCACAAGCCGTAGGGGCGCGCCCTAGGGGGTAGTGTGCAACCCCTGGCTTGTGGACTCATCGTCCACTTCCTGGCATGGCTCCGGTGCTCCGAGGGTCTCTTTTAGTCCATAAAAAATCACCGTAAATTTTCAGCCCATTCCGAGAACTTTTATTTCTTCACAAAAAAGGACACCACAGTAGTTCTGCTGAAAACAACGTCAGTCCAGGTTAGTTCTAATAAAATCATACCAAAACCATATAAAATTGTTGTAAACATGGCATGAATACTTCATAAATTATAGATACATTGGAGACGTATCGGTGACGCGCCAAACGGCTGTTCATGCGAGCATGTGTGGTCGCATGGAACGCTGTCGTTTGCTCTAGAAGCATGGTGACGGTGGTTTCTTCAGGCTTCTTGCTTGATTATTTTATGGAAAGTGTTCATCAACTTTAATACGTGATTCCACTACCATTTTTAGGGATTTTCTCCAACAAATGAATATTGCTCCATGATTCTCCACCTGAGAGATTATCAACAAAATGAAGTGCGCGAACGCGGTAAAATTCCACAAAGCCTACCTAGTAGGCGCAAAAATAACGGCGAAAAATGTCTCATAATTTGTACTCATCAACTCTCCCAAGCTTAGAGTTTTTCTCGTCCCCGAGCAAATACCGCAACTTGTAATGAAGAGGTCATCTTGGTTATGAGCTGCAGATGAATCGAATGAATGGGTCCAAAGTAAAATTTCAGAATTTACATCATATGATTAATTACACTGTGCACCATCACGTCCTAATTTCCATCTGAGTATGAAGACTTCCACACCTTATTATCAATCGTTAGTGAGACTCCTTCTAACTTTAAGTGATACTTTATTCTCCTCTTTCAATCGGACAAGCTTTAGTACAATACATCTTACATTTTCTTGTTCTTCATTACCCACTTTTTATTTCATGAATTGCCAAGCTTGTCCCATGTCACTTGAGGTTTTTCTCTTTTTGAGATGCGATATGGAGGGTATGCTTAGTCATCCAAGTTCAATTACTGGGAATTTTGTTCAAGAACTTATCCACATTTCATACTTGGTTCACTGGTATTAAGAAACCTCTCCAAGTAATCACCAAATAAACTGAAGTCGGTCCCAATGCATCACATCACGTTGTTAACTTCTAATTCCCGATTGATACTAGAGATGTGGAAGACTTATAATCATGATCTAAAAGCAAAGATGTGTAACACACTAAGATGTATAACCATACTAGAAAATTCACCTAGATCACTGATATGTCTCTAATGTATCTATAATTTTTGATTGTTCCATGCTATTATAGTACTAGTAGAACGCCCGTGCGTTGCTATAGGCTACAATGCATATAAATAAATCAAATAAATAATTAAGATCATCTTCAAAGTAAAAGTTCATTTTAGTATATTCGATGCTCGTCCATTACCACATGCCTTTTAGTGTATTGTTGTATTAAACTCGAAGAATTTTTAGCCCCTTTCAAAGACGTTGCCTGAGGACCCTTGTCGATGGATTCTTTTTTAACATCAAAATAATATATTTCCATTTCTCTCATACTCTGTAAAAACAAACATATATAAAAAATACACATTTAGTATTATCACGGGTAGCCCCTCTAGACCTATCAGGCCCTCCCAATAAAACAAGTTAAAATGTCCCTTTGTGGTACATTTCACTTCATGGTGAATACAAGAACAAATGTGCAAATCCTTAGTGTTTTTCCAACAACCGAAGATCCTTATTGTTTTTTTTTACTTTGACCACTTTGTTTGAATTATTACCATATTCTTTACAAGAACTGGAACCAGTAAATAAGGGAGATGATCCCCCAAGACCTCCTAGGCCTTCTCAATAAAAAACGAGCAAGTTCATGGAAGCTGCATTTGCTTCTCACTCATAGTGCATGCATAATCCTCCCCCTGCCAAAGTATGATATCAAGTTCCGGCAATAAGTGACAACCACCCCTGAACTGTGGTACTCTGATGTGTTCTTCATGGCTTGCATAACTTTCATTGAGTCTCTCCACCGCAAGGAGGTGGAAGTCCAATTCTTTTTTACTTCTACCTGCATGAAGCAACAACGAAGCCCCCAAATGAGTCACGAAGAATAGCCCATAGGGCCTCGTTTCCTCCATTAATGTGAAACGAAGTGTCCTTTTTGAGCTTCACACTACTCGATGCATGTCAAGTCCAGTTATGAACTTGGCGTCGATGTGTGATCCTCCCAGAGCAAGGGAGTTTGCAACTATAGTCCTCATGCTCATCGATGATGTTGGGTTCTACCATAGGGCACGTCGACTGCAAATTAAAAATTTCCTACGCGCAGAACATCCAGGAACATGCTAAGGGAGATGGATCACAGATCATTACCACTAGACGCGTAGTGCCGTGCAGCGGAAGCAGAGTTGGGGCAGTGCGTCTCCGGAGTCGTCTCCTCCATGCCGATCTCCCATGTAGCCGATCGGATCCCGCGAACAGGTTCACCGGAGCGGCGCAAGTGCACCGCCTCTAACGGGATCTACGCGTGCAGGAGGAATGTCGTGCGGCGGACTGCTAGTTCCGATCACACAACCGGCGGCATGTGGAGATGGCTAGTTACAACACATGCAAAGCCCTAATGATGGCGCCAAAGCGATAATCCAATGAGTGTGCCGCACCTCCACTGTATATAGGCATCCGTCGTGGGCTAAACACTTGGGCCTCTCACGGACCCTAAAGCCCAAAGTCTGTTCGGTCTGTATCTAGTCCGAGTAGGACCAAGTCTGACTCGTGGAGTCAGATGCAACCTCACAGGTTCCTTCTCTTAAGTGCGCGACCCCTTAGGTTCAAGTCGACTTGGTTGCAGGTCGGATCACCTATGACCTGCACGGTTGGTAGTGGCCTCTAGCAAGGCATGGCAAGCACCAAGCAGACTATGAAGCTATTTAGGCGAACATGTACATCACACTTACATTCCTTTTGCCACACGATATATGTTGTCGGGCACAAGGCGAGATTGTCATCCTTGTGCCAGCCCGACCTATTTCTCATTCTAGTGATGCCGACCGCTATCTGGATTATCTCATAATCCTTGTCGCATGGCCATGCTTATCCTGGTCGGATCACACGAGGGTCCCAGAGTATATCTCTCTTGATCAGAGGGGGAAATTTCATCTTGCTCGACCACATCTCATAGCATGGGTCTGGACAAGCCCGAAACCTAACTTTGTAACTACCAAGTTACGGAGTAGCGTTTGGTCGGCCCAAGGCAAGTCTGTCATCATCCCGAGTACATGCATCAGCTCAGGTCTTAGGACATAGAACATATGTTGCACTAGAGACTCACGAATGACATATCGATGCGTCTCATGGTTGGGTCTGTCCGACTCAGACCTTATCTCGACTCGGATCCGACTACGTCGAATCCGACCAGACCTTTCCAAGTCCATATTATCCGATTAGCATCCAATGCTCCATGGCTAGTGAGACCAAGCCATCCACCATGTCATATGCTAGTCTAGTCCGACATGTGTCCACACATCACTTACGACTACGGACCATTTAGGATGTATCATACTCCCTCTGTTCCTAAATATTTGTCTTTCTAGAGATTTCAACAAGTGACTACATACGAAGCATAATAAGTGGATCTACATTATAAAGTATGTCTACGTACATTCGTATGTTGTAGCCATTTGAAATGTCTAGAAAGACAAATATCTGGGAACGGGGGGAGTACAACACAAGATCTCACAGACAAGTCATGTACTTGCCAACAAGTATCATTGATTACATCCAAGGACTATCTTTTTTCATAAGCACATAGGAAATATCATCATACATGATTGCCTCTAGGGCATATCTCCAACAGATGAGTGTGCAAGGCGGTCCCATTTTTTCATTGACCACACTCCCACCAGGTAAACCAACAGGAAACCATTACAAGATCCTTGTTGTTGATTAGAGCCACTGCTTTTAGTTGCTACCTCATGACAATTATCAAGTCCATCCACACTTACCGAAAGTACCAACAGAAATAAAATGCAATGATATTTGCTTTGTTGGAAATGGCTTGGGGTTAAGATATAACCATTTCTAAATAAATAAATATGGTAATTAGGGGTTCTATTGAGATGAACAACTTTTGCGTTTGTGGATGCATTGGTAATTAGTCAGTAGTTTGTTACTTGAGATGATCAAGTGGATTATTAGTAGTTTCCAATCATAGCTTCAACCTAGATTTTGTATTCGAGAAATTATTAAGAATAAATTTCAAAGAATTGCATATATATATATATATATATATATATATATATATATATATATATATATATATATATATATATATATATATATATATATATATATATATATATATCAAGACAGTTAGGCAAGCGATACATCTCCAACATATCTATAATTTTTTATTGTTCCATGCTATTATGTATTCTGTTTTGGATGTTTTCTATGCATTATTATGCTATTTAATATTATTTTTAGGACTAACCTATTATCCTAGAGCCCAATGCTAGTTTCTGTTTTTTCCTTGTTTTGAGTTTCACAGAAAAGGAATATCAAACCGAGTCGAAATGGAATAAAACTTTACGATGATTTTTCTTGGACCAGAAGACATCTAGAGGACTTGGAGTGCATGTCAGGAAGCCATGAGGCGGCCATAAGGATGGAGGGCGCGCCCACAGGGGTAGGGCGCGCCACCACACTTGTGGGCCCCCCGTGACTCCACCGACCTATTTCTTCCGCCTATAGATTCACATATATTCCAGAAACCCTAGAGGAGGCATCAAAACCATTTTTCCACTGATGTAACTTTCTGTATCCGCGCGATACCATCTGGAGGCCTTTTCTTATACTCTGCCTGTTGGGGAAACTGATCCACCCACGAACACCTATGGGGACGGAGCCCCTTTTCGGTACGGCAGGGGGCGGAGATCGCACGAAGAGCAGATCGAGGCGAGGCACACGAGCAGTTTACCTAGGTTCGGGCCGCACGGATGCTTAAAACCCTACTCCTGCTTTGGTTTGTATTGAGTTCTTGGCTCGGGAGCGCTGAGAGCTATAGTACACTTCAGCAGCTAACGAGATCGAGCGTGGGAGTGTTCGAATGTCTAACCCCCCCCCCCCTCCCTCTACGTTGCGCATGGGCCTCCTTTTATACGCTCAAAGGGGCACCGACAGGTGGCAACGCAGTCGAGGGTAAAACTGGAAAAAGTGTGGTAGTTGGTACAGTGTTTTATACCTAACCCTGACGGCAGGGGACAAGGGCATTAAATGCCTGTCGCCGTCGCCCAAACAGTGCAGAAAGGGCCGTCAGGGGCGCCACGGTTCGCCACGATGGCCACCTTGTCAGCGTCGCTTGCCACCGTGTACCCCTGGCTGCACAGCCTTCCGCCACGTGCGCTTGGAAGGGTCCCAGAGCGGCACGTGGATGGATGTGCTGGAGCGCAGGCACTGAGTGGAAGCTTGCCACGGCAAGCGCCTTGCCGCGGCCGCTATCTTGTCGCTTCCGGGAGCTTGTCGCTCACCGGGCCTTGCCGGGACGCGTGGCGCGTCGCGGCAAGTTTCTTGCGATGCCTGAGTTGGCCTTCCCGGCAAGCTCCTCTTGCCAGGGTCTTGCGCCTTGAGTAGTCTTGTGCCTTGAGTGACCTTCCCGGCAAGCTCCTCTTGCCGGGGTCTTGTGTCCTTGGCTTGGATACTTTGTTCTTGAATGGCTCCAAAGGAAACACGGAGGACCTTGGCGATCACCCGGCAAACCTTGCCGCGGGACGCTGCGACTGCCCGTGCACAAGTTCGGGATACTAAGGGTACCCCTACTTTAGTACACCGACAGGAGCCCCCGGGCCTGGGCCATACACGGTGCCGAGCGCTGTTGGGCCAGTGTGGGGACCCCGACTCATAAGTCGTGATCACCGAATGCACGTGTACAGTGATCCCAGAGATCAATGCTCACTGAACACACATAAGCTGAATAACAAGAGTCTTACATCCTTACATATCGTGTTACACAAATAGGACCATAATGGTCAAGTCTTGAGTATATCATCGCAGTGGAAAATCTTCAAAGACAACTGGGACCCATGCCATCTGCCTTAACCCTACAGGCATTCTGACTGGGAAGCGTCCTAGCTCGCATGCTCGTCACCAAGAAATCTTTATCATAACCTGTTCTCTCCTGCCTGGCCAATAAAATAACCAGTGGCAAGCCAATGAGTACATTGAATGTACTCGCAAGCAACCCAAGTGTGATAACAGAATATTTTATGCAAGGCTCTACTGCTACATTGGTAGTTTTGCGGAAAGCTAGTTTTTCATATGCAAGTTATGATCAACAAGTAACAAGGGCATGCAAGTGTCTGTAACAAGTATCAGGAGGTCACAGACGTCAATATCGAGAAAGAGTTGTAATCAACTCATGTTCAAGCTCATAGTAACTTTCTCACAATCACATCAACAATATTTCTGAATCGTGTTGTTTCCCAGAAACTTATGGACATAGTCTAAGTAGCACCACCCAACTGTCCTTGACCGCGGACACGGCTATTCGAATAGTTTGACACTCTGCAGAGGTTGCACACTTTACCCACAAGATCCGGGGAACTTCCGTGTCATCCACGACCCGCGATACCTCAAGTACCCGGGGTAAGCACCCGATCACTATCTTTCCCTAGACGACACTAACATAGAGTCCACTCGAATGGTAGCAGCCCCGTGCCAAACATTTCACATCTCAAGGTTGTGGAGACTCGCTCCGTATTCATCACATATCACAAGCACGGGGTACCAACGGTGTGTCCGGTGCCCTGTGAAAACAGTCATGGCCACCTATCCAAGCACGACCCCGTCCCGAGAGTGACCTCATGTCACCCCCGTCACTAGTAATGCGGGCACCATGCTAGTATCGACCTAGGTAATCAATAATGCCCTTTCCCATATAAGGGTAGAGTGGTTGCGCATGTTTGGTTGGCACGGTAGTCACACATAAATCTAATCCTTCTCTGTAAACAACACTTCCGTCAAGCATCGGCACACTACTTCTTCACCAAGTAGTGCCCTAGCTCCTCATCAACTCCCAGGGGCATTAGTGGCACCCACTGGGTCATTTGCAAGTATGTCAGACCACACTTGTTTTTCTCAATGCATAACCCCGACCCACTTTGCGTAGCCAACTACCATAGCATACATCTATCTACTCCCACCCACATAACCCTCATAGGAAGGTAGGGTCATGTTTGATGTAAGTTTCAACAGTAAAGTAACAGGGGTAGCAACCAAAGTGGTTTCTACCTCAACATGATTCCGATGCATTGGATAATAAGGTGCTATGAGACATGCATAAAAAGGTTCTTGAACATGGTCAAAGGGCTGCTTGCCTTATTCTTCAGAGTCTTCAAGTCTTCTGGTCCATCTCCGAATACTCCGTTTATTACGTCAACTAACGATGGAAACAATCATAATAAGCAACACAATCAAAGCAACAATAAAAGTGCTCTAAAAATAGAAGTTGGACTTCTCTAGGATACCTCTGGTCATATTAGAAATGACCAAGGTGGTTTCATAGGTGTTGGATCAATAGGTAGTTGGGAACATTTCAATATGATGGAACCAAAGGGTTTATGGATTTGGAAGAAGTATACAGAAATAATTCCTTGAATGATGAGCAAAGGTACCCATCATCAAGTCATGATTTTAGAAGCATCTAGGAGTTGGTTTCAATGGATTTGGAATTGAAATGAATTTCCTAGGATTTTCCAAAGCTGATAAATAGGAAGAAATGGCTCATTATTTGGTGGGGTACAGAAACTATTATTAAAAATGTTCCAAAACTAAGTTTGGACATGACAAGCATCTAGGAACTTTAATCACTGCATTTGGATCAAAAATGAGCTCTCTGTGATTTTCTAAAGTTAATCACAGAAAGTGGAAAATGGGCATTTGATAAATATTTGTGTAGGAAAAGTTTCTGGAATAATGTGCATGTTGCACCATGTGATAGGGCATGATTTTAGAAGCTACCAGAAATTTGAATCATGCAATTTGGAGTTTATATGAATATTTGGGGCATTTTTGAAGTTGGCAGAATAAGAAAAAAGGAAAAGAATAGGGGTTATACCCTTATGCTGCACACTGGGCGGAGGATAGCCGCGCAGAAACTGGGCCGGCCCATGGCTCGGCCGCACGCATAGGAGAAAAGCGGTGACGTCGGAGGCGGCTTTTGGCGATGCGCTTCCGCGCGGGGAAGGCGCGCTGCACCGTTGCCGTTTCCACTTAAAACGGGTGGGCCTGCTGGCCGGGTCGCTGCCAGGTGCCCCCCCCCCC
>LR738710.1:702914609-702968008 GCA_902687465.1 Secale cereale | reverse complement strand
GCAGGGCCTTCTTCCTCCTCCCGCTCCCGCAACAGAGGGGAGGGGAGGCACGGGCAGCGCGACGCCGGCGCCCATCCCCGGCGGCACGGGCCACCCCTGGCCAGGGCGCGGCCACCGGAGGGCTCCCCGGGGAGCGGCGCATCCAGGAGGACCCACGGGGCGGCAGGGGAGGGGCTGGAGCTCCTCCTGCATCGGCCATGGCGGCGGCCTCGGCGGTTGCTGGTGGGGCGAGCACCACGGGGCTCGGGAAGGAGCGGCGAGGGTTGGGGGAGCTTCGTGCTCCAGTGGCCGTCCCCCTCCTGGTGGCCAACATGGACGAGGAAGGCCACAGGGAGAAAACCAGGGAGGATATCGACGGTGGCTCGACGGCCATGGAGGCGCAAGGAGAGCACTAGGGGAAGAGGGAAGATGTCCGGGAGGTGCACGGGAGAGAGGAGGGTCCAGCAGAGGGGAGAGGTGCTCGGGGGGAGGCCTTAAATAGCTGCAGCCACGGTGCATCGTGAGCGACGTCCATGGACGCGCTCGGGCGTGCTCGTGGAGAGAGGAGGAGGGCCGGGGAGGATAGGGCCGACCGTCCTGCAGGTCGTGGACGTCGAGGGCACCTCGGGGGACACGCTCTCTCTGCCCAAGGTTGTCGGAGGCAGCCGATTGGGGGCGGCTACAGTGCGGGAGCGCACTGTAGCGCGCTCCAGAGCACGTCTTTGGCCGGCATGGTCGTGTCTATGCTTTCCAGGCCGTGTCCTCTAGTGTCGAGCAGTGTCCAGGGGGTAGAGGGAGTAGTAAAGAATTGCTCTGTGGTCTTGGATGCCCCTGGGAACCACTGGGATGAGGAGGGAGGTTAAGGAGGAGAAGAAGGTGGCTATCCACAAGGGTAAAAATGGGGTTTTTACCCTCCAATAATTGAGATAAGGCAGAGGAGAGTTACTGGAGGTGGAATAGGACTAGGGGAAGGTGTGGTAAGAACTTGAGGCCATGGAGAAAAGTAAAAGAGGTTCAACCACTTGTTTTGGTAATTGGACAGAAGGTGTTTGATCAGTTTTTGGTCAAGCAAATGACATCCACTTGACATGGGACTTAACAGGATCAAATGTCACATATAATTAGGCCCCTACACCAAATTTGAGCTCATTTGGGCAAAGTGGCCAATGTAACTTTGGTGAACCCTAGAAATGAACAGAAATGGTTTCACCATGTTTGAGTCAAGCAAATCATCTCCCCTTGATGCACCACTTGGTGTAGCATCATCATTTGGGGTTATGAACATGCCCACAAAGTTTGAGGCTCCAGATAAAAAGTTGACAATCTAAAGTTGTTCAAATTTGAATTTGAACAGAAGTGGTTTTGGGGTGATCTGATCAAGTTGCTCTATTCCAAATCTTGTGCCATTTGGTCTAGATGCCTTATTAGGCCATTCTAGCATGTTCACCAAATTTGAGAGCATTTGGACAAGTTTGGCAATGTAGTGTTGCTCAAACTTCAAATATGGACAGAATGGTTTTGAAGGGGTTTGAGGATGTTTCCTTGATCTTCAAGGCATGCGGCTTTGCAAGATCATCCAATATGTCATATGTGACATGATAGAATTTCCCTGGAATTTTTGGAGAATATTTCCTTTGTAAATATTTCAAAAGCTTGAAATACCCAGAAAGGGTTTTGGAAGGAGTTGTCCAATATTTTGAACATGACCATGTGTTGAAACTCTTATATATGGACAATATATGTCCTATGAGTCTCCCTGAATTTTGGCAAACATTTTTGAAGTGATTAAATAATTTTTCCCTTTTAAAGACCATTTCTGGCCTTAAGAAAAAGCTTTTAAATAAAATATAAAAATAACTTTTAAAATTATACTTTTGTGGTTTCTGGGAGTCCTATATCTAATAGGATTCAAATAAACTTTTTCAAAGATTTTTCACACCCTAAATAAGGTACTTGCAGTGCAAACCTCAATTCAGGGGTTTTTGGAAAACTAATTTTAGAAAATACCATTTGGCCAAAATATTTTTATAAGAAAATTCTATACTGGTTTATACACATGGCATGATCATTGGGAAAAGGTTTTGGGTCAAGGAGATGAAGTATAAGAGTTGGAGGATTTATTTGATTTTTAGAGCACTAGCAAACAGCAGACAAAAGTCAAATCAAGCAAAGTCAAAAACACTCAAAAGTTTTTGCAAATCCACATTTTTGACATGAAAATAAGCTTAAGCAATGTGACATGAAAATCAGGGTGTGACAGCCAGGCCCAAAATAGTGCACGGGCACGCGCGGCCTGGTTCTCGCCGTATCTTTCTCCGTATCCGCCGCGCCCTCCCCTAACGGCACGCGTCGATTGCGGTGTCGTGGGAGAGATCGTGGGCGGTTTCTTTAATCGGAAATGCGGAACGTCCGCCCCCTCCCCCCTTATAAGCAGGGGAAACAGGGGCAGTTCGTCCATCCGCCCATTGTTGCTTCAATCCTCGAAAACCTCCGCTGCTCCCCTTCTTCCCAAAGCTTGAAAAAGAGCAGCGCTCCGCCCCCCGTCGCCACCAGCACCACCAGCGCCGTCGACCTCCCTCACCGAATCCGCCATGGCTCCGAAGGGCGAGAAGGGGAAGACCACAAAGTCGGCCGAGGCGCTGCGGCTCGCGACGCTGCGAAAGAAGCGGGCTGTCTTCCGCCCCAAGCTTGCCGCGAGGAAGCTGAGGGAGAACTACTACCTCTTCTGGTCGGGAGAGACGCGGGCGGATCCGCGCACCAAGGTACTCCCAGCCGCTGCTTGCGAAATGTTTCCGAACGGATACGCGTTCTTCGCCTTGTTCTTCTACTGCGGGCTCTGCCCGCCTTTCTCTGAATTCTTCTGTGACATCATGAACACCTACGGGTTCCACCTCCTCGACTTCACCCGCAACGCCGTTCTGACCATGGCAGTTTTCGCACATCTCTGCAAAAACTTTGTTGGAGTCTTCCCCAATGTTGCCCTCTTCCGCCACTACTTCACGCCCCGAGTTGAGAGAGGAGAGCCGTTATCCGGCGGGGTCTCCTGGATCTCGAGGACGCACAAGAAGGAATCTTATCTGGAGGGAGAGCTCCGCGGCAAGTGGGGTGAATGGAGAGCAGACTGGTGCTGGATCGTAGAGGAGAACCCGCAGCCATTCACTGCCCGGCGCCAAGCCCCAGTAGTACGCGGCAACGACTGGAGCGACCTGGCCCCGGAAGACAGTAGACTGAAGATTGCCACTGCCCGAATCCTTCGCCTCAGGCTTGTCGGGCTAACTGTAGGGGTAGTTGGCGCAGACTTTCTTCGCCGCCGCATCGCCCCGCTGCAGGAGAGGAAGAGGCCCGCCTGGGAGTTTGAGAACGCGGCAGATATCATGAGGCTGCGCCCGGGCCTCAACTACAACTTCACTGTCCTCGAGCTTAACGGGGTGCTCCAGGAGCTGTTCAAGTATGACCCCGATCATCCCGAAGTGTTCAGGTTGCCGAGGGGGGTCGTCCCGCTGTGCAATAACTCCGCGCTCAGCCGCATCCGCGCAATGATGCCGCTGTGCGACTCGCACGGGATCGACCCAACTTGGCAAGAGCCTACCGACAAAGCCGTGCACGCATTCTTCGACAACGTGGAAGAAACGCCGATCTGCTCCGACGAGAAGAAGGGCCTCACCCGCGACACCACCGACAAGGAGATGGCGTACATCGCCACCAGGCTGGAAGAGGCGGCGGCAGCCGCGGCCGCGAGCGAGTTCGGATACACCGTGGAGGAGGCAGTGGCAGCTGTGGCGGCAAGCCTTGCCGAGCGAGAGGCATTTCTCAACGCGAGGAAACTTGCCGGGCAAGACGCGGAGCCAAGCGAGCCCGCCGAGCAGGGCGTCGAGTCGAGCGGGCCCGCCGAGCACACGAGCGGCTCGCTGGAGATCGGCTCCTCTTCCTCCTCGTCTTCAGGCAGCTCGTCACCACCAGCAGAGCCTCCAGCTCCACCAAGAAGGCGTCTCCGCAAGGCCGAGGATGTAACGGAGCGGCAGACGGGTCAACAGCCGCCGCGCCGCACGACACGCTCCACCACGGCAAGCACGGTTGCCGCGGGAGCGCCTCGTGCTTCTGCAGCAACTGGAGCGGGGTCTTCTCAGACCACTGCTTCTGCCCCTGCCGCTCCCCACGCCTCGGCGGTAGCCGGAGCGGGGTCGTCTCAGACCACTGCCCCTGCTCCCGCCAAGCGGCCAAGGGAGCCTACTCCTTCGCCTCCTCGCGCCGGGACACGTGAGCCAGACTTCGACTTCTCCGCGCTCACCTCCGACGAGGAGGAAGAAGAGTAAGTCTTTGTCGTTCTTGTATTTCTTCGATTTTCTGTTGTTTTGTCTTGTGTCTCTTTTGCCTCACTCTGAACCTGTTCCTTTTTTCAGAACTCTGGCCCAGAGGGCGGCAAAGAGAGCCAAGGCCCCGGTGATTGTCATCGAGGACGAGCCTACCGCGACGGCAGGGGGTGCGCCTGAGACAAACTTGCCGGACCAGGCAACTGGTCTTCAGAGCAGCCCCCAGCGCAGCCCCCAGCGTAAGTGTATAGTTCACTTTCCGCTGTTAGGTGCGCGGGAGCGTTCTGTCTTTGCTGACATTTGCTTGTTGATTTGTGTAGGAGCAGAGAAGACACACCAGGAGCGCCCGGAGACCGCCCCCATCGTGCCGCCTGCTTCAACCACGCCGCCAAGGGAAAGTTCCCCGGCAAGGGAGAGTTCTCCGCCAAGGGCGGATTCTCCGCCAAGGGCAAGTTCTTCGGCGAGGGACAGCACCAGCGGCCCTCCGCCGGCGGGGACTACAACTACGCCGCCAAGGGAGAGCTCCCCGACGAGGGACAATGCCGAGGAGCTGGCTCGCGCAGGCAATCTTCTTGTTTAAAAACTCCCCTTGGGCTTTTCTTCTTTTGATTCTTCTTTTTTGGATATTTGCTTAACTGTTTTCCTCCCCTTTCCTACCGTCAGATCCATCTGCTGCGGAGCCTATGGAGACGGAGGCTGCGGTTGAGGAGGATACACGCGGCAACACCGGCGACACCGCTGCCACCGAAGGAGCGGCCGGTGCTGACGAGTCCGCCGGCGACGAGGCTGCCAAGGCTGCCGCCGTAGCAGCTGGCGAGGGGCCCGGCGATCGTACTGACGGCACTGAGGCCGCAGGAGCGCCGAACGCTACACCGACCACCGAGCCCTCCGCCGCTGCCGCAGCGCCAAGCTCCGACGAGCTCGAGCCAGGCGCCTACTTGAAGGCCGGCGACGGCGTCTTCATCAAGCTCCCTTGGGCGTCGAGCTCCAGGGCGCCGGTCGAAGGAGAAACCTTTGACGGGGAAGTGCTTGCCTCTGCCGGGCTGACGCTTGTCGACGCGCCGAGCAGCAGCAGTGGCGAGCCCAAAGAGGAGCGGCTGTTGCGGAAGCTGCTCTCGCTCTACCGCGCCCGGCAGGCCAAGCTGGAGTCCCGCGAAGCGCTGGCCGCCAAGGCGGGAATCGACATTGAGAAGCGCGCGGAGGAGCTCTGGGCCCTCAACCAGGCAGCTCTCCGGTCCTTGGCAGAGGAGCGGGAGCAGCTTGCCGAGAGCAGACGGCCTTCTTCCTTGATAAGGCCGAAGTCGAAGAGCAGCAAAGGCTTGCCGCCGAGAAGCTATCCACGCGAGAAGGCGAGCTGGCGCAGCGAAAGGTCAACCTCAACAGCCACGAGGAAGAGCTTGTCGCGCGCGAGCAGTCACTTGGCGGGGCACTCCAGGAGGCAAAGGACGCTGCCGCAGCTGCCGAGACCGCCAAGAAAGAGTTGGAGACAAAGGTGGCGCACTCGAGGCCGATCTCAAGGCGAGAAGCGAAGAGATCGCCGCACTCAAGCTCGAGCGGGAGAAGGACGCCCACAGCCACTCGGAGCTGCAGGTTCGCCTCGTAGAGAAGGGTAAGGAGCTTGCCGCCGCCAAGAACTTCAATGCAGATCTTGAGTTGAAGCTAACCACTTTGACCAAGACGATGGACGGCGCCACGGAGCAGGAGGCGGCCCTGAAGGAGGAGGTCAGGGCTGAGAAGGCGTTGCTGGAGAGTGCTGCCATCACCCAGAACAACTTCAAGGCGACCGTTGAGCACTGGACGGAAGGTCTTGTCAACGTTGTCGCGGATATCGACAGGGAGCTGGCGCAGCTGGGGGCGGAGTATCTTGGGTACTCCTCCGACGAGAACCTCCACCCCAGCGCCAAGCTCACTCTATTCTTCAGAGGCGTGGCGACGGCCCTCCAGCTGCTCCGGGAAAGGATCCCAAAGCAACTGGCGGACGAGTCGCGCAAGCTTTGCGCGGGTGCCCTTCAAAAGGTGCTGATGAAGGTGGTCTTCCGCAACCCTGGCCTCAACCTCACCAACGTCCTCAGGAGCTTGCCGTCGGACGCTGATCTGGAGGCGCTCAAGGCCCTTGTCGCACCCATTGTGGACAAGGTGAGCGGGATCAAGAGGGTCGAGGGCGATCGCGCAGATTAGGGTGCCCATTTTCTTCTTTCCTTGTCGATGTTAATTATGTTATGAAAACAATCTGTTAGAGCTGCGACAAGTTATCTTGTAATATAACTTTATTTTGGGTAGTAATTGCAATGTTATTTCCTTTACTTGACTCCTTTGCTTTGTATGTTTCTGCCCTACGCTTTTAGGGAACTTGCCGGCGCAGGCACCTTAGCCGCGAGCGCTGAGTGCGGAACGTCAGCAGGCCGCTGGCGGTGCCGCTACCGACAAGAAACCTTGTCATAACCAGTTGTGGCACACTTAAGTTGTTGAGCGTGCTCGAAAACAAAGTAAGGGCGCGACACTAGTCGCAGCACACTTAAGTCGTTGAGCGGACTCGAAACAAAGTAAGGGCGCAACTAGCTACGAGTAGGTTCCTCCGCGCACAGGTTTTCCATACAAAGCACGGTCGTTCAAGGAAGATAACTTAAAATTTTAAAAATCTGATTGCTCAAACTTTGGCAACTTAGCTTTTGTGTTGTTTGCTTCCTGGCAAGGCAGAGCTCTCTTGGACGACGGTTGGTCCATACCACTATCTTCTCCTCCCCCCCCCCCAGCAAACTCGTGGGCGAGGGAACCTTTCTTTTCTTGAGAAAAAAGAAAGAAGAGAAAATAACGATACGGAGCCTCATGGCTCATTATAGCTTACCGGGGGTAGGTGCTGCACAAAGTGTCAGATAACACATGCAAAATATAAAAAGCATGAAATGACAAGATGTGCGAGGCACATGAGCATTACTAATGCACGGGGTCTGCGTCCGGCTTTGTACAAAGGATTACATGCAACAGCGGCAAGACTCGTACAAAAGGTGGTTGCCGGAGCGGGTCACGGCAACCGCGCCTTACGGGTAAAACTTGCGAAGATGTTCAATGTTCCAGGAGTTGCTCACCGGAAAGCCATCTTCGGTCTCAAGGCGGACAGCACCGGGCCTAGTGACTCGTTTCACCCGATAAGGGCCTTCCCACTTCGGCGTCAACTTGTTGGGATTCTGGGCGGACTGAACGCGCCGAAGAACAAGGTCGCCTTCCTCGAGACTTCTGGCGTTAACTTTGCGGCTATGGTAGCGACGCAAAGCTTGCTGGTAGCGAGCAGCTTGTACAGCAGCCTAAAGACGGTCTTCCTCAAGGAGCAGCGCGTCATCTTGTCGCAGCTGCTCTTGCTCGAGCTCATCATAAGCGAGCACTCGTGGTGACCCGTATACGAGTTCCGTGGGGAGAACTGCCTCTGCTCCATAGACTAGAGCGAAAGGTGGCTGTCCAGTGGCTCGATTCAGCGTCGTCCTGATCGACCAAAGAACCACTGGCAGCTCCTCGATCCAGTTTCTTCCGCACTTGTGCAGCCTGTCGAAAGTTCTGGTCTTGAGGCCACGCAGCACTTCAGCATTTGCCCTCTCCGCTTGACCGTTGCTTCTCGGGTGAGCAACAGAAGCGAAGCAGACCTTGGCGCCAAGATCTTGGACGTACTGCATGAAGGTGCGGCTCCTGAATTGTGTACCGTTGTCGGTGATGATCCTGTTAGGGATTCCGAAACGGCAAACAATCGACCTGAAGAACTTGACTGCTGACTGTGCTATCACCTTCCTCACTGGCTCCACTTCCGGCCACTTCGTGAACTTGTCGATTGCAACGTACAAGTACTCAAAGCCCCCGGCCGCGCGGGGAAAGGGGCCGAGGATGTCGAGCCCCCAGACCGAAAATGGCCAGGATAAAGGGATCGTCTGGAGAGCTTGAGCTGGCTAGTGTATCTGCTTGGAATGGAACTGGCACGCTTCACACTTGGTTACTTGTGCAGTTGCATCTTGGAGGGCTTCTGGCCAGAAGAAACCTTGCCGGAATGCTTTGCCGGCAAGTGCTCTTGCGCCAATGTGGTGACCACTTATGCCTCCATGTATCTCTGCCAACAGCTTTTGTCCGTCTTCCCGGGGACTACACTTCAATTTCACACCGTTGAGTCTTCTTCTGTACAGTCTATTGTCAACAAACTGGTACATACTTGACTGCCGGGCTACTCTTTCTGCTTCTTCTTGCTCTTCGGGAAGTTCTCCTGTCTGGAGAAAACGGACAATCTGCTGCACCCATGCTGGAGCTTGTGGCTCGACAGCAAGGACTAAAGGCACATCTGCTACTGCGGGAACGTCCGCTTCTACGGCAAGAACCTGCGGCTCAGTCGGAGCTTGACATTCCCCGGCAAGCTTGCCGGAGCAAAACTTGTCGGGAGCGTTTGCTTCTACGGAACGAACCCTAGGGCTTGCCGGAGCAGATTGCTCCTCAGCATTCTTGGTGTTGATCCTGGGGACCTTCTTGGCGGCGGCTTCGGGAAGCTCTGCCGGTAGATAGTCACCAGAAATCAACTTCCTCTTCTTGCTCTGCCCAGTCGATGGTGTTACGGATGGTTGAGTCAGCTTGAGCACAAAGATCCCTGGTTCCACAGGTAACTTAAGTGCGGCGCACTTTGATAGGCCATCAGCGATGTCGTTCTGAGCTCTTGGAACGTGCTCCATCTGTAGGCCATCAAAGTGTTCTTCAAGATTTTTCACTTCATCAACGTAAGCTTCCATCAACGGGCTCTGGTAATTCTTGTTCACTTGGCGGACGACAAGCTGCGAGTCACCCCTGACAATCAGCTTCTTGATCCCAAGGTCTGCCGCGATCCTGAGACCGGCAAGCAAACCTTCATACTCTACAGTATTGTTTGTCGCTTGCTCCTTGGGAAAGTGCATCTGGACTACGTACTTGAGGTGCTCTCCGGTGGGTGCGACAAGCAGCACGCCAGCCCCGGCGCCTTGCAGCGAAAAGGCACCATCAAAGTACATCAGCCACTCTTTGCTTGCTTCCTTGACGGGGATGTTTGTTTCTGGAATCTCTTCGTCTGGTGTTGGCGTCCACTCTGCTATAAACTCTGCCAATGCTCTGCTTTGGATAGTTGAAGTGCTTTCAAACTTGAGGCCAAAGCTTGACAGTTCCAGTGCCCACTCAACAATCCTGCCTGTTGCTTCTGGATTTTGCAGTATCCTCTTCAGCGGAAAGCGAGTGACAACTGTGATCTCATGTGCCTGGAAGTAATGGCGCAGCTTTCTCGAGGCCATGAGAAGGCCGAAAAGCAACTTCTGCACACCAGAGTACCTTGACCTAGCCCCCTGCAGAAGGGAGCTGACAAAGTACACTGGGCGCTGCACCATTTTCTTCCGTACCTCCTCTTGCGCCTGCGCAGATCCATCTTTGTCGGGACCAGAGCTTGTCAGGGAAGCCCCCTGCTTGTCGCTGGATGCGCTTGCCGCGGTTGCTGGCTCGTCGTCTGCCTACCTCTCCGCTACTAACGCAGCACTAACCACTTGATTGGTTGCCGCTAGGTACAGCAGAAACTTCTCTTGTGGCTTAGGTGCGACAAGTATTGGAGTGGAGGACAGGTACCTCTTCAAGTCTTGCAGCGCAGCCTCAGCTTCCGGAGTCCATTTCATTGGACCTGCCTTTTTCAAAATTTTGAAAAACGGCAGGGCGCGCTCAGCTGACTTAGAGATAAACCTACTGAGAGCAGCCACGCAACCGGCAAGTCTTCGCACATCCTTGACGCGCTTGGGTGCTTCAATCTGCTTGATGGCCTTGATCTTGTCGGGATTGGCTTCAATCCCCCTCTGAGACACGAAGAACCCGAGAAGCTTGCCGGAAGGGACTCCAAACACACACTTCTCGGGGTTGAGCTTGAGCTGGATCTTGCGCAGATTCGCAAAGGTCTCTTCTAAATCTTGAACCAGGGTCGCCCTGTCCTTGCTCTTGACCACTATGTCATCCACGTATGCTTCTACATTTCTGTGAATTTGTGGCTCAAAAGCTGTATGGACCACCCTTGCAAATGTTGAACCAGCATTCTTCAAACCAAAAGGCATCCATATGAAACAATACGTGCCACATGGAGTGATGAACGCGGTCTTCTCCTCATCCTCTTCTGCCATGAAGATCTGATGATATCCTGAGTATGCGTCAAGAAATGAAAGCAAATCACATCCGGCCGTGGAGTCAACAATCTGGTCAATGCGCGGCAAGGGAAATGGGTCTTTGGGACAAGCTTTATTCACATCGGTGAAGTCGATACAAAGCCTCCATTTCCCGTTTGCCTTACGCACGACTAGTGGATTGGCCAACCACGTAGGATGGAGCACTCCCCTGACAAGGCCTGCTGCTTCCAACTTCTTGATCTCTTCTGCAATGAATTCTTGGCGCTCCACTGCTTGTTTCCTGACTTTCTGCTTGACGGGCTGTGCGTGAAGACAGACGGCAAGCTTGTGCTCAATCACTTTCCTGGGAACATCGGGGATGTCAGACGGTTGCCATGCAAACACGTCGACGTTCGCCCGCAGGAAAGCAACGAGCGCGCTTTCCTATTTAGGGTCAAGCGTGGCACTGATGGTGAAAGTACCACCAGTGTCGTCCTCCTTGGCGGACACCTTCTTGGTCTCTGGCGGAGCTGCCATCGTCTTCTTACACTTGCCGATGGAGCTCGATGGTGCGTCCTCGACGGTAGCGCAGCACTCCGAAGAGGTGCGCTTGCCGGAGTGGGCCCCAGAATTCTTGCCGGACTTGGTCTTCTTCTTCCCCCCGGGAGCTTCAGCGGCAAGTGTCTTGCGATCTGTTGCGGCTGCTGCTTCCCGGTAGATCTTGTCGGCGTAGATAAGGGCATCCTTCTTGTCACCAGGGACAGAGATGACGCTTATCGGGCCTGGCATCTTCAGCATGTTGTAGGCGTAATGAGAGGTTGCCATGAACTTGGCGAGCGCTGGACGGCCGAGGATTCCATTGTAAGGCAATGGAAAATCGGCAACGTCAAAAGTGACCCTCTCAGTCCTGAAGTTCAGCTCGCCGCCAAACGTCACTGGCTGCATGATCTTCCCCTTCGGCTTGCTCCTTCCCGGATTTATTCCTTGGAATGTGCCGGTCTCTTCGAGCTCGCTGTCAGGGATCTGGAGTTTCTAGAGTACAGTGGAGGAGATCAAGTTCAAGCCGGCCCCTCCGTCAACTAACATCTTAGTGACCTTGAGGTTGCGGATAGTTAGCGAAACCAACATCGGCAAGCACCCGACCGCGGCTGTGCGATCAGGGTGGTCCTCAATATCAAAGATGATAGGCGTGCTGGACCATTTCAGAAGCTTGCGCGATTCGACAGGTGGTTCTGCTGCATTAACTTCCCGCACCCATTGTTTAAGTTGGCGGTGAGAAGCATGCAGAGAAGCACCGCCGTCAACGCACAAGACCTCTGTGGCTTTCTGGAACTCTTGCTCACTGGTCTCAACATCCTCCATGTCTTCATCGTCTTCTTCATCTTCATCCTTGTCGCGGCCGCGGGGAGGTCTGTCTCCTTGCCGCTGCTTGGCCTTGCCGCGGCGTCCTCCCCGGCCGTTGAATGGCCGCTTCTTACCGGATCCTCCATCACCTCCTTGGGCCTTCTCCTTGTCACGCCGCTCGTATTCAGCCTTCTGCTGCTCAACAAGCTGCTCGACCCTCTTGCAGTTCTGGAGGTCGTGGCCTTTGGTGCGGTGGATCTTGCAGTACTGCTTGTCGGTGCCGTCCTACTTGTCGGCGGCCGCCACAGCTTGGCAGTTGGTGCATGCGGCAGTCTCCTTGCCGGAGCCACCAACCTTGGCCTTGTCAGCGGCACCTCCATTGTCGGACTGCTCAACGACTAGCACTTATTTGTTCTTCTTCTTCCTGTTGTTCCGCCGACGGTTTTTCTTTGCCGGGGCAACATCCTCACTGTCAGACCCTCCTGCGCATGTATCCTCTCCGGGGAGTTTCCTCCCCTCCTCAGCGCGTGCACACTTGTCGGCCAGGGCATAAAGCTCACTGACGTCTCTGATCTTGCACATCGCCATCTCCTCCCTCATCATGCGGTTACACACGTTCTGATGGAACGCGCTGATAACCGCGGCAGGGTGGACGTCTGGGATGTTGTGCTGTACGCGGCTGAATCTCTGGATATACATGCACAGGGGTTCTCCTTCCTTCTGGGCGAGCAGGTGAAGGTCACTTTCCTGGCCATGGGGTTTGTGGCCGCCTGTAAAGGCGCCGACAAACTGATGGCACAAGTCTGCCCAGGAGGATATGGAGTTGTCCGGCAAGTGCATGAGCCAGGACCTGACGTTGGGTTTGAGTACCAGAGGGAAGTAGTTGGCAAGGATCTTGTCGTCCCGCCCCCCAGCAGCTTGCACCGCAATGGTGTAGATGCTGAGGAACTCCGACGGATGTGTCTTGCCGTTGTACTTCTCCGGTACGTCTGGCATGAAATTCTTCATGCTGGGCCACTGGACTTGCCGCAGCTCACGAGTGAACGACGGACAACCTACCGCGTACGGCAAGTCGCCTGGTCCCCCTGGCGCATGCATGTCGACAGTGGGCCCAGCGCGCTGGTCGGATTGACGTCGCGCTTCTCTTCGGCGCTCGATGCGGGTACGAGCGTCTTCTTGTTGTCGTTCGTGGAAAACTTGGCGCTGGACGCGACGAGCTTGCGGATCTGATGACGCAGTGGAGTCGTTGTCGATGTTGATCCGGTGAGTGGGCGATTTTGGCCTTCGGGGCGGAGAGTGCACGATGGTTGCACCCCCACCAGTCTTGTCGCCATCGGCCCACGCCTGGCTGACTTGCCGCGGCTGCGATGTGCTCGGTTGCCGCGGAGTGTCGCCGTTGGTGAAGGCGATGAGACTCTGAATGGTGGCCCTCCAGTCGTCGGCCTTGTCTGCCACTGGAGGGAAGTCTAGGAGCAGTTGAGCTCGTGCCAGAGCTTCTGCTGGAGTGGCGGGCAGCGGTGGCGAACGGTGCGAGGAGCGGGATATGCTCGGACTTCTAACTACGTTAGAAGGGGTAGCATCCCGTCCAGGCAACCGTGCCTTGCTCGTGCCAGCATGTTGGCGTGCATGCTGGTCTTGAGCATCCCGAGATCCACCAGCTTGACCTTGGCCCAGCAAACGTATGGTACCGTGGGTACCATGACGCTGCCGGTCCCGCGCCTCCTGAGATGGGCGCGGTGCATGCACGGACGCCGAGGTCTTGGAGTGCGCCCGGTCGTTGTGGGAGTCGACCACGCCGCCGATGGGCAGCGCAGCCTTGTCCTTAGACTTGGCAGCACCGTGAGTTCCCTCGTCGACGTCCGTTCTTCCGTTGGCATCTACCTCGCCAGCCGTTGGCTCCAGCGGTGGTGGGACCGACGCGGACGGACCAGCTGCCTCCGAAGCCTTCTTCTTCGGCGGCATGTTGATGAAGATGATGAGGATCTAGCCCGTGTGAACGCCGGATCAGGTTCACACAACCTCGACGCACCCCCTACCTGGCGCGCCAAAGATGTCGGGGAAACTGATCCACCCATGAACACCTATGGGGACGGAGCCCCTTTTCGGTACAGCAGGGGGCGGAGATCGCACGAAGAGCAGATCGAGGCGAGGCACACGAGCAGTTTACCCAGGTTCGGGCCGCACGGATGCGTAAAACCCTACTCCTGCTTTGGTTTGTATTGAGTTCTTGGCTCGAGAGCGCTGAGAGCTACAGTACACTTCAGCAGCTAACGAGATCGAGCGTGGGAGTGTTCGAATGTCTAACCCCCCTCTACGTTGCGCATGGGCCTCCTTTTATACGCTCAAAGGGGTCACCGACAGGTGGCAACGCAGTCGAGGGTAAAACTGGAAAAAGTGTGGTAGTTGGTACAATGTTTTATACCTAACCCTGACGGTAGGGGACAAGGGCATTAAATGCCCGTCGCCGTCACCCAAACAGTGCAGAAAGGGCCGTCATGGGCGCCACCGTTCGCCACGATGGCCACCTTGTCAGCGCCGCTTGCCACCGTGTACCCCTGGTTGCACAGCCTTCCGCCACGTGCGCCTGGAAGGGTCCCAGAGCGGCACGTGGATGGATGTGCTGGAGCGCGGGCACTGAGTGGAAGCTTGCCGCGGCAAGCGCCTTGCCGCGGCCACTATCTTGTCGCTTCCGGGAGCTTGTCGCTCACCGGGCCTTGCCGGGACGCGTGGCGCGTCGCGGCAAGTTTCTTGCGATGCCTGTGTTGGCCTTCCCGACAAGCTCCTCTTGCCAGGGTCTTGCGCCTTGAGTAGTCTTATGCCTTGAGTGGCCTTCCCGGCAAGCTCCTCTTGCCGGGGTCTTGTGTCCTTGGCTTGGATACTTTGTTCTTGAATGGCTCCAAAGGAAACACGGAGGACCTTGGCGATCACCCGGCAAACCTTGCCGCGGGACGCTGCGACTGCCCGTGCACAAGTTCGGGATACTAAGGGTACCCCTACTTTAGTACACCGACACTGCCGAAGGGGGATTCGACCACAGAGGGCATCTAAATCAACCCTATTGCCCTTTCAATGAAGCGTGAGTAGTTTACCACAGACCTACGGGTCCATAGCTAGTAGCTAGATTGCTTCTTCTCTCTCTCTCTTTCATTCTCAGTACCATGTTCTCCTCGATGTTCTTGGAGATCTATCTGATGTAATCTTCTTTTGCAGTGTGTTTGTCGAGATCCGATAAATTGTGGATTTATGATCAGCTTATCTATGAATATTATTTGAATCTTCTCTGAATTCTTATATGCATGATTTGATATCTTAGTAATTCTCTTTGAACTATCGGTTTGGTTTGGCCAACTAGATTGGCTTTTCTTGCAATGGGAGAAGTGCTTTGTTTTGGGTTCAATATTGTGGTGCTTTCACACAGTGACAGAAGGGGACGAGACATGTATTGTATTGTTTCCATCAAGGATAACGAGATGGGGTTTTCATCATATTGCTTGAGTTAATTCCGCTACATCATGTCATCTTACTTAATGTGTTACTCTATTCTTTGTGAACTTGATACTCTAGATTTAGAATCGTTTCGGTCGATGTGTGGAGTAATAGTAGTAGACGCAGGCAGGAGTCAGTCTACTTGATACGGACGTGATGCATATATTCATGATCATTACCTTAGATATTGTCATAATTATGCGCTCTTCTATCAATTGCTCGACAGTAATTTGTTTACCCACCGTAATATTTGCTATCTTGAGTTTGCTCACATGATTTTTTCATAGCATACAGTACAAAGCACTGATTGCCCGACAGTAGACCTACTTAAGTTTGCTCACATGATTTTTTTCATAGCATACAGTGCAAAGTAGTGATTGGCTGGTTATGTGTAGATGTAAGACATTGTTGGATGCATACTACTCTAAATATTCGAATGCCCACAATGGAACAAATCTGTTAATTCAATGTTATCCAACAATGTTTTGACCATTATCAATATGTACTTGATAACGAACACATATCTATGAGATTATCTCCAAATAAGGCACTTGCTTTCCTTCTAACATAAAAGAGCAAAGAGGCTTGACTCGCATATGAACCTTGAAGAATTTTAAAGTATAGAGATTCATTTCTTATCGTGCTTGCTTGATATGCCATAGTAAAAGTAAAATGATCGTGTACATTGTGATTAAATTATATAATCTGCTTCCCTCAAAAAATAAATCAATATACTCTCCCACATATCATTTCATAGCATTATGAACTTAAATTAGTGCTTTTACTGATGCTTACCATTCTAGACCACAAGGAAATCCTACATTGTTGAAGCAATCGATGAACCTTGCAACACGAGCATCGAAACATAAATAAATGGAAAATAAAAATGTAGAGGAAATATTTCACGGAAAAGAGAAGTATCGAATTTGAATCTAGTTCACCATCTTGCTAGCACATATGCTACAATAGGAAATACTTCAGAACTGTAACTTGGCAAGCTGTCATTTTTTAACATCATATGCTATTACGATGAACTGCAAAAGGTGAAACAAATGGATGTCCTTATCTTTAGAACCTACACTTGATAAAGTATATATGGTATATCCAGATAATCATACATTTAACTGATCTTCAGGGATGCATAAGTGTAGGATCGAAGAAGTAGGTCTAGAGGGGGGGGTGATTAGACTACTTGACAAGATAAAAATTCTGCCTTTTGGATGTGCAAAGTTTTAGGCAGTTTTGCAATGAAGATCAAGTCAAGTAACACACTACACATGCAATTCTAGAGTATGGGCAGCGGAAAGTAAATTGCATATATAGTAAATGAAAGTGGAGAAGATCAAACGCAGTTTGGTGACACGGAGATTTTTGTCGTGGTTCCGATAGGTGGTGCTATCGTACATCCACGTTGATGGAGACTTCAACCCACGGAGGGTAACGGCTGCGCGAGTCCACGGAGGGCTCCACCCACGAAGGGTCCACGAAGAAGCAACCTTGTCTATTCCATCACGGCCTACGCCCACGGAGGACTAGCCTTACTCGGGGTAGATCTTCACGAAGTAGGCGATCTCCTTGCCCTTACAAACTTCTTGGTTCAACTCCACATCACGACGGAGGCTCCCAAGCGACACCTAACCAATCTAGGAGGCACCACCCCCCAAAAGGTAATAGACGGTGTTGATGATGATGAACTCCTTGCTCTTGTGCTTCAAGTGATAAACTCCCCAACACTCAACTCTCCTCACTGATATGGTTGTGGTGGAAGAAAGATTTGAGTGGAAAGCAACTTGGGAAGGCTAGAGATCAAGTTTCATATGGTAGGAATGGAATGGCTTGATCTCAACACAAGGGTAGGTGGTTCACTTCTCAGAAAGTGTATGGTAGAAGTGGTGGTACTTTCTGATGGCTCTCCTCACGAATGAAGAGGGGGTGGAGGGGTATATATAGCCTCCACACAAAATCCAACCGTTACACACACATTTGACCAATCTCGGTGAGACCGAAGTGAAACTCGGTCAGACCGAAAGTTCAAATATAGTGAACGTTGGGATTTTCGGTGGGACCGAAAATACCATCTCGGTGGGACCGAAAGTGTATCTGATATGAACGTTGGAGATTTCGGTGAGACCGAGAAAGAAAACTCGGTTGGACCGATTTGAGAAAGAGCAGGAACATGCCAGAATCGGTTAGACCGATAATGCAATCTCGGTGAGACCGATTTGACCCAAGACAGAACCTGGCCATTTCGGTAAGACCGAAAATGCAAACTCGGATATTCCGAAATGATGTGAAATGGTTACAGAAGGTTGGCAGTTCAGTTTCGGTGAGACCGATCTCAAACTCGGTAAGACCGATTTTTCTAGGGTTTTGGAATATGGCAGAAGTGGTTCATCTCGGTGGGACTGAGTTGGAAGAATCGGTTTGTCCGAGATTACTTATGAGTGTGTTTGGTAGTGAAAGGTGCTGATAGTTGAAGGAGCTAAATCACTAAGCACTTGAGCAACCAGATCATCAACACAACCTCATCCCCTTTTAATAGTATTGGCTTTTCCTATGGACTCAATGTGATCTTTGATCACTAAACCAAAAATGGAGTCTTGAGCTTTTGCCAATGCTTGCCTTAGCATTTGAGGGGTCCACTTCTTCAGTCATCTTGCCATACCAATGTGATTGGATTTCCTGAAACATACTTGATAAAAGCATTAGTCCAACCACAAAGTATGTTGTCATTAATTACCAAAACCACCCAGGGAGCAAATGTGCTTTCAATCTCCCCCTTTTTGGTAATTGATGGCAACACACAGAAATTATACTAAACAAGACATCAAAGCTTATTGAAAGAAAGACAGAATTATCATGAAAGCTTTGACAAGCATGTAGTACACAGGCTCCCCCTACAAGTGTGCAAGATTTTCATAGATTATGGTTTTGGACTACCACAAGCACACAAGAGAGATAAGCAAGATGTGCTACATGCAGCTTGGCTATATGCATCAGAGCAGAAGAAAAGGAATTGAGTGATAATGCATATGTGCATGGTGATTTCTTGCAAACAAGTATTTACAAGCAAGTCACCATCATGCACATTCTGCAAGATGCATATACTTACCTTGAGGTTCCTTGACATTGTACCTGAAGGGATAAACTTGAGAAAACAAGGTTAGATAACACAAGAGTATTCCTTCAACCAACTGCAAGAACATCAAGAGTACCAAGCCAGGGAGGACATGTATAAAGAGTGTCTCATATTTGAGCACAGGCTTGAATCAGCAAACATGTCTCCGAAGCTAAAAGATTTTCAATGAACTCTGAGAGATTTTGCTTTTCATAGGATATCAATTGTGAAGATTCCTCTAAGTCTTCTCCCCTTAAGCTAAAAGATTCCATGAGATACTGTAGGATCGAAAGTAGGTCTAGAGGGGGGGTGATTAGACTACTTGACAATATAAAAAATCTGCCTTTATATCATGCAAAGTTTTTGGCAGTTTCACAAACAAGATCAGTTCAAGTAACACCCTACACATGCAATTCTAGAGTTTATGCAGCGGAAAGTAAATTGCACATGTAAAAGAGAGGTGGAGAAGATCAAACGCAGTTTGGTGACACGGAGATTTTTGTCGTGGTTCCGATAGGTGGTGCTATCGTACATCCACGTTGATGGAGACTTCAACCCACGGAGGGTAACGGCTGCGCGAGTCCACGGAGGGCTCCACCCACGAAGGGTCCACGAAGAAGCAACCTTGTCTATTCCATCACGGCCTACGCCCACGGAGGACTAGCCTTACTCGGGGTAGATCTTCACGAAGTAGGCGATCTCCTTGCCCTTACAAACTTCTTGGTTCAACTCCACATCCCGACGGAGGCTCCCAAGCGACACCTAACCAATCTAGGAGGCACCACCCCCCAAAAGGTAATAGACGGTGTTGATGGTGATGAACTCCTTGCTCTTGTGCTTCAAGTGATAAACTCCCCAACACTCAACTCTCCTCACTGATATGGCTGTGGTGGAAGAAAGATTTGAGTGGAAAGCAACTTGGGAAGGCTAGAGATCAAGTTTCATATGGTAGGAATGGAATGGCTTGATCTCAACACAAGGGTAGGTGGTTCACTTCTCAGAAAGTGTGTGGTAGAAGTGGTGGTACTTTCTGATGGCTCTCCTCACGAATGAGGAGGGGGTGGAGGGGTATATATAGCCTCCACACAAAATCCAACCGTTACACACACATTTGACCAATCTCGGTCAGACCGAAGTGAAAACTCGGTTAGACCGAAAGTTCAAATATAGTGAACGTTGGGATTTTCGGTGGGACCGAAAATACCATCTCGGTGGGACCGAAAGTGCATCTGATATGAACGTTGGAGATTTCGGTGAGACCGAGAAATAAAACTCGGTTGGACCGATTTGAGAAAGAGTAGGAACATGCCAAAATCGGTTTGACCGAAAATGAATTATCGGTGCGACCGATTTGAGTCAAGGCAGAACCTTGCCCAATTCGGTGAGACCGATAATGCAAACTCGGAAATTCCGAAATGATGTGAAGTGGTTACAGAAGGTTGGCAGTTCAGTTTCGGTGTGACCGATCTCAAACTCGGTAAGACCGATTTTTCTAGGGTTTGGAATATGGCAGAAGTGGTTCATCTCGGTGGGACTGAGTTGAAAGAATCGGTTTGACCGAGATGTTAGGGTTTGGAATATGGCAGAAGTGGTTCATCTCGGTGGGACTGAGTTGAAAGAATCGGTTTGACCGAGATTACTTATGGGTGTGTGTTAAGTAGTGAATAGTGCTGATAGTTGAAGGAGCTAAATCACTAAGCACTTGAGCAACCAGATCATCAACACAACCTCATCCCCTTTTAATAGTATTGGCTTTTCCTATGGACTCAATGTGATCTTTGATCACTAAACCAAAAATAGAGTCTTGAGCTTTTGCCAATGCTTGCCTTAGCATTTGAGGGGTCCACTTCTTTAGTCATCTTGCCATACCAATGTGATTGGGTTTCCTGAAACATACTTGATAAAAGCATTAGTCCAACCACAAAGTATGTTGTCATTAATTACCAAAACCACCCAGGGAGCAAATGTGCTTTCAATAAGCAGTAGTAAGAGACAACCTGGAGAATTGAAACATCTTAGTGGCCATCAAGTGTGTCAACCTCACGATCCCCATGTCTCTTAAAGTAATAAATTTTCAGGAAGTGCCCTGGTGGGGAAAAAGATGACAAATCCAAAATGGCTGGCAATTTAGTGGCATTAGTCTTTGTCAAACTCAAGGTAGCAGTACTATCATTATCAAGTTAATATGCAAAATCACTATAGTCGGTACCCTTGACATAGGTTGTAGGGAAAGTGTTTATGTGAAATCATTATCGTTCCTCCTTTTTTGTTCATAAATTCATATATGGCAATGTCCTTTTTTATGAATATGCAAAAGCCTTGCATATCATTCCATTGACAGGAGAGGGTGAAAATACAGGGTTTAGTTGTTACAGGATATGTGTCGCAACAACCAAAGGCCGCCTACAAGCATGTGCACATGGATGGCATGAGTAAGCTGCCTCGACGCATGGATCTCTATGGAAGTGCCTCCCACGATGTACCAGGACTATGTCTCCGTGATGATGATCTTGAGGCCTTTGGCACTAGCACATGTGCACAAGCGGGCCTCCTCCTGAATTGTTTGTATGGCGCGTGTGACAGATGGTTGGTGACTATCGAATAGGTAACTATGCTTAAAGTAAAGTGCCTAAGCTATAAGTCAAATTACATGAATTGGTACCTAGAAGAACTCTGCCCTGTATTATACAACCTAAGTACCAGATTGACACCTAAGAAATGGATATCCAGCGTCCACATTTCCCTATCTGTAGTAGAACATAAAACTGAATCAAATCGAAGGTCCTCGTGCATTGCAACGGGATGACAAAATAGACACATGGATATACTTTGATAAAATAGAGCATCATGCATAATGTAGCATATACATTTTGCACACAACTTTATTTGAAACAAAAAATAATCGTGGAAATTGCTAAGCAACTGGCTATGTCCTGAATATACTGAAATTGACTTTACTGGATTTATGACTTCAAGGTGGGTAGGATCTGCATGTTGATCCAACATAGGAAAATTCATTACCCCTAATATTTGATAGAGACAAAGGCACCGACACATGATCATGGCAAAGCAAAATCCATTTTTATCACCAAAAAGAAATGAAAAACCAAGTTATTGGTGATTCCTTTCTCTGTAGTCCTAGACCACTACTGCTTGTATTGTGTGGATAATAGCGAACTTACATAGAACAAGAACGATTTATAATTTGGAAGTATACGATATAACATGGAAACCAGTATTCTCTCAAAATATGTAGCAATCAATGGAAAGAAGTAAAAGCTAATCTCCTAACACTACAATATTCTCAGGTATATATTCTTAAGAATAGGGGCCATATTACTATGTCAGGTACAAAATTGACAAAGACAATGGTACTGCTAGGAGCCTAGTATCAATTTTGAAGATGCGGCAGCAAGACAAGTTGTGCCATTTGAAGATGAGTATAACCATGGAAAATTAGGTCAACATGTTCTGATGGTAATAAAACCAGGGACACCTGAATTAGTACTACAATTATGTTAATGTCAAATTCTTTAGTTTTGTTCCTATAAAAGATGCCCACTGTAACTATGTTTCAGTTCTTCATCACTCCTTCCACTTTCATGAAAAGGGAAAGGAATAGGGCAGTATTAACAAAGGGGGTATCTTACTAGAGAAATAACAATGAATATCTTAGACTTTTCTCTGTAGTTCCGAACCACTACTTGTATTATGTGGATAATAGGTAACTTACATACAATAAGAACGCTTTATAATTTGGAAGTATACGATATAACGTGGACAACAATGTTCTCTCAAAATTTGTAGCAATCAATGGAAAGAAGTAAAAGCTAATCTCCTAACACTACAATATTCTCAGTTATGTATTCTTAAGAATAGGGGTCATCTTACTATGGCACGTACAAAATTTACAAAGACAATGATACTGCTAGTAGCCTAGTATCGAATTTTGGTGGAATTGGTTCTGCTTTTTTATAGTAGCCAAACCAATCCAGAAGACCGGCAACCACATGGGCAGGAAAATTCTTGTGCACATCCCCTGATCCTAGTGTAACCCAACTGACGAGCATGAACATACATATCCGGCTGATTGCATTACCTAGAACGCACATAGTCGGCGTTCTGGCCAGAGAGTTGCTCTGACATGTCGCTGAATACGTGATTGGCGCCCCAACCACACAGACCTGTCCCTACGCTACATGAATAGAGCAGCACATGAGAAACTAGAGGGTGAAGGAACCATGAGGAGGCCAATAGAGGTCACAAAGGTTGCATGGTAGTGGCGCTAGATAGCAGTTAATGACGATGACTGCGTAGACATCCACGGAGCCGGCAGGGTTGTGTGTTGTAGTAGAAGATGAATTCTCTAACATTTCTCTTTACTTTTCAGAATCATCTACGGCAATAATGTTGAAATAGTTAGCATAAATAAATTAGGGATACTAAAAACATGACGAGATGATTAGTTAAACCATTACCGCTCATTCTCACCTTCCCGACCCATAACAATCAAGCTTAAAAAATATGACCTGACCATGGACCAAGACAAAGACAAAATGGCCAAAAAGTCTATAAATAGAACTGCAGCAACATGATTGTGTACCAACAAAAGTTACATGGCAGTGTGATGGTAATGTGCATTCAACCCAGTTTTTTTATAGGCCACTTGCAATTGGACAAGGATTCAGATTAGCACCTGATCGGCACCAATGCAACCGATGCGGGGACAAGCTTGGACTCTTCGACGACGACAACAAAGTGGCTATCGGTGTCAAAACCGGTAGATCTTGGGTAGGGGGTCCCAAAATGTGTGTCTGAGGATCGATGGTAACATGAGACAGGGGACACGATGTTTACCCAGGTTCAGGCCCTCTCGATCGAGGTAATACCCTACTTCCGGATTGATTGATCTTGATGAATATAGGTTACAAGAGTTGATCCACCTCGAGATCGTAACGGCTAAACCCTAGAAGTCTAGCCTATGTGATTGCTATGATTATGTCATTGTCTCTACGGACTAAACCCTCCGGTTTATATGTGCACCGGAGGGACCTAGGGTTTGTACATGATCACCTTGCAGAGGAAGGAAAGTATTACACCCGGACTCTAAACTTTCTATTTTACACATGGGAGTCCTATCCGGATACGAGAGATAACCTTCATCGATAATCTTCATGGCCCACCAGTCCGGCCCATAATGAATGATCTGGTCACCTGAGGACCCCTTAATCAAGGACTCCCTCAGTAGCCCCTGAACCAGTCTTCCATGACGACGAGTTCGGCTGACGCACTGTCTTCGGCATTGCAAGGCGGGTTCCTCTTCCTGAACATATTGAAGAAATTTTCCCTACAAAAGGTACTGTGTCCGGCTCTGCATGGTTAGTACAACCCTTAGCCTCGAAGGCAAGGTATCAAAAAACGGATACTGTGTCTTTACTGACAACCTTCAGCGAAGTGTCACGTCTATCCATTTTAATACACATCGAACCGTTTTCTTGGCCCTGGTTTTGCGTTTCGAGGTATAGCTTCATTGGCACGTCTTTATCAAAATAGAGATCGTGCCCGCTTATTACGGGATCCTTATCAATATGATGTGAGCATCTTGACCGCGCCTTACGCACGACCTTGTTGGGAACCGGCGAGGTTTACGGCTAGAGTGGGGGCGTTTTAACATTCACCACTTATAGAAAGACCCAAAGTTTTACCCTTTATCCCCACGCTCTCCTCAAGCCCTAGCTCTCCAATCTCCACAGCCCCCAGCGCCCACTTCTCTTGCACCCTCAATCCTCAACTCCTCTGCCACCGCTGCCGTCTCCAGCAATAGCTGGCTCCGGCTCCAAAGACAAGTGAGAGGCATCCTCGATCACAGAGAAGACCGTGAAGAGCCTCCAGAGTGCGGGTTATCTTGCCGATGATGTGGCGCACCGAGTCCCTCAGAAGGACCAAGTGATCCTCGTCCCTAAGGCGGGTGAGAGGGTTGTATTCCTCTCGCACTTCATTCGGGGGCTGGGATTTCCTCTCCACCCCTTTGTATGGGGTCTTCTATTTTTCTACGGGTTAGATTTCCATGATCTAGCCTCAAATTCAATTCTTCATATATCCGCTTTCATAGTGGTATGTGAAGCATTCCTCCGAGTCCCCCCACACTTCAGCCTTTGGCTCAAAACCTTCAATCTGAAGCCGAAGGTGGTCTACGGGCAACATGCTGAGTGCAAAGGTGCTATGATAAGAAAACTCCCTAACGCCACTTGGCCAAAGGGGGAGTTCGTGGAGACGAACAAGATTTGGTAGCAGGAGTGGTTTTATATCACCGAGCCGCGCGAAACCAAGTGGGCGGCAGCTCCTGCATTCAGATTTGGACCCCTAGAGAGGCTAACCTCCGGGACCGACAAGGGTCCGAATTGGGGGTCTCAGGCAGAGGTACTGGCGCTCCAAAGCCATATCACCGGCATGATCTCCTAGGGCACCCAGCTCACAAACGTGGTCCAGGTAATGCTCGCTCGCCTCGTCCTTCCCTGCCAACGTCGGGACTCCTATCTGTGGGAGTTCAATCCGGAAAGATCCCGGCCCTTGAAGCACCTCTTCGGCACTATGCATGAAGACATCTAGTAGCACCTTTTCAAGGCCCAGAAGGGGTGGCCAGCGGAGACTGAGGATAGGGGCTTCATTATTGTGCTCCCCGCATCAGAGGTAATTGAGATTTCTGCCGAATATATAATCCTTCCCTGCTTTAATTATAGCAGGAGTTGGAGTTTTTGCGTTCTACCCAGGCCTGGACAAAAAAGGAGGAGTGGATTAAGTGTCCGGCTCCCCTACCATAAGACCCGGAGACGCCTCGGTGACGGCGATGTTAGTCCTGACGCCGTACAAGGCGCCGGAGAAGAAGGCCAATGTAACGCCCAAGATGCGACTATATCTCCTACGTGTCGAGCCACGACTTAGAGGCATAATCGCATTTTGGTATGATCGCAAGAAGGTTATCTTCACACATTCCCATGTACAAGAACAAAGGGGAAAAACATAGTTGGCTTACAATCGCCACTTCACACAATGCATAAATAGTCATACATTCATCCAAGTACAAACATGATCCGACTACGGACAAATCCAAATGAAAAGAAGATAACCACCCACTATGCCCGATCGGCCCTAGTAGGAACCACTACTGATCGTCTGGAAACGTCGCGTACATACGCCCACGTTCCTCGTCGAACTCCCACTTGAGTTCCTGGCCATCAACTGAATCGTACTCGGTTGTACCTGCACCTGTGTTTGTAGTAAACTGTGAATCACAAGGACTGAGTAATCCCATTCCCGGGTATCAAAACTATCAAAGCCTTTGGGTAAGGAGAAAGTGTTTAAGTGGCTGCTGCAAGCACTAAGCGTAGATGAGGTGGCTAGCTTACGTATCATCAGAGCCAGAAGAGAAGTGAAAGCCATCGGTCGTGAACTAAATCATGATCACTAGATGATCCTGTCTACCTACGAGTCATCCATAACCCAGCCGTGTTCTCTTCCCGAACTCCCTCGAAAAGAGACCATCACGACTACTCACACGGTAGTGTATTATGTTTGAGATTTTGTGTCAAGTTATCTACAATCGGATATTAACAAATTCCAATCCGCCACATAACCGCGGGCACGGCTTTCGAAAGATCATAACCCTGTAGAGGTGTTCCTACTTAGCCCATCACAAGCTATCGCGATCAACAGAGGTTAAAACCCCTTATCTTAGGGACTACCCGATCAGACTCGGAATCTCGGTGTACAAGATATTTCGACAATGGTAAAACAAGTCCAGCAAGACCTCCCGACGTGCCGACACCCTGATAGGAGCCGCGCGTATCTCGTCTCAGGCCACGATCGGATTGGCTAAGTTTCCGTCTGGCACACCTATTGGTGGCCCCTGCTACTTCCATTTTGGACCAACACTCGTGAGGAGCACTGGCCCGGGTTGTTAATTAAGTCCTCGGGGTAGCTAGTCCCTATGCAAATTTTAGTTGTTATTAGGCAAATGGTAAAACCAAGGTTGGGCCTTGCTGGAGGAGTTTTATTCAAAGCGAACTATCAAGGGGTCCCCATATACCCAACCGCGTTAGGAACGCAAAATCAAGGAACATAACACCGGTTATCGGTTCTTAAGGCGGCATGAGTGGAACAAAACACCGAGCAAAAGGCCAAGCCTTTCACCCATTGCCAAGTATATAAGGTGCATTAATGTAAATGATAGATATTGTGTTATTCCCAAGAAACCCAATCCACATGGAGCAAACTTCATCTTCACCTGCAACTAGCAACGCTATAAGAGGGGCTTGAGCAAAAGCGTAACTTAGCCAAACAACGGTTTGCTAGGTGGGTAGTTAGAGGTTTCATGGCAAAGTGGGGGCTGACATGCAAAAAGATAGGTATCGTGATAAGCAATAGAGCGAGGCATCTAGCATGGCAACAATAGAGGTGATATCAAGGAATGGTCTTCTTGCCTGGTAAGTCTTCGGTGTTATTGGGACCTGGCTCTTCGTAATCGTACTCAGCGGTTGTCTCGACCTCAGACTCGAACTCGTCTCCCGGTGCTACCCAACATAAACAAGCATCCAAATAAACACACTTGACAAGACAAGAACACATGTTATGCAAGAGAAATGCAAGTATGATGCTACAGGGCTACCGGTAAGAAAGGAGATGAAGCTGGGAAGGACATGTGAAGACATGATGTATGTGGTCAAGATCTTGGCAAACCAAGCATGCCACTGTATAGATTGAAAGATTTCGGTCGAAATCGATATAAAGATCATTGGAATCGTATGCACGGTTTGCAAATGGCAGGCAAAACAAGATGTAATGCAAAACTAAAGTTAACAGCAACATGGCATCTATGGAGCAAGATTTAAATATGCTACAGCACCCAAACATGATGGAAAAGGGCATGGATGTGAAGTAGACATGATTCTAAACAAGTATGAACTTAGAGCACACCCAAAAACTTACTGGAACACAATTAAACAAGCATGGCAAGATTCAATAAGTTAACAGATTTTCGGACTTAGTGAAAATTACTGGACATGCAACCAGGAACGATATGTTGCTGCCTTTGGAGGAACACAACAGCAAGCAAAACAAGTATAACAAGCATGAAAATTACATGAGCATGAAGAAGACATAATATACTTCCAATTCATCCAAAGAAACAATTCATTCCATGCAAGGGTTGCTTAACATGAGCTTTGCCAAAATGAATATTCTGTTAATAGGTTGACAGTTTAGATTTCAAGCATTTTGAGAGCAAGATAACAACAAGATACAGCAAGGCATATATGCAAACAAAGGCATGGATTGATAGACAAAAACATGGAGATCAAGACATGCTCACTAGTTATTCCAAAACATGCATAGAAAAGATTGTGGCATCAAGTTTACATGGCAACATGTTATAACAGATTCCAGACTTAGTAGTTATTTCACTAAGTGTAAAAACAGCAACATTGACATGGAATGTTTACAAGATTGTTCAAGTCACCACAGAGCATATCATGGAAAACCAAATGCACCACTTCAAAGATAACATGAATATGATCCTAAAACATGTTGACATGTGGCTCAAAATAAAATCACACAAAATGCTATGAAAAAGACAAAACATCAAGTTATAACAATTTCAGCAACTTAACAGCAAAAAGCACTTTTGTAACAGGGATAACCATGGCATAATGCAACCTATCATGTATGCAAATGCATCCATCATGAAGAGCATCACAAGACAAACATTTTGACATATCATACACTCCATTTGGACCAACATGCACAAAGATACAACCTCACAAACATGCTAACATATTGTTAACAGACAACTAGTACTGAAACAACAACATCACATAGCAGTTTGGCAATGAATATTAAGACATCTAGATGAACCCTAACATGCATGCAAATGATACCAACATGTACAACACTCTGAGATGAACAAATCCATATATCATACATGCAAAACAGAGCTACGAGCACGACATGGCAAAGAGGGCATCATAACGTGAGGATTTCCGGACTTAGTGGAAATATACCCTCTGAAAAGTCAATGGGACGGAGCCGTGCGGGGCGAGGAGATATGGGGCGGATGCGGTGTGTTTGGATCGGTTAAGTGGTGGATCTGATCCCACCTAGATCGGATCCACCGGAGCGAAGGAAGACGACGAGGAGGCCGGCCAGAGGAGCTCGCCGGAGTTGGGGAAGACGGCGAGGCGGCGGCGGCCGGAGGCGTGGAGTCCGGACGGAGGCGTGGGGCGGCGGCCGGGCGGCGCGGGCGGCGGTGTGGAGATCCGGCGGCGGGGACGCGGGCGCCGGCGGCGGGGACGCGTGCGAGGCCGCGGCGGCCGGCGTGGAGGCGGGTCGCGGCGTGCGGGCGTTGGGGCGAGAACGGTGGCTCGCGGGCCGGAGGGCCGGCTATGGGCCCCAGCGGGCCTGTGGCGGCGCGAGGAGGAGAAAGGCCGGCGGGGCGACACGTGGTGAGGCGGGATTGGTTGGGGCACGGCGGCGGACATGTCCGGCGTGGTCTGGACGCGTCCGACGCGGTGGGAGGAGCGGATCTAGGGTTTTTTACCCGAAAAAATGGATGTGTGGGGCGGTTTTATAGGTAGAGGGAGCTAGGGGAGTCCAAATGAGGTGCGGTTTTTGCCCACACAATTGTGATCCAATGACCGAGAGCATGGAGGGGGTTTGGATGGGCTAGTGGGATGTTGTGGAGGGGTGTTGGGCCAAAAGAGAGAGGCTTCCGGTGGTTAACGCGGTTAACCGTTGGGGCATCAAATGACCTCCAAATGGAACAAAATTTGACAGGTGGTCTACCAGTGATATACCAAGATCACTCGACAACTCTCGGCCCATTCCGAGGATGTTTTTATCCCACTCATGAAACAAGGCTAGAGAGGTGCAACGGGTGCCGTGTGAGAGAGTTGGAATCCGAAACGGACAACGGAGAGGGTGGAGACGATGCAACTACACACGGATGCAAGTGAGACTATGCCAATGCGATGCACATGATGGAAATGACATAACGATATGCAACACACGCTTAAAGCAAAAACGCAGAAACCCAAAATGAAGGAGGAGCCTAGAATGGAATTGATTAAGTCAACGATGAATATATTGCCATAAATGGAATTGTTATATCTGGGGCGTTACAGCCAAGAAGAAGGACAAGGAGGTCAAGAGCGACCCCCGCCCTACCGGCCCTGCGGACACAAGGTCCGAGGAAACGGGCTCCCAACTCTCTCCCGAAGAAGAAGAGGAGGACGAAGAAGAAGACTCCCCCGTACTGGCCAAGGGGAGGAAAAGAGCGGCCCCTGCTGACGCAGGCACGACCATGCCGAGGAAGAAGCTAATTCTTCCTGTTAGTTCGGACTCATCATCCGAACATAGCTATCGGGTTCAGCCCAGGATCAAGCCACTGTCCGAATCGTAAGTATTTAAATTACTTATATTCGGATATTTTTCCTTTGCAGCATCTAATATTTGATTTATCTTTATATAGCCCTCCACACGACATCCCCGTGGCTTCACTGTCCTCGGGGAATTCTCTAGCGTCCGGAGAGACGGAGAGCGATACGCCTCCGCAGGGCTCGTCGCCCGTGGTGGGGGATACCGAGGTATCCTCTCTACAAGCTCCCCCTGTTCCAGCAGGTGGGAGTGGAGCAGACGAAAGAACAGCCGAGGTCAATCCCTCGGCCGTGATCTACCATGAGGGAGCGATCCCCATGGTGTCCAAAGACGGGGGGCAAAACAATCCGGGGCCCCGCCGAACACTGTTCGAGAGTCCAGTGCGGCTCCGGAATCAAGGGACCAGCCCCCGTAATGGGGGAGGGAGCAACTGCTCCTGCGGCGCCTACCGTCAATCCGGAGGCGCCGATCTCTCTGGAAAGAGCACTGCTTCCATCCTAGAAGAACACCGCACTCTCATGAGTGTCATCATGGAGAAAATTCAGTCCGTCAAAGACGGACTGAACGAAGCTTTCAGCAGCCTATTAATAGGCTTTGGGGCATGCAACGTAATGTTTCTTCAAAGATAACTTTTTTATTTTAGATATATATATACATATATATATATATATATATATATATATATATATATATATATATATATATATATATATATATATATATATATATATATATATATATATATGTATATATATATATAGACACTAGTCCCTGATGCTTTGTTTGTTTCTGAACGGAATCAGACAAATCATCCATGTTATAGCAAATGATAGAGCTGAACTATGAATTTTGTGCTTTGAGCAGGCTTCGCTAGTTGCGGCATCTGCCCGAGCCACAGAGATTTCCGAGTTAAATCGGAAACTTAAACTAGCTGATGAAGATCTCGACCGCGTCAACAACCGTTTTGATGAAACGCAATGTATGCGGGTTTAGGAAATCTGAATTCTGTCACGCTATATGTGAGAATGTGAGCTAACTTATGTTATATGTTCTCGTGAAATAGCTGACGCAGCTACGGTCGAGGTTCTGAAGGGCGAGCTTGCGGCGGCCAAGGAAGAGACCAGAGCGAGCAAAGCAGCCGCTGATAAAGCGGCTGCCGACCTAGAGGCTGAAAAGGCCCAACGTCAGCAGCACGAGGCTCAGGTGACCGAAGTCGAGGTTGAGCTTCAAGATGCAATTCGCAAGTGTGACGCATTGGAGAAGTCGAATTCGGACCAAGCGGTCGAACTCACTACGGCAGTTAATGCTACCAAGGAGGCGCGGACTGAATCACGTAGTGCTTAGGAGGAGATAAAACAAGCGCGTCAAATAGTAGCTGATAAGGTTTTTCTCTTGCAGATCATCTTCGGAGGTCAGGGGTATCTTGGGTTGACACGATTGTGGATTTCTCCGGGCGTGTTTGCGGATCTCCCGAGGAGCATCGCCGACACCGCCCAATACTTCCGAGCTCAGGAGGGGAACAGTACGGAAAAGCTGTTTTGGTCGCAGTTCCTTGCACCCAACCATCCGGTGCCCCTCAATGACCAAATGAAGCAGTTGGTCGAGCTGCACAACATGGCGAGTTTGGCCATGAAGGACTTGATAGTCCGGCTATGGCCCGTCGATCCGATCCTGAGTAGTTACTTCGGATTGGTGAAGAGGCTCGTCGAAGCGAGTCCGCGGGTCGGCGCTATTAAGTGCTCTGCCTGCATAGAGGGTGCTCGGATGGCCTTTGCCCGTATGAAGGTGCATTGGCCGAAGATGAAGGCCGCGGAAATAGCCACTGCTGGCCCTCTAGAAGGCAAGGATCACCGCCGACCGGAAAGGTACTTTGGCGACGTCCTAGAAGGAGCCCGTCTTGTAGAGGGCCATTGCTCAAAGGATATAATCTTTGAGTGATTTGTATTCGGGTTGTGAGGACTAAGCCAATGTGTCGATGTATATAAATTTTGCGCTTCTATATTTGTGAGCGACTTCTTCCTCCTGTGCGGCTGTTTATTTAAATCTAAAAGTTTCCAGCCGTTGGCTTCAGCCCCCATGTAAATATTACAGGGGTGTTCGGTAACACGCAGGAACAATCTTTATCCAACATCTTGATCCGTATAGGAGGTGTTTGCGTAGCGAACCAGGCAATCAGACTATGTGGCTTTATCGCTTTCACTTAGCCATAAGAGCTTGACTAGTGGGGCTAAGTACTAGCCCCTGGTGCGTTCCAGGCCTTTCGAATTATAGTGCCTTTCTGACGCAGCTGGGCGAAGACCAGCCCCTTGTATAACACGGAGTGGATCGCTATCGAACATAGTATAACACTAGGTCACCGAATCGCTTGACCAGCTCTCGCCTCATCATGACAGTCGGTTTTTGGCTTTCTCTACTGAGGTACTTGACCGGACGAACCATAAGTAAAATCGAGTAGTTCTTCCTTTACTACCTTAGCCGAACAATGCGAAACGTAAGGTAGCAAGCAGAGGAGCCGGGCAACCCAACTATTCACCAAAGACATGATTCGGAGCCAATGCATATAATGCAATATCCGGGACGCCGAACAGTTCCCTATAGGTGTTCAGACTTTTTGTAGGCGTGCCAGGCTGAGTACAACCCCTAGTATTAAGTCCAGGTATTAGGGCATATGCGGCGATCTGACTTCGGGGTGGAGAATACAGGTGGTAAAAATAGACAACGGTCCAAACAAATTGGAACCAAACTGCTTCTTTTATATCTCGTTTAATACAGCCAGCCGTGAGGTTACAGATAACGCCGATAATAGCCTTGCGCATTTGACATGCCAACAAATAAAAGAGAAAAAGAAAAGAAAAGAGATAAAAAGTTTACACAGAGCCCAAATCTAAGAGAAAGAAATTTCAACAAGTGGCCCTGCTGCACGTTTGCGCCTTTTTCTCCTTGATAGTGTGTCCTTGAGAAGGAGAATTATAATGGCCGCCTGTAAGAAAGCAAGAAGAACATGATTCTGGAAAAGAGTACCCCGTACGGCTGTAAACAATGCAGGTTTTTAAATGAACCTGAAAAAGAAGATGTATTTTAGAGTCCAAATAGGGTCAAGACGAACTATGGACTAATGATATGATGTGTGCCCCTCGCGCGGCCCAAGGTATTTTAAGGGCATAATTGTGTATGCGAGGTACGTAAGATACTACCTTATGGGGCAGTCGACGGGGGCACAACTGCTAATCGAGCTCAGGTTCTTCTGAGCTGCCAAATTCCAGTGCGGATCGGGCACGTTTAGCCGTGCCCGTGGTCTTGACGACTGATGACCTATTCGGCCTGAATAAGCCGCTTTGGACCTCGACCGCTAGGGACGAAGTGTATTCCTCCGTACGGAGGGAACGCTCCATGTTTTCATTGACCGTGATAACGCCACGTGGTCCAGGCATTTTGATCTTTAGGTAGGCATAATGTGGGACTGCATTAAAGCGGGCGAAGGCCGTTCTTCCAAGTAGTGCATGATAGCCACTTCGGAATGGAGCGATGTCGAAGATTAACTCTTCGGTTTGGAAGTTATTGGGGGAGCCTAATACGACTTCCAATGTTAATGAACCCATGCAGCGGGCTTCTATGCCTGGAATCACTCCTTTAAAGGTAGTGCTGATGGGCTTAATTCTTGACATGTCGACCCCCGTCTTGCGGACAGTGTCTTGGTATATCAGATTGAGACTGCTGCCGCCGTCCATGAGGACTCGAGTAAGATGGTATCCGTCTATTATGGGGTCGAGCACTAAGGCCACCGAACCTCCGTGACGGATACTTGTTGGATGATCCCTGCAATCAAAAGTGATCGGGCAAGCCGACCATGGGTTGTACTTGGGGCGACAGGCTCGACGGCGTATACGTCCCGGAGTGCGCGCTTGCGCTCCCTCTTGGGGATGTGGGTGACGTAAATCATGTTCATAGTTTTTACCTCCGATGGAAAAATTTTCTACCCCCTGTGTTCGGCTGGCGAGGTTCATCCTCGTCTTCGCTCTGGGGTCATTTTCCCTTGTGTTCGGCATTTAGCTTGTTGGCCTGCTTGAAGATCCAACAGCTACGGTTGGTTTGATTTGCAGGTTTTTCAGGGGTGCCATGGATCTGGCAGGACCTGTCCAGTATCTTGTCCAAGCTGGATGGACTATCCCTGTTGCCTTTAAATGTCTTCTTCCATTGACCGGGCCTGGAGCCACTGAATCCGGGTTTATCGTTGTATCCTCTCTGTTTCCAATGTTGTTTCGACGCTTATTTTTATTGCACCGAGGATTGCCATTGCCATCCCTGACTTCAGACGTGCCAGGGTCGCTGGTACTGTTGCTGCTACGAGCCAGCCAACTGTCCTCGCCCGTGCAAAAGCGGGTCATGAGTGTGGTAAAGGCTGCCATTGTTCTCGGCTTCTCCCGGTCGAGGTGTCTAGCCAACCATTCGTCCTTGACGCTGTGTTTGAATGCCGCTAAGGCTTCGGCGTCCGGACAGTTTTCTGGGAGCCGCTAAGGCTAAGCCATATAATGCAGCAACCCGGGGAGTCAGCCCGTAAGCTTAGGCGATTCCAAAGCTTACGGGCTGACTCCCCGGGTTGCTAGATTATATGGCTAAAATCATCAGCATCTGGGGGCCGGACATAAGTCCCTTGAAAGTTGGCCAGAAAAGCATCCTCAAGTTCTTCCCAGCTTCCGATAGAGTTTTCTGGGAGGATGTTTAACCAGTGCCGAGCTGGCCCTTTTAGCTTGAGAGGCAAATATTTAATGGCATGGAGATCATCTCCCCGAGCCATGTGTATGTGAAGAATAAAGTCTTCTATCCATACAGCTGGATCGGTTGTTCCATCGTACGCCTCGATGTTTACGGGTTTAAACCCTTCTTGAAATTCATGATCCATGACCTCATCGGTGAAGCACAGAGGGTGTGGGGCACCCCTGTATTTTGCGATTTCATGGCGTAGTTCGGATGGTATTGGTGTTCGGTGTTGACTTCGAACTGGGATGTGACTGGTCTGTTTGGCTTGATAGCCACCGCCCCGTGTGTGTGTATGTTCCCTTGGTCCGTAGATTGATCTAGTCTAGCCAACCTTTTTATTCAGGTCCTGGCGTAGGTCGTACTTATGGGCATGAGTCGTTGTATCCTCGCCTTTACGATGAGGAGGTGCGGGCTTGTGTACAGTGTTACTGGCCGCTTTGTCCCGTCCACGGGGTGGTCGGTCAGGTTGATCGGACGGATCATACTTTGGCAGAATTGGCACTGGGGCCTCGTCGTCGAATCGGGGCAGCAGTTTGCGCTTAGGATAGCTCTTTGCCTGGACTTTAGAGGCGTATCATTCTTCGGCGTCTAGCACATCGTTCCATCTGTTGTTGAGCATATCCTGTTTGGCTCTAAGCCGCCACCGCTGCTTCTTCAGGATCCTTGCGGTAGCAATACTTGTTGTTGGAAACGCTTTTGCTCGAGCGGTTCTTCTGGGATGATGTATTCTTTGCCTCCCAGACTGATGTCCTCTTTGGAGACAGGCTGATAACTAGTATCATCCGCACCCCTGTGATCGGCCAGCGCTTCCTTTGGGTTGTGTTCGCCATCTTCCTGCTCGTCCTGCCCTATCGCTGGTTCTACAGGGTCCTCGGCTTGTTTCGGATCGTCATCGTCTTCAGTGACAGTGTTGCTCTCCTTTCCTTTATGGGATCTAGATCGTCGCTTCTGAGGCCGGCGTTTGGGAGGTTCGTCGATAGGCTTGTCCTGTTCTGGATTGCTATCATCGTCGCCCTCCTCTTCGTTAGGTGTGTCCACCATGTATACATCATATGTAGAAGTAGCCGTCCATCGCCCAGTTGCGGGTGGGTTTGTATTTAGATCGGCTTCGGCATCATGGTCCATCCCGTCGATGTCTTCGGAAGCGTAATCTAATAGGTCGGTTAAGTCCTCGACTATGGCTACCAAGTGGGTGGTGGGTGGGAAGCGAAATTCCCTGTCCTCGGCCCCTAGTTCGAGCTGGGCATAATGCGGCTGGGAGTCCTCCGCTAGCGAGAGAGATTTTAGTAAGTCCAGCATTTCGTCCAGAGGCGAGTGCCGGACACGTGTTCGGATATCTTCAGGGTTGAGTTCGAGCCCGAAAGACGCAGATCCTCAAGGTTCGGAACTCATAGACGGAGACGAGTCCGGAGTTCCGGTAAGGGGAGTCCCGCTCAAGGTCGGGCCTGTGTGCGGCTCAAGCACCGCTGAGTTTGCGACTTCTGTGGTGGGGTTGATCTTCCCATCCTCGGATGAAGTGGTCTGCTCCGGAGCTAAAACTAGATCCGTCACACGTGTTACCCCCTATACGGGGCCCGATGATAGATCTAGGTCATGTTCATCGTGGTGGCAGGGAGCAGCTGCCATGGGTGCGAATCCATCGAAGATCAATTCTCTGTGGATGTCTGCAATGTAGCTTAGGCTTCCAAACCTGATCTGATGACCAGGGGCATAGCTGTCAACCTGCTCGAGGTGGCCTTCAGTGTTGGCACGAAGCACGAAGCCACCGAACACGAAGATCTGTCCGGGGAGGAAAACTCCCTCGATGGTCGTGTCATCGTTGGTGACGAAGCAAGCCATTGATCCTTCCGCCGATGACACAGTGGAACTCTCAATGAAAGCACCAATGTCGGTGTCAAAACCGGCAGATCTCGGGTAGGGGGTCCCGAACTGTGCGTCTGAGGATCGATGGTAACAGGAGACAGGGGACGCGATGTTTACCCAGGTTCAGGCCCTCTCGATCGAGGTAATACCCTACTTCCTGCTTGATTGATCTTGATGAATACAGGTTACCAGAGTTGATCTACCTCGAGATCGTAATGGCTAAACCCTAGAAGTCTAGGCTATGTGATTGCTATGATTTTGTCATTGTCTCTATGGACTAAACCCTCTGGTTTATATATGCACCGGAGGGACCTAGGGTTTGTACATGATCACCTTGCAGAGGAAGGAAGGTATTACACCCGGACTCTAAACTTGCTATTTTACACATGGGGAGTCCTATCCGGATACTGGAGACATCCTTTATCGATAATCTTCATGGCCCACCAGTCCGGCCCATAATGAATGATCCGGTCACCTGAGGACCCCTTAATACAGGACTCCCTCAGTGGCCGGCGGCACCCTTGGTCATCTTCTCGTGGAAAAGAAAGCCAATCCTGCTCGTGGCCCTTGACGAGGTTGAGCTTTGAACCGTCCACGCCAGCGTTGTCGTTCTTATCTCATAGTTAAAAAAGAGGTAATGTACCGCACCACCAGGCAAGTAGTCAGAATCAACTTTCACACTTCATAGGGTTAGATATAGTAGACTAAATTAATTATGCAGGGTTTGTGTACACATTAGTAACAAAATCAGTAATCAATAAGGCATAGTTAGGCAAATCCACACACTGGAAAAACATTATTAATGCAATGTGAAATAAGAGAGGGATGGAACATAGAATACCTATTCATCGTATGGTAAGAGAAGATGTGGCAGTAAAACAAGTTGTGCCATTTGAAGATGAGTGTAACCATGGACAATCAGGTCAACATGTTTTGATGGTAACAAAACCAGGGACACCTGAATTAGTACTCCCTCCATTTTTGTATACAAGGCCACAAACTCATATTACAGGTACCAAGATAAAAATTAATATGTATTGTACAAGCCAGTTTGTTTTCTCGTTTACCGGGTTAATTAATAGGGTGCATGCACATTAGAGAAAATTGAGTGGTGGTGAGAGAAAAAGTAGGTGAGTGTGTCATTATCATCCACTACATGCATGCTAATAATTAAGCCATGGGTTACTAGTACGAGGAAACAACATTAATATTTGCCTCGATTACCGTTGGTGGCCTTGTATTGATGCAAAACGTATTTTTCATAGTGGCCTTGTATACAAAAATGGAGGAAGTACTAAAATTATATTAGTATCAAATTATTCAGTTCTTCATGAAAAAGGGGAAGGGAATAGGTTATACCAGGCCAGAATGATTAAAATGGCAATTGATCTAACACAAATTCATGTGTAGCTAAATCTGTAATGTTCATGTGACCGAATGTGAACAAATTACACGGAAGAAAACAACAGTACGTACGCCAGATATTAAAAACTAACTGTAAGCAGCACATCATGAACATTGTGATTGAAATCAAAGAAAAAAATCTAAAACCGTTTGATGCAAATCAAAATCTTGTCAGCATCTTGACACCAGTCTAAGATCCATGCAATTTGGCCATTGCAGCTCCTAGCAATATGTAGCTTCTTAGCAGCCTCACCAACCCTCTCAATCATAGTTGCTTCAATATTCATATGCACGTCCTCACTGTCCATTATGGCATTATCCCTCTCCCGAGTATGTCGCAGTGGAGTTTAAGCAATTGAATCGACACACTATGGGATAAATATTAAAAGAAAAAACACACTGAAGTAAACATACCGGATGTCACGGCGGCTTCTTGTCCACATGAAGCGCATCCACTCCTTCTATGTTCCTCCCTGCCATCAAGAGGAAGGGCCCTCCATGTTTTGCCTCCTCTCCACCCTCGCATATGCCGTACTTAGATGGGAACAGAGGAGGAAGTAGACCCAATGGTGAACGTCCACAGATGCAGGGGAGGGGTGCCTCATCGTCGGAGGCCGTAGATGGCAGAGGAGGTAATAGCACCCCAGGTACCCTAACTTGCACAGAATGTGATGGTTTAGTCCCAAACTTGTAAAACTTGACTTCATCATACCCCAACTTGCACCTCATGTGATGATTTAGTCCCAAGCCAATCACAGCTCGACAATTGGCAGCCAGGTGGCTGGACGGGTCAGCGCACGCACTTTTGTAGAAACCCCCCTGCTGTTTCCTTTAATCAACCCGCAGTACAGCACAGCACCTGAATTAATTATGTCTGAATCTTGAGTTAACTACAAATTCTAGCCACTAAATCAAGCTCACGTAAGCGACCAACTAGCCCCCTACGCCACGCTATCTTCTCCATCGTCGTGTTCAGTTCGTGCCTGCGTTTTAGCTGATGGATCTCATAATACATAGGATATTGTAGGTGACTCGGGACTTGACCGTGCCACGCCACCGGGAACGAGCAAACCAACAGAGCGCAGGAGCCCACACGCGTAGCAGCAACTTGCATCGTTTGAGATCACGCGACCATGCTTGGAGTGGCTAGCTAGCTGGCTAGCTAGCCTCGCCTCGGGCCCTCGGCGCACCCACACCAGCTGCTGCGCCGGCGCCGGCGGCTCGGAGGGACACGTCGGCCGAGGTGACTGGGCTCGGCCGGGGCGGGTCGGCGGCGCCGTCGCGCGGCGGCGAGAAGAGGGCCGGGAGGTACTCGTCGGTGTGGCACGCGAAGGTGGAGCGGCTGAAGTGCCTCACCAGCCTCTGCCTGACCTGCAAACACCAACGGCTCACGGCGTCAGTGAACAAATCACATCCATGCATGCATCGATGGCACGGAGGAGTCTCGTGCGTGCACGTTCGTTAATTACCTGCATGCAGGCCGCGCCGATGTTGATGATCTTGCCGCTGCCGAGCGAGCGGTGCCAGCCGCGGCCGTGCATTGGGGTAGTGCAGCCCGCGCGCCGCCTCCGCCGTCGTGAAGTTGACGAAGGCGTACCCCTTGTTGCTGCAGCGCTGCCTGCTATATTTGCACGTCGCAACACAAGAATGAAGACCGTGACCCTGGAGTTTCTCAACTGCTGGAAAATTCATTCAAGCTAGCTAGAAGACCAGACTAAAGTTGTGCATGCTTTCATCGGCCGTTTATTTCCCTGACTTGCTTTGGTTGTTTGTTTTCTAGAGTTTTTACAGATGTAAATGAACAACTTACCATTTTGTCTATTACTATCACCAAAGCACGGCAAACAAGTAGGTACGTACTCTGCCAAACTGTGTCTCGCCAAAAGAAGAAGTACTTTGTGAAACTACGGTACTACCTCCATTCCCTTATACAAGACCACTTCATATTTCTATGTCTAACTTTGAACATTAATTTCACGAACAAAAAGTGAGTCATATACCACAAAAAATATTTCATTAGATGCACATTTGAAAGAACTTCCGATGATATGTTTTTTATGACATATAATCCACATTTTGTTGAGCAAAATTACAAGTCAAAGTTTGACACGAAAAACGGAGTGGCCTTGTATAAGGGAATGGAGGGAGTACTTATTTTTCTGACTTTCATTTGCCTCTGTTACACCACGCGAAGGACGATGTGCAGAAGAGAAAAAGAAGAGGATTAACGATGGCTTTCGTCCATTTGATGATAGTGCGACTAGTCTGTTCCGCTACGGCACAGGAAAAAATGCAGGCAAGAAATCACCTTGTCAAGCCGTGAGAGAAGAGCGAACATGAGATGAATCACCTGAAATCCATGGGCACGTAGAGGAAATCGTACGCGGCGGTCACCGAGGCGGTCGCGCCGCCTGTTCATGCGGGTGCAGTGGTCGTCCAGCAGCTTCATCACCGAGGCACGGCTGCATGCGACGGCGCACAACAAAACGCGAAAGATCCATATGCTAAAACGCAGGCACGAACTGAACACAACGATGGAGAAGATAGCGTGGCGTAGGGGGCTAGCTGGTCGCTTATGTGAGCTTGATTTAGTGGCTAGAATTTGTAGTTAACTGAAGATTCAGACAGAATTAATTTAGGTGCTGTGCTGTACTGCGGGTTGATTAATGGAAACAGCAGGGGGGTTTCTACAAAAGTGCGTGCGCTGACCGGTCCAGCCACCTGGCTGCCAATTGTCGAGCTGTGATTGGCTTGGGACTAAATCATCACATGAGGTGCAAGTTGGGGTATGGTGAAGTCAAGTTTTGCAAGTTTGGGACTAAATCATCACATTCTGTGCAAGTTAGGGTACCTGGGGTGCTATTACCTCATGGCAGAGAGGGACGAGACTTGCCTGCTCCCTTCGTGTGTGCCCATCCGTGCTCCCGCATACGTGGCTTGATTTGATTGGAACAAAATTAGGCCCGGCCCCACCCCCTTAAAATCAGGGGGGGTGATGATTAGATTAGAAAGGAAAAAGAGAAAATAACAGCCGTAGGATGAAGTGGGAGCACGGATGGGAGCATGGGGAGGGAGCAGGCAAGTTTTGTCCGGCAGAGAGTAGCGATTCAGGCGTGCATGGCGGGCATGCGGCGTGACGGCGATAGCTGACATCGGCGTTCGTGGTTTGACTGCAATGACGTGGGGGGAAAAGGAAAGGCGTGAGTAAGTTTCTGTCTCGGGTGGGGATGTAAAGGAGAGATGCTCATGTGGTGAGGGGGCGAGACACCGGCGGCAGCGTATGGATCGAGTTCACTCTAGAGGCCTCGATCCTTGATGCGAGCGCGATGGCAAGGGGTTCGGCGGCTCTAGGGGTTATCGGTGGCGAACGGACATAGCACAAGGATCGAGGGCGGCGGCGAAGGGATATCCTCTGGCGGGGTTCTCGCTCGAGGCCTCGCTCGTGCGTGCGAGTCGTGGAACTTTTTTTGTTGTTTTTTCATAGGTATTTTTCGTCCGATTTTTTTGGCATGCGAGCAAACTACGTGGTGGCATCGCTTCCTACTAGTGTGCTTTTGGTTTGGTTGGTTTTTTGGGGATCTGGGAGGTGGGAGGAGATACAAAAATAAACCAAGCAAAGGGTGGGAGGTGGGACGAAAAATAACCGTGGAACGGAGACTACCAACTGCTTCATTAGGAGTAGAGATCAATCTTGGATGTTTTATATGCAACTATGTACCATGTTTTGTGACTAACCTATTAACACGGTGCCAACTGCCAGTCGCTATTTTTTTGCTTGTTTTTGGTTTTCCAAGAAATCAGTACCAAATGAAGTCCAAATGCCACGAAACTTTTTGACGATTTTTTTCGTACAAGAGAAACCCTAGAAGCATCGGGGGAAGATCAGAAGGAAAATGAGTAGACGACAAGGCACTAGGGCGCGCCTTGGGGGCACCCTAGTACCTTGTCGGTCACTCGGGGTTCCATCTGACCTAATTCCTCCATCAATTCTCTAAAATCAGGAAACCAACAAAGAGTCACCCAAAATACTTTTTCTGCCGTCTCAAGTTTCTAATCTTTCGTGATCCCATCTAGAGGCCCTTTCCGCTACTCTGCCGGAGGGGAATCGATCACGAAGGGCTTCTTCTTCATCCTTGCTACCTTCCTATGATGTGTGAGTAGTTTACCACACACCTACGGGTCCATAGCTAGTAGCTAGATAACTTCTTTTGTGTATTTGATCTTCAATACACAATTCTTCTCAATGTTCTTGGAGATCTATTAGATGTAATCTTGTTTTGTGGTGTGTTTGTTGGGATCCGATGAATTGTGGGTTTATGATCAGATTATTCATGAATATTATTTGAGCATTTTTGAATTCTTATATGCATGATTATTACATCTTTTTATTTCTCTCTGATATATCGGTTTGGTTTGGTCAACTAGATTGATTTATCTTGCAATGGGAGAGGTGCTTTATAATGGGTTCAATCCTGCGGTGCTCTATATCCCAATGACAGAAATGGACAAGACACATATTTGTATTGTTGCTATTAAGGGGAACACAACAGAGTTTATTCATATTGATTGAGTTTACTTTGTCTACATCATGTCATCTTGCTTAAGGCGTTACTCTGTTTCTTATGACCTTAATACTCTAGTGAAAACTATGGCCCCCTGAGTCTACCTTTATCATATATTAAATTCCAAAATACCTTACTATAATTTATTTATCTTTATTTATTTTGTGTATTATTTATCTATCTACCATTATTTGATTTGATCCTTGCAAATAACCGCCAAGGGGGTTGACAACCTCCTTGATTGTGTTGGGTGCAAGTACTTGCTCTTTTGTATGTAGGTGTTGTTCACAAGGTTTGACGCGGTTATCCTACTGGATTGATAACCTTTGTTCTTAATTGAGGGAATTATTTATCTCTACTATACCGCATCATCCTCTCCTCTTCGAGGAAATCCCAACGCAGCTCACAAGTAGCGGGAAGAATTTCTGGCGCCGTCGCCGGGGAGATATCACCAAAACCTATCAAATACATTCGCATAAACTATCATGTACTTGTATTTACTTTCATTTTCCATTTGCCTCTCGTATTCACCCCCCACACACACTTCTAAAATGTTTTCGCAAAAACACAAAAATATTTTCGTTTGCTTTTTCGTGTGTTTGCTTGGTTACTTGCTTGAAGTTGCTATCATGTCTCAAGAAAATACTAGGTTGTGTGACTTTTCCAATACTAACGATGATGATTTCATTAGTAAACCAATTGCTCCTCCCGCCACTAGTGCGGAGTCATGTGATACTGATGTTGCTTTGCTAAATCTTGTTATGAAATAACAATTTTTTGGTAGTCCTAATGAAGATGATGCATCCCATCTTAATACTTTCGTTGAATTGTGTGATATGAAAAATAAAAAAGATGTGGATAATGATATTGTCAAATTAAAATTATTTCCGTTCGCACTACGAGATCGCGATAAAACTTGGTTTTCATCCTTTCCACGAAATAGTATTGATTATTGGGATAAGTGCAAGGATGCTTTTATTACCTAGTACTTTCCTCCCGCGAAAATTGTTTCTCTAAGAAATAAGATTATGAATTTTAAGCATCTATGAACATGTTGCACAATCTTGGAAGAGAATGAAATTAATGATAAGAAATTGCCTCACTCATGGTTTAAACTTATGGATGGTCATCCAAAAAAATTATGCATGACTGAACTTTGTTTGTAGAAATCTTTTGGATTCCGCCCCGGGTAGTACTTTTATGGAAATCACATTGGGAGAAGCTACAAAATTGCTTGATAATATTATGACAAATTATTCTCAGTGGCATACTGAAAGAACCTCAACTAGTAAAAAGATAAATTATGTTGAAGAAATTAATACTTTGAGTGATAAGATGGATACTCTTATGAAATTGGTTTCTAGTAAAAGTTCTCATATTGATGCTAATTATGTGCCATTGTATAGTTCGACTGAGCAAAATAATTATGCCATTGATGTGAATTTTATTGCTAGAAATAATTTCAACAACAACGCCTATAGAGGTAATTTCAATCCTAGTCCATTTCCTGGAATTTCCTATAATAAATATGGCAATTCTTAGAGTAATTTATATATCAAGAATAATATAATCCCCTCTCATCTTGAGAACAAAAGAGAAATTTATTTTAAAAATTAGAGTTGGCACATACAAATTTACTTGGAACGGCATGGAAATACCGCATATAGGTAGGTATGGTGGACTCATTTGGCACAACTTGGGTTTAAGGGATTGGATTCACATGCAATATTCACGCTTAGTACAAAAAGATGCTAGCAAATAGATTGAGAAGTGACCAGCCATGAAACGAAAACTATCATGAACAAGCATTTAACATAACTAAAACTAAATAATGCATTTAATATAACTTCATTGCATAACTATTGACTTGACGTACATGCATAGGGAATCATAAATCTTAACACCAATATTCTTACTAAAGCATAATTACTCACCAACATGACACTATCTCCATATCGCAAAATTATTGCAAGGAATCAAGTTTAATATCCAATGAGCTTCATGAAAGTTTTTATTATATCCCTCTTGAATATCTATCACTTTGGGACCAAATTCATATTTAAAGCATATTGCCATCACAAATAACAAGCTCTCAAACAAATTTAAGTGAAGTACGCGAGCATAAAATATTTCTTCAAAATTTTCATTACTCAAAATAATATAAGTGAAGCATGAGAGGATTTCTTAAAAAATTCTACCACCTCTCAAAATGATATAAGTGAAGCACTGATACGTCCAAAACGTATCTATAATTTATGCTTGCTCCATGCCTCTTTTGGGTGATATTGCTATGATATTTATACACTTCCATACACTTTTGATCATATTTGGACTAACCTATTAACTCAGTGCACCCCAGTGCCAGTTTTTGTTTTCGGCTGTTTTTGTATTTCAGGTTTTCACGTTACGAGAACTGCCAGGAAAAATCCAGAAAAATTATATAAAAAATCAGCGTTCCAGAACCTACCGTGCGCCCGAAGGACAGCCGGGGGGGCACGAGGGCTCCAGGCGCCCTGGCGGCGCGCCCCCCCGGGCCGCGCTGGGGGGGCGCCTGGGCCCCCCGAGGCTCCTCCGATGCCCCCCTTTGGCATATATTTAAAGCGTCTCCCGAAACCCTCGAAACAGGAACTCTTTTCGCGATCCCATCTCTGTTCTGCCGCCGCCTCCGCTTCCAAGATCAGGAGCACCATGAGAACTCTTCCCGGCACTCTGCCGGAGGGGAGGATCACCACCGGGAGCTTCTCCACCACCATGGACGCCTCCCGGATGAGTTGTGAGTAGTCTCCCTTGAACCATGGGTCCATGACCAGTATCTATGTGATGTTCTCCTCCCGTTCTTGTGCTTCACTAGTTAGTCCTCGTGAGCTGCCCTACATGATCGAGGCACATATGTAATCCTTATGCTGTTGCTATGATGAGTTTGCTGGGATCCGATGGATTATGAGATTATGTTCAGATTGTGTTTGAGTAATATATTTGATCTACCTCTTTTATATTTATGTTCGTAAGTAATTCTTGCATGTTCTCCGTTGTTATTTATTGCTTTGGCCAAGTAGTAGGTAGTGACTCCAAGAGGGAACGTTATGCTTGATTGTGGGTTCATGCCCCTCGATGACTAGCTTGAGTGACAGAAACATGAGTCTAGGGGATGTGATGTTGCCACAAGGGGGAAAACAGCGGTGCTTGTGCCCGCGGGTGCAAGGATTGTTTACTTTACGCAAAGTTCTTTTAATGCAGTTGTCTGTTGCTTTGAGTTTACACTATGGGTGGGGCTCGCAACTTAATACCAGCGAGATGTTCTGGATAGATATCTCAAGGTGGATGATTAGTAGTAGATATTGATGGATTTCGGTCTACTTACTTTGGCGTACCGCCCATGCTTTGAACCTCAACCTTTCTTGCAATGTAGTCAGCATTGGTTTGCGCACATGGTCCTGTCAATTGCCCAGCTGTAATTCGTTTACCTCACATAGTTGTTTTATCGTCTTTTGGGAGAGAGACATCACTAGTGAACATCATGAGACTCCGGTCCATATTACCATCATTGATCACATCCGCTATTTACTTTTCCGCTATTTACTTACTATTGCAAATATACCTATCACTATTATCACTTGCGTTTGATCCTTTGTAAACTACAAGGCCGGAGGGATTGACAACCTCTCTGTACTCGTTGGGAGCAAAGTTATTTGTATCTGTGTGCAGGTCCACGTTGATTGCTAATATCCGGCGCCGTTAGCAGTTGACACCTTCTTGTTGAAACTGGGAGTCTTTGGGAAATCGATCCTTGGTATTACCAAGGGAAAACTTCTGCTACACTGCATCTCAAACCTTCCACTTGGGGTAACCAACGAGGGGTGAGAAGCCACCTAGCAAAGCAATTTCTGGCGCGGTTGCCGGGGACTCCACTCTTCGGGCTAGGGGAGTTGCACGCTATCTTTTACCTTTGCTTTTAGTCTTGTTAGTTTACCTTTCAGTTTTGCTTTAGTATCTTTTATCGAAAATCACAAAAATAGTTATCTTGCTTGCTTGCTACAATGGGTTCCACCGAGAACACCAAGTTGTGTGACTTCAATAGTCACAACAACGATGACTTTATCAGCACACCTATCACTACACCTGCCACTTCAGCACCTTCATATGAAATTAAACCTACTTTACTGAACTTAGTCATGAAAGATCAATTCTTCGGTGCTGGAGATGATGCTGCTTTACACTTGAACAACTTTGTTGAACTTTGTGATATGCAAAAGTACCAAGAAATAGATGGTAATATTGTTAAGCTTAAGCTTTTTCCTTTCTCCTTGAGAGGAGGAGCTAAAATTTGGTTTCAGTCTTTGCCTAGAAATAGCATAGATTCATGGGACAAGTGCAAAGATGCTTTTATCGGAAAATACTACCCACCTGCTAAAATTATCCAACTAAGAAGTAACATAATGAATTTTAAACAATTGGATAATGAACACGTTGCCCAAGCTTGGGAACGTATGAAATCTCTTATCAAGAACTGCCCTACTCACGGTTTGACTACTTGGATGGTTATCCAAACTTTTTATGCAGGCTTGAACTTTACCTCACGGAACTTGTTAGATTCGGGTGCGGGAGGAACTTTTATGTCAACTACACTTGGTGCTGCCACAAAACTTCTCGATGAGATGATGACCAACTATTCCCACACCGAACGCGCTCCAACAGGTAGGAAGGTAAACTCTGTCGAGGAGATTTCCTCCTTAAATGAAAAAGTTGACTTGATCATGTCTCTACTTTCGAAGCAATCCTCTGTTGATCCTCATGATGTTCCTTTAAATTCTTTGATTGCTCAAGAACAAGTAGATGTGAACTTTATCTCTAGAAACAATTTTAACAACAATACTTATAGGAGTAATTTTGGTAGCAATCCTAGACCGTTCCCCTCTAATTCTTATGGGAACAACAATGCTTATCCTAGCACCAAGAACTCCACTACTGAACTAGAGATTATGCTTAAAGATTTCATCACTACCCAAAAAGCTTTTAATAATAGTGTAGAAGAAAAACTAAACAAACTAGGTGATCTCTCTTCAAAGGTAGACAATTTAGCCAATGAGGTAGAATTGCTTAAAATTAGAACTTCTCCTCTTGAGGAGAGGAAGGTCACTCCTATTAATGCTACTCAAGTGCAAATTAATGAAAATATTAGGATGATGGCTAAACTTAAAGAGAGATGGGCTAGAGAAAGGGAGGAAGAAGATAGAATTAAGAGCCTTCCTACCCACCACACTATTGCTACTATCCAAGTTGTTGAGGATATCCAAACTCTTAGCACCCAATGTACTCCTGGTCCCATTGGACCTATTAATGGTGATGCTATGACTATAGAAACTACCAAACATGTGAACCTAAAGGACACCACTACCACTTTACTTAATGCTAGTGACCTTGATTTTGATAATTGCACTCTTACCGAAGTTATTGATTTCCTTCACAAGATGTCTAGGGACCCCCGCACTAGCACGCTTAACCTTGCCTTCACAGAGCATATCACTAATGCTCTCATCGAAGCTAGGGAGGAGAAACTTAGAGTAGAAGCCTCCATACCTAGAAAGCTAGAAGATGGTTGGGATCCTATGATAAAAATTAAATTGAATGACTTCTCTTGCTATGCATTATGTGATGTTGGAGCTAGTACCTCTGTTATGCCCAAAAGAATATATGAGATGCTTAAATTTGAAACCTTTTGATTCTTGTTCTTTTGGTGTTCGTCTCGTTGATTCTTCCATAAAGAAACCTTTGGGGAGGATCGACGATGTTCTTATCGTTGTCAATGATAATTATATTCCCGTTGATTTTACTATTATGGATATTGAATGTGATCCTTCTTGTCCAATTATTTTGGGACGTCCCATTTTACGCACCGTTGGTGCTATCATTGACATGAAAGAGGGTAATATAAAATTTCAGTTTCCTCTCAAGAAAGGGATGGAACACTTCCCTCGAAAGAAGGTCAAGTTACCTTTTGAGTCCGTTGTACGGGCTAGCTATTCTTTTACTCTTGACAAAACTTGATCTATATGCATTATGCCTAGCTTAAAGGCATAAAAGAAAGCGCTTTTGGGAGGCAGCCCAATGAATAAATTTATTTTTCTTTTGTTGTGTCTTGATGTTGTTTACTACTGTAGCATCATCACTGTATCTTTGCTTTTCATATTTGTGCCAAATATAGCCTCTGATTGCTAGAAAGTTCAAAAGTTGTGAGGTGCTGTCCAGGAAACAGATTCTGTCCTTGGATAGAAAAATTCGTATAAAATCACCAGATCATCTTTTTGGTCTGAATTTTTTCGACAGCGTTCTATATATAATTTTCTTTCTTGCGTCTGTTCTGAGTTTTTTGATTTGAGTTGCAGAAGTGCCCCGAACAAATCATTTACTACCTGCTGTTCTGTTTTTCACAAATTCTGTCCTGTTTTGCTTTTCCTTCATTTTGCAAACCTAGAGCTTGCTTTTTCTTTGCAAAAACCTTTTGGCAATCTTGAGAAACAGTAGACCTTCAAGAATATCTTTATTTCCAGCAAGGTATAATTATTTTATTATGGGTACTAACCTCGCTAATCAGATTATGATGAGTTATGTATGAAGGGAGTTTTCAAGTGTGCGAGGGAAGATGATAAAAAGATTCAGGAGTGTCAAGCGCTCAAGCTTGGGGATGCCCCCGTGCACCCCCAAGAAATATTCAAGGAGACTCAAGCGTCTAAGCTTGGGGATGCCCCCGTGCATCCCCTTCTCCATCAACGTTATCAGTTCGTCTTTTGTTCCACTATATTTTAATCACTTCATGTGTTATGTGCTATGCTTGGAGCGTCTTGCTTTTAGTTTTCTTTAGTTTTTCATAACGAGTCGGAACTCAGCGTTCTTTATGTGGGAGAGAAACACGCTCCACTTCTACCTAGAACATAACATAGAATTTTCATGTCTATCTTTGTTGTTTGTGTTCTTTGTCTTTTAATAGCTACTATCATGCTCTGCTCTTAGTATTCATGCTTATCTTTTTAAAGAGCTTTTGTTTAGTTGGTTGCTTGAACTCTCTTTAATTACCATGCTCACCTTATTAAGAGAGTTTGCTTCCGTTGCATTGGTTAATATGACTATGATAAAGATGCTGCATGCATAATGGCGCTTAGTAGTTCAGGTTTTCTTATGGTTAGTCTCAAACAGCTGGGGGATTCCCAATGTGTTATTGGAGCACCAACATGATTTGTTTGCCAATGATGTGGTATGGTTTAGTAATATCTTCCCTCAAGAATTTATTTTGATTGACTTGGCGTATGCTCACGCATATTTAAGACTGTAAAGAAAGTCTGTCAAGCCTTGATGATCTTTTATTTCTGAGTAGCGATATAACTTCCATGCCTGATTCAATGTTGCTTTGTCGCTCTGCATGATTATGACCGTCATTGCTCTCTTAGTTGTTCGCTCCCAGTCTTTTGCTAACCTCCACCTGTACTAAGCGGACTGACTGCTTGTGCATCCACATCCTTTTAAACCAGTTATGCCATATGAGTCCACCATACCTACCTATATGTGGTATTTCACCGCCACTCCAAGTAAATTTACATGTGCTACCTTTAAAACCTTCAGTTGCAATATATAGCTCATGGGAAAGTAGCTTAAAAACTATTGTGGTAAAGAATATGTTGCTTATGTATCTTATTTTCTTATAAGTTGCTTGCTGAGCGGTAACCATGTTTCTGGGGACGCCATCAACTGTTGCACTTTTGTTGAGTATCATGTGAGTTTCTATGCATGTTCGTCTTGTCTAAAGTAAGGGTGATTTGCCATGAGTTGAATGGTTTGAGTATGCATATTGTTAGAGAAGAACATTGGGCCGCCAACCAAAGCCATGTATCATGGTGAAAGTTTTAGCTTGGACATTACTCCTCAATCTCTTATGAGAATAGGCTTAAGCATTAAAGAGGAGTCCATTATCTATTTTCTATGTTGTCCCGGTATGGATGTCCTCAAGTTGAGATCTATCAAAAATGAGAAATCAAATGCGATCTATCTCCTTGGACCTTTGTACAGGTGACATAGAGGTACCCCTTTGTGACACTTGGTTGAAACATATGTAATGCAATGACAATCCATGGAAATCCGAGCTAATTAGGACAAGGTGCGAGCACTATTGGTATTCGATGCATGAGGATTGCAACTTATAGGATGTCTTATGCATAACACATATGAAGTACTACTACCGTTGACAAAATTGTTTCTATGTTTTCAAAATAAAAAGCTCTAGCACATGAGTAATCCCTGCTTCCCTCTACGAAGGGCCATTCTTTTACTTTTATGTTGAGTCTCCACCTTCTTTTAAAAGCACCAACTACTGAGAGCATGATTGTCATTCTGAGTGTAATGTGCATTGTCCCAAAGTAGCATTGTCTTTTGCATGATTGTGATATCGTTTATTCTGAAATCATTGTATCTAGTCATCACTTAAACCTTGAAGGTTCCCCTGCATTTATGTTTTGCTTCACTAAAGGGGGCAAGCTAGATATCACTTTATCATATTTGCACATCATATTCATTGCAAATCTTTTTGATGTTTCAGTATCATATTGTAAAACTTTCAGTTCTTTGTGATTTTCTCATGAGGCAACTTAATTACTATAGATTCATTGTCTCAGTAAGCTTTTGTCATATGACTATGAAAAAGTCCTATATGGTTAATAGCATGTCACCACAGAAATTATTCTTGTTATCATTTACCTACTCGAGGACGAGCAGGAATTAAGCTTGGGGATGTTGATACGTCCGAAACATATCTATAATTTCTGCTTGCTCCATGCCTCTTTTGGGTGATATTGCTATGATATTTATACACTTTCATACACTTTTGATCATATTTGGACTAACCTATTAACTCAGTGCACCCCAGTGCCAGTTTCTGTTTTCGGCTGTTTTTGTATTTTAGGTTTTCACGTTACGAGAACTGCCAGGAAAAATCCAGAAAAATTATATAAAAAATCAGCGTTCCAGAACCTACCGTGCGCCCGAAGGACAGCCGGGGGGCCACCAGGGCTCCAGGCGCCCTGGCGGCGCCCCCCCCCCCCCCTGGGCCGCGCCGGGGGGGGCGCCTAGGCCCCCCGAGGCTCCTCCGATGCCCCCCTTTGGCATATATTTAAAGCGTCTCCCGAAACCCTCGAAACAGGAACTCTTTTCGCGATCCCATCTCTGTTCCGCCGCCGCCGCCGCTTCCAAGATTGGGAGCATCAGGAGAACTCTTCCCGGCACCCTGCCGGAGGGGGGGATCACCACCGGGAGCTTCTCCACCACCATGGACGCCTCCCGGATGAGTTGTGAGTAGTCTCCCTTGGACCATGGGTCCATGACCAGTAGCTATGTGATGTTCTCCTCCCGTTCTTGTGCTTCACTAGTTAGTCCTCGTGAGCTGCCCTACATGATCGAGGCACATATGTAATCCTTATGTTGTTGCTATGATGAGTTTGCTGGGATCCGATGGATTATGAGATTATGTTCAGATTGTGTTTGAGTAATATATTTGATCTACCTCTTTTATATTTATGTTCGTAAGTAATTCTTGCATGTTCTCCGTTGTTATTTATTGCTTTGGCCAAGTAGTAGGTAGTGACTCCAAGAGGGAACGTTATGCTTGATTGTGGGTTCATGCCCCTCGATGACTAGCTTGAGTGACAGAAACATGAGTCTAGGGGATGTGCTGTTGCCACAAGGGGGAAAACAACGGTGCTTGTGCCCGCGGGTGCAAGGATTGTTTACTTTACGCAAAGTTCTTTTAATGCAGTTGTCTGTTGCTGTGAGTTTACACTATGGGTGGGGCTCGCAACTTAATACCAGCGAGATGTTCTGGATAGATATCTCAAGGTCGATGATTAGTAGTAGATATTGATGGATTTCGGTCTACTTACTTTGGCGTACCGCCCATGCTTTGAACCTCAACTTTTCTTGCAATGTAGTCAGCATTGGTTTGCGCACATGGTCCTGTCAATTGCCCAGCTGTAATTCGTTTACCTCACATAGCTGTTTTATCGTCTTTTGGGAGAGAGACATCACTAGTGAACATCATGAGACTCCAGTCCATATTACCATCATTGATCACATCCGCTATTTACTTTTCCGCTATTTACTTACTATTGCAAATATACCTATCACTATTATCACTTGTGTTTGATCCTTTGTAAACTACAAGGCCGGAGGGATTGGCAACCTCTCTGTACTCGTTGGGAGCAAAGCTATTTGTATCTGTGTGCAGGTCCACGTTGATTGCTAATATCCGGCGCCGTTAGTAGTTGACACCTTCTTGTTGAAACTGGGAGTCTCTAGGAAATCGATCCTTGGTATTACCAAGGGAAAACTTGTGCTACACTACATCTCAAACCTTCCACTTGGGGTAACCAACGAGGGGTGAGAAGCCACCTAGCAAGCACAAGAGCATATTTCTTTAAAATAATAGCACCAACGTGCTCAAAAAGATATAAGTGAAGTACTAGAGCAATTCCATAGCTCCAAGAAAAATTAAGTGAAGCACATAGAGCAATTCTAACAAATCAAGATATCATTATGACTCTCTCAAATATGTGTGTCCAACAAGGATGATTGTGAGAAACTAAAAAGCAAATAAGCAAAGACTCATATAATACAAGACGCTCCAAGCAAAACTCATGATATGTGACGAATAAAAATATAGCCTCAAGTAAAATTACTGATGGTCGTTGGAAGAAAGAGGGGATGCCTTCCGGGGCATCCCCAAGCTTAGTTGCTTGGTTCACCTTGAATATTACCTTGGGGTGCCATGGGCATCCCCAAGCTCAGGCTCTTGCCACTCCTTATTCCTTCATCCATCGTGATCTCACCCAAAACTTGAAAAGTTCAATCACACAAAACTTAACAAAACCTCGTGAGATCCGTTAGTATAATAAAACCAGACTTTACTTGAAGTACTATTGCAAACCCTTTCATATTTTGTTATTACATTATACCTACTGTATTCTAACTTTATACCCCCCCC
>LR738710.1:702804430-702914576 GCA_902687465.1 Secale cereale | reverse complement strand
CCCCCCCCCCCGATACAAACCATAGATTCATCGAAATAAGCACAACGAAAACAGAATCTGTCAAAAACAGAACAATCTGTAAAGACGTAATTTTTAGTCATACTTATGTACCTACGCAAATCCTGAAAAATTAGTAAAACATGAGAAATTTGTATATCCATCATGTGTAAAAATTCTAGAAAATTTTCACGCTCCAGTTATTGCACACAATTCTGCTACTGGACGTAAAAGTTTATGTTAATGCACATGATCAAATCAACTATCACCCAAATCAACCTAAGGGCTTTTCTTGGCACAAAAACTATTTAAAACACCAAAACACAATCACAATAGTAGTATAATTGTGTATTTATTGAAAAACAGGAAGAAAAGCAAAAACAAAAAATAAAAAATAATTGTTGGGCTGCCTCCCAACAAGCGCTATTGTTTTACGCCCCTAGCTAGGCATAATGCATAGATTCAAGTATTGTCATTTTTTGTTTCCAAATCCTCAATCATACATCCATAATTTATTAGAGATCTAGCATGCATATTCTCAATGATCACGCTCCTAGAGATAAATTTAAAGAATCCATTCATGCGCGTAGGTTCTTTTATCAGTTCAGCAAAGTTGAGGTGAACACTAATCATCTTAATTAAGATCTTCATTGTTACTACAGCGTCACCCTTGTTCTTAGGAGTATGGGTAGATTTCTTATTAGGAGGAGTTTTTTCAATAGTTTTAATGGAAAAAAGTTGTGCTCAAATTACTAAAAAATTCTTCCAATTTATAAATCTGAGCCGGACTCTCCACTACCCTTTCATTAGCTATGAGTTGTTTCTCTTTTAGTATTTTAAGAGTATCTCCTATCTTTGACCCAATTCGATTAGCGAGATTATGGGTCCTTTTATCCAAATTTTCAATATGTTCTTCGGTGAGCATTTTCTTTTCAATAGCATCTAGCTTTGCATAACATGCTCAAGAGTTAAAATTGTTTCATTGATAATGATAGGTGGAGATCCCACTAAAATTCCCATATAATTCAAAGCATCAAGAGTAGGTCAACTCAAGAAATTCCCCTCGGTGATAGTGTCAAGAACGAATCTATACCAAGTAGTGATTCCCACATAAAAATTACGAAGAAGAACAGTAGTATATTGCTTATGAATATATCTATTATGAGCATTGCAAATCCTATACCAAGCATCTTTTAGAATTTCTCCTCCCATTTGCTTAAAATTGAGAACTTCATTCTCATGAGTGCACGTAGCAAGGGAAGAACCAACCATAGTGATACAACAAGCAAGAACATCAAAACATGTAAAAAGGTAACCGAAAAGAAGGCAAATATTTTTGTGTTTTTGTAAAAACTAGTGGTGTGACCCGCGCATTTGCGCGGCTAGATATATTACATGTTTTCATTGTTGTTATCATTTTGTTTGCAATCACCTATTGTTAATTGTTGTTTAGTTTGGCCTTTATTTGCGAATAATCATTGAGGTTATGTTACATACCACTGGGCCCAAGTACGTACCGGAGGAAGTTTCGTAGTAGTTTGTGTAGAGATACAGATAGATGGCCGTGTGCGTGTATACTTGCGTCTACACGTTCTTCGCAAGAAACAATCCATCTGTAGATGCATAGTCTCACGGGACTGTATACATCTCTTTACAGCCACGTTGACTAACTTCAAGTATCTTGATTGTATTTCGAGGCACCCATGAAGAATCAATTAGCGTACACATGTAGGCAAATGATCTATCAGAGCACCTGTTCATATGCACACACATGCTTACGTCCATGTGTGTTGTGTTGTGGTCGGCAAAATCCTTTGATTCTGTTCACCCGTTGAGTCGACTTGATCATGCTGCCACAACCATGAATTAGCGACCTCTCGGCCACCCTGTTGCCGTCCTGTCCCATGACAGGCGTCTTTCCCGTTGTCGTTGCTGTAGGTCACACATCATTGTAAATACTACTGTAGTTGGTAGGATCGTAAAGATCGATCTACTGAGTAGCTCGCATGCTTCATATTCCTCTTCGTGCCCACATTACGCGGTTATAAACCATAGATTGCCGCTTGCTTGGTAGCAGCCTCAACGCCGGTGTGCTGGCGAGATCGTGCCGAGCTTGTGAGAGTCATGAATTTGTCTTGTTGCTTTTAGAAGCTGAAACCTGCATGTACGGTCAATATAGAGAATCGGTAAGTATACAAATCTTTGTCTGACTCATAATATGTTTTTAGTTTCCTAAGCATGTACGCAGGAGCAAAGTCACAGTCCTTTTATATTTGAAACTCTGACTTACTCTGTTTAAATTAACTTATGTTTCCGTGTCAATGCAGACTGCCCCCAATTTCTTTTTTGTCCCTTGCTTCTGGTTACGGTTGCAACATATTTTTTATACGTGCCATGGTCAATTTCCTGCATGTAACAATATTTTTATGTAACGTTTACATCCTTAATCTCAACCCTTGTTATCTAAAATTAATGGTTAAGATAATTTAATACGTATGGACAAATGTGATGGCTTGTTTGACTTTTGTTTTATGTATATAATAGATGATTTAGAAGTGGGGGGAGAGGAAAACGAGAGGAAAATGGCAAATAATGAAATTGCAATAAGATGAGAGTTTATGCGTAGGTACTTGATAGGTGTTGATGATGTCTCTCCGACAACGGCGCCAGAAATTCTTCCTACTACTTGTGATCCGTGTTGGTATTTCCCCAAAGAGGATGGGATGATGCAACATAGCAGAGGTAAGTATTTCCCTCAGTTACAAAACCAAAGTTATAAATCCAGTAGGAGAACCAAGCAACACTATGTAAACATCACCTGCACAAAAACAACAAATCTTGCAACCCTAACGCATAGAGGGGTTGCCAATCCCTCAACGGTATTGAGAATGGATAAATATATAGATTGATAGATGCTAATAAAATGCATCAAAGTATTTTGGGGTTTTTGTTTGAATAGATATGAAAATATATGATAGGAAATAGACCCGAAGGCCGTAGATTTCACTAGTGGCTTCTCTCAAGAAAATAGCATACGGTGGGTAAACAAATTACTATTAAGACAATGATCATGTATATAGGGATCACGTCCAACATTAGTAGACCAAAACGATTATGCATATACTACTATTACTCCACACATTGACCGCTATCCAGCATGCATATAGTGTATTAAGTTCATGGAAGAACGACGTAATGCAATAAGAACGATGACATGATGTAGACAAGGCAAACTCACGCATGAAAAAACCCATCTTGTTATCCTTAATAGCAATGATACATGTGTGTCATGTCTCTTTCTGTCACTGAGATTGAGCATCGCAAGATCGAACCCATTACAAAGCAACTCTTCCCATGGCAAGATAAATCAATCTAGTTGGCCAAACAAAACTAGAATATCAAAGAAGAAATACGAGGTTATAGAAAATCACGTATGGATAGATCTGATCATGAACTCACAATTCATCGGACCCAACAAACACACCGCAAAAAGACTTACGTCAAATAGATCTCCAAGAACATCGAGGAGAACATTGTATTGAAGATCGGAAAGAGAGAAGAATCCATATAGCTACTAACTACGGACCCGTAGGTCTGTGGTAAACTACTCACGCATCATCAGAGGAACACTAATGAGGATGATGAACCCCTCCGTGATCGTTACCCCCTCCGGCAGAGTGCCAGAAAATGCCTCTAGATTGGATCTCGTCGTTCTGGAACTTGCGGCGGCTGAAAAAGTATTTCGTCGACTCCCCTTGGGTTTCTTGAATATTGGGGTATTTATGGAGCCAGAGGTCGGTGGAGAAGCGTCCCGTGGCCCCCCACTACCCGCGAAAGCTCGCCTGGGCCTCCTGGCGCGCCCTAGTGCCTAGTGGGACCATAGGCCTCCCCCGTGTGGTCTCTTTGCTCCTTGGGTGTCTTATGTCCAGAAAAAATCTCCAAAAAGTTTCATGACATTTGGACTTCGTTTGATATTGATATTCTGCAAAGTAAAAAAACAAGCCGAAAACAGCAACTGGCACTAGGCACTAAGTCAATAGGTTAGTCCCAAAAATGATATAAAGTTGCTAGAAAATGTATATAAAACATCCAAGATTGATAATATAATAGCATGGAACAATAAAAAATTATAGATACGTTGGAGACGTGTCAGTCTGCCGCACAACGTTCCTCCTGCACACGCGGATACCATTAGAGACGGTGCACTTGCGCCGCTCCGGCGAACCTATTTGTGGGATACGATCGGCTACGTGGGACATCGACGATGAGGAGCTAACTCGGAGACGTATTGCCCCAACTCTACTCCCACTGCACGACACAGCGCGTCTAGTGGTAACGATCCATGATCCATTTCCCGTAGCATGTTCATGGATGTTCTGCGCGTAGGAATTTTTAATTTGCAGCCGATGCACCTAGCACAGAACCCAACACAAACACACCGCAAAAGAATATTACATCAGATAAAACTCCAAGAACATCGAGGAGAATATGGTATTGAAGATCAAAGGGAGAAGGAGCCATCTAGCTACTAGCTATGGACCCGTAGGTCTATGGTGAACTACTCACGCATCATCGGAAGGTAGGAAGGATGATGTCCAAGCCCTCCATGATCGATTCGCCCTCCGACAGAGTACCGAAAAAGGCCTCCAGATGGGATCACGGGAGAACATAATCTTGCGGCGGCGGAAAAAGTATTTCAGCTGGCTGATACGTCTCCAATGTATCTATAATTTTTTATTGTTCCATGTTGTTATATTATCATTCTTGGATGTTTTATAATCATTTTATAGTCTTTATATCATTTTTTGTACTAACCTATTGACATAGTGCCAAGTGCCAGTTGTTGTTTTCTGCATGTTTTTTACATCGAAGGAAATCAATACCAAACGGAATCCAAACGCAGCGAAACTTTTTGTGGACTAGTAGACATCAAGTGGGCCGGAGAAGCACCTAGGGGTGCTCCGTGGGGAGCACAACTCACTAGGGCGCGCTAGGAGGCCCAAGCGCGCCCTGGTGGGTTGTGCTCACCTCGGGTGCCCCCCTGGGCTACCTCTTTGCTTTATAAATACCCAAATATTCCAGAAACCCTAGGGGAGTCGGCAAAAATCAATTCCAGCCACCGTAGAGTCTAGAACCACCAGATCCAATCTAGACACCATCACAGAGGGGTTTACCACTTCCATTGGTGCCTCTCCGATGATGCGTGAGAAGTTCTTTGTAGACCTACGGGTCCGTAGTTAGTAGTTAGATTGCTTCCTCTCTCTCTTTTGATTATCAATACAATGGCCTCTTGGACATCCATATAATGTAACTCTTTTTACGGTGTGTTTGTTGGGATCCGATGAACTTTGAGTTTATGGTCAGATCTATCTTTTTATATCAATGAAAGCTATTTGAGTCTTATTTGATCTTTTATATGCATGATTGCTTATAGTCTCGTATTTCGTCTCCGATATTTGGGTTTTGTTTGGCCAACATGATATATTTATCTTGCAATGGGAAGAGGTGCTTTGTAGTGGGTTCGATCTTACGGTGCTTGATCCCAGTGATAGAAGGTGGACCGACACATATGTATCGTTGCTATTAAGGATAAAATGATGGGGTCTATTTCTACATAAGTAGACCTTGTCTACATCATGTCATCGTTCTTATTGCATTACTCCATTTTTTCATGAACTTAATACACTAGATGCATGTTGGATAGCGGTCGATGTGTGGAGTAATAGTAGTAGATGCAGGTGGGAGTCGTTCTAATAATCTTGGACGTGATGCCTATATAATGATCATTGTCTGGATATCGTCATGATTATCTGAAGTTCTCTCAATTGCCCAATAGTAATTTGTTCACCCACCGAGTTGCTATTTTCTCGAGAGAAGCCACTAGTGAAACCTACGGCCCCTGGGTCTCTTTCACATATTATTTGCCTTTGCGACCTACTTTTCCTTTCTTTTATTTTCAGATCTATTAAACCAAAAATACAAAAATACCTTGCTGCAATTTATCTTATTTGGCGTTCAATCTATCAATATTTACAACTCTCTCACATCCGTTTGCCTATCACTAGGCGCCGTTACCCAAAAGGGATTGACAACCCCTTTTACACGTCTGGTTGCGAGTATTTGTTATTTGTGTGGATGTGCCATTCACATTGTGTTGCTTGGTTCTCCTGCTGGTTCGATAACCTTGGTCTCATCATTGAGGGAAATACCTACCGTTGTTGTGCTGCATCATCCCTTCATCATTGGGGAAATACCAATGTAGTTCTATCAAGCAATCAGTGGCTCTCTATTGCTTTGGGGACATTTCTGTATTTTTAGAGGTGGAATTATGTCAATACATTCTATGGGGGACCCACAGGCTCAGGGCGCCCCCTGGTGCACGCCCTACGAGCTTGTCACTTGCTCGTGGCTCTTCTGGCCTCCTCCTGAACCTTCTAAGGCCCCTTCTAGTCCAGAAAAAATCAATCCAAAGAATTTTTTCTGTTTGGACTTCGTTTGATATTGATTTTTGAAAGCCAAAAACAAGCAAAAACGAGAACTGGCGCTGGGCACTAGGTTAATAAGTTAGTCCCAAAACATGATATAAAATAGTATATAAAACATCCAAGATTGATACTATAATAACATGGAACAATAAAAAATTACAGATACGTTGCAGATGTATCATGGCACACCGCTACCTCGGGACCCTAGTGAAGGAAATATGACCTAGAGGCAATAATAAAGATGTTATTTGTATTTCCTTATATCATGATAAATGTCTTTTATTAATGCTAGAATTGTATTAACCGGAAACTTAGTACATGTGTGAATACATAGACAAAACAGTATGTCCCTAGTATGCCTCTACTAGACTAGCTCATTAATCAAAGATGGTTATGTTTCCTAACCATAGACATGAGTTGTCATTTGATCAACGAGATCACATCATTAGGAGAATGATGTGATGGACAAGACCCATCCGTTAGCTTAGCACTATGATCGTTTAGTTTTACTACTATTGCTTTCTCCATAACTTATACATGTTCCTATGACTATGAGATTCTGCAACTCCCGAATACCGGAGGAACACCTTGTGTGCTACCAAATGTCACAACGTAACTGAGTGATTATAAAGATGCTCTACATGTGTCTCTGAAGGTGTTCGTGGTGTTGGCATAGATCAAGATTGGGATTTATCACTCCGAGTGTCGGAGAGGTATCTCTGGGCCCTCTCGGTAATGCACATCATAATAAGCCTTGCAAGCAAATGACTAATGAGTTAGTCATGAGATGATGTATTACGGAACAAGTAAAGAGACTTGTCGGTAACGAGATTGAACTAGGTATTGAGATACTGACGATCGAATCTCGGGCAAGTAACATACCAATGACAAAAGGAACAACGTATGTTGTTATGCAGTTTGAGCGATAAAGATCTTCGTAGAATATGTAGGAGCCAATATGGGCATCCAGGTTCCGCTATTGGTTATTGACCGGAGAGATGTCTCGGTCATGTATACATAGTTCTCGAACCCGTAGGGTCCGCACGCTTAAACGTTCGTTGACGATATGGTATTTAATGAGTTATGTATGTTTGTGACCGAATGTTATTCGGAGTCCCGGATGTGATCAGGGACATAACGAGGAACTCCGGAATGGTCCGAAGATAAATATTAATGTATGGGATAATAGTGTTTGACCTCCGGAAGGGTTCCGGAATTCACCAGAAGGGGTTTCGGATGTTTCCCGAAATGTTTGGGAAAGAGAACACTTTATTTGGGCCAAAGGGGAAAGCCCACGAGGCTTTAGGAAAGTGCAAAAGGAAGTTTTGTGGAGACCAGAGGCTAGACGCCAGGAACCCTGGCGTCTATGGGGTAGACGTCGGGAACCCTGGCGTCTAGCCCTGGAGTCCGAGTGGGACTCTTTCCTTTTGGGCAAAACCGACTTTGAGGAGGCTTTTGCTCCAAGTTTCGACCCCAGGGCTCAACATATAAATAGAGGGATAGGGCTAGCACCCAAGACACATCAAGATACACCAAGCCGTGTGCCGGCAACCCCGACCCTCTAGTTTATCCTCCGTCTAGTTTCTGTAGTGCTTAGCAAAGCCCTGCAGAGATTGTTCTTCATCAACATCTCTCACCACGCCGTCGTGCTGCCGGAACTCATCTACTACTTCGCCCGTCTTGCTGGATCAAGAAGGCGAGGACATCATCGAGCTGAACGTGTGCTAAACGCGGAGGTGACGTACGTTCGGTACTAGATCGGGACGGATTGTGAAGGTGCACGACTACATCAACCGCGTTGATAAACGCTTTCGCTTTCGGTCTACGAGGGTACGTAGACACACTCTCCCCTTCTCGTTGCTATGCATCTAGTAGATAGATCTTGCGTGATCGTAGGATTTTTTTTTTTGAAATACTACGTTCCCCAATAGTGGCATCAGAGCCAGGTCTATGCGTAGATGATATGCACGAGTAGAACACAATGAGTTGTGGGCGATACTAGTCATACTGCTTACCAGCATGTCATACTTTGCTTCGGCGGTATTGTGAGATGAAGCGGCCCGGACCGACATTACGCGTACGCTTACGAGAGACTGGTTTCACCGTTATGAGCACTCGTTGCTTAAAGGTGACTGGCGGGTGTCTGTCTCTCTCACTTTAGCTTAATCGAGTGTGGCTACGCCCGGTCCTTGTGAAGGTTAAAACAGCACATACTTGACGAAACACCGTTGTGGTTTTTGTATGCGTATGTAAGAACGGTTCTTGCTAAGCCCGTAGCAGCCACGTAAAACTTGCAACAACAAAGTAGAGGACGTCTAACTTGTTTTTGCAGGGCATGTTGTGATGTGATATGGTCAAGACATGATGAGTTATACGGTTTTGTATGAGATGATCATGTTTTGTAATGTTATCGGCAACTGGCAGGAGCCATATGGTTGTCGCTTTATTGTATGAAATGCAATCGCCATGTAATTGCTTTACTTTATCACTAAGCGGTAGAGATAGTCGTAGAAGCAATAGTTGGCGAGACGACAACGATGCTACGACGGAGATCAAGGTGTCGCGCCGGTGACGAAGGTGATCATGATGGTGCTTTGGAGATGGAGATCAAAAGCACAAGATGATGATGGCCATATCATGTCACATATTTTGATTTGCATGTGATGTTTATCTTATTATGCTTCTTATTTTGCTTAGAACGACAGTAGCATTATAAGATGACCCCTTACAAAATTTCAAGGTATAAGTGTTCTCCCTGAGTATGCACCGTTGCGAAAGTTCGTCGTGCCGAGACACCACGTGATGATTGGGTGTGATAAGCTCTACGTTCAAATACAACGGGTGTAAGCTAGTTTTGAACACGCAGAATACTCGGGTTAAACTTGACGAGCCTAGCATATGCAGATATGGCCTCGGAACACTGGAGACCGAAAGGTCGAGCGTGAATCATATAGTAGATATGATCAACATAAGATGTTCACCATTGAAACTACTCCATCTCACATGATGATCGGACATGGTTTAGTTGATTTGGATCACGTGATCATTTAGATGACCGGAGGGATGTCTATCTAAGTGGGAGTTCTTTAAGTAATATGATTAATTGAACTTTAATTTATCATGAACTTAGTCCTGATAGTTTTTTGCATATCTATGTTGTTGTAGATCAATGGCCCATGCTACCGTTCCTTTGAATTTTAATGCAGTCCTAGAGAAAGCTAAGCTGAAAGATGATGGTAGCAATTACACGGACTGGGTCCGTAACTTGAGGATTATCCTCATTGCTGCACAGAAGAATTATGTCCTTGAAGCACCGCTAGGTGACAAGCCCCCTCCCGCTAATGTAGACGCTTTGAACGTCTGGCAGACGCGGTCTGATGACTACACGATAGTTCAGTGTGCCATGCTCTACGGCTTAGAACCAGGACTTCAACGACGTTTTGAACGTCATGGACCATATGAGATGTTCCAGGAGTTGAAGTTAATATTTCAAGCAAATGCCCGGATTGAGAAATGTGAGATTTCCAATAAGTTCTATAGCTGCAAGATGAAGGAGAATAGTTCTATCAGTGAACACTTGCTCAGAATGTCTGGGTACTACAACCATATGACTTAACTTGGTTGCAAAGTTGACGAGGATAGTGTTATTGATAGAGTTCTTCAATCACTGTCACCAAGCTATAAAGGTTTCGTGATGAACTATAATATGCAAGGGATGCAAAAGACAATTCCCGAGCTCTTCGCTATGCTCAAGGCTGCGGAGGTAGAAATCAAGAAGGAACATCAAGTGTTGATGGTTAACAAGACCACTAGTTTCAAGAAAAAAGGGCAAGGGAAAGAAGGGGAACTTCAAGAAGAATAGAAAGATAGTTGCTACTCCCGCGAAGAAACCCAAGTCTGGAGCCAAGCCTGAAACTGAGTGCTTCTACTGCAAAGGGACTGGACACTGGAAGCGGAACTGCCCCAAGTATTTGGTGGATAAGAAGGATGGTAAGGTGAACAAAGGTATACGTGATATACATGTTATTGATGTGTACCTTACTAATACTCGTAGTAGTACCTGGGTATTTGATACCGGTTCGGTTGCTAATATTTGTAACTCGAAACAGGGACTACGGATTAAACGAAGATTGGCTAAGGACGAGGTGACGATGCGTGTGGGAAATGGTTCCAAAGTTGATATGATCGCCGTCGGCACGTGATACGTCCAAAACGTATCTATAATTTATGCTTGCTCCATGCCACTTTTGGGTGATATTGCTATGATATTCATACACTTCCATACACTTTTGATCATATTTGGACTAACCTACTAATCCAGTGCACCCCGGTGCCAGTTTCTGTTTTCGGCTGTTTTTGTATTTCAGGTTTTCACGTTACGAGAACTGCCAGGAAAAATCCAGAAAAATTATATAAAAAATCAGCGTTCCAGAACCTACCTTGCGCCCGAAGGACAGCCGGGGGGGCCACCAGGGCTCCAGGCGCCCTGGCGGCGCCCCCCCCGGGCCGCGCCGGGGGGGCGTCTGGGCCCCCCGAGCCCCGTCTGGTGCCCCCCTTCGGCATATATTTAGAGCGTCCTTCGAAACCCTCGGGAAGGGAACTCTTTTCCGCGATCTCATCTCTGTTCCGCCGCCGCCGCCGCCGCTTCCAAGATCGGGAGCACCAGGAGAACTCTTCCCGGCACCCTGCCGGAGGGGAGGATCACCATCGGGAGCCTCTCCACCACCATGGACGCCTCCCGGATGAGTTGTGAGTAGTCTCCCTTGGACCATGAGTCCATGACCAGTAGCTATGTGATGTTCTCCTCCCGTTCTTGTGCTTCACTAATTAGTCCTCGTGAGCTGCCCTACATGATCGAGGCACATATGTAATCCTTATGTTGTTGCTATGATGAGTTTGCTGGGATCCGATGGATTATGAGATTATGTTCAGATTGTTCTTGAGTAATATATTTGATCTACCTCTTTTATATTTATGTTCATAAGTAATTCTTGCATGTTCTCCGTTGTTATTTATTGCTTTGGCCAAGTAATACGTAGTGACTCCAAGAGGGAACGTTATGCTCGATTGTGGGTTCATGCCCCTCGATGACTAGCTTGAGTGACAGAAACATGAGTCTAGGGGATGTGCTGTTGCCACAAGGGGGAAAACAACGGTGCTTGTGCCCGCGGGTGCAAGGATTGTTTACTTTACGCAAAGTTCTTTTAATGCAGTTGTCTGTTGCATTGAGTTTACACTATGGGTGGGACTCGCAACTTAATACCAGCGAGATGTCCTGGATAGATATCTCAAGGTGGATGATTAGAAGTAGATATTGATGGATTTCGGTCTACTTACTTTGGCGTACCGCCCATGCTTTGAACCTCAACCTTTCTTGCAATGTAGTCAGCATTGGTTTGCGTTCGTGGTCCTGTCAATTGCCCAGCTGTAATTCGTTTACCTCACATAGCTGTTTTATCGTCTTTTGGGAGAGAGACATCACTAGTGAACATCATGAGACTCCGGTCCATATTACCATCATTGATCACATCCGCTATTTACTTTTCGCTTTTATTTACTATTGCAAACGTTATCTATCACTACTATCATTTGCGTTTAATCCTTTGTGAACTACAAGGCCGGAGGGATTGACAACCTCTCTGTACTTGTTGGGAGCAAAGTTATTTGTATCTGTGTGCAGGTCCACGTTGATTGCTAATCCGCGCCGTTAGCAGTTGACACCTACTTGTTGAACCTAGGAGTCTCTGGGGATTCGATCCTTGGCATCTTTGCTAAGGGAAAAACTTCCACAACACTGCATCTTACACCTTCCACTTGGGGTAACCAACGAGGGGTTAGAGGCCCATCAAGGAGTTTTTCTGGCGCCGTTGCCGGGGACTCCACTCTTCAGGATAGGGGAGTTGCACGCTATCTTTTACCTTTGCTTTTTAGTCTTGTTAGTTTACCTTTCAGTTTTTGCTTTAGTACCTTTTTATCGAAAATCACAAAAATAGTTATCTTGCTTGCTTGCTACTATGGGTTCCACCGAGAACACCAAGTTGTGTGACTTCACTAGTCACAACAACGATGACTTTATCAGCAAACCTATCACTACACCTGAACTTAGTCATGAAAGATCAATTCTCCGGTGCTGGAGATGATGTTGCTTTACACTTAAACAACTTTGTTGAACTTTGTGATATGCAAAAGTACCAAGAAATAGATGGTAATATTGTTAAGCTTAAGCTTTTTCCTTTCTCCTTGAGGGAGGAGCTAAAATTTGGTTTCAGTCTTTGCCTAGAAATAGCATAGATTCATGGGACAAGTGCAAAGATGCTTTTATCGGAAAATACTATCCACCTGCTAAAATTATCCAACTTAGAAGTAACATAATGAATTTTAAACAATTGGATAATGAACACGTTTCCCAAGCTTGGGAACGTATGAAATCTCTTATCAAGAACTGCCCTACTCATGGTTTGACTACTTGGATGGTTATCCAAACTTTTTATGCAGGCTTGAACTTTACCTCGCGGAATTTGTTAGATTCGGCCGCGGGAGGAACTTTTATGTCAATTACACTTGGTGCTGCCACAAAGCTTCTCGATGAGATGATGACCAACTATTCCCAATGGCACACCGAACGCGCTCCAACAGGTAGGAAGGTAAACTCTATCGAGGAGATTTCCTCCTTAAATGAAAAAGTTAACTTAATCATGTCTCTACTTTCGAAGCAATCTTCTGTTGATCCTCGTGATGTCCCTTTAAATTCTTTGATTGCTCAAGAACAAGTAGATGTGAACTTTATCTCTAGAAACAATTTTAACAACAATGCTTATAGGAGTAATTTTGGTAGCAATCCTAGACCGTTCCCCTCTAATTCTTATGGGAACAACAATGCTTATCCTATCACCAAGAACTCCACTACTGAACTAGAGACTATGCTTAAAGATTTCATCACTACCCAAAAAGCCTTTAATAAGAGTGTAGAAGAAAAACTACATAAACTAGATGATCTTTCTTTTAAGGTAGACCATTTAGCCAATGAGGTAAAATTGCTAAATATTAAAACTTCTCCTCTTGAGGAGAGGGAAGTCACTCCTATAAATGCTATTCAAGTGCAAATTAATGAAAATATTAGGATGATGGCTAAACTTAAAGAGAGATGGGCTTGAGAAAGGGAGGAAGAAGATAGAATTAAGAGCCTTCCTACCCACCACACTGTTGCTACTATCCAAGTTGTTGAGGATAGCCAAACTCTTAGCACCCAATGTACTCCTGGTCCCAATGGACCTATTAATGGTGATGCTATGACTATAGAAACTACCAAACAAGTGAACCTAAAGGACACTACTACCACTTTACTTGATGCTCGTGATCTTGATTTTGATAATTGCACTCTTACCGAAGTTATTGATTTCCTTCACAAGATGTCTAGAGACCCCCGCACTAGCACGCTTAACCTTGCCTTTACAGAGCATATCACTAATGCTCTCATCAAAGCTAGGGAGGAGAAACTTAGAGTAGAAGCCTCCATACCTAGAAAGCTAGAAGATGGTTGGGATCCTATGATAAAAATTAAATTGAATGACTTCTCTTGCTATGCATTATGTGATGTTGGTGCTAGTACCTCTGTTATGCCCAAAAGAATATATGATATGCTTAAATTGAAACCTTATGATTCTTGTTCTTTTGGTGTTCGTCTCGTTGATTCTTCCATAAAGCAACCTTTGGGGAGGATCGACGATATTCTTATCATTGTCAATGACAACTATGTTCCCGTTGATTTTACTATTATGGATATTGAATGTGATCCTTCATGTCCAATTATTTTGGGACGTCCCTTTTTACGCACTGTTGGTGCTATCATTGACATGAAAGAGGGTAATATAAAATTTCAGTTTCCTCTCAAGAAAGGGATGGAACACTTCCCTCCAAAGAAGATCAAGTTACCTTTTGAGTCCGTTGTACGGGCTAGCTATTCTTTTACTCTTGATAAAACTTGATCTCTATGCATTATGCCTAGCTTAAAGGCATAAAAGAAAGCGCTTTTGGGAGGCAGCCCACATGAATAAATTTATTTTGCTTCTGTTGTGTCTTGATGTTGTTTACTGCTGTAGCATCATCATTGTATCTTTGCTTTTTATATTTGTGCCAAGTATAGCCTCTGATTGCTAGAAAGTTCAAAAGTTGTGAGGTGCTGTCCAGGAAACAAATTCTGTCCTTGGATAGAAAAATTCGTATAAAATCACCAGATCATCTTTTTGGTCTGAATTTTTTCGACAGCGTTCTCTATATAATTGTCTTTCGTGCGTCTGTTCTGAGTTTTTTGATTTGAGTTGCAGAAATGCCCCGAACAAATCAATTACTACCTGCTGTTCTGTTTTTCACAGATTCTGTCCTGTTTTGCCTTTCCTTCATTTTGCAAACCAAGAGCTTGCTTTTTCTTTGCAAAAACCTTTTGGCAATCTTGAGAAACAGTAGAACTTCAAGAATATCTTTATTTACAGCAAGGTAAAATTATTTTATTAAGGGTACTAACCTCGCTAATCAGATTATGATGAGTTATGTATGAAGGGAGTTTTCAAGTGTGCGAGGGAAGATGATAAAAAGATTCAGGAGTGTCAAGCGCTCAAGCTTGGGGATGCCCCCATGCACCCCCAAGAAATATTCAAGGAGACTCAAGCGTCTAAGCTTGGGGATGCCCCCGTGCATCCCCTTCTCCATCAACATTATCAGTTCGTCTTTCGTTCCGCTATATTTTTATCACTTCATGTGTTATGTGCTATGCTTGGAGCGTCTTGCTTTTAGTTTTCTTTTTAGTTTTTCGTAACGAGTCGGAACTCAGCTTTCTTTATGTGGGAGAGAAACACGCTCCACTTCTACCTAGAACATAACATAGAATTTTCATGTCTATCTTTGTTGTGTGTGTTCTTTGTCTTTTAATAGCTACTATCATGCTCTGCTCTTAGTATTCATGCTTATCTTTTCAAAGAGCTTTTGTTTAGTTGGTTGCTTGAACTCTCTTTAATTATCATGCTTATCTTAATAAGAGAGTTTGCTTCCGTTGCATTGGTTAATATGTCTATGATAAAGATGTTACGTGCATAATGGCGCTTAGTAGTTCAGGTTTTCTTATGGTTAGTCTCAAATAGCTGGGGGATTCCCAATGTGTTATTGGAGTACCAACTTGATTTGTTTGCCGATGATGTGGTATGGTTTAGTAATATCTTCCTTCGAGAATTTATTTTGATTGACTTGGCGTATGCTCACGCATATTTAAGACTGTAAAGAAAGTCTGTCAAGCCTTGATGATCTTTTATTTCTGAGTAGCGATATAACTTCCATGCCTGATTCAATATTGCTTTGTCGCTCTGCATGATTATGACCGTCATTGCTCTCTTAGTTGGTCGCTCCGAGTCTTTTGCTAACCTCCACCTGTACTAAGCAGACTAATCTTGCAATACATAGCTCATGGGAAAGTAGCTTAAAAACTATTGTGGTAAAGAATATGTTGCCTATGTATCTTATTTCTTATAAGTTGCTTGCTGAGCGGTAACCATGTTTCTGGGGACGCCATCAACTGTCACACTTTTGTTGAATATCATGTGAGTTGCTATGCATGTTCGTCTTGTCTGAAGTAAGGGTGATTTGCCATGGGTTGAATGAGTATGCATATTGTTAGAGAAGAACATTGGGCCGCCAACCAAAGCCATGTATCATGGTGGAAGTTTTAGCTTGGACATTAATCCTCAATCTCTTATGAGAATATGCTTATGCATTAAAGAGGAGTCCATCATCTATTTTCTATGTTGTCCCGGTATGGATGTCCTCAAGTTGAGATCTATCAAAAACGAGAAATCAAATGCGATTTATCTCCTTGGACCTTTGTACAGTGGCATAGAGGTACCCCTTTGTGACACTTGGTTGAAACATATGTAATGCAATGATAACCCATGGAAATCCGAGCTAATTAGGACAAGGTGCGAGCACTATTGGTATTCGATGCATGAGGCTTGCAACTTATAGGATGTCTTATGCATGACACATATGAAGTACTACTACCGTTGACAAAATTGCTTCTATGTTTTCAAAATAAAAAGCTCTAGCACATAACCATTCTTTTACTTTTATGTTGAGTCTCCACCTTCTTTTAAAAGCACCAACTACTGAGAGCATGATTGTCATTCTGAGTGTAATGTGCATTGTCCCAAAGTAGCATTGTCTTTTGCATGATTGTGATATCGTTTATTTCTGAAATCATTGTATCTAGTCATCACTTAAACCTTGAAGGTGCCCCTGCATTTATGTTTTGCTTCACTAAAGGGAGCAAGCTAGATATCACTTTATCATATTTGCACATCATGTTCATTGCAAATCTTCTTGATGTTTCAGTTTCATGTTGTAAAACTTTCAGTCATTTGTGATTTTCTCATGAGGCAACTTAATTACTACAGAATCATTGTCTCAGTAAGCTTTTGTCATATGACTATGAGAAAGTCCTATATGGTTAATAGCATGTCACCACAGAAATTTTTCTTGTTATCATTTACCTACTCGAGGACGAGCAGGAATTAAGCTTGGGGATGTTGATACGTCCAAAACGTATATATAATTTCTGCTTGCTCCATGCCACTTTTGGGTGATATTGCTATGATATTCATACACTTCCATACACTTTTGATCATATTTGGACTAACCTACTAATCCAGTGCACCCCGGTGCCAGTTTCTGTTTTCGGCTGTTTTTGTATTTCAGGTTTTCACGTTACGAGAACTGCCAGGAAAAATCTAGAAAAATTATATAAAAAATCAGCGTTCCAGAACCTACCTTGCGCCCGAAGGACAGCCGGGGGGGGCACCAGGGCTCCAGGCGCCCTGGCGGCGTGCCCCCCCTGGGCCGCGCCGGGGGGGCGCCTGGGCCCCCCGAGCCCCGTCTGGTGCCCCCTTCGGCATATATTTAGAGCGTCCTTCGAAACCCTCGGGACGGGAACTCTTTTCCGCGATCTCATCTCTGTTCCGCCGCCGCCGCCGCTTCCAAGATCGGGAGCACCAGGAGAACTCTTCCCGGCACCCTGCCGGAGGGGAGGATCACCATCGGGAGCCTCTCCACCACCATGGACGCCTCCCGGATGAGTTGTGAGTAGTCTCCCTTGGACCACGAGTCCATGACCAGTAGCTATGTGATGTTCTCCTCCCGTTCTTGTGCTTCACTAATTAGTCCTCGTGAGCTGCCCTACATGATCGAGGCACATATGTAATCCTTATGCTGTTGCTATGATGAGTTTGCTGGGATCCGATGGATTATGAGATTATGTTCAGATTGTTCTTGAGTAATATATTTGATCTACCTCTTTTATATTTATGTTCATAAGTAATTCTTGCATGTTCTCCGTTGTTATTTATTGCTTTGGCCAAGTAATACGTAGTGACTCCAAGAGGGAACGTTATGCTCGATTGTGGGTTCATGCCCCTCGATGACTAGCTTGAGTGACAAAAACATGAGTCTAGGGGATGTGATGTTGCCACAAGGGGGAAAACAACGGTGCTTGTGCCCGCGGGTGCAAGGATTGTTTACTTTACGCAAAGTTCTTTTAATGCAGTTGTCTGTTGCATTGAGTTTACACTATGGGTGGGACTCGCAACTTAATACCAGCGAGATGTTCTGGATAGATATCTCAAGGTGGATGATTAGTAGTAGATGCAGATGGATTTCGGTCTACTTACTTTGGTGTACCGCCCATGCTTTGAACCTCAACCTTTCTTGCAATGTAGTTAGCATTGGTTTGCGTTCGTGGTCCTGTCAATTGCCCAGCTGTAATTTGTTACCTCACATAGCTGTTTTATCGTGTTTTGGGAGAGAGACATCACTAGTGAACATCATGAGACTCCGGTCCATATTACTATCATTGATCACATACACTATTTTACTTTCCGTTATTTACTTACTATCGCAAAACGCTATCTATCACTACTATCATATTGCTTTTAACCCTTTGTGAACTACAAGGCCGGAGAGATTGACAACCTCTCTGTACTCGTTGGGAGCAAAGTTATTTGTATCTGAGTGCAGGTCCACGTTGATTGCTAATTGCGCCGTTAGCAGTTGACACCTACCTGTTGAACCTAGGAGTCTCTGGGGATTCGATCCTTGGCATCTTTGCTAGGGGAAAACACTTCTACTTACTGCATCTTACACCTTCCACTTGGGGTAACCAACGAGGGGTTCGAGGCCCATCAATAACATAGAATTTTCATGTCTATCTATGCTGTGTGTGTTCTTTGTCTTTTAATAGCTACTATCGTGCTCTGCTCTTAGTATTCATGCTTATCTTTTCAAGAGCTTTTATTTAGTTGGTTGCTTGAACTCTCTTTAATTACCATGCTCACCTTATTAAGAGAGTTTGCTTCCGTTGCATGGGTTAATGTGTCTATGATAAAGATGCTACTTTCATGATGGTGCTTAGTAGTTCAGGTTTCTTATGGTTAATCTCAAATAGCTGGGGGGTTCCCAATGTGTTATTGGAGTACCAACTTGGTTTGTTTGCCTATGATATGGTATGTTTTAGTAATATCTTCCTTCGAGAATTTATTTTGATTGACTTGGCGTATGCTCACGCATATTTAAGACTGTAAAGAAAGTCTGTCAAGCCTTGATGATCTCTTATTTCTAAGTAGCGATATAACTACCATGCCTGATTCAATATTGCTTTGTCGCTCTGCATGATTATGACCGTCATTGCTCTCTTAGTTGGTCGCTCCCAGTCTTTTGCTAACCTCCACCTGTACTAAGAAAACTAACCATGCAATACATAGCTCATGGGAAAGTAGCCTAAAGACTATTGTGGTAAAGAATATGTTGCTTATGTATCTTATTTCTTATAAGTTGCTTGCTGAGCGGTAACCATGTTTCTGGGGACGCCATCAACTGTCACACTTTTGTTGAATATCATGTGGGTTGCTATGCATGTTCGTCTTGTCTGAAGTAAGGGTGATTCACCGTGGGTTGAATTAATATGCATATTGTTAGAGAAGAACATTGGGCCGCCAACCAAAGCCATGCATCATGGTGGAAGTTGTAGCTTGGACCTTAATCCTCAATCTCTCATGAGAATATGCTTATGCATTAAAGAGGAGTCCGTCATCTATTTTCTTTGTTGTCCCGGTATGGATGTCCTCAATTTGAGATCTATCAAAAACGAGAAATCAAATGCGATTTATCTCCTTGGACCTTTGTACATGTGGCATAGAGGTACCCCTTTGTGACACTTGGTTGAAACATATGCAATGCAATGATAACCCATGGTGATCCGAGCTAATTAGGACAAGGAGCGAGCACTATTGGTATTCGATGCATGAGGCTTGCAACTTATAGGATGTTTTATGCATGACACATATGAAGTACTACTACCGTTGACACAATTGCTTCCATGTTTTCAAATAAAAAGCTTTAGCACTTAACCTTTATTTTACCTTTATGTTGAAGCACCAACTACTGAGAGCATGATTTTCATTCTAAGTGTAATGTGCATTGTCCCAAAGTAGCATTGTCTTTTGCATGATTGTGATATCGTTTATTCTGAAATGATTGTATCTAGTCATCACTTAAACCTTGAAGGTGCCCTTGCACTTATGTTTTGCATCACTAAAGGGGGCAAGCTAGATATCACTTTATCATATTTGCACATCATGTTCATTGCAAATCTTTTTGATGTTTCAGTTTCATGTTGTAAAACTTTCAGTCATTTGTGATTTTCTCTTGAGACAACTTAATTACTTTAGAATCATTGTCTCAGTAAGCTTTTGTCATATGACTATGAGAAAGTCTTATATGGTTAATAGCATATCACCACAGAAATTATTCTTATTATCATTTACCTACTCGAGGACGAGCGGGAATTAAGCTTGGGGATGTTGATACGTCCAAAACGTATCTATAATTTCTGCTTGCTCCATGCCACTTTTGGGTGATATTGCTTTGATATTCATACACTTCTATACACTTTTGATCATATTTGGACTAACTTACTAATCCAGTGCACCCCAGTGCCAGTTTCTGTTTTCGGCTGTTTTTGTATTTCAGGTTTTCACGTTTCGAGAACTGCCCAGAAAAATCCAGAAAAATTATATAAAAAATCAGCGATCCGGGAACGACACTACCTCCGAAGGGCAGCCTGGGGGGCCACAGGGGCTCCAGGCGCCCTGTGGGCGCGCCCCCCCTGGGCCGCGCCGGGGGGGGGGGGGGCGCCTGGGCCCCCTGAAGCCCGTCCGGTGCCCCCCTTTGGCATATATTTAGAGGGACCTCCGAAACCCTCAGTACAGGACTTCTTTTTGCGATCCCATCTCTGTTCCGCCGCCGCCGCCGCTTGCAAGATCGGGAGCACCAGGAGAACTCTTCCCGGCACCCTGCCGGAGGGGAGGATCACCACCGGGAGCTTCTCCACCACCATGGACGCCTCCCGGATGACTCGTGAGTAGTCTCCCTTGGACCATGAGTCCATGACCAGTAGCTATGTGATGTTCTCCTCCCGTTCTTGTGCTTCACTAATTAGTCCTCGTGAGCTGCCCTACATGATCGAGGCACCTATGTAATCCTTATGCTGTTGCTATGTTGAGTTTGCTGGGATCCGATGGATTATGAGATTATGTTCAGATTGATCTTGAGTAATATATTCGATTCACCTCTTTTATATTTTTGTTCATAAGTAATTCTTGCATGTTCTCCGTTGTTATTTATTGCTTTGGCCGAGTAATAGGTAGTGACTCCAAGAGGGAACGTTATGCTCGATTGTGGGTTCATGCCCCTCGATGACTAGCTTGAGTGACAGAAACATGAGTCTAGGGGATGTGCTGTTGCCACAAGGGGGAAAACAACGGTGCTTGTGCCCGCGGGTGCAAGGATTGTTTACTTTACGCAAAGTTCTTTTAATGCAGTTGTCTATTGCATTGAGTTTACACTATGGGTGGGACTCGCAACTTAATACCAGCGAGATGTTCTGGATAGATATCTCAAGGTGGATGATTAGTAGTAGATATTGATGGATTTCGGTCTACTTACTTTGGCGTACCGCCCATGCTTTGAACCTCAACCTTTCTTGCAATGTAGTCAGCATTGGTTTGCGTTCGTGGTCCTGTCAATTGCCCAGCTGTAATTCGTTTACCTCACATAGCTGTTTTATCGTCTTTTGGGAGAGAGACATCACTAGTGAACATCATGAGACTCCGGTCCATATTACCATCATTGATCACATTCTCTATTTACTTTTCGCTTTTATTTACTATTGCAAACATTATCTATCACTACTATCATTTGCGTTTAATCCTTTGTGAACTACAAGGCTGGAGGGATTGACAACCTCTCTGTACTCGTTGGGAGCAAAGTTATTTGTATCTGTGTGCAGGTCCACGTTGATTGCTAATCCGCGCCGTTAGCAGTTGACACCTACTTGTTGAACCTAGGAGTCTCTAGGGATTCGATCCTTGGCATCTTTGCTAAGGGAAAAACTTCCACAACACTGCATCTTACACCTTCCACTTGCGGTAACCAACGAGGGGTTAGAGGCCCATCAGCACGCTACCTCTACATCTACCTTCGGGATTAGTTTTAGACCTGAATAATTGTTATTTGGTGCCAGCGTTAAGCATGCACATTATATCTGGATCTTGTTTATTGCGAGACGGTTATTCATTTAAATCAGAGAATAATGGTTGTTCTATTTTTATGAATAATATCTTTTATGGTCATGCACCCTTGAAGAGTGGTCTATTCTTGTTGGATCTCGATTGTAGTGATACACATATTCATAATATTGAAGCCAAAAGATGCAAGGTTAATAATGATAGTGCAACTTACTTGTGGCACTGTCGTTTAGGTCATATTGGTGTAAAGTGCATGAAGAAACTCCATAGTGATGGACTTTTGGAATCACTTGATTATGAATCACTTGGTGCTTGCGAACCATGCCTCATGGGCAAGATGACTAAAACTCCATTCTCCGGAACAATGGAGCGAGCAACAGATTTGCTGGAGATCATACATACAGATGTATGTGGACCAATGAGTGTTGAAGCTCGCGGCGGGTATCGTTATTTTCTGACCTTCACTGATGATTTGAGCAGATATGGGTATATCTACTTAATGAAACACAAGTCTGAAACATTTGAAAAGTTCAGAGAATTTCAGAGTGAAGTAGAGAATCATCGTAACAAGAAAATAAAGTTTCTACGATCTGATCGTGGAGGTGAATATTTGAGTGGTCTTCATTTGAAACAATGTGGAATAGTTTCACAACTCACGCCATCCGGAACACCACAGCGTAATGGTGTGTCCGAACGTCGTAACCGTACTTTATTGGATATGGTGCGGTCTATGATGTCTCTTACCGATTTACCACTATCGTTTTGGGGTTATGTTTTAGAGACAACTGCATTCACGTTAAATAGGGCACCATCAAAATCCGTTGAGACGACGCCTTATGAACTGTGGTTTGGCAAGAAACCAAAGTTGTCGTTTCTTAAAGTTTGGGGCTGCGATGCTTATGTGAAAAAGCTTCAACCTGATAAGCTCGAACCCACGTCGGAGAAATTTGCCTTCATAGGATACCCAAAGGAGACAGTTGGGTACACCTTCTATCACAAATCCGAAGGCAAGATATTCGTTGCTAAGAATGGATCCTTTCTAGAGAAGGAGTTTATCTCGAAAGAAGTGAGTGGGAGGAAAGTAGAACTTGATGAGGTAATTGTTCTCCCGAATTGGAAAGTAGTACATCACAGAAACTAGTTCCAGTGATTCCTACACCAATTAGTGAGGAAGCTAATGATGATGATCATGAAATTTCAGATCAAGTTTCTGCTGAACTTCGTAGGTCAACCAGAGTTCGTTCCGCACCAGAGTGGTACGGCAACCCAGTTCTGGAAGTCATGTTACTAGACCATGATGAACCTACAAACTATGAGGAAGCGATGATGAGCCCAGATTCCGCGAAATGGCTTGAGGCCATGAAATCTGAGATGGGATCCATGTATGAGAACAAAGTGTGGACTTTGGTTGACTTGCCCGATGATCGGCAAGCCATCGAAAATAAATGGATCTTCAAGAGGAAGACCGACGCAGACGGTAATATTATTGTTTACAAAGCTCGACTTGTTGCGAAAGGGTTTCGACAAGTTCAAGGAGTTGACTACGATGAGACTTTCTCACCCGTAGCGATGCTTAAGTCTATCCGAATCATGTTAGCAATTGTCGCATTTTATGATTATGAAATCTGGCAAATGGATGTCAAAACTGCATTCCTGAATGGATATATCAAAGAAGAGATGTATATGATGCAACCAGAAGGTTTTGTCGATTCTAAAAGTGCTAACAAAGTGTGCAAGCTCCAGCGACCCATCTATGGACTGGTGCAAGCATCTCGGAGTTGGAATATACGCTTTGATGAGGTGATCAAAGCATATGGTTTATACAGACTTTTGGAGAAGCCTGTATTTACAAGAAAGTGAGTGGGAGCTCTGTAGCATTTCTGATATTATATGTGGATGACATATTGTTGATTGAAATGATATAGAATTTCTGGATAGCATAAAAGGATACTTGAATAAGAATTTTTCAATGAAAGACCTCGGTGAAGCTGCTTACATATTAGGCATCAAGATCTATAGAGATAGGTCAAGACGCTTAATTGGACTTTCACAAAGCACATACCTTGATAAAGTTTTGAAGAAGTTCAAAATGGATCAGTCAAAGAAAGGGTTCTTGCCTGTGTTACAAGGTGTGAAGTTGAGTAAGACTCAATGCCCGACCACTGCAGAAGATAGAGAGAAAATGAAAGTCATTCCCTATGCCTCAACCATAGGATCTATCATGTATGCAATGCTGTGTACCAGACCTAATGTGTGCCTTGATATAAGTCTAACAGGGAGGTACCAAAGTAATCCAGGAGTGGATCACTGGACAGCGGTTAAGAACATCCTGAAGTACCTGAAAAGGACAAAGGATATGTTTCTCGTGTATGGAGGTGACAAAGAGCTCGTCGTAAACGGTTACGTCGATTCAAGCTTTGACACTGATCTGGATGACTCAAAGTCACAAACCGGATATGTATTTTTATTGAACGGTGGAGCTGTTAGTTGGTGCAGTTCCAAGCAAAGCGTCATGGCGGGATCTACGTGTGAAGCGGAATACATAGCTGCTTCGGAAGCAGCAAATGAAGGAGTCTGGATGAAGGAGTTCATATCCGATCTAGGTGTAATACCTAGTGCATCGGGTCCAATGAAAATCTTTTGTGACAACACTGGAGCAATAGCCTTGGCGAAGGAATCCAGGTTTCACAAGAGAACAAAGCACATCAAAAGACGCTTCAATTCCATCTGCGATCTAGTCAAGGAGGGAGACATAGAGATTTGCAAGATACATACGGATATGAATGTTGCAGACCCGTTGACTAAGCCTCTTCCACGGGCAAAACATGATCAGCACCAGGACTCCATGGGTGTTAAGGTCATTACTTTGTAATCTAGATTATTGACTCTAGTTCAAGTGGGAGACTGAAGGAAATATGCCCTAGAGGCAGTAATAAAGATGTTATTTGTATTTCCTTATATCATGATAAATGTCTTTTATTCATGCTAGAATTGTATTAACCGAAAACTTAGTACATGTGTGAATACATAGACAAAACAGTATGTCCCTAGTATGCCTCTACTAGACTAGCTCATTGACCAAAGATGGTTATGTTTGCTAACCATAGACATGAGTTGTCATTTGATCAACAAGATCACATCATTAGGAGAATGATGTGATGGACAAGACCCATCCGTTAGCTTAGCACTATGATCGTTTAGTTTTACTACTATTGCTTTCTCCATAACTTATACATGTTCCTATGACTATGAGACTATGCAACTCCCGAATACCGGAGGAACACCTTGTGTGCTATCAAACGTCACAACGTAACTGGGTGATTATAAAGATGCTCTACAGGTGTCTCCGAAGGTGTTCGTGGTATTGGCATAGATCAAGATTGGGATTTGTCACTCTGAGTGTCGGAGAAATATCTCTGGGCCCTCTCGGTAATGCACATCATAATAAGACTTGCAAGCAAATGACTAATGAGTTAGTCACGAGGTGATGTATTACGAAACGAGTAAAGAGATTTGCCGGTAACGAGATTGAACTAGGTATTGAGATACCGACGATCGAATCTCGGGCAAGTAACATACCGATGACAAAGGGAACAGCGTATGTTGTTATGTGGGTCGATCGATAAAGATCTTCGTAGAATATGTAGGAGCCAATATGGGCATCCAGGTTCCGCTATTGGTTATTGACCGGAGAGATGTCTCGATCATGTCTACATAGTTCTCGAACCCGTAGGGTTCGCACGCTTAAACGTTCGTTGACGATATAGTATTTAATGAGTTATGTATGTTGGTGACCGAATGTTATTCGGAGTCCCGGATGTGATCACGGACATAACGAGGAACTCTGGAATGGTCCGGAGATAAAGATTAATATATGGGATAATAGTGTTTGACCTCCGAAAGGGTTCCGGAATTCACCAGAAGGGGTTCCGGATGTTTCCCGAAATGTTTGGGTACGAGAACACTTTATTTGGGCCAAAGGGGAAAGCCCACGAGGCTTTAGGAAAGTGCAAAAGGAAGTTTTGCGGAGACCAGAGGCTAGACGCCAGGGGGGTAGACGCCGGGAACCCTGGCGTCTAGCCCTGGAGTCCGAGTGGGACTCTTTCCTTTCGGGCAAAACCGACTTTGAGGAGGCTTTTGCTCCAAGTTTGGACCCCAGGGCTCAACATATAAATAGAGGGGTAGGGCTAGCACCCAAGACACATCAAGATACACCAAGCCGTGTGCCGGCAACCCCGACCCTCTAGTTTATCCTCCGTCTAGTTTCTGTAGTGCTTGGCGAACCCTCTAGAGATTGTTCTTCATCAACATCCGTCACCACGCCGTCGTGCTGCCGGAACTCATCTACTACTTCGCCCGTCTTGCTGGATCAAGAAGGCGAGGACGTCATCGAGCTGAATGTGTGCTGAACGCAGAGGTGCCGTACGTTCGGTACTAGATCGGGACGGATCGTGAAGGTGCACGACTACATCAACCGCGTTGATAAACGCTTCCGCTTTCGGTCTACGAGGGTACGTAGACACACTCTCCCCTTCTCGTTGCTATGCATCTAGTAGATAGATCTTGCGTGATCGTAGGAATTTTTTTGAAATACTATGTTCCCCAAAACCTAGGGCACACGAACCTCTCATATGTCTTGATATGTTGAGCCCTTGTGGTATGTGGTTTGGCGGCTTTAAGTATATATGTACCATAACTTAATAGTTCAGGGATTCGGCAACCTGAGGTTCAATGCTTTGTTGTTTGGAGACTTTGGCACCTTAAAGTTTTGTGTCTTTGCCACTTGAAGTTTCGACGCTTGCGCCTCATGCCCCAGGTATCGAGGCGTGGCCATCTCATGTCTCGTCATGTCCCGTCATTACTAGTTGAGTTTCATTAGACATCAATACATAGGCAAGCCAACAACATTTATTGAGCTTTACATTATTCTTCATAGATACTAGCCAAAATATTCCAGTTAAAGAATTTAAGTTATTCTTCAACATATATAATCCAAAGCTAGCCATGCCTAAGGTATGTCTAATAACAAGTTTCATCATTGGTCAAGTGTGTATAGTTCAACACCATTGCAATAGTTTGACTTAAGTCTAGATCCTTAACAAATTTCTATAACTAGTAGCTAACTCTACAAAAAATCACAATCATACTACAACTAACACTACAACAATCCATCGGCGTGAAGGTTGCTAACATAGAAAAGCCTGACTAGTAGCTAACTCTACAAAAAATCACAATCATACTACAACTAACACTACAACAATCCATCGGCGTGAAGGTTGCTAACATAGAAAAGCCTGAATTTGTATCATTACAAGGAATATAGCTCACCACGGTGTCTGCCACCATGATTGAAGAACAAGGCAGCACATGCGGGGTCGACAATTACGCATGACGGAGCAGGAGACCCACGTTTTTATGGTAGGGCGGACTGCATGGACCCAAAAACGACCGAACAGAAGCAACATTGTGCGGCCATCGATGTCACACGTAGCAAGAGAGCGTCGTTTGGGAAGGCATGGGAGAGGCCACGTCCGGTGGCCACGGGGCGTCAAAGAGGTCGTCGTTGGGACATGTCAGCGACGGGAGGGGTTTGAAGGAGGCTAATGGCGGGAGAGTAGTGGCATCGTGAGACCGAACATAGTGAAAACTAATCAAAAAGGGGCTCAATGACAGTTGTGAGAATTTGGAATGGGGCTCGACACCCCACCTCCCACCTTTCTTTTGCCTCTCGATATGATCTTCCTCCCCTTGCTCTCTCCATCTCAGACAACTTCACACTCTTCATCAAACCTTTTACCTGATCCATGACCCTCTCCGAGCTTCGCTAGCAAACAGACAACCGAAGCTAGGGTTCAAAGTGGTGGTGCGCGATCGTATGCCCTAGCACACACGAAATGTCTATCGTGAAAGGACGATATGGATGCGTGGAACTAGAACTAGACTAGAGACTCGACAGACTCCGATCTCTCCGGCGATGCAACACCAAAACCCTAGGAAGGACGATCACCACAAAATCGCCTAGCTTAACGGGAGAGAACCAACCGCCACGCCCACACGAGGGACGAACCTTGCTAGGATCGTGTGAGTTGATTTTTTTTTCCAAGGCAAAGTTGAATTATCATATTGTTTGACACAATTTGCTCTAAAAGAAACCTGTTTTTTCTTTTATTTTTGCTCTAAAAAACCACCTTTTCTTGCTCTAAAAGAAATCGTTTTTTTAGGGATAGTACCAGATTTTATTAGAAAAATATATGAAAAAATGGCACAAAAGTTTTAATTATGATCACCGCAGCCCAACCCGAGCAAGAAGAGTTGGGCTTTTGAGCGGCCAACCCAACGAGGAACGTGCAAGAGGATCCGGTCCGGGAAGGACACAGTGCTCTGTTCCTGCACGGGACAGCGAGGTCGCCGCCAGCGTCGCCTTTTCTTCTCTGCGGCACTGTCCGCCCCGGACCCTCGTCCTCCAGAACTCCCGGGCTAGCAAGGAGAGGGTCAGAGCCGGAGCAGCCGCAGCGGCCAGCTGCCAGCGGCGGCGACGCGAGGCAAGAAGAGATGGAGTACCGCAACAAGATGGTGCTCGCGCCCATGGTCCGCGCGGTAACTACTCCAAACCCTCCCACCCCGATTCGCATCAGCGTCCGCATGAGTTGGGACCGTAGGAACCGAGTTTTAGTCCCCGGAGCACTGGGGTCCTAGATTCAAGCCTCTCTGAATCTAGAGTAGGAAGCTTTAGTGCGCACGGGGTGATTGATTAGCTCTGTCTTCTCGGTGCGTTGCTCGATGGGCGATTGCCCCGTTGCTAGCTGTGCTAGTCAAAACGAACCCCGAGAGATCTCTAGTTGGAAATCAGGGTTTCCTTGGATGCAGCTCTATGGACTGTACTCATAGTGTGTCTAAGAAATTGTATATGCGGTTATACTTATGTCAGAAGCGAATAAATAGCTCGATGCCTGTACTGACGGACTGATTTAGCTCTCTGTATTGTTCTTAGTTGCCCGATGCTGGATTCCTGAATACATACTAGTTATTCTCAACAATTCACAGTTATTTCTAGAAAATATGCTTGATTTCTTATCACATAGCTGTATGGGATCTCTTCAACACCTTTACATAGTTGTATGTGGTACCTACCTTATTCTGTCAATGATTTTTTTCAGGGCACTCTGCCGTTTAGGCTATTGGCTGCTGAATATGGTGCTGATATTACGTACGGAGAAGAAATAATAGATCATAAGTTTGTGAACTGTCAACGCGTTACAAATGGTATTGTAGTCCAATTGATGTTTCACAGTTTATTATCATCTCACAACTATGACTGACTGCCACTTCAATTGTTCTGCTCACAAATTGCTGTTTGCATCTAATAGTACTGTAGATAGCTCTACTCCAATAATGTTGCATTTTAAGTTAGTGACGGAAAGCATTTATCTGAGATAATTCTTGGATGTGATTTTTATGTTGGAATATAGGGAACAAATTTAAGGACAGCTTAATGTACAAGTGTATAATTTAAGGACAATCTAACGCCACTGGAGACTTTTTTATTTGTTCCCCATGTTGTCCAGATTAGTGTGGTATGGTTACATTCAATCTAATTTATGGTGTTCATCATTGGTCAGAATCTCTTGGGACAACTGATTTTGTGGAGAGAGGGACCGATAGTGTTGTTTTCCGAACATGCCCACAAGAAAGGGACAGGGTTGTCTTTCAAATCGGCACGTCAGATGCTGTGAGAGCACTTAAAGCTGCTGAGATTGTGTAAGCCTTACTTCTGAGTTTGTTCTTAACAGCGAATAACTTAAAGTGCACCGTGTTATGGGGAAAGGGTGCTAACTAAATTGTTTGGTCTGATGATTTGATCAAAGCTTTGAATTGGCCTTTTAGACATATGCTGATTTGCATCTTCTCTTTAATAATAATTTTTCATCCTCACCAGGTGTAACGATGTTGCTGCTATAGATATCAACATGGGTTGTCCAAAGGCTTTTTCTGTCAGTGGAGGAATGGGTTCTGCATTACTCTCCAAACCTGAGCTTATACATGATGTACATGCCTATATGGTCTTATTTGTTCTCTTACTTTCATATCCTTGTACTTTACTATGCTTATTCAGGCTATGCAAATTATTTCATGTAGATTTTGACTACATTGCGGAGGAACTTGAACACACCAGTGACATGTAAAATCCGTCTATTGAACAATCGTCAGGACACTGTGGAGTTGGCACGCCGGATTGAGAAATGTGGTGTTCCAGCTCTGGCTGTTCATGGAAGGTAAGCACAGATCCAATTGTATTTCCGAGTCTTATCTTTCTTTGAAGCGCACAATTTGCCATCCGTGCTTTTAAAGGGCATCGACCAAATTTAACACCCAAGATTGCAAATCCTGGTCAAAATTATATTCATATGCATGACCATTCGGTTTATTAGAATTGTGTAGTACCCAAATTGATACAACTTAAATCCATGGAAAGTTCAGGGACTGACTCCGCATTTTTGCCCACTGTTTTTTCCCCACTATCCAAGCTTTACATTAACTAACTTGTAGATTTTCTTTGTAATCCCTTGGTTTTGGTTTTCACAGTAATCAAGATGAAATATGACGTGGTGCATATATCATCTTCCATTTTTCATGGACCCTAGGATCATTTTCGAGTAGTTGTTTTCCTTATGTCAGCCTTCTTTAAAACTGCAGAAAGGTCAAAGACAGGCCAAGGGATCCAGCTAAGTGGGATGAGATTGCCGATGTTGTATCCGCACTGTCAATTCCAGTTATAGCTAATGGAAATGTATTTGAGTATGAAGATTTTAAAAGAATCAAAGAGGCTACAGGTTTGTATGTTCGATTCATATTTTATGCCCTTTTATTTATTATAGTAATTTTTTTAGTAGAGTATATTAAAGAGAAGAGGGCAGGCCTGGCGCAGTGGTGAAGTTCTCCCCACTAGTGCCAAGAGGTCCTGGGTTCGAACCAGCCTCTCTGCATTGCACATTGCAGGGGTAAGACTAGGTTCCTATAACCCCTCCCCAGACCCCACCTTGTGTGGGAGCTTCTATGCACTGGGTCTGTCCTTTGTCCTTTATAGTATATTAAAAGAGAAATTGAGAAATACATAAATAGGTCCCAGCTTAAATCTCACTACTTCGGGTTTCTTTGCTTGCCAGTTATCAGCATTGCGCTTACTTTACATCTAGCCAAAAGAAAAATCTCCATGTACTGTGATTGCGATAGTAGTACTATATCATTTCCTAAGCGCCAAATGGCAGTAAACATCTGAGTTTGCTGGAAAATGAAATTGTTCATCCCCAAGCAAGCATGCATAATCTGAATTTCTTGAAAACCCATAATGTATTCTAAAAAAAACTGCACAAATGTCAAGGATTATCACCTTGCTTCCAGTTTTTAACAATGGGTTTGTGTCTTGATTACGTTGACTTCTAGGTGCCACATCTGTAATGGCTGCTAGAGGTGCCTTATGGAATGCCTCCATTTTCTCTGCTGAAGGCAAAGTACCTTGGGAGGATTTCAAAAGAGAGTATGTGAGAAAGGTATTTAAAAATGTTGCTCCTGCATTTGTTCTGTTCAAACATCAAAGTTACTGTCTTGTTTTACTTATTGGATCTATATGTCTTCACATTTTATTTCTTTTGGGCAGACTATTTTGTGGGACAATGATATTAAGAGCACAAAGACAACACTAAGAGAAATCATAATGCACTACATTTGCCTTGAACTCCCTGAAGGGAAAGGTGTGATAAAGTGTGGTTCATCAGCAGATGTAGCGTAAGTGAAGTCAAGTTCCTATCTGTTTTCTTTTGCATATCATGAGCTCATGTAGCACTATATTTGGAGATGCATTGCCCTTCTATGGTACCCGTGGATAATACTGCCCAAATTTGTGGCCTTGGTCTTACTAGAACTGGCCCATTCACATGTGGCACGTGCAATATGCCATTTTTCATGGGGTTTGTGTGTGCCGCAGGATGGTTGTGTGTATTTTGGCAGCTATTCGTGTCATTTCGATGATTACATAAAAATAGTAGTGTTATATTTTATTTAGAAGTACTTTCATGTCATTATTAGTTTATATTAGAAGACTTCTTCAACGAACCCATTAGCTTGGTGGAATATTTGGCTTAATAATAGTATTTTTCAGAAAGATTCCACCTATGAAGTACAGATAGAAAAGCTTCTTTCTGCTGATAATATTGTCTGTTGAGAGCTCATCTTACATGGCTTTGCCCAGCTGGAGATAGATTAGTTGGTTTTATGTCACCATGATATATTTACAACAGGATCCTCCCCTACTGTCTCCTTCAAGAAATCTAAGGATCAAACTGCGGAATAACACTGGTTAGAAAGGAGTCAATAGGAAATTGGTAGCCTTGAAATTGCCTTTTAAAATTTACAACTGAGAGTAGGTAATGAGTTTGGACAACTGAATGCAAAACCTACCAGATTTTGCAATGCTGTGGTTCTTGCAATCTTCCTCATGTATTTTGTATATTCCTTAATTGGCAGCTATCTTAATGCTTATTCTTCTCATGTTTTCAGGAGACTTTATGGGGAAGAGGATTACTATAATTTTGTTGTTTCAAATAGGAAATGAACAAAACAGGGAACAAAACAGGATTTTGCTAACTTCTCATGTGACCCAGGTATCTATTTCATATAATTTCGTGTTATTGAAGTTTGCAACTCGTGATAACGACTGAAACAAGTTTTTTGGTAGAGCTGATGCAATCCTATAATTTTGTGTTGCTGAAGTTCTCTCATGCAAATTTAATTATGTGCTAAAAAAAATCATGTTTAGTAACCAGGATTGCAAAAGACTTTCCAAGTTTTAATTGTACGGTTCCTTTCCTTTGACATTGTAACTGGTATGTGCCAGTCTGTATGGGCTATGCATTGGAGTGAAGTGGGACCCAGTACATGATTGTGAGTTGCAATTTGCTAATTGTACGAGTGTGTCTGTGTGCGTGTGCCAGTGGTTTGCTGAACCATGCAAAAAGAAAGGACAATTCGTTGTAGAGTATGAAGGTGTTGTTAGCTAACACCATTTGAAACAAATACATCAAATCTTGGATCGGAATGTCCAAGTTGCAACTTCGGAAAAATTGCTTCGGAAAAGACAGCAAGGTTTACCAATGATTTGCTAAGCATTAGTTTTCATGATTCATGAGCTTGTCCGATTGTGGACTGTGACCCATGTCGTGAAGGGCAACTCTTATCCCAAAAGATGGACTAGAAGTTTGGTGTTTTAACTTCAGATTTGATCAATGTACCTTCCACTTTATTTGGCGTGCTGTGTTTCTGAAGTCCTGTTGATTCCTTATTAACCTTTTTTTTACTTGACTCTTCTTTGTCTAATTTCATGTTTTCTGACAGCTTCTGCTTGGATCCCTCGGTTGGTTTTATGAATGTTTTCTCCGGAGATCTTTGCATGAGTTTTGGAGAAATTCACATATCACCAAAGAAGAGTGCAGTTTTGGCTTTTGCACTGTGCCATCTTGGTATCTGATCAAGATCAATTGAGGATTCACGTATTCCTTATTTCGCGGGGTACAGTTTTGCGGCGTGTTCTTATAGGATTTTTTGACAAAAAAGGCTGTTGATTTAGACTGACAAGAATCTTGAAGCATTTTGAGATCTGTATTCTTTCCATTACTGACAAAATATATAATCCATGACTTGCTGATAGACACCATTTCTGTAAGCTTACATATATTCTAGTTATTCTGCCAATCTGGATCACCGAAAGGCTGTGTCATGTATTATTGATGGAAATCATGTTATTTGGGAAGTTCAAGACCTTATTGTGTTACCTGACACTTGGATTATATCCAATTGTCTATCAGGGTCCAAATGCTTTGGAGTTGTTTGATTAAAAAAAAAAAGGAGTTTGTGAGAATTTTAATCCTTAGAAATGATCATTGTGCGGGTTTTTGTACTTTGTACAATTTGTTATTGCATAGAATTTACAGCATTTGGCTTCGGCCTTGCTTTTGGTCCTTGACTTTATCCCATGAATATCATGCCTTTCAATCTGGTTGCTCTGACAGGCATGACACTGCGTATTTATTATGGATTCTGGAAGCACAAATTCTGCATCACACGTGACATCAGAGACCATATAAGGTCACATGCTATTTCTTCTGGAAGGACTTGTTGATATACAGTATATGCTACATGTGACATAATTATGTCACATCTAACCTCATGTCCACTGTTTGTGGTCTATATTTTTTTTTTCAGGTTTGCTATTTCACATCTAGATGTGAGATATTATCTCACATCTAACACACTCATTTTTGATTTTTTTTTAAGTCTTCCATAAATTTTAAGGATAAGGGAGTTAGATGTGAGATTATCTCACATCTAGATGTGACATAGACAGACCTTTTTTTTATCCCAGTTTTTTTTTGTTCATTGTTGCTGCGTATTTGTAGGAGTTTAGATGTGGCATTCTTAGAAAACATCCAGATGTGAATTAGACAAACTGATATCATAGTATCTCACTCAGATAATTGTTGCAGCGGACCAATTATTTTCCCTGGTTGCAGTCTGCTAGATGCCAAGACCAATGTTATTTTCTCTGGGGTAGTTCAAACCAATTTTGCTGAGCAATATTTTCTTCATCAAAAGATATACTCCTTGTGTTAAGAAAGAGAGTAAACCACATTTACGTTAGAAAGGTGTTCAATAGATCTGAATAAAAATATGTTCAACACGCTTGTAACTCTGCTTTCTACTCCATATTGTGCCATGAGTGATTGGGAACGTCGGGATCTCTATTGCTCATAGCATAAACGAAATATTCAGATTTGGAGGGGATCAGCATCATGGTTTACATTTAGAAACTCCTAGCACTACAGTAGTTAACAAAGCTGGGGAGAGTACAGTGGGAGAACAAGCACCCAAATCTCCCTTTTCTGATCGGTAATATCTCATCTGAACATACATTCAGGTTATCGATCCATATACCACACGAAACAACGCACCCAGTTCTGAACTGAACATGAACAAAAGATATGAAGATACCAGTAGCAGTTCTAGTTAGACGCCGACGACGATCGCGGCTCATCTCCCTCCGGAGAGGTCGGACATCTGGGACATGGTGCCGGCGGTGATGGAGGTCATCGGGTAGGACATGACGTAGGGGTCGAAGCCCTGGTCCTGCATGAGCGCCAGCATGTTGAAGCTCTGGTACGTGGGCGACAGCTCCGGCAGCTTGAGGTCGCCGTCCAGGTACTGCGCCACCTGCCGCGTGGTCGGGCGCGCGCCGGGCAGCGGGTGCGAGCACAGCAGGCCCAGCCTCAGCACCAGGCTCGCCTCGTCCTCCACGACGTCGCCGCCCAGGCGCGGGTCGACGGCGCCGGTGACCGCCCCGGCGCGCCACTGGTCGAGCACCCAGTCCACCAGCACCAGGTGGTTGTCGCGCGCGTCCTGCACCACCGGCTTCCGCCCGCACGCCACCTCCAGCATGAAGGCCCCGAGCGCGAACACGTCGGACGCCTTGGAGGCCTTCCCCGTGTGCCCCAGCTCCGGCGCCAGGTACCCCATGGTGCCCACCACGTGCGTCGTGTGCGGGTCCGTGCCGTGGTCGTAGAGCCGCGCCAGCCCGAAGTCGCCCAGCCGGCCGTTCATGTCGGCGTCCAGCAGCACGTTGCTGGCCTTGATGTCCCGGTGCACCACCACCTGCTCCCAGTCCTCGTGGAGGTACAGCAGCCCGGACGCGACGCCCTTGATGATCCGGAACCTCTGCCCCCAGCCCAGGGCCGTCGTCGTCTTCTTCTGGTCGTCGTACAGGTGCTTGTCCAGGCTGCCGTTGGGCATGTAGTCGTACACCAGCAGCAGCTCGCCCTTGCGCCGGCAGTAGCCCAGCAGCTGCACCAGGTTGCGGTGCCGGAGCCGGCCGATGGTCACCACCTCCGCCACGAACTCCCTCATCCCCTGCCTCGACCCGTGCGACACCTTCTTCACCGCGATCTCCGCCGACTTGGACTTGGGGAGCGAGCCGCGGTACACCCTCCCGAACCCGCCGATGCCCAGCAGCCGCTCGTCGCTGAACCCGTCGGTGGCGTGGTAGAGGTCCTTGTACGAGAACCTGTGCGGCCCGAAGGTGACCTCCCAGTCCTCCTTGAGCTCCCCGAACATGCGCCGCCTCCTCATGTACACGAAGACGGCGGCGGCCACCGCGAAGACGAGCAGCGCGGACGCGATCGGCAGCACGATCTCCAGAACCTTGGACCGCGGCTTGGGGAACGTGACCGGCATCGACGGCAGCGACGAGATGTTGAGCGCCGGGGCGGCGCCGTTCATCTTGAAGCTCCAGCCGAGCACGTAGTGGCGGCAAAAGAGGATGCCGCTGGACGAGGAGAACCCGACGTACGCCGTGTCGTCGATGACGGAGGAGAGGTTGACGGTGGCGGAGAGCAGGGGCTTCTTGGGCCGGGCCACCTGCAGGGGCGCCATGGTGACGTTGACCTGCATGGTCTGGCCGTCGAAGTCCACCCAGACCTGCATCGGCTTGCGGTCCACCAGGCTGATGTTCCTGAAGGCGCCGGTGCCGTCTTCGTAGTAGCCGGCGTTGTCGGCGTCGACGGAGTTGAGGCCGTTGACGTCGATGCCGACGTGGTTGCCGCTCATGTCGTTGAACTCGGAGTTGAGGATGGTGTCGAACTCGACGGCGAAGAGGTGGTTGGAGGCGTTGCCGTTGTTGGCGGAGCCGACGAGGCCGAGGAACTGGCCGGGCAGCGCGGAGGTGAAGTTGGTGCTCTTGGCGACGACGAAGGCCATGCCGTGGCTGCTGAGCGTGTCGTAGGCGCCGATGATGCCGATGACGAAGGCCGTGGAGAAGGACTGCATGGCCGTGCTGTTGGGCGCCTGGTGGAACTGCAGCGGCGTCGGGAAGAAGGCGTGGCCCTTGAGCTGGCTGGTGGCGTTGGACAGCTGGAGCAGCCCGTTGGGGGTCACCGTCGCCATGCCGTCCATGGTGAGGTTCGAGCCGGTGAAGCCGTCGAAGACGAACTGCTCGTCCGCCGCCGCCGCCGGGCGGGGGGCGGCGAGGCCGAGGAAGAGGAGCAGGAGAAGGAGCGGCATGGCTCGATTGGGAGGCGGCATGGTCTCTGGCTGGATCTCTGCAGTCCGCGCTGCGCACGGACAGACACAGCGGTGAACTGAAGCAGACGCCGAGTGCCGTGGCTGGCCTCTCTATAGCGCCACTGCCACTACTCCTGGTCTCTAAAAGTAGTGTGAAGTTGACCAGATGTAAACGTTAAGATGAGCACAGATCCTGGTGGGATGGTGAGGCTCTGAGAGCGAGAGGAGCGAGGCAAAATCTAGTTTTTGTGCGTCACGGTCGCGCCTAATCGTGGGCGATGGTACAGCGACTGCACATGATGTGTGGACGCGTCTGCCCGGAGACGTGATGCCTCTCAGGCTCTCTTGGCTTTGTCACTGTCCGCCGCCCGTTCGCCCTGACGGGTCAACAGCGTCGCTGGCTCGCTGCGTCAACGATTCCGGCACGGTTTTCCGATGGACGCGACCGGGGGGACGCGGCGCGAGCACGCAAGTCGCACGCAATAACTAGAGGCGGCATGCAGCCCGCCCTAGCCGTGCCGGGCCGGCGCCGGCGCCGGCGCCCACAGGCCACAGGTCGGGACCCCTATCATTTGCGGCGCGTTCGTTGGTAGGAACCTTCCTTGGCTTGTCTCATCTGCCTCGCAGTGCGCTGTGGGGCTTGCCACTCACTCCATTGACCGATCCACTCGCCTCATTTTCCCCGGTGGTTGGGGACGGAAGAAACCAAACAGTTTTGTATCTATCTGCTTCGGGGTTTTAATACCACGCCAATTCTTTTGACTCCGGCAATTTCCGGGTCCATTTCTCTGCGACCTTAAATGATCCTGACACGAGTATATTATATAGTAAGAAAAGGGGCCGAAATGTAACGGGGAGAAGTCAAAGAAGGGCGCACCAGCTCAATTTCGCCGCTGCCTAATGCGCATCGATCTACTCTATCAGGCTAGGATACAGTGTTGCGGTGTGACGCTCAACCACTCACTCCTGTCATAATGCCATCGCCCACCTAAGATATTTTTGTATTAACTTCTTTTTGACTTTGACTCCCGGAAGTCGTCGAAGTACAATGCACGCGTACGCAGGGCAAGTTCCCCACTGGAGCACTGGCATTGTTTGTCTCTGTACTGCGATCTTGCACAGCTCTGATTGCACTCTCCGCCCACGTTAGCGGCAGGGTCTTGTTTAGCACCCCTCCGCACCCACATAGTGGTTGTAATGGAAGTATATCGTACTAGTGTATGATATTAACTCTCTAATGTACTCTCTCCCTCCGGAAATACTTGTCATCAAAATGGATAAAAAAGGATGTATCTAGATGTATTTTACATCTAGATACATCCTTTTTTTATCCATTTTGATGACAAATATTTCCGGACGGAGGGAGTACAATACAGTATCATATATTAATATCAAGTACTCCCTCCGTTCCAAAAGGCATTACTTGTTATGACACATATTATTATAATATTTATTATGATACGATATCATGATATGATACCCAATTATTTTTTTCTTTATTTAATTCTATGATACCTCATTAAAATTGTCTAGTTGGCATGCATGATATTCCCTCCGTCCAGGTGCATAGGGCGCCTAAGATAATTCAGAATTTCTAAGAATATAAGTCATTATTGTCAATTCACAAGAGATGGTAATTAATTACATGACCAATCATAGATAGCACACGACCTATACGTCCAGTGCATGCAAATAGCCTATCCATCTTCCCGTGCTCGCTGCAAATAACCCCTTGGTGGCCTTGTACATGCAATTCACCTATTAACAAGCGCGTTGGTTGGCTGTCGTGTTAGGATGACGTGCTAACTGCCCATAAAATGCATTATTTAATTTTTCATCTCACCCAATCTCTACGCGCCTAAATCACAGTGCCCCTTCTTAGATGCCCTATGCATCTGGACGAAGGAAGTACTAGCTATGATACTATCATTACGATCGGCATTAGCAACGCAATCTTGATTACTCGCACCCAAAGCAGCAGATTTTGAACGAAGACTCGCCGCTGGGGTCAATGCGTAGCACCGTTCACACGCGGCAGCCCACTATACACTCTACACTACAAACCTCAGGCCTGAGCTGCTCGCACAAGAGACGAGGCGCAGCGGACGCCGCAAGCAACGCACGGACAGTCACCATGCGTCCTCGCCGCTTTCTCCTCCTCCCGATCCTCCTTGTCCTCCTCGGTGCTGATGGCTTCGGCCGTGGCGCCGCGCAGGCCGCCGACCAGTTCGTCTACAACGGCTTCTCCGGCGCCAACCTCACGCTCGACGGCCTGGCCGCCGTGGCGCCCAACGGCCTGCTGGCGCTCAGCAACGGCACCAGCCAGGCGGCCGGCCACGCGTTCCACCCGACGCCGCTCCGGATGCGCAACGGCGCCGTGCAGTCCTTCTCCGTCGCCTTCGTCTTCGCCATCGTCTCCAACTTCACCGTGCTGAGCGACAACGGCATGGCGTTCGTGGTCGCGCCCAGCACCAGGCTCTCCACCTTCAACGCCGGCCAGTACCTCGGCATCCTCAACGTCACGGACAACGGCAAGCCCGACAACGGCGTCTTCGCCGTCGAGCTCGACACCATGCTCAACCCGGAGTTCCAGGACATGAACAGCAACCACGTCGGCGTCGACCTCAACAGCCTGCGCTCCGTGCAGAACCACTCCGCCGGGTGGTACGACGACGCCACGGGGGCGTTCAACAACCTCAGCCTCATCAGCCGCCGGCCCATGCAGGTCTGGGTGGACTACGACGGCGCGACCACCCGGCTCGACGTCACCATGGCGCCCCTCGACGTGCCCAGGCCCAGGAAGCCCCTCATCTCCGCGCCCGTCAACCTCTCGGCGGTCGTCACCGACACGGCGTACGTCGGGTTCTCGGCGGCCACGGGCGTCATCTTCACGCGCCACTACGTCCTCGGCTGGAGCTTCGCGCTCAACGGCCCGGCGCCGCCGCTCGACACCTCGAAGCTGCCGTCGCTGCCGCGGTTCGGCCCCAAGCCACGGTCCAAGGTGCTGGAGATCGTGCTCCCGATCGCCACCGCGGCCTTCGTCCTCGCGCTGGCCATCGCCTTCTTCTTGTTCGTGCGGACGCGGATCAGGTACGCGGAGGTGCGCGAGGACTGGGAGGTGGAGTTCGGGCCGCACCGCTTCGCGTACAAGGAGCTGTACAAGGCCACCAAGGGGTTCAAGAACCGGCGGCTGCTGGGCACCGGCGGCTTCGGCAGGGTGTACAAGGGCGTGCTCCCCAAGTCCAACCTGGAGATCGCGGTGAAGCGGGTGTCGCACGACTCCAAGCAGGGGATGAAGGAGTTCATCGCCGAGGTGGTCAGCCTCGGCCACCTCCGGCACCGGAACCTGGTGCAGCTGCTTGGCTACTGCCGCCGGCAAGGGGAGCTCCTGCTGGTGTACGACTGCATGCCCAACGGCAGCCTGGACAAGTACCTGCACGACAAGACCAGGCCCGTCCTGGACTGGAGCCAGAGGTTCCAGATCATCAGGGGCGTCGCGTCCGGCCTGCTGTACCTCCACGAGGACTGGGACAAGATCGTGATCCACCGCGACATCAAGGCCAGCAACGTGCTGCTGGACGCCGACATGAACGGCCGGCTGGGGGACTTCGGGCTGGCGCGGCTGTACGACCACGGCGTGGACCCGCAGACGACGCACGTGGTGGGCACCATGGGGTACCTGGCGCCGGAGCTGGTGCGCACGGGCAAGGCCACGCCGGTGACGGACGTGTTCGCCTTCGGCGTGTTCGTGCTGGAGGTGACCTGCGGGCGGCGACCGCTGGGGTGCATCGCGCCCGACGACCAGAACGTGCTGCTGGACTGGGTGCAGGAGCACGAGCGCAGGCGCGCCGGGCTGGACACCGTGGACCCGCGGCTGTGCGGCAAGTACGACGCCGACGAGGCGCGGCTGGCGATCAAGCTGGGGCTGATGTGCGCGCACCCGCTGCCGGACGCGCGGCCCGGGATGCGGCAGGTGACGCAGTACCTGGAGGGCGAGGTGGCCATGCCGGAGGTCGTCCCGACGTTCCTCAGCTACACTACGCTGGCGCTGATGCAGAACGACGGGTTCGACTCGTTCGCCATGTCCTTCCCGTCCACGGTCACCACCGACGCCAGCCCCACTTCCGGCGACGTCTCGGCCGTCTCCGGCCTCTCGGGTGGAAGGTGAATAAACAAGGACAAGAAGTACAGTAGTTGTCGCTGCGTAAGACGTTGATTTTCATTTTCATTTCTCATCTGTCGTGATGTTAGCCACCTGTGCGTCATCTTATGTAACATGTACCAGAACAATACAGATAGTCACATTTTCCCTAGTACTGGATAACTAACTGCGAGCAGTAATACAGCGGTGTTTGTCTAATCTGCACTCCACATCATAAGAAACATCAGTGCCATGTCTGCGTGTCAGCACTTGTTGCAAACAAAAACTAATCTTGAGGCCGCCCTCGTGGTGGTGGATGGAGTGCACAATAACAGAATAACTATGTTATCTTCGAGCTACCGCCGCGTGCTGGCACGGTGCTTCGTCGTCGTCACGGGTGGCGTCTCGGCTTGGATTCGGTGTGCGCGACAGGACGAAAGCGAGTGGGTAAGCACGGATGGCCAGAGGATGACCGTGGCGGCTCTCGTTTTGCGGTGGCTCACTGGATTTCTGCGGGCGCCTGTTGTTTTCCTAAGAGTCTGTTGCACATGCGACGGTGGCGTGGTTTCGGTTTGGCTCCTTTGCCGGTTCTGTTCATGTTCTTTTCACAAAGGACAGGAGAGACCCATGTTGCCGACGCACATCACAGAGGTGTAACGTGTTGATCCGGCTTCAGATAGATTTGTGACGTGTTGGGTAGCGGCAGTCTCGGCTGTTTGTCACATGTATGTCATTCCATGGTGTGATGCGAATTCTCAGTCTCGGCTGTTTCAGCACCGGTGGCGTCTTTTCTTAAACTCGAGCTACCAGCCTACCACTCTCTGTCTACTGTTCAGTCGTCATGCATGCTGCCTGTTGTTTGTCCGGGAAGACTAGTATGAGATCAAGAGTTGAGGTGTGATCTGCGATCCCTTATTCTGGGCCATTGGATGTCGGATGCATGGTACAGATACGGCGAGGTGGGATTCCAGCCTTTCTGACATTACATTTTACATTTAGGCCCTGTACATTTTGTACTTCGCAGAAAACCCCCTTCGCGGAAAGATCTAGTTCCATCCAGCCAGAGCCAGGTCTATCCTGTCCCGAATCCAATCTCGGCGGCGGCGACCCAAATCCAATCTCGGCGGCGGCGACGACCTTGCCCTGCAGACTGCTGCTGCCATCCAACACTTCCTCGCCCACACTCTGGACCACAAAATACCCTCGTCGGCGGCGGTGGCCTTGTCCACCCAGATCCCGCCTCACCTCTGGACCACGGTGTCCCCTCCCATCAACTGCGACGGCCTTGTTCGAGTCAGTTCTTAACCCTAACCAGGAAATTGCTTCCCCACATATCTCCTTGTCTATTGCCGGCGAGTACCCGTGCATACAACACCATTCCATGCTTGCTCTGGTGATGATATTGGTGGAGTAGCAACGGCAGTAAAGGGAGGCAGGTTAGTACTAATTACAGTTTTCTCACACAGAAAACTAGTACTGTCCAAATCATCCCACATTAGAACGTGCTTGCACTGAATTTTTTATTCAGTCGGCTCGAATTTTGTCCTTGCTACCATGTACTGTAATCAAGTAATTTCCATTTGATTGTACTGCTTATAATTTGTAATGCAATCAATTTAGTGGATGATAATTTTTAGTACATATTTGGATAAAAAAATTCAGTATAGGGCTGCTTCAGTTTTAGAAGCACTCCTTTTAGCACAGTAGCCTGCACTTCCTGCAGACTGCATCCATTTTGTGATATGTGGCTCCATTCAAATTTTTGCTAGGAAAGCAGAGAAGGGAAGGCAGTTGTTCTTCTAAATGGAGCAAACTAAAGCGTCCTCACCCTTGACATTCTTGGCATGCCAGACCAATCCATATAGTGTACCAGCCATCTCAGGTGAATTTAGTATCAAAATTGCTAATCTTTTCAAGTTCTTCCTTACAAGAATTGTGATTCAGCTTGTTCTTTCTATTTTACAGAATCGGTCAATAGCCTTGCCGCGACAGAATTAAGTGATGCACACTCTTTTTCGGAGATTAATTCCACTATGCTCCCTTGTAATGAATTCTCTACACCCAAGAAGAGACAATGTTTTTCTGTAGATGTAAGTATATATAATGCAGATTGTAATATAATGGACGCATGAATTTATGTGTGTATATACTTGTGACATGAGCACATAATATCTTATAAATACATTTCTCACAATGGAGAAAATGTTATATAGTACTCACAAACCAACGAATGCAAATGTCTAGAATCATCAGGCATGTTAAATTCATAAAACTTGCATCCATACTCCAGGCTCGATCTTTCCCAACTATGAAGGTTGTGTTTATTAAAAAGGTTATTTTGATTTGCAGGGTTCATTGTATAAACCTGTGTGTGACGAGACACTCAAACCAGCCGTAGGCATGCAATTTGATGTTATTGCTGCTGTGGAGGCATTTTACAAGAAGTATGCACATCATGTGGGATTTGGTGTCCGCCTCGGGGCGCAAAAGTTGGTGAATAATGAAATTCATTGGAAGCGTTTCTTATGCTCAAGGGAGGGATATCGGGCCTCAAAAGATAAGTGCATTGTTAACTGCTTGGATAAAAATCCTTCGAATAAAAGCCGCAAGGTCAAAGTAACTAGGTGTGGATGTGAAGCTCACATTTATGTCAATCGAGATGGTAATGGAAAATACAAAATAGCTTCAATGGTCGAACACCACAATTACGAACTAGTGTCTCCCAGTAAGCAACACTTGATAAGGTCGAATAGGAAAGTAAGTGACAGGGTGAAGTCCGCATGGGTGGGGTTGCACCCGGCGTTATCGTAACAGATGAGTGTCGTAGCATGAGGAATGCTATTGAGGCACTTCTACCAAATACTGTGCACCGCTTGTGTATGTGGCACATTATGAGGAAGGTTCCTGAGAAGGTCTCGCCTGAATTGAGAAGCGATGAATTATTTTATAAGAGATTGGATTCTTGTGTGTGGAATTCTGAAACACCTGAAGAATTTGAAGAAAGTTGGAAGTCTTTAATTTCAGATTTTGGCTTACAAAACAATGAGTGGTTTGTCAAATGTTACCTGATCCGTGGGTCATGGGTGCCGGCATACTTCATGGACATTGCATTAGCTGGTATTATTAGAACCACCTCTAGGTCAGAGAGTGAAAACTCATTTTTCAAGAATTTCATCCGGCGCAAGCTTGCTTTTGTTGAGTTTTGGCTTAGGTTTGACACAGCCTTGAAAAGTCAGAGGCAAGAGGAGTTGACCACACAAGCATACATACGACACCTAGATTGCTGACCACACAAGCATACATACGACACCTAGATTGCTGACATGTTGGGAAGTGGAAAGACAAGGTAGCATAATATTTACTCATGAGGTCTTTGCCTTGTTTCAGTCAGAGATATTTGCTGCTAGAGAGCATTGTGATGTTCAGGACACCAGAACTGTGGGGAGTTCGAAGATCGTATTGATTAGCGATCAAAGTCATCCTAAAAACAAGGTAAGAGAGGTACATTTGGAAACAACAACCATGATTGCTAAATGTTCTTGCAAGCTTTTTGAGTCGAAGGGCATTATGTGTCGCCATGTCATACGTGTCTTGAGGGGTGCAAAGATAAATGAGCTTCCAACCTTTTATGTACTGAAAAGATGGGAGAGAATGTGCAAAAGGTAATTCTTCTTCTATAGTTATAGGAAATTTTGAAAGACCTGAGGCTTATCACAATGTTTTTTTTTCTTTGAAGGGATGTTGTCTACGATGATGAAGGGAATGCACTTGAAGATAATCCTATTGACTGTGTTGACATGGATACAAGAAGAAAGATCTTAGATGCACGGAACAAATTAGAGGATATCATTCGATGTGCTAAAAAATCGAGCGGAGGACTTGACTTACTGAATACGGGTTTGTGCAATCTCGAATCTGCTATCTTACAATCTGCCCCCGTTGCATCTCAGACTACAGAAGAAGGGCAAGAATCATTCGTTGGTAGCAGTATCCCCACCCAGGTTGACATCCTGACACCGACTAACGTCAATGCAAGGGGTACATGCTCGAGAATTAAGGGCCATAGGGACAATGACAAGAAGGCAGGGCCGAAGAAGATCAAACTAGGGGTTACTGTACGGGGTCCACGCACTTGCAGCTCATGCCGGGAAGTTGTGTTGCATGACGCTCGTACTTGTCCGAAGAAAAAATGAAAGTGTTTGTGTAAAATCATCAGGCTAAGTATATCTTAGCCATTGCATCTCTAATTACTATGTAAACAGAGGAAGTACCGAGTAATGAGTTGAAATACTGGTTCAATGTGCTAATTATATGTTAGCCATTGCATCTCTGACGTGTATGTTGTAAATATAACTACTCCCTCTGTAAACTAATATAAGAGCGTTTACATCACTAAAATAGTGATCTAAACGCTCTTATATTAGTTTACGGAGGTAGTACTAAATTTCCTGCTGACTTATGTTTTCAGTGGGTTGGTACAGCTTTCAGTGCTAACACTGGGTTGGAAGAAAGAATTGTCATTTGATATTCATCACATATATTTTTGAATCAGGTGAAGAGCAGCACATTAGAAAAGTGTTTAACAAAAGGAAGAAGGAAACAATCGACTGAAGCTTCGGTGAACGGCTCCATAAATCAAAAACAATAAACAAATCCATAGGTGCTGGCGTGCTGCAGTCCGGCGGCGCGCGCTGGTACAGCAGACAGAGGATAGGTTTGGGGTACAGCTCTGCCTGCAATATTTCGATATGACAAGGAGGTTCATGCAAAATGTCCACCGCATCCCACCTTTCTCGATCTGTACCATCGGCTGCTAATCCAATGGCTCATGTAGCTGGATCGCAAGATCTCACCTGATATACTGATCTCATTCTAGTCCCCCCCGTTGTTTGTCATACAACCATAGTACATGCTGATATGCACAACCAAAATATTGTGACCACTGACCGGTGAGTAGAGGTACAAGACCCTGAATGCAGTGCCGAAATTCAGCGGGCAAGGGTAACGTGGTCGGGTTGGTCTTCATATTACCATATCTATATACATGCACAGTCGTCAGTCACTCCCTATAACTAGCACAAGCAAGTGAGTCGATTGGCGTACGGTCCAGCGTGTTGCAATTTGCAATATGTTGAAGAGATGATCTACATCACATAGACAGAGCACGGGCCAGTTAACCTATCCTCCTGCCTCAAGCATGTGTTAGGTGGCCGCCTTAAACAACCCTGTCTCGCATAAAAGAGGAATGTTAAGCAGTCAGTCCTGCTGCAACTGCGCCGAGCACATGGAAGATGATTGTACTCGTATTAAACAAGGACACAACAAGATAGACAGGCCACTGTCTCGATCTCTACTACGTACAGTGTACCATTTTTGAATAAGAAAATTTTCATTGCGCCGCTGGTAGTAGTAGTTATCTTTCAGTGGACCAAGATTTTCTTAATCTCATCTCACCGAGCCACTGAGGGTTGCCTAATCCAGAACCAGCCGTCGCTGAATTAGACTCCGTCGACACGGCTGTTCTGTTTTTTTTGGCACATATTTCAAAAACGTCATTTGGTGTTGAAATTTTGCAAACTATAGTTTTGTCAATATTCTACACAATTTTTTTGAAATATTTTATTTTTTTCATTTTCTGTTCACCCGAGCTCACGTGAGCTTGGGATTAGAACAACACTCTCGCTGTCACACCACCTTTTGGTTTAGATTAGAATAGGAAGGCATGGTAATGCGCTTCTAGGCCGGCCCATGTGCAAAGCAGGTCGCCCGTCTTTCTTTTTTGTTTATTTATTTCTAAAACAAGTTTGAATTTCTCAGAATATTTTGGATTTCAGAAAATTTCATGAACTTCATAATTTTTAAATTTTAAATAAAGTTCAGGGATTTAAGAATGTTTTAAATTTTTAGAAATCTTCCAAACTTTGAAAAAATGTTTGCGCATTTATAAAATATTTATGAATTAATATTTGAATTTCAAAAAGTATTCACCAATTGAAAAGGAATTTGGATTTCAGAATATGTTCTGAATTTGAAAATTGTTTTGATTTAGAAAATTTTCATGATTTTTTCAAATGTTCTTGGATTTAAATATTCATTAATTTCAAAATCTTTATGAATATATATATATATATATTCAAAAAAGTCGGAACATGTTTGCATATTACAAAAAAAATGGAAATTTTAAAATATTCATGAATTTTTTATAGAAAACAAATTAAAAGAAAAAAAAACATAACAAACCAAAAAAGAAAAATAGAACCTTCCCACAAATAGTGGGGAGGAAAACGAAAATGGGTCGACCCATATGACCGATTTTGGAAAACCGGAATATCCTATTTTCTAGACCTGATTAATCTAAACTTGTTCTCCTTAGGCCTAGAGTCTGTGAATCTTTATCCTCTACGACACCTTAGCCTCAAGACACGCTGAACGCCGACCTACAACAACATCTTCATGTGGACGTCACACATACCGACAAGGGAGTTGCCGGTAACGGGGAAATCAAGGCGACGAGAAAATCAGGAGTGTTGACTTGGACTCAATCACCGAAGACAATGAGTATGGCTGAAATTTCATGGAGTTCCCCATATGTGGTTTTGGTAATTAGTGATAACTCGTATGGACTAATGTTTCCATTGAGATGTATTTGAAAAGTTTGATAGGCAATGCATAAAGAATATTGGATGGGTTTGGAATGAATGCCATCAACATAAAGATATGTATCAAAACCGTTGAGCTCTAGTGATGAGTACATTATGACCAATAAGAAGCAAAATAATGGACTTTAGGACCTCAAAATTAAGTTTTGTGATTGAATCAAGTATAATCAATATGAAGTCTATGTGATGTATAAGGTGTGGCCAAGATGAAGTTCATTGGATGAACTTAAAGTTTGTCATGCTTGGACTTGTGAAAGTGCTAGTTATCGACTAGAGGGGGGATGAATAGGCGATTTTTATGAAAGTCTTCGAAACAACCAGTGCCTTCGAAGACGGGCAAGCAAATAACACCTACATAGTATGTAGTGGAAGATAAACTATACTAGCCTAGCCATAGTCAAGTAGACATAATAGATTAATCACGAAGAAAAATAGCAGCTAGGTAGAACAGACCGGAATTGGAAGAAAGTGTGAAGCCAAATATTCAGTCAGAGTGAATGTCTTCACACAAGAAGACAATCAGAACATGCAAACAATGACTTCACGAAGCTAAACTGTAAGTAAAGGGTGAAGTGATAGAACTAATTGCTTGACGAAGACAAGGATTTGGTAGACGAGTTCAAATTGCTGTGACAACTGGATGTCTGGTTAGGGAGGCTGAGATTGAACTCATAAGACCGCGTCTTCACCTTATTCCCCTTGAGCTAAGTTCACTTAGTCCTCGCCCAATCACTCTGGTAAGTCTTCAAGGTAGACTTTCAATCCTTCGCAGACTTTGTTCACCAGTGATCCACAATGACTCTTGGATCCTTAAATGCGATGCCTAGCCAACTGGAAGATCACAGTCTTCAAGTGTAATAAGTCTTCAGGTCACACAGACAGAAAGACTTCAGTGATGCCAAACACTCTTTGGGCTCTGGGTGTTTTGGGTTTTGTCCTCGCAAGGATTCTCTCTCAAAGGCTTCAGAGGTGGGATGCTCTCAAACAACAAAAGCCGTGTCTTAATTCTCAGCAGCCACCAATTTTATGGTAGAGCGGGTGGGCTATTTATAGCCAGGAGGCAACCCAGCATGATTTGTCCGAAATGAACCTGGGTCATAGGGGAACCGACACGTGTCCAACGGTCGGATTTCAAACACACGCGGCAGCTTGACTTGGGATACAAGTAAAGCTGACTTATCCAACTCAGGATAAGATTTTCTCTCATTGTCTTCACTAGAAGACATAGGATTTGGGTTAAGCATCACTTCAGTTTTCTGACTTTGTTCACTTGGGCCCCACTTGAAAGTTCGGTGGTTCCTATGACTCAAGAAATAAGAAAATGAAACTATGAAAGAAACTAAGTCTTTGCACTTTATTGTCTTCGAGCAATGTCTTCACACGTCATTATCTTCGACGTGAATTTCTTCATGAACCACCATTGTCTTCAATGTCTTCATACATTTTTAGGGATCATCTTCCATGGGTAAACCGAATTAGAAGGGACTTCTACCTGTGTTCTCCTGTGAATCTCACAAACATATTAGTCACGCAACCACGTTTGTTGTCAATACTACCAAACCAACTAGGGGTGGCACTAGATGCACTTACAATCTCCCCCTTTTGGGGGATTGATGACAAACTGGTTGAAGTTTTCAATGGGGATAAAATATGTGAAAGTTAAAGAACGTGGTCATTGGCTTCATGAAGTTGAAAGGCCCCCCTGAAGATGTGCATATAAGTAATTTGCCTTTGCATGCAAGTGCACATTGCATGTTTTTATTTGTGGAGATCTCCCTCTTTTCATGAAGTCAAATCATAATGCATGCAAGGATGTAATGAAGATAATGATATGCACAATGATAAATGGGCGTCTGCAGAATGATTTCATGCGCATAAGATAGAAATTCAACCACACAATCAAAACAGTACAAAATATAGCAGACGTCCCATCTGGACTTAAGTGTTATAACTCAAAAGAACCAACAGTTCATGAACGAGAGTTGCAAGACTTAACAAAATATAGCACCCTACCCATATGGACCCGTTTGAAGACTATCAACCCATATGCTTCTCCCCCTTTTGTCATCGAATGACCAAAAAGGAATGAAGACATAGGGTGCCTAAGCTTTCCCCGGAGGTGTTGGTGAAGATGTTGGGAGAACCGGGTCGATGGTGGAGTTTGGCGGTGCAGTGGGGCCTGATGCAACATCGTGATGCGGTGAAGCCATAGCTCGTGAAGTAGTGTCATCTTCCTCATCAATTATGCGCGCAATGACAGTTGGGGCGGATGATGAGTAATCAGAATCTTCAATGGAAGGTGTTGGACACCAATTAGCTGATTTCGGGGGCCTGGAGTCAAACTCGAATCATTCTGTGAAGCCATGTGTAGTAACTTCATCTTCTGAACAGAGCAGTGTGAGGCTCTTCCAAGCACGCCGACAGGCTTCATGTGCAACAAATGAATTCTTGGTGGAGAGGTTGCGAATGAAGGAAATATGCCCTAGAGGCAATAATAAAGATGTTATTTGTATTTCCTTATATCATGATAAATGTCTTTTATTCATGCTAGAATTGTATTAACCGGAAACTTGATACATGTGTGAATACATAGACAAAATAGTATGTCCCTAGTATGCCTCTACTAGACTAGCTCATTGATCAAAGATGGCTATGTTTCCTAGCCATAGACATGAGTTGTCATTTGATCAACGGGATCACATCATTAGGAGAATGATGTGATGGACTAGACCCATCCGTTAGCATAGCACTATGATCGTTTAGTTTTACTGCTATTGCTTTCTTCATGACTTATACATGTTCCTATGACTATGAGATTATGCAACTCCCGAATATCGTAGGAACACCTTGTGCTATCAAACGTCACAACGTAACTGGGTGATCATAAAGATGCTCTACAGGTGTCTCCGAAAGTATTTGTGGTGTTGGCATAGATCAAGACTAGGATTTGTCACTCCGAGTGTCAGAGAGGTATCTCTGGGCCCTCTCGGGAACACACATCATAATAAGCCTTGCAAGCAAAAGACTAATGAGTTAGTCACAAGATGATGTATTACGGAACGAGTAAAGAGACTTGCCGGTAACGAGATTGAACTAGGTATAGAGATACCGACGATCGAATCTCGGGCAAGTAACGTACCGATGACAAAAGGAACAACGTATGTTGTTATGCGGTTTGACCGATAAAGATCTTCGTAGAATATGTAGGAGCCAATATGAGCATCCAGGTTCCGCTATTGGTTATTGACCGGAGATGAGTCTCGGTCATGTCTACATAGTTCTCGAACACGTAGGGTCCGCACGCTTAACGTTTGATGACGATCGGTATTATGAGTTTATGAGTTTTGATGTACCGAAGGTAGTTCAGAGTCCCGGATGAGATCACGGACATGACGAGGAGTCTTGAAATGTCCGAGACGTAAAGATTGATATATTGGACGACTATATTCGAACACCGAAAGTGTTCTGGAAAGTTTCGGAATTTACCGGAGTGCCGGGGGGGGTTACCGGAACCCCCCGGGGGAATAATGGGCCCTGGTGGGCCATAGGGGAGAGAGAGGGCAGCAGCCAGGAGGTGGCGCGCCCCCTCCCTAGGGGCATTCCGAATAGGACTAGGGGAGGGGGGCGCGGCCCCTCTTTCCCTCTCCCTCTCCCTCTCCTTCCTTCCCCCTCTCTTTCTTGGTGGACTCCTACTAGGAATAGGATTGCAATCCTATTCCTAGTAGGATTGCCTCTCTAGCCGCACCATAGAGGGCCGGCCGGCCTCCCCCCTTGCTCCTTTATATACGGGGGCAGGGGGGCACCCAAAGACACACAAGTTGAATTGTTTTAGCCGTGTGCGGTGCCCCCTCCACAGAAACACACCTCGGTCATACCGTTGCAGTGCTTAGGCGAAGCCCTGCGCCGGTAGATACATCATATCCGTCACCACGCCGTCGTGCTGACGAAACTCTCCCGTGAAGCTCAACTGGATCAAGAGCTCGTGGGACGTCATCAAGCTGAACGTGTGCTGAACGCGGAGGTGCTGTACGTTCGGTGCTTGATCGGTTGGATCGCGAAGAAGTTCGACTACATCAACCGCGTCACTTGACGCTTCCGCTCCCGGTCTACGAGGGTACATAGACACACTCTCCCCTCTCGTTGCTATGCATCTAGTAGATAGATCTTGCATGATCATAGGAAAATTTTAAAATACTACGTTCCCCAACAGCGAATACGATTGACATCCACAAGAAGACTTTGGATCTGACACTTCAGTCAGTCATGGTGCCTATCATGCTTCTGATGGAGAGAAACTAGAAGTTCGCTATCATTGAGTACACGAGCACGCTTCAGAGGCCTTTGAGGAACTGTGCTGGCGGTTGCATCAGTGTTTGCAAGATGCGGCAGGCGAAGCTAACCGACAAGTGAACTAGCAGTAGCAATAGGATTGGCAACATGAGTGGCTTCAATAGATGCTGAGAAGCTGTGGAAAGCAGCATTGTCTTCACGGATGGGTTCCTCGGCAGGTTCAGGATAGATGGTGTCATGGGACATATCCATGCCAGGCAAGAAGACAATGACTGCGCGCTGAAGCTTGATAGTTGATGGTTGAGCGAAGCTTAATCAGCTGCATAATCCATGGTGCATAGAATTTGAGGCCAAAAAGATAAACGCCTGACGCTACCAACTGCCTGATGAAGAAATCATGCATATTAAAGCGGGTGCAATTGAGAATATAGAAGACCAATGTCTTCATGGTGCCTTCAAGCTTCGCAGATTAGGAGTGCCCTTTGATTGGCCATAGAGTATGCCGCACAATGTGGTAGATGGTGTGAGGCAAGTACTCGAGGTCATTGACAAAGAAGTGGGTGGGGTACTCGACATCTGCTGGCAATGGATTCATCATGCTCAACATCTGGCTCATGTTTGGCTCGGGCTTCTGGAAGATGTTTTCAAGTTCCTTTTCATACAACTGACAACCTGGCTCATAAAGATCACCAGGAGTGGGCAGGGAAGTAAGCTCGATGATATCTCGAGCTTGGATTCATGATGAACATCTCTTGTCATCCACTCATGGACCCATGTCTTCGGATCCCTGTTGTAGCCAGAAATATGCAGAGTGGCATAAAATTGGAGCAGAAGCTCTTCATTCCAGTGCTCCTTGTCAATAGTAAATGGAACGGGCCAACATCGCGAGAGCAATCAAGGGCCTCTTCCAGGCATGGTTGTCCAGCCATGGCATCACAACACATGCGCTTGTGTGGGAAAATCCGGTCCTGGTTATATAGAATGCATGAATAATAGCTTCTTTGGAGGTGGCTCCAGAATCTATCAGAAGATATCTTGGGCTTCTTGTAGGGATTCTCGGCCTTGTCAAAGAAGGTGTTATGCTCTCTGAAATTCAACACACTGAAGGAGCGCTCAGTGGTTACAGTACTTGGAAGCCTTGGCATTCTTGGCATGGGCTTCTATATTTGAGGCCTTTGCTCGATGTGATAATCATATTGAGGCTAGGAGCTTCAGGAGGTGTAAGAATTGGCCACCTGATGCTGATCAGCTCGCCCTCACAATTGAAGGTCCTCACCATGGAGTGTGGAACTAGTGGAGCGGCAACAACATCTGAGGTGGATGGTAAATATCTTTAGTGGCGGCATTGGCTTCAGGCTACGTAGTGGCTTCAGCCATGACAATGTCATTGGCTTCAGTATGTGTGGCAGGAGTAGCAGCATCACTGGCTTTAGTTACTAGGGGGGTCATGCAGAGTCACTTCTGGAATCTCAACGTTCTCAGTAGGGGAAATAACAACTTGTTCTTCTTCAACTTCATCGGCTGATGCAGCCAGAATGTCTTCAGGCTCTTTGGCTTCAGACTCTTGAGCAATCTCTGAGGGGATGGCTTCAGGGAACACATTTCGTGCTACTGAGCTTGTGGTTTGCACAACCTGTTCAGGGATACTTGACATGGAGACAGAGGGTCTTAGGCCTCTGCAAAGCCTTCGGAATGAGGGCAACGCATGTGATTATGGCGTAGTCTTCTCCATGTCTTCTGGTGTTGCTTGGGAAGTCTCAAGTACTAGAGTAGTGACTTGATCTGGTGGTGTCCGCGGAATGACTTCATGTAGCGGGGTGTTGAGGGTGTTTCTCTTCCCAGAACTCATCTTGTGCAATTGGCATCGTGGGACCGCCAATGCTAATAGTTTCATTGTGCGAAGGCACATGCGATGATACCGAGTTCTGGGTCAGGTGAGGAAGGACTTCATCATCTTTTACATTGTCTTCACGACCAATGTCTTCAGCTGCGGTGGTGGCAACAGGTGGAATCTCTTCATAGTCATGACCCTCTGTGGGAGCGGGCTCATGCACAACCAGTCTTCATTCTTTGTGGGAGGAGGCAGGTAAGGCAACCAATATGGTCCTAACAAGCAATGGCTTGTGAGGAGCAGATGAGGACATTGGTGCTTGTTCCCTTTGTGAAGCCTTAAAAGATTTTGTCTTCCACTTCTTTTGAGAGGGAGCGACATCAGAGGCTTCTTGGTTCTTGCACTTCTTGGCTTCGGCTTCAGCTTGCTTGGTCTTCTTCCTTTCGGAAGCAATAGATGGTGCAGATGGCTTTGAAGTAGCGAAACCTTTGGGAACCGAGGGCCATTTTCATGCTCGTGCTTTGGGAACTATGCAATCATAGGAACGTGGTAGTCTTTGATGGTGCCTCCCCATCCATGGAGGTGGTGGTTCGGAGAGTTGTAGTCGAGGGCAGAGCTTGGCAGTAGGCGAACTTGCTTAAGGGTGAATTAGATAGTCTGTTTGAGTTGTTGTCGGGGTGGGCGTGTATCGAGTGATTCTTTGTGTATACTTCAGGTGGAGTTGTGGGTTGTAAGTGATGTTGTAGTGTTCACACTCTGTAACATCAACGTTGGTTTGGGTTCTATAGCCCCCTCTTTCTATAAAATATGATACACACACTCGTGCGTATTTGAGGAAAAAAACCTTTGGGAAAGACAATCTTCAGTACTTCTTGCCGTGAAGCCACAGTTGGAGGTGCAACTGGCTTCTTGTTCTTAGCGGCAAGCTTGGGATCTATGCCAGGACGGCCGAGATTATTTCTCTTCAAAGGCTCATTGTGAGATTGGACACACATTTCAACATAAAGCTTCAGACGCTCATGAGAGCCTTTAGCTTCATCACAGCGCTTGTGAAAATCAGCTTTCAGATCTGCCATCATGGTCTTGAAAATCTGAATTTCCTTAGCACTCATCTTGTAAATGTGCTTCTTGAAGACATCCTTTTCATGATCAATTTTGTGCTTCTTCTCAACTACCTTCTCAGCAAGAGTGAGCTCCTTGTTTACGAAGCCTTGAAAGGTCACACTGATTCCAATGGGTAGTTGAATGTCGTCAAGTGAGAGAGATGGGTCATCAAACCATTCATCAATGAAGTTGTTGAGAATGTTAGCATCAAACAATGGCAGGTACTTGAAGATATCAGCCTCTTCCTGCTTGTTGTTAATCAATAGCTCCAGAGCATCATGGTCAAGATCTTCATCACTTGACATATCTATAATGTCATCATCATTGCGCAAAATGCTGGTTGGAGTTCGGATTTGCCTTGATGAGTTCTTTGTATCCGGAGAAGTCCAAGACACATCTTCAGTATGCACACTGGATTCAGGAGGTGCAATGTTTAGTAGCTTCACTCTTGGCACTATTGGTGCAGGTGCATGCTTTGAAGACTTTGCCTTCTTCACAGGCTTTGAGGACTCGGGAGTGATATGTCTCCAACGTATCTATAATTTATGAAGTATTCATGCCATGTTTACAACAATTTTATATGTTTTTGGTATGATTTGCATGGAAGTAACCCGGACTGACGCTGTTTTCAGCAGAACTACCGTGGTGTTATTTTTTGTGCATAAATGAAAGTTCTCCAAATGAGCTGAAACTTTTTCACATTTTTAGAACAAAAGAGGCACTTGAAGCTTCATGGGAGGGCCAAAAGAGCAACGAGGTGGGCACAACCACCAAGGCGCGCCTAGAGCCCAACCCGTGCCCCGGTGTCTTGTGCTCACCTCGAGGCCCATCTTAGCGTGAAACCAATGCCAAAAAACCTATAAATAGAGAAATCATCAGAAATAACCCTAGATCAGAAGTTCCAATGCCGCATGCCTCTGTAGCCATGAAAAGACAATCTAGATCCTGTTCTGGCACTCTGCCGGAGGGGGAAATCATCACCGGTGGCCATCTTCATCATCCTGACGGCCACCATGATGAGAAGGGAGTAGTCCACCCTCGGGGCTGAGGGTTTGTACTAGTAGCTATGTGTTTAATCTCTCTCTCTCTCTCTCTCTCTCTCTCTCTCTCTCTCGTGTTCTTGAGATGGCACGATCTTGATGTATTGCGGGTTTTGTTAATATAGTTGGATCATATGGTGTTTCTCCCTCTCTATCTTGTTGTGATGAATTGAGTTTTCCCTTTGAGATTTCGTTCTTATAGGATTGAATACTTTTATGGATTTGAGAACACTTGATGTATGTCTTGCTATGAATACCCATGATGATAATGGGGTATCATATTGATTCACTTGATATGTGTTTTGGCACTCAACTCGCGGATTCCTGAGGTGACATTGGGGTAATCTAGGCATAGGGGTTGAAGCACGTTCTTGTCTTTCTTTCTCCGGTAGAAATCTTAGGGCACTCTTTGAGGTTCTTCGTGTTGGATTGAGTATTATGAATCTGAATTTTTCTGGGTGTTATTTTAGTACGAACTCTTGATTGATCGCTCAGAAATAATTACTTGGTGTTATTTTAGTATGAAGTCTTGGATAGATCGATTGAAAAGAATAGCTACAAACAATTTCTTCTATGTTCTCCGCTAGATAGGAATATTGGAGTGATTCTTCATCTAACATTGAGGGATGGTTATGTGATCCAATTATATTAGCATTGCTGAGAGATTGCACTAGCGAAAGTATGGACCGTAGGACTCATTTTCAAGCATTGCAATACCGTTTGTGCTCACTTTTGTTACTTGCTACCTTGCTATTTTATTGTTACTATTACAAAAATCAATATCTACTATCATTACTACACTTGTATCACCATCTCTTCACTGAACTAGGGCACCTATACAATTTTCCATTGTATTGGGTGTGTTGGGGACACAAGAGACTCTTTGTTATTTCGTTGCAGGGTTGTTTGAGAGAGACCATCTTCATCCCACACCTCCCACGGATGGATAAACCTTAGGGCATCCACTTGAGGGAAACTTGCTACGGTCCTACAAAACTCTGCGCTTGGAGGCCCAACACAAGTCTACCAGAATAAAGTTGCATGGTAGACATCAGGGAGCATCATTCTCTTCTCCCTCTTCAGGAACAATTCTAACACTCGCTCTCTGCGCAACACAGTGTGCCAGAAATGCTGAAAAGTCTTCAAAGGGTCCAATGATATTGGGTTCGGCTTCACGACTGTCATCGGGCATTGGCTCAACTGGACCTAGGTTGAAGTCAATCCCGAGGTCCTTCTTGTTTTGGGCAGCAGATGCTCGAGCAAACTGATAATTTGCATCAAACAATTCATCTTTTCAACACCATCGCAAGCTGGATGGGTCAGTGTTCTGAAGCATTGGTGGCCTAACCATGCAAGGATGTATAGAAGCCTTTCTGAATGGCTCCAACCTTGGTCATGGGGTGAAGCTTCTTGTACACAATGTCAGCCCAAGGTGGCCTCACAACGTTCTTGTCAGCGTATTCTGGGGCCATGAAGTTGTACAGTAACCATTGCTCTGCCCAGCACCTACGAATCCATTGAACGCGTGATTTGCGCTCCCCATAGCTTTCTTCAGGTTCTAACTTATACAACTCATATAGATTTGGAGGCAGATCCTTTGCGGTATTATGACGATGCTATCCGCCCCCTTTCTTAGCTGATTTACCACTTGCCGTTGGCTTCAAAAAAGTGATTGGTTTCACAAGGATGACAGGCTTCGCTTTACTGGTCAGACAAGAATTATCTTCAGGGGATTCAATATGATGTTGTAAGAAGTCTGCAAATGAATTCAGACTATGATAACCAAGTGACTATCCCACGGACTTGTACCTCTGACAACATTAGATATGCGGGGGAAGTAGGAGAGGTCTTATGCATTCTCAGAGGATTTTGAATATAAATAAGTTTGAAGACATTAACCTCATAGAGCAAAGACATTCACTTATAGAGATAAGTTGGTTCTAGATTTGTATGAATCCATGAATACAAGTGAGGAATCAAACTAGTTGTGAAGCATAAGTGAAAAGTGCCTACTAGTAATGAGATGCATAAATTGGAAGATCCAGATTGGGAAGTGATAAAACAACTTTATGAAGATGTAGAAAGTTCATTGGATCAAATAAAAGGTAAAAAGTAAGCACATATTTACCGCTCAAGTACATACGAAGAACTGCTAGACGAGTTGGGATGGAAGCCGAGCAATTCGATCTCCCGCACCCTAACTTGGCAGCGGAAGACAGGTACAGCGGCGGCGGGGGAGAAGAAGTCCGCGGCCGGTGTGAGGACGACGACAGAGAGGTCATGGGAGTGAAGCGCTTCTTCTCTGGCGACAACAAGAGCTAGCAACGACGCTAGCGTTTTGACCAAGACATCGAAGGGAGTCAGATTTAATGACCGTTGGGGCCTGGGTATTTATAAGTAGAGAAACGGCGTTGTGAATTTACTCAGCTGCCTCTCGTGATACGCATCTGCGCGACGCATGGCATTGATGGCTTCTCGCCCCTCGTTGGTTACCCCAAGTGGAAGGTTTGAGATGCAGTGTAGCGGAAGTTTTCCCTTGGCAAAGATACCAAGGATCGATTTCCCCTGAGACTCCAAGGTTCAACAAGAAGGTGTCAACTGCTAACGGCGCCAGATACTTAGCAATCAACTTGGACCTGCACACAGATACAAATAACTTTGCTCCCAACGAGTACAGAGAGGTTGTCAATCCCTCCGGCCTTGTCGTTTACAAAGGATCAAACGCAAGAGATAATAGTGATAGGTATTGCTGCAACTAGTAAGTAAAAACGGAAAGTAAATAGCGGATGTGATCAGTGATGGTAATATGGACCGGGGTCCCATGATGTTCACTAGTGATGTCTCTTTCCCAAAAGATGATAAAACAGCTATGTGAGGTAAACGAATTACAGCTGGGCAATTGACATAATTATGTGCGCAAACCAATGCTAACTATGTTGCAAGAAAGGTAGAGGTTCAAAGCATGGGCGGTACACCAAGGAAAGTAGACCAAAATCCATCTGCATCTACTACTAATCATCCACCTTGAGATATCTATCTAGAACATCTCGCTGGTATTAAGTTGCGAATCCCACCCATAGTGTAAACGCAAAGCAACAGACAACTGCATTAAAAGAACGTTGCGTAAAGTAAACAATCCTTGCACCCGCGAGTACAAGCACCGTTGTTTACCCCCTTGTGGCAACAACACATCCCCTAGACTCATGTTTCTGTCACTCAAGCTAGTCATCGAGGGGCATGAACCCACAATCAAGCATAACGTTCCCTCTTGGAGTCACTACCTACTACTTGGCCAAAGCAATAAATAACAACGGAGAACATGCAAGAATTACTTAAGAACATAAATATAAAAGAGGTAAATCAAATATATTACTCAAACACAATCTGAACATAATCTCACAATCCATCGAATCCCAGCAAACTCATCATAGCAACATCACAAGGATTACATATGTGCCTCGATCATGTAGGGCAGCTCACAAGGTCTAATTAGTGAAGCACAAGAAGGGGAGGAGAACATCACATAGCTACTGGTCATGGACCCATGGTCCAAGGGAGACTACTCACAACTCATCCGGGAGGCGTCCATGGTGGTGGAGAGGCTCCCGGTGGTGATCCTCCCCTCCGGCAGGGTGCCGGGAAGAGTTCTCCTGGTGCTCCCGATCTTGGAAGCGCGGCGGCGGCGGAACAGAGATGAGATCGCGAAAAAGGGTTCCGTCCTCGAGGGTTTCGGGACGCATGTTAAATATATGCCAAAGGGGGGCATCAGCGGAGGCCTGGGGGGCCCAGGCGCCCCCCCGGCGCGGCCAGGAGGGGGGCCGCGCCACCAGGGCGCCTGGAGCCCTGGTGGCCCCCCTCCGGCCCTACTTCGGCCGTGTGGAAGCTTCCGGAACGCTGATTTTTTATATAATTTTTCCGGGATTTTTCTGGCAGTTTTCGTGACGGGAAAACCTGAAATACAAAAACAACAGAAAACAGAAACTGGCACTGGGGTGCACTGAGTTAATAGGTTAGTCCAAATATGATCAAAAGTGTATGGAAGTGTATAAATATCATAGCAATATCACCCAATAGAGGCATGGAGCAAGCAGAAATTATAGATACGTTTTGGACGTATCAACATCCCCAAGCTTAATTCCTGCTCGTCCTCGAGTAGGTAAATGATAACAAGAATAATTTCTGTGGTGACATGCTATTAACCATATAAGGATTTTCTTATAGTCACATGACAAAAGCTTACTGAGACAATGAATCTGTAGTAATTAAGTTGCATCATGAGAGAATCACAAAGAACTGAAAGTTTTACAATGTGATAATGAAACACTCAAAAAGATTTGTAATGAGCATGGTGTGCAAATATGATAAAGTGATATCTCGCTTGCCCCCTTTAGTGAAGAAAAACATAAATGCAGGGGCACCTCCAAGGTTTAAGTGATGACTAGATACAATGATTTCAGAATAAACGATATCACAATCATGCAAAAGACAATGCTACTTTGGGACAATGCACATTACACTCAGAATGACAATCATGCTCTTAATAGTTGGTGCTTTAAAAGAAGGTGGAGACTCTCGAACCGTGGCTTTTGTTGGCAAGGTTGAAAACCCGTAGTCGGAAACATAGACAAAACATGTACCAGAGCTCTTGGTTTTAAAAATAGAGGTAACAATTATTATTTTTTTGGATATGCATGTTTCGTCAACGAATGCTAGCAGAAAACTCAATCACTTCTTGAGATGGACAAGTTTCGAGGAACGGCTCCCGAATGAGGACGATCACATCCTCTTAATCTCCTTTGTTTATCACTGCCAAAGTTTTCTGATTTCTCATGAACAAAGCGTGAAGGAGGGTTTGTTTGTTATATTATTTTTGAGCCGGGCGCACTCTTTGCCAGTTCCTTCTCGTATTATGGGTTTGCACATTAGACATGCAATCCCGGGGTGAAGCTTGTCCAACTTAAAAAGATCATGAATTAACTACTACTTCCTCATGAACTAAAACAGAGGCACAAAAGAGAAATGCTTTTTTTGAATAATTTCAAGATGGTACATGAAAGTCTTCGTTAGGAATGGCAGGTAAATACCATGTATAGGAAGGTATGGTGGACTCATATGGCATAACTGGTTTAAAGGATTTTGGATGCACAAGCAGTCAGTCCGCTTAGTACAGGTGGAGGTTAGCAAAAGACTGGGAGCGACCAACTAAAAGAGCAATGATGGTCATAATCATGCAGAGCGACAAAGCAACATTGAATCAGGCATGGAAGTTATATCGCTACTCAGAAATAAAAGATCATCAAGGCTTGACAGACTTTCTTTACAGTCTTAAATATGCGTGAGCATACGCCAAGTCAATCAAAATAAATTCTTGAAGGAAGATATCACTAAACCATACCACATCATAGGCAAACAAATCATGTTGGTACTCCAATAACACATTGGGAACCCCCCCAGCTATTTGAGACTAACCATAAGAAAACATGAACTACTAAGCACCATTATGCACGTAGCATTTTTATCATAGACATATCGACCAATGCAACAGAAGCCAACTCTCTTAATAAGATAAGCATGATAATTAAAGAGAGTTCCAACGACCAACTAAACAAAAGCTCTTTAAAAAGATAAGCATGAAAACTAAGAGCTAAGCATGACAGTAGCTATTGAAATACCAAGAACATACACAGCAAAGATAAACATGAAAATTTTATGTTGTGTTCTAGGTTGAAGTGGAGCGTGTTTCTCTCCCACACAAAGAAAGCTGAGTTCCGACTCGTTATGAAAAGCTAAAGAAAACTAAAAAGGAAACTAAGAGCAAGACGCTTCAAGCATAGCACATAACACATGAAGTGATAAAAATATGGTGGAACGAAAGACGAACTGATAATGTTGATGGAGAAGGGGATGCACGGGGGCATCCCCAAGCTTAGACGCTTGAGTCTTCTTGAATATTTCTTGGGGGTGCATGGGGGCATCCCCAAGCTTGAGCGTTTGACACTCCTGAATCTTTTTATCATCTTCCCTCGCACACTTGAAAACCCCCTTCATACATAACTCATCATAATCTGATTAGCGAGGTTAGTACCCATAATAAAATAATTGTTCCTTGCTGGAAATAAGGATATTCTTGAAGGTCTACTGTTTCTCAAGATTGCCAAAAGGTTTTTGCAAAGAAAAAGCAAGCTCAAGGTTTGCAAAATGAAGGAAAGGCAAAACAGGTCAGAATCTGTGAAAAACAGACCAGCAGGTAGTAAATGATTTTTTCGGGGCACTTCTGCAACTCTAATCAAAAAACTCAGAACAGACGCCCAAAAGACAATTGTATAGAGCACGCTGTCGAAAAAATTCAGACCAAAAAGATGATCTGGTGATTTTATACGAATTTTTCTATCCAAGGACAGAATCTGTTTCCTGGACAGCACGTCACAACTTTTGAACTTTCTTGCAATCAGAGGCTACACTTGGCACAAAGTTGAAAAGTAAAGATACAATGATGATGCTACTGTAGTAACAACATCAAGACACAACAAAAGCAAAATAAAATTTTATTCATGTGGGCTGCCTCCCAAAAGCGCTTTCTTTTATGCCTTTAAGCTAGGCATAATGCATAGAGATCAAGTTTTATCAAGAGTAAAAGAATAGCTAGCCCGTATAACGGACTCAAAAGGTAACTTAATCTTCTTTCTAGGTAAGTGTTCCATCCCTTTCTTGAGAGGAAATTGGAATCTTATATTCCCCTCTTTCATGTCAATGATAGCACCAACGGTGCGTAGAAAAAGACGTCCCAAAATAATTGGACAAGAAGGTTCAAATTCAATGTCCATAATAGTAAAATCAACGGGAACGTAGTTGTCATTGACAATGATAAGAACATCGTCGATCCTCCCCAAAGGTTTCTTTATGGAAGAATCAACAAGACGAACACCAAAAGAACAAGAATCAAAAGGTTTCAATTTAAGCATATCATATATTCTTTTGGGCATAACGGAGGTTCTAGCTCCAACATCACATAAAGCATAGCAAGAGAAGTTATTCAACTTAATTTTAATCATAGGATCCCAACCATCTTTTAGCTTTCTAGGTATGGAGGCTTCTACTCTAAGTTTCTCCTCCCTAGCTTTGATGAGAGCATTAGTGATATGCTCTGTGAAGGCAAGATTAAGCGTGCTAGTGCGGGGATCTCTAGACATCTTGTGAAGGAAATCAATAACTTCGGTAAGAGTGCAATTGTCAAAATCAAGGTCACTACTATCAAGTAAAGTGGTAGTGGTGTCCTTTAGGCTCACTTGTTTGGTAGTTTCTATGGTCATAGCATCACAATTAATAGGTCCGTTGGGACCAAGAGTGCATTGGGTGCTAAGAGTTTGGATATCCTCAACAACTTGGATAGTAGCAACAGTGTGGTGGGTAGGAAGGTTCTTAATTCTATCTTCTTCCTCCCTTTCTCTAGCCCATCTCTCTTTAAGTTTAGCCAACATCCTAATGTTTTCATTAATTTGCACTTGAATAGCATTCATAGGAGTGACCTTCCTCTCCTCAAGAGGAGAAGTTCTAATTTTAAGCAATTCTACCTCATGGGCTAAATTGTCTACCTTCGAAGAGAGATTATCTAGTTTGTTTAGTTTTTCTTCTACACTCTTATTGAAGGCTTTTTGGGTAGTGATGAAATCTTTAAGCATAATCTCTAGTTCAGTAGTGGAGTTCTTGGTGCTAGGATAAGCATTGTTGTTCCCATAGGAATTAGAGGGGAACGGTCTAGGATTGCTACCAAAATTACTCCTATAAGCATTGTTATTAAAATTGCTTCTAGAGATAAAGTTCACATCTACTTGTTCTTGAGCAATCAAAGAATTTAAAGGAACATCACGAGGATCAATAGAAGATTGCTTCTAAAGTAGAGACATGATCAAGTCAACTTTTTCATTTAGGGAGTAAATCTCCTCGACAGAGTTTACCTTCCTACCTGTTGGAGCGCGTTCGGTGTGCCATTGGGAATAGTTGGTCATCATCTCATCGAGAAGCTTCGTGGCAGCACCAAGTGTAGTTGACATAAAGGTTCCTCCCGCGGCCGAATCTAACAAGTTCCGCGAGGTAAAGTTCAAGCCTGCATAAAAAGTTTGGATAACCATCCAAGTAGTCAAACCATGAGTAGGGCAGTTCTTGACAAGAGATTTCATGCGTTCCCAAGCTTGGGCAACGTGTTCATTATCCAATTGTTTAAAATTCATTATGTTACTTCTTAGTTGGATAATTTTAGCAGGTGGATAGTACTTTCCAATAAAAGCATCTTTGCACTTGTCCCAAGAATCTATGCTATTTCTAGGCAAAGATTGAAACCAAATTTTAGCTCCTCCTCTCAAGGAGAAAGGAAAAAGCTTAAGCTTAACAATATTACCATCTATTTCTTGGTACTTTTGCATATCACAGAGTTCAACAAAATTGTTTAAGTGTAAAGCAGCATCATCTCCAGCACCGGAGAATTGATCTTTCATGACTAAGTTCAGTAAAGCAGGTTTAATTTCATAAGAAGGTGCTGAAGTGGCAGGTGTAGTGATAGGCGTGCAGATAAAGTCATCGTTGTTATGACTAGTGAAGTCACACAACTTGGTGTTCTCGGTGGAACCCATAGCAGCAAGCAAGCAAGATAACTATTTTTGTGATTTTTGATAAAGGATACTAAAGGAAAACTGAAAGGTAAACTAACAAGACTAAAAAGCAAAGGTAAAAGATAGTGTGCAACTCCCCTATCTTGAAGAGTGGAGTCCCCGGCAACGGTGCCAGAAAACTTTGCTTGATGGCTTCTCGCCCCTCGTTGGTTACCCCAAGTGGAAGGTTTGAGATGCAGTGTAGCGGAAGTTTTCCCTTGGCAAAGATACCAAGGATCGATTTCCCCTGAGACTCCAAGGTTCAACAAGAAGGTGTCAACTGCTAACGGCGCCAGATACTTAGCAATCAACTTGGACCTGCACACAGATACAAATAACTTTGCTCCCAACGAGTATAGAGAGGTTGTCAATCCCTCTGGCCTTGTCGTTTACAAAGGATCAAACGCAAGAGATAATAGTGATAGGTATTGCTGCAACTAGTAAGTAAAAGCGGAAAGTAAATAGCGGATGTGATCAGTGATGGTAATATGGACCGGGGTCCCATGATGTTCACTAGTGATGTCTCTCTCCCAAAAGACGATAAAACAACTATGTGAGGTAAACGAATTATAGCTGGGCAATTGACAGAATTATGTGCGCAAACCAATGCTAACTATGTTGCAAGAAAGGTAGAGGTTCAAAGCATGGGCGGTACGCCAAGGCAAGTAGACCGAAATCCATCTGCATCTACTACTAATCATCCACCTTGAGATATCTATCTAGAACATCTCGCTGGTATTAAGTTGCGAGTCCCACCCATAGTGTAAACTCAAAGAAATAGACAACTGCATTAAAAGAACTTTGCGTAAAGTAAACAATCCTTGCACCCGCGAGTACAAGCACCGTTGTTTTCCCCCTTGTGGCAACAACACATCCCCTTGACTCATGTTTCTGTCACTCAAGCTAGTCATCGAGGGGCATGAACCCACAATCAAGCATAACGTTCCCTCTTGGAGTCACTACCTACTACTTGGCCAAAGCAATAAATAACAGCCGAGAACATGCAAGAATTACTTAAGAACATAAATATAAAAGAGGTAAATCAAATATATTACTCAAACACAATTTGAACATAATCTCACAATCCATCGGATCCCAGCAAACTCATCATAGCAACAACATAAGGATTACATATGTGCCTCGATCATGTAGGGCAGCTCACGAGGTCTAATTAGTGAAGCACAAGAAGGGGAGGAGAACATCACATAGCTACTGGTCATGGACCCATGGTCCAAGGGAGACTACTCACAACTCATCCGGGAGGCGTCCATGGTGGTGGAGAGGCTCCTGGTGGTGATCCTCCCCTCCGGCAGGGTGCCGGGAAGATTTCTCCTGGTGCTCCCGATCTTGGAAGCGCGGCGGCGGCGGAACAGAGATGAGATCGCGAAAAAGGGTTCCGTCCTCGAGGGTTTCGGGACGCGTGTTAAATATATGCCAAAGGGGGGCATCAGCGGAGGCCTGGGGGGCCCAGGCGCCCCCCCGGCGCGGCCAGGTGGGGGGCCGCGCCACCAGGGCGCCTGGAGCCCTGGTGGCCCCCCTCCGGCCCTACTTCGGCCGTGTGAAAGCTTCCGGAACGCTGATTTTTTATATAATTTTTCCGGGATTTTTCTGGCAGTTTTCGTGACGGGAAAACCTGAAATACAAAAACAACAGAAAACAGAAACTGGCACTGGGGTGCACTGAGTTAATAGGTTAGTCCAAATATGATCAAAAGTGTATGGAAGTGTATAAATATCATAGAAATATCGCCCAAAAGAGGCATGGAGCAAGCAGAAATTATAGATACGTCTTGGACGTACCAGGCATGCATGCAATAGTTTAAACATTGTTCCATGACCCCATGTCCACCTGGTATGACAGGCGGTCATTCCAGCTTCTCCGGATTCCGGCATAAAGGATAAGAACAATAAATGCATTTTAAAAGTTTGTCTCTAAATCTTGAACTGACAAGGACACAGTGAAGACAACCGACACGTGTCAACAGAATGCATATGAATAGTTAGAGAGAGTAGGAGAGATAAGCACATATTAGGTTAGGGTCTTATCACATTCGCTTAGTATAGAAAAGGCAACTTGAAGACATAGCTATAAGTGAGTGTTGTAGAGGACAGAACACACACACACACACACACAGTGTGAAGATATAGATAGGCAATAATCTCCAAATCAAACGGTGTGAAGATAAATCGTGAAGATAAACCAATGTTGCAGACAAGTCAATCATGAAGATAATGCAACGTGACGCCAAACTAAAATCTTCAAAAGGATTGGTGGTGGCGTTACCCACGGTATAGGAAGTATTAGACCCAGACACATCGCACAATTATCGTGGCACTCCAAAGTCAATTTCCACATTAATGCATTCACACTTAGAGTGTATATCTTCATGAATTGAAGACATACGTTACTTCGTGTGTTGTGCACCTAAGTCATCAACATGCATAAGCGTTAGAATGTGTGTCCATTCTCTAGACATTCAAGGTTTCTAAGATATTTAGCTCACACCGTAGTTTGTGAAACCTTTTCTCATGCAAGGGCTTTGTGAAGATATCTGCCAATTGCTCTTCAGTGTTGACATGTATGATATCAATGTATTCCTTCATCACATGATCTCTGAGAAAGTGATGTCTAATATGAATGTGCTTTGTCTTCGAGTGTTGAACTGGGTTGTGTGAAATCTTGATGGCGCTCTCATCATCGCAGTAGAGGGGCACCTTCTTCATGCTGATGCCATAGTCCTTAAGAGTTTGCTTCATCCAGAGAAGCTGAGCACAACAGGATCCAGCAACAATGTATTCAGCTTCAGTAGTTGAGAGACCAACATTCAAGGGATCGTCCAAGGAAGTGACAGGTGCCTGATTGTCGGGGTTATGTACCCTGGGTAGCCTCATCCACACCCAAGAGAATTTTAAGACTTTGGAGCTGGCCTAGCCACTGAGGCCGACTGGGCCAAACGGCTGGTAACTTAGCCGCGTTCCAGAAGGCGGCATGCCCCTGGCAGGCGGCCCCAGGAGAAGGCCGACATCCAGCAGACGGCCTTCTCCCCCTCGGAGTCTGCACCCACCAACCGCGACCAATATAAAGCATGGCAATAGTGCCATATGTACCTCCTGGGATACACGGAGGCATGGCTACATTGTACTTCGACCAGGCGGACATCCTCCGCCACGGCGCGACACTGTAGCCACAGACGCTATGACGCCGCCCTTGTCAGCAAAGACGACGCTACAGGGAAAGGCAATCGGAGTGGCCCATAGGCGGCGGGTCCTACCTATCGGCCGGATTCCCGGCAGCCGGCGGAGAACCCGGCGACCGAAGACACTGATGTCTGGGACCTACCACCTGGCGTATTACCATTGTACCCCTCGGGGGTAGGCCTATATAAACCCCCCAGGATCACCCATGCAAACGGTTGACATCTAGTAGAACCCAACATTCCATCCATCCACCCCATAGCTAGGAGCAAGAGAGGTAAGCCCTACCCTTCTTCCTCTTCTAGCAATACATCTCTAGGAGCACATTTGTACACTTGTGATTGATAGTGATCATGAGGAGACCTCGCAGAGCAGGACTAGGGGTGTTATCTCCACGGAGAGCCCTAAACCTGGGTAAGACTCGTGCACGATCGAGATCTCGCCCAATCCCTCTTCTAGAGCCCGACGACGTACTCCTTCCCACACCATGATAAGCCACCCCCTGGCATCTGTCTCGAGAATCCTCCGACAGTTGGCGCCCACCATTGGGCAAGCAACATCGACCGGAGACAAGTTCTAGATGGAAACCCTTTTCTGCCCCGACGAGTGCATCACGGCTGGCTCGATCAGCCAGCCCGACGTGCTCGCTAGCGCTTGCACCAGCGTGCAGCCCGATGCGGGAGCAACCTGCCCCACGAGTTGCCTTGCCGACCTCGTCGGCAAGGTCAGCCTCGCCGATGAGCTCGCCTCTGATGCGGAGTCTCTCCGCCCCGTAGACCCTCTCGCGGAGCTCTTCGAGAGGCTCACCGTCACCGACGAGCCGGCCTTCGATTTGGGGTCCATTGGCTCCTCCGACACCGCCATCGAGCCCGGCGAGCTGCTCACTGATCCCGATGCGGCTACCACTGACGTCTACCCTGAAAACGGGGTCATCATCGATGACCCGCTCCCTCCCGTCGCCTACGATGTCGCAGCCGGCCCGCTCGATGCCGGCGTCTTCATGGAGGCGATGGTCATTGGCGATAGCCAAGCGGCCAACAGGGTTGTTGAGGACCCATTGCGAGCAGCATTACGGGACTTGGCTACCCCTGTCGATGACGAAACTGCTCCAATGATGCTCGAGGCAATCTGCCTCAAGGTCCTCTACAACACCAACAAGCTGGCAGCCATGCAACGCCACGCGGAAGCCAACCAACGCGAGATCGACCGCATCAACGCTAGAACGCCGACTGGTGCTGAGCCCATCCGGGTCGGCGCCATCCGGCAGCGCGGCGGAGCCATCGCCAGTATGCTGGGAGCCGGACGCCCGATATACGAGACGCCGATGCAGAACCCGCATGCCGCGTAGGTGGCGGCAGACGACCTCCGAAATCTAGAGGGCGATGAGCCGCGTTCAGATGGAGCGTCTGCAAGAGCTCCTCAACGTTGTAGGCACACAACAAGACACCTACAACCGCGTGCTAGCAGCCGACAAGCAGGCGGAGAACCCAGAGGCTGGCCGCGAGCACGATGTGACCTCCCAGTCTACTAGTGGCGGCGGCCGCAACCAGAACCTGGGGTGGTCCTTGGACGCAGCCAGTGTTCTCATCGCACTGGCGTGGCCAGCCAGCAAGCTCCCCCGAACCCGGACAACCGGCGCCAGCAGGATGAACGTCCGCCTCCCCGCAAGGAGAGGCCGGGTTCTTCGGTGCCGGTGGACCATCTGACTCTAGGGGGCCGGCTGGGCCCGCGAGTCGGCGACTACGACGCCCGCCAACGGCTCGAGCAGCTGGCTCGGTCCCAGGCCATGGAGGAAGAAGATGCAGTCGGACCGGGGTCCTTCGGCCCCCGCCTCCGCGACGAGCCCTTTCCCAAAGGGTTCTCGCTGCCCCGAGACACTCCCAAGTACGATGGCGCCGTGAAGCCAGAAGACTGGCTCATCGACTACGCCATGGCAATCAGCATAGCCAACGGCAACAAGCGCGTTGCCGTGAAGTACGTCCCGCTCATGTTGCAGGGCACGGCCCGGACATGGCTGAACAACCTCAAGCCCAACAGCATTAACAGTTGGTTGGACTTCAACGAATCTTTCGTGCGCAACTTCAACAACACTTACAAGCGCCCCCAAGCCACACCAGCTTTCCATGTGTGTTCAGGGGCCGACCGAGTCTGCTCACGACTACCTGACGTGCCGGGCCGAGCTGCGCAACTCCTGCGAGGGGGTGCACGAGGTGCAAGTGATCGAGTTCTTCACCGCCGGGTGCTGAGAGGGCACTCTACTCAAGCACAAGCTCCTGTGTGACGAGCCGACTGAAGGAAATATGCCCTAGAGGCAATAATAAAGAAGTTATTTGTATTTCCTTATATCATGATAAATGTCTTTTATTCATGCTAGAATTGTATTAACCGGAAACTTAGTACATGTGTGAATACATAGACAAAACAATATGTCCCTAGTATGCCTCTACTAGACTAGCTCATTGATCAAAGATGGCTATGTTTCCTAGCCATAGACATGAGTTGTCATTTGATCAACGGGATCACATCATTAGGAGAATGATGTGATGGACTAGACCCATCCGTTAGCATAGCACTATGATCGTTTAGTTTTACTGCTATTGCTTTCTTCATGACTTATACATGTTCCTATGACTATGAGATTATGCAACTCCCGAATACCGTAGGAACACCTTGTGCTATCAAACGTCACAACGTAACTGGGTGATCATAAAGATGCTCTACAGGTGTCTCCGAAAGTATTCGTGGTGTTGGCATAGATCAAGACTAGGATTTGTCACTCCGAGTGTCGGAGAGGTATCTCTGGGCCCTCTCGGGAACACACATCATAATAAGCCTTGCAAGCAAAAGACTAATGAGTTAGTCACGAGATGATGTATTACGGAACGAGTAAAGAGACTTGCCGGTAACGAGATTGAACTAGGTATAGAGATACCGACGATTGAATCTCGGGCAAGTAACATACCAATGACAAAGGGAACAACGTATGTTGTTATGCGGTTTGACCGATAAAGATCTTTGTAGAATATGTAGGAGCCAATATGAGCATCCAGGTTCCGCTATTGGTTATTGACCGGAGATGAGTCTCGGTCATGTCTACATAGTTCTCGAACCCGTAGGGTCCGCACGCTTAACGTTTGATGACGATCAGTATTATGAGTTTATGAGTTTTGATGTACCTAAGGTAGTTCGGAGTCCCGGATGAGATCACGGACATGACGAGGTGTCTCGGAATGTCCGAGACGTAAAGATTGATATATTGGACGACTATATTCAGACACCGGAAGTAATCTGGAAAGTTTCGGAATTTACCGGAGTGCCGGAGGGGTTACCGGAACCCCCCGGGGGAAAGTTGGGCCCTAGTGGGCCTTAGGGAAGAAAGAGGGAAGCAGCCAGGAGCTGGCGCACCCCCTCCCAAGGGGCAATCCGAATTGGACTACGGGAGGAGGGCACGGCCCCCTCTTTCCCTCTCCTTCTCTTCCTCTCTTTCCTTCCCCCTTCTCCCTCTTGGTGATTCCAACTAGGAATAGGATTGCAATCCTATTCCTAGTAGGATTGACCCCTTGGCGTGCCATAGGAGGGCCGGCCGGCCTCCCCCTTGCTCCTTTATATTCGAGGGCAGGGGGGCACCCTATAACACACAAGTTGATCTCTCCAGCCGTGTGCGGTGTCCCCCCTCCACGGAAACACACCTCGGTCATACCGTTGCATTGCTTAGGCGAAGCCCTGCGCCGGTAACTTCATCATATCCATCACCACGCCGTTGTGCTGACGAAACTCTCCCGTGAAGCTCAGCTGGATCAAGAGCTCGTGGGACGTCATCAAGCTGCACGTGTGCTGAACGCGGAGGTGCCGTACGTTCGGTGCTTGATCGGTTGAATCACGAAGAAGTTCGACTACATCAACCGCGTCACTTGACGCTTCCGCTTTCGGTCTACAAGGGTATGTAGACACACTCCCCCCTCGTTGCTATGCATCTGGTAGATAGATCTTGCATGATCGTAGGAAAATTTTGAAAATACTACGTTCCCCAACAGTGGCATCATGAGCCAGGTCTATGCGTAGATGATATGCACGAGTAGAACACAAGTGAGTTGTGGACGATACTAGTCATACTGCTTACCAGCATGTCATACTTTGGTTCGGCGGTATTGTGAGAAGAAGCATCCCAGACCGACATTACGCGTACGCTTACACGAGACTGGTTTCACCATTATGAGCACTCGTTGCTTAAAGGTGACTGGCGGGTGTCTGTCTCTCCCACTTTAGCTGAATCGAGTGTTACTACGCCCGGTCCTTGTGAAGGTTAAACAACACATACTTGACGAAACATCGTTGTGGTTTTGTATGCGTAGGTAAGAACGGTTCTTGCTAAGCCCGTAGCAGCCACGTAAAACTTGCAACAACAAAGTAGAGGACATCTAACTTGTTTTTGCAGGGCATGTTGTGATGTGATATGGTCAAGACATGATGAGTTATACGGTTTTGTATGAGATGATCATGTTTTGTAGAGTTATCGGCAACTAACAGGAGCCATATGGTTGTCGCTTTATCGTATGAAATGCAATCGCCATGTAATTGCTTTACTTTATCACTAAGCGGTAGCGATAGTCGTGGAAGCGATAGTTGGCGAGACGACAACGATGCTACGATGGAGATCAAGGTGTCGCGCCGGTGACGAAGGTGATCATGGCGGTGCTTTGGAGATGGAGATCAAAAGCACAAGATGATGATGGCCATATCATGTCACATATTTTGATTGCATGTGATGTTTATCTTATTATGCTTCTTATTTTGCTTAGTACGATGGTAGCATTATAAGATGACCCCTTACAAAATTTCAGGGTATAAGTGTTCTCCCTGAGTATGCGCTGTTGCGAAAGTTCGTCGTGCCGAGACACCACGTGATGATCGGGTGTGATAAGCTCTACGTTCAAATACAACGGGTGTAAGCCAGTTTTGCACACGCAGAATACTCGGGGTTAAATTGACGAGCCTGTCATATGCAGATATGGCCTCGGAACACTGGAGACCGAAAGGTCGAGCGTGAATCATATAGTAGATATGATCAACATAAGATGTTCACCATTGAAACTACTCCATCTCACGTGATGATTGAACATGGTTTAGTTGATTTGGATCACGTGATCATTTAGATGACCGGAGGGATGTCTATCTAAGTGGGAGTTATTTAAGTAATATGATTAATTTGAACTTTAATTTATCATGAACTTAGTCCTGATAGTTTTTGCATATCTATGTTGTTGTAGATCAATGGCCCGTGCTACCGTTCCTTTGAATTTTAATGCATTCCTAGAGAAAGCTAAGTTGAAAGATGATGGTAGCAATTACACGGACTGGGTCCGGTACTTGAGGATTATCCTAATTGCTGCACAGAAGAATTATGTCCTTGAAGCACCACTAGGTGACAATCCCCCTCCCGCTAATGTAGACGCTTTGAACGTTTGGTAGACGCGGTCTGATGACTACAAGATAGTTCAGTGTGCCATGCTTTACGGCTTAGAACCGGGACTTCAACGACGTTTTGAACGTCATGGACCATATGAGATGTTCCAGGAGTTGAAGTTAATATTTCAAGCAAATGCCCGGATTGAGAAATATGAGATTTCCAATAAGTTCTATAGCTGCAAGATGGAGGAGAATAGTCCTATCAGTGAACACTTGCTCAGAATGTCTGGGTACTACAATCATAACACTCAACTTGGTTGCAAAGTTGACGAGGATAGTGTTATTGATAGAGTTCTTCAATCACTGCCACCAAGATATAAAGGCTTCGTGATAAACTATAATATGCAAGGGATGCAGAAGACAATTCCCGAGATCTTCGCTATGCTCAAAGCTGCGGAGGTAGAAATCAAAAAGGAGCATCAAGTGTTGATGGTTAACAAGACCAATAGTTTCAAGAAAAAGGGAAAGGGAAAGAAGGGGAACTTCAAGAAGAATAGCAAGATAGTTGCTACTCCCGTGAAGAAACCCAAGTCTGGAGCCAAGCCTGAAACTGAGTGCTTCTACTGCGAAGGGACTGGACACTGGAAGCGGAACTGCCCCAAGTATTTGGCGGATAAGAAGGATGGCAAGGTGAACAAGGGTATATGCGATATACATGTTATTGATGTGTACCTTACTAATGCTTGTAGTAGTACCTGGGTATTTGATACCGGTTCGGTTGCTAATATTTGTAACTCGAAACAGGGACTACGGATTAAACAAATATTGGCTAAGGACGAGGTGACGATGCGCGTGGGAAATGGTTCCAAAGTCGATGTGATCGCCGTCGGCACGCTACCTCTACATCTACCTTCGGGATTAGTTTTAGACCTCAATAATTGTTATTTGGTGCCAGCGTTAAGCATGAACATTATATCTGGATCTTGTTTGTTGCAAGACGGTTATTCATTTAAATCAAAGAATAATGGTTGTTCTATTTTTATGAATAATATCTTTTATGGTCATGCACCCTTGAAGAGTGGTCTATTCTTGTTGGATCTCGTTTGTAGTGATACACATATTCATAATATTGAAGCCAAAAGATGCAAGGTTAATAATGATAGTGCAACTTATTTGTGGCACTACCATTTAGGTCATATTGGTGTAAAGCGCATGAAGAAACTCCATAGTGATGGACTTTTGGAATCACTTGGTGCTTGCGAACCGTGCCTTATGGGCAAGATGACTAAAACTCCATTCTCCGGAACTGTGGAGCGAGCAACAGATTTGTTGGAAATCATACATACTGATGTATGTGGACCAATGAGTGTTGAAGCTCGCGGCGGGTATCATTATTTTCCGACCTTCACTGATGATTTGATCAGATATGGGTATATCTACTCAATGAAGCACAAGTCTGAAACATTTGAAAAGTTCAAATAATTTCAGAGTGAAGTAGAGAATCGTCGTAACAAGAAAATAAAGTTTCCGCGATCTGATCATGGAGGTGAATATTTGAGTTACGAGTTTGGTATTCATTTGAAACAATGTGGAATAGTTTCACAACTCACGCCACCCGGAACACCACAGCGTAATGGTGTGTCCGAACGTCGCAACCGTACTTTATTGGATATGGTGCGGTCTATGATGTCTCTTACCGATTTACCACTATCGTTTTGGGGTTATGCTTTAGAGACAGCTGCATTCACGTTAAATAGGGCACCATCTAAATCCGTTGAGACGACGCCTTATGAATTGTGGTTTGGCAAGAAACCAAAGTTATCGTTTCTTAAAGTTTGGGGCTGCGATGCTTATGTGAAAAACTTCAACCTGATAAGCTCGAACCCAAGTCGGAGAAATGTGTCTTCATAGGATACCCAAAGGAGACAGTTGGGTACACCTTCTATCACAGATCCGAAGGCAAGGTTTTCATTGCTAAGAATGGATCCTTTCTAGAGAAGTAGTTTCTCTCGAAAGAAGTGAGTGGGAGGAAAGTAGAACTTGATGACGTAATTGTACCTTCTCCCGAATTGGAAAGTAGTACATGACAGAAACTAGTTCCAGTGATTCCTACACCAATTAGTGGGGAAGCTAATGATGATGATCATGAAACTTCAGATCAAGTTTCTGCTGAACATCGTAGATCAACCAGAGTACGTTCCGCACCAGAGTGGTACGGCAACCCAGTTCTGGAAGTCATGTTACTAGACCATGATGAACCTAGGAACTATGAGGAAGCAATGATGAGCCCAGATTCCACAAAATGTCTTGAGCCCATGAAATCTGAGATGGGATCCATGTATGAGAACAAAGTGTGGACTTTGGTTGACTTGCTCGATGATCGGCAAGCCATAGAAAATAAATGGATCTTCAAGAGGAAGACCGACGCAGACGGTAATGTTACTTATTACAAAGCTCGACTTGTTGCGAAAGGGTTTCAACAAGTTCAAGGAGTTGACTACGATGAGATTTTCTCACCCGTAGCGATGCTTAAGTCTGTCCGAATCATGTTAGCAATTGCCGCATTTTATGATTATGAAATCTGGCAAATGGATGTCAAAACTGCATTCCTGAATGGATATCTCAAAGAAGAGTTGTATAAGATGCAACCAGAGGGTTTTGTCAATCCAAAAGGTGCTAACAAAGTGTGCACGCTCCAGCGATCCATCTATGGACTGGTGCAAGCATCTCGGAGTTGGAATATACGCTTTGATGAGGTGATCAAAGCATATGGTTTTATACAGACTTTTGGAGAAGCCTGTATTTACAAGAAAGTGAGTGGGAGCTCTATAGCATTTCTGATATTATATGTGGATGACATATTATTGATTGGAAATGATATAGAATTTCTGGATAGCATAAAAGGATATCCGAATAAGAGTTTTTCAATGAAAGACCTCGGTGAAGCTACTTACATATTAGGCACCAAGATCTATAGAGATAGATCAAGACGCTTAATTGGACTTTCACAAAGCACATACCTTGATAAAGTTTTGAAGAAGTTCAAAATGGATCAGTCAAAGAAAGGGTTCTTGCCTGTGTTACAAGGTGTGAAGTTGAGTAAGACTCAATGCCTGACCACTGCAGAAGATAGAGAGAAAATGAAAGTCATTCCCTATGCCTCAGCCATAGGATCTATCATGTATGCAATGTTGTGTACCAGACCTGATGTGTGCCTTGCTATAAGTCTAGCAGGGAGGTACCAAAGTAATCCAGGAGTGGATCACTGGACAGCGGTCAAGAACATCCTTCAAGTATCGGGAAAGGACAAAGGATATGTTTCTCGTGTATGGAGGTGACAAAGAGCTCGTCGTAAATGGTTACGTCGATTCAAGCTTTGACACTGATCCGGATGACTCTATGTCACAAACCGGATATGTATTTTTATTAAACGGTGGAGCTGTCAGTTGGTGCAGTTCCAAGCAGAGCGTCGTGGCGGGATCTACGTGTGAAGCGGAATACATAGCTGCTTCGGAAGCAGCAAATGAATGAGTCTGGATGAAGGAGTTCATATCCGATCTAGGTTTAATACCTAGTGCATCGGGTCCAATGAAAATCTTTTGTGACAACACTAGAGCAATAGCCTTGGCGAAGGAAACCAGGTTTCACAAGAGAACAAAGCACATCAAAAGACGCTTCAATTCCATCCGCGATCTAGTCAAGGAGGGAGACATAGAGATTTGCAAGATACGTACGGATCTAAATGTTGCAGACCCGTTGACTTAGCCTCTTCCATGGGCAAAACATGATCAACACCAAGACTCCATGGGTGTTAGGGTCATTACTTTGTAATCTAGATTATTGACTCTAGTTCAAGTGGGAGACTGAAGGAAATATGCCCTAGAGGCAATAATAAAGACGTTATTTGTATTTCCTTATATCATGATAAATGTCTTTTATTCATGCTAGAATTGTATTAACCGGAAACTTAGTACATGTGTGAATACATAGAAAAAACAGTATGTCCCTAGTATGCCTCTACTAGACTAGCTCATTGATCAAAGATGGCTATGTTTCCTTGCCATAGACATGAGTTGTCATTTGATCAACGGGATCACATCATTAGGAGAATGATGTGATGGACAAGACCCATCCGTTAGCTTAGCACTATGATCGTTTAGTTTTACTCCTATTGCGTTCTTCATGACTTATACCTGTTCCTATGACTATGAGATTATGCAACTCCCGAATACCGGAGGAACACCTTGTGTGCTATCAAACGTCACAACGTAACTGGGTGATCATAAAGATGCTCTACAGGTGTCTCCGAAAGTGTTCGTGGTGTTGGCATAGATCAAGAATAGGATTTGTCACTCCGAGTGTCGGAGAGGTATCTCTGGGCCCTCTCGGTAATACACATCATAATAAGCCTTGCAAGCAAATGACTAATGAGTTAGTCACGAGATGATGTATTACAGAACGAGTAAAGAGACTTGCCGGTAACGATATTGAACTAGGTATTGAGATACCGACGATCGAATCTCGGGCAAGTAACATACCGATGACAAAAGGAACAACGTATGTTGGTATGCGGTTTATGGATAATGATCTTTGTAGAATATGTAGGAGCCAATATGAGCATCCAGGTTCCGCTATTGCTTATTGACCGGAGATGAGTCTTGGTCATGTCTACATAGTTCTCGAACCCGTAAGGTCCGCACGCTTAACGTTTGATGACGATCGGTATTATGAGTTTATGAGTTTTGATGTACCGAAGGTAGTTCCGAGTCCCGGATGAGATCACGGACATGACGAGGAGTCTCGGAATGTCCGAGATGTAAAGATTGATATATTGGACGACTATATTCGGACACCGGAAGTGTTCTGGAAAGTTTCGGAATTTACCGAAGTGCCGGAGGCGTTACCGGAACCCCCGGGGGAAAGTTGGGCCCTAGTGGGCCTTAGGGAAGAAAGAGGGCAGCAGCCAGGAGGTGGCGCGTCCCCTCCCAAGGGGCAGTCCGAATTGGACTAGGGGAGGGGGGCGCGGCCCCCTCTTTCCCTCTCCTTCTCTCCGTCTCTTTCCTCCCCCCTTCTCCCTATTGGTGATTCCTACTAGGAATAGGATTGCAATACTACGTTCCCCAACACCGACTGCGTTCCAATTTTTTTGAAAATACTACGTTCCTCAACACCGAATACGCTGGATGAGCTCTTGGCCGTGGCAGACAAGTACGCTACGGCCGACTCCTCCATGAAGTCGGAGATCCGGGTTGACGCATCCAGAACGGTGGCCTCGCCAAATACACGGCACCGGCCGGCGACTCTAGCCATCGTCAGCTGCAAGGCAACAACAACAAGCGCAAGGCCCAGAGCCGGCTTCCAACAGCATTCAAGTTGCAACAGTTGAGAACCAAGGCCAACAGCAGGCTGGCCAGCTCGGCCCCTAGGGTCAGCAGTGCAACAAGGGTGCCTGGCAGCCAGCCCTCTCCTTTGAGCAGGCCCTTGAAGCTCTGTGCAAGTTCCAAAGCGGCGCAAAGCCATCCAACCATATGACTCGGCGGTGCAACTGGCTCGCTGATACGTCCAAAACGTATCTATAATTTCTGCTTGCTCCATGCCTTTTTTGTGTGATATTGCTATGATATTTATGCACTTCCATACACTTTTGATCATATTTGGACAAACCTACTAATGGTTGAAAAAGTGCACAATGTTCTTGTTATACACTTTATTGTGTAGGAATTACTTGGAAATTGACAAAAACGCAAAAGGAGTCGTATTGGAGTAGGACTCTGACTTTCCTGAAATCTGTCTGAGAACGTTTTTTTAAAGATGGTCACGTTCCGGCCCGAAGACGATGTCAAAAGGAAAAAGTCTAGTTGCGAAAGTTGTGGGGAATTTCGAGGCAATGCTTCTGGATATAAAATTTGTCCAAATCAGAGTCCGGACGGACGAGTAAAGCCCGTTTTACTGAGGCCCAAAATCTGATGACGGGAATCCGAGAGTCTATATAAAGAGAGGAAACCTAGGTCATCAAGGGCCACGAATTTTCCTCCTCCCAAGCCGCCGTCTTGGAGGGGAGGACCAGCACCATTGCAGCACCATCCACAAGGAAGAAGGGGGGCCAAGGAGCCGCTGCCCCCTAGGGCCGCCGCCGCCCCGAGGGCAGCCGCCGCCCCCTAGGGCCGCCGCCGCCGCCACCGCCTCTGTGGCTGCCGCCGGCCGTCTCCTCCTCGCGGGGCTGCACCTCTCCATCAACACCATCATCAACCTCCTCCTCACCATTTCCATACGTGAGTAGTTTCCTCCGGGGCTGAGGGCTTATACGTGTAGCTATGTGGTTATCTCTCTCTCCCATGATGTGATCTTCGTTGTGATCATAGGCTATGTTAATCTAGGGTGATCCCATGATACTTCCCCTTCCTCTATGTATTGGATTGATGTACTCACTTGTCTTTATCTAGTATAATCCCCGAGACCAAGGTGACAGCGGTCTATTGGACATGGATTAGAAGAATATTTTCACGAGTGATTTCCTCTTTTGTGTGTTGATTGAAGATTGAGAGTCTCTTGGTGCTTGTCTTTGACTATCCTTTAGATATGTTGTGGTGATTGTGGTAATCTCTTTGGATGGCCGCGGTGACATTGGGAAATCCATAGATTGAGAACTACGAACTTTGAGGTGTGCTTTTGTAGCCCTACATAATTCGCGTCCTCTCTTGAACACAAAGGAATGACCTCCGGGTGCGTCTCCATTGCATGTTTTATGGGAAATATCATGTGATTCGATTATATTAATGTTGTTGGGAGTTGCCACTAGTGAAAGTATGATCCCTAGGCCTTGTTTCCACCATTGCAATACCATTTGTGCTCACGTTTACCACTTGTTTGCTTGCTGCACTTTTTATTACAGATTTATATTACTTTGTTTTGCCATCCATATCACTTGCCATTTAACATCTCTTCGCCGAACTAGTGCACCTATACATCTAACAAGTGTATTAGGTGTGTTGGGGACACAAGAGACTTCTTGTATCTTGATTGCAGGGTTGCTTGAAAGGGGTACGTTCAACCTCCACTTCCCTGAGTTCGATAAACCTTGGGTTATTCACTTAAGGGAAATTTGTTGCTGTCCTACAAACCTCTGCTCTTGGAGGCCCAACACTGTCTACAAGAATAGAAGCGTGTGTAGACATCAAGCTATATCCGGCGCCGTTGCCGGGGAAGTGAGGTAAGTGAAGGTACCTTCTCTAGATCTTGCAATTAAATCTTTTTGTTTCTTATTTTTATTTCACTAGTTATGTTTATGGAAAACCGCAATCTTAGTTCGCTGCTTGGGGAAGGCCGCTTTACCACACCCGTGGTAGAGAAGTCTCCTCCACCTACTGAATGCATCCCGTTCAAAATACCACTTGGGATAATTGAAATAATTATGAATGATCGTTATGATGGGACAGTCAATCCTAGTATTCATTTGTTGAAACTTATAGAACTTTGTGAGTTGTTTAATATTTCAGGTTTGACAAGAGATGGAGTCATGAGGAAATTATTTGCCTTGTCACTGAAAGGAAAAGCATTGGAATGGTATAGGCTACTAGATGACTCTCACCTGCTGGATTGGGAAGAGATCCAGTCTCTCTTTTGCTCCAAGTTTTATCCTCTTCATGAAGTCCATGAGAATAGGAATTATGTTTATAATTTCTATCCTCATGACGGAGAGAGCATAGCTCAAGCTTGGGGGAGACTGAAAACGTTAATGCTAAAATGTCCTAACCATGGGCTCCCCAAAGATATGATTATTACTAATTTCTATGCGAGGCTCTCTCGACAGGATAAAGATTTGCTCGATGCTTCCTCTATGGGTTCTTTCACAAACGAAAAGATTGATGCTAAATGGGAACTCCTTGAAAGAATTCAACGCAACACTGAAGATTGGGAGATCGACAAAGGTAAAGAGTCAGGTATAATTTATGAGTATGATTGCATTAAGTCCTTTGTTGAAACTACAAGTTTTAATATGTTTAGTGCTAAGTTTGGGCTTGATTCTCAACTCCTTGTTGATTTCCTCAAATCTTTTGCTTCACATCTTAATATGCCTAAGGAGGATTGGATCAAGCATCATGAACCTTTTAAAGAGATTTGCAAAGAAAATGAAATTGTTCATGATGATTGCAACATGCATGCTCCAATTCCTGAAAAAGTTTTATATAAGCATGTTAATTTTTGTGGAGTGGATAGACCTTGTGAAAGGCCTATGATTGAAGAAGAGAAGTATTGTAAGCAACATAAGCATGAAAGAACAATCACTTGGGTCAGAGATTTAAATGAAATTGCTAGAGAATTGCGTGACCTTTATCCTTTTACTTGTGAACTTTGCCGTATAGAGGGTCACTTTAATTTTCAATGCATGCACTTTCAAAACATAACTGTTAACCAGTTGCGTGATAACATGATCACCTCTGATCTTTATGATGAGCTTATGTTATTTTTGATGTGTGAAGAGTTATCAGAAAAGACTTCTTGGCTAGATGTTAATGCCATAGGAATAAAAAACACTTTGCAAAATTGCCATCTCTATTGTGTTGTTAATTGCCATGAAAATGATTACATAAGTAAGATTAGAAAGGAGGGAACTTTACCAAAGTATAAAAATGTCTCTTATATTTCTGCTAATAAAAAGGAGAGTTTCTCTCAAGTTCCCCTATTGTTTCTAATGATAAACCAGGATATGTGGAGAAGCTTCATCTCCAACCACTCCCTCCTAAGGTGAAGAAGAAGAAAAAGAAGAGGAGGAGGAAGAGGAGCAAGAAGGAAGAAGAATGGGTATCAACCTAGCCTGAGCATATTCCTCCCATCAACTTTTATCCTAACGGTTGTAAGTTTAAAGAAGAAGGTGAAGTTTATTGCCTTAATTATCATCTTGATGATACGTCCGTAGGTACCATTGAAGATGATTTTGATTATGATATGCATGTTACTTATTGTGATTGGGAAAATGATGATAATGCTACTTATGATCTTGAAAATCTTTTTGGTACCAACTCTGAAAGTGATGATATGGAAAGCTCTAAGCTTGGGGATGATAGGATTGCAAATCCTTTACCCACTTGTGATGTGATAATTGATAATTCTTTTGCTAGTAAGAATAAAGACAACATGTTTACAAATATAGTTGCTAGCAATGATAATGCTCTTCTCTACTATGATGATGTTATAACTCCAATCTATAGTGATTATAAAGGTACCTATGACATAAGGAGAAATTATCCTTATGAAACTTGTCATAATCATGGAGGGAATTACTCCCTTGTTGAACACCATCTTACTAATACACAATTAATCTATAGTGTTCAAGTTGTTTATGATAGTCCTACTCCCACTATTACCAATGAGAAAGATTATGCTTATGTGGAGAGTAAGAGTACCTTTCTGCATGTGGATCATGGTAACAATGCTTTATGTGATGCTTATATTGTTGAGTTTATTCGTGATCCCACTGAAAATTATTATGAGAAGGGAACATATGCTTATAGATATTTCAATAATATCAAGTTCCCTTTCTTTATGTTGAAGGTTTTGAAGCTGCACTTGTTTTGTCTTCCTATGCTTATTGCTTTGTGCTTCAATGAATTATTGAATTGCAATATTCCTATGCATAGGAAGCATGTTAGGCTTAAATGTGTTTGGTATTTGCTTCTTGATGCTCTCTTTTATTCTTCAGCTCTTATTCCTACGAGAGCATCATTAAAGTCTTAAGCCTATCTTTATGGCTATAAAGAAAGAGCTCTAGGGAGACAACCCTTGTTATCTTTCCTTTCAGTTTGTTCTTTCAGTTTTTAGTGGTCTTGATGTTTGTTACTACAGTAGCATCATCATTGTATCTTTTCTTTTCAGCTTTGTGCCAAGTTTAGCCTCTGATTGCAAGGAAGTTCAAAAGTTGTGACGTGCTGTCCAGGAAACAGATTCTGTCCTTGGAAAGAAAAATTCGTATAAAATCACCAGATCATCTTTTTGGTCTGAATTTTTTCGACAGCGTGCTCTATACAATTGGCTTTCGGGAGTCTGTTCTGAGTTTTTTGATTTGAGTTGCAGAAGTGCCCCGAAAAAATTATTTACTACCCATTGGTCTGTTTTTCACAGATTCTGTCCTGTTTTGCCTTTTCTTCGTTTTGCAAACCTTGAGCTTGCTTTTTCTTTGCAAAAACCTTTTGGCAATCTTGAGAAACAGTAGCTCTTCAAGATTATCCTTATTTCCAGCAAGGAAAAAATTATTTTATTATGGGTACTAACCTCGCTAATCAGATTATGATGAGTTATGTATGAAGGGAGTTTTCAAGTGTGCGAGGGAAGATGATAAAAAGATTCAGGAGTGTCAAACGCTCAAGCTTGGGGATGCCCCCGTGCACCCCCAAGGAATATTCAAGAAGACTCAAGCGTCTAAGCTTGGGGATGCCCCCGTGCATCCCCTTCTCCATCAACATTATCAGTTCGTCTTTCGTTCCACTATATTTTTATCACTTCATGTGTTATGTGCTATGCTTGGAGCGTCTTGCTTTTAGTTTCCTTTTTAGTTTTCTTTAGCTTTGCTTGCTGTTCATAACAAGTTGGATCTTAGCCTTCATCGTTTGGGAGAGAAACACGCTCCACTCCACTGTAGAACACAACATAGGCTTGCATGCGTATCTTCTTGTGTGTGTTCTTTATCTTTTCATAGCTGCGGTCATGCTTAGCTCTTAGTTTTCATGCTTATCTTTTTAAGAGCTTCTGTTTAGTTGGTTGCTGGAACTCTCTTGAGTTATCATGCTTATATTGTTAAGAGAGTTGGCTTCTGTCGCACTGGTTGATATGTCTATGATAAAAATGCTATGTGCATAATAGTGCTTAGTAGTTCATGTTTTCTTATGGTTAGTCTCAAATAGCTGGGGGATTCTTAATGTGTTATTGAAGTACCAACATGATTTGTTTGGCTATGATGTGGTATGGTTTAGTGATATCTTCCTCCAAGAATTTATTTTGATTGACTTGGCATATGCTCACGCATATTTAAGACTGTAAAGAAAGTCTATCAAGCCTTGATGATCTTTAATTTCTGAGTAGCGTTATAACTTCCATGCCCGATTCAATGTTGCTTTGTCGCTCTGCATGATTATGACCGTCATTGCTCTCTTAGTTGGTCGCTCCCAGTCTTTTGCTAACCTTCGCCTGTACTAAGCAGATTGACTGCTTGTGCATCCAAAATCCTTTAAACCAGTTATGCCATATGAGTCCACCATACCTTCCTATACATGGTATTTACCTGCCATTCCTAACGAAGACTATCTTGTACCATCTCGAAATTATTCAAAAAAGCATTTCTATTTTATGCCTCTGTTTTAGCTCATGAGGAAGTAGTAGTTAATTCATGATCTTTTTAAGTTGGACAAGCTTCACCCCGGGATTGCATGTCTAATGTGCAAACCCCTAATACGAGAAGGAACTAGCAAAGAGTGCGCCCGGCTCATTAAAAAAATATACAACAAACAAACCCTCCTTCACGCTTTGTTCATGAGAAATCAGAAAACTTTGGCAGTGATAAACAAAGGAGATTAAGAGGATGTGATCGTCCTCGTGCGGGAGCCGTTCCTCGAAACTTGTCCAGCTCGAGAAGTAATTGAGTTATCTGCTAGCATTCGTTGACGAAATATGCATCTCTAAAAAAATAAATTATTACCTCTGTTTTTAAAAACCAAGAGCTCTGGTACATATTTAGTTTTTGTTTCCGACCACGGGTTTTCAACCTTACCATCAAAAGCCACGGTTCGAGAGTCTCCACCTTCTTTCTTTAAAGCACCAACTATTGAGAGCATGATTGTCATTCTGAGTGTAATGTGCATTGTCCCAAAGTACCATTGTCTTCTGCATGATTATGGTATCGTTTATTCTGAAATCATTGTATCTAGTCGTCACTTAAACTTTGGAGGTGCCCCTGCATTTATGTTTTGCTTCACTAAAGGGGGCAAGCGAGGTATCACTTTGTCATGTTTGCACACCATGCTCACTACAAATCTATTGTGTGTTTCAGTATCATATTGTAAAACTTTCAGTTCTTTGTTTTATTCTCATGAGGCAACTTAATTACTACAGATTCATTATCTCAGTAAGCATTTGTCACGTGACTGTGAAAAGTTCTTATATGGTTAATAGCATGTCACCACAGAAATTATGCTTGTTATCATTTACCTACTCGAGGACGAGTAGGAATTAAGCTTGGGGATGTTGATACGTCCAAAACGTATCTATAATTTCTGCTTGCTCCATGCCTTTTTTTGTGTGATATTGCTATGATATTTATGCACTTCCATACACTTTTGATCATATTTGGACTAACCTACTAATGGTTGCAAAAGTGCACAATGTTCTTGTTTTACACTTTATTGTGTAGGAATTACTTGGAAATTGACAAAAACGCAAAAGGAGTCGTAGTGGAGTAGGACTCTGACGTTCCTGAAATCTGTCTGAGAACGTTTTTTAAAGATGGTCACGTTCCGGCCCGAATAAGACATCAAACGGAAAAAGTCTAGTTGCGAAAGTTGTGGGGAATTTCGAGGCGATGTTTCTGGATATAAAATTCGTCCAAATTGGAGTAAAGCCCGTTTTACTGAGGCCCAAAATCTGATGACGGGAATCCGAGAGTCTATATAAAGAGAGGAAACCTAGGTCATCAAGGGCCACGAATTTTCCTCCTCCCAAGCCGCCGTCTTGGAGGGGAGGACCAGCACGATTGCAGCACCATCCACAAGGAAGAAGGGGGGCCAAGGAGCCGCTGCCCCCTAGGGCCGCCGCCGCCCCGAGGGCTGCCGCCGCCCCCTAGGGCCGCCGCCGCCTCCGTGGCTGCCGCCGGCCGTCTCCTCCTCGCGGGGCTGCACCTCTCCATCAACACCATCATCAACCTCCTCCTCACCATGTCCATGCGTGAGTAGTTTCCTCCGGGGCTGAGGGCTTGTACGTGTAGCTATGTGGTTATCTCTCTCTCCCATGATGTGATCTTCGTTGTGATCATAGGCTATGTTAATCTAGGGTGATCCCATGATACTTCCCCTTCCTCTATGTATTGGATTGATGTACTCACTTGTCTTTATCTAGTATAATCCCCGAGACCAAGGTGACAGTGGTCTATTGGACATGGATTAGAAGAATATTTTCATGAGTGATTTCCTCTTTTGTGTGTTGATTGAAGATTGAGAGTCTCTTGGTGCTTGTCTTTGACTATCCTTTAGATATGTTGTGGTGATTGTGGTAATCTCTTTGGATGGCCGCGGTGACATTGGGAAATCCATAGATTGAGAACTACGAACTTTGAGGTGTGCTTTTGTAGCCCTACATAATTCTCGTCCTCTCTTGAACACAAAGGAATGACCTCCGGGTGCGTCTCCATTGCATGTTTTATGGGAAATATCATGTGATTCGATTATGTTAATGTTGTTGGGAGTTGCCACTAGTGAAAGTATGATCCCTAGGCCTTGTTTCCACCATTGCAATACCATTTGTGCTCACGTTTACCACTTGTTTGCTTGCTGCACTTTTTATTACAGATTTATATTACTTTGTTTTGCCATCCATATCACTTGCCATTTAACATCTCTTCGCCGAACTAGTGCACCTATACATCTAACAAGTGTATTAGGTGTGTTGGGGACACAAGAGACTTCTTGTATCTTGATTGCAGGGTTGCTTGAAAGGGGTACGTTCAACCTCCACTTCCCTGAGTTCGATAAACCTTGGGTTATTCACTTAAGGGCAATTTGCTGCTATCCTACAAACCTCTGCTCTTGGAGGCCCAACACTGTCTACAAGAATAGAAGCGTGTGTAGACATCACTCGCCCGCATTGCCAAGGGAGAGGCCCTGCCGCCTCCTCCACCCGGCCCGCCCTGTCGGCATGCTCCAAGAAGAATACCCCGACGAGCACGCTGCCTACGTCGTCTTCACGAGCGAGGACAACGACAAGCGCAGCAGGCGGCAACAACACCGTGAGGTGAATACTGTCGTGCTTGAGGTCCCCGAGTACATGCATTATACTGAGAAGCCCATCACCTGGAGCCAGAAAGAAAACTCGACCGTGATGCCCATGCCGGGGGGCTACGCCATGGTGTTGGACCCCACCTTCTCCACCGACAGACAAACTTGCCGCTTTTCCCGGGTGCTGATAGACGGTGGCAGCAACACCAACATCCTCTACCGTGACCCCATGGAAAAGCTGGGCATCAAGGAGAAGCAGCTCCTACCCAGCTGGACCGTGTTCCACGACATCGTCCCTGGGCTCTCCCACTCACCACTCGGCAAGATCAAGACCGACATCTTGTTCGGTGACCAGAATCGCTTCTGCCGTGAGCCCATCTGGTTTGAGGTGGCTGACTTGGATAGCCCCTACCACGTGCTCTTGGGCCGGCTAGCCATGGACAAGTTAATGATGGTTCCACACTATGCATAATTGAAGACGAAGATGCCGGGTCCCAAGGGCATCATCACCATCGTCAGCGACTACAAGAAGTCATCCGAGTGTGCGGCAGCCAGCTCTCGGCTGGCCGAGTCCCTCGTCATCGCCCAAGAGAAGTGCCTCATCGATCGGGTGGTAGCCATGGCCGGCGAGCAGTTGTCCATGCCAACTGACCTCGAGGAGGTGGACGGCGGGGCCTCCTTCAAGCCAGGCAAAGAGACCAAGAAGATAGTCTTGGACCCGACCCACCCAGAGCTATTCGATGTCATAGGTTCCAACCTTGACAACAAATAGGAAAGCGAGCTCGTCGATTTCCTCCATGAGAATCAGGATATCTTTGCATGGTCCCCCAAGGACATGCCGGGTGTCCCGAGGGATTTCACCGAGCACAAGATAAATGTGAGGTCAGATGCCAAGCCGGTCAAGCAACCCCTACGCCACCTATCAGAAGAGAAGAGAAGAATCATTTGGTGAAGAAGTCACCCGGCTCCTGGAAGTCGACATCATCATGGCAGTGTTCTACCCGGGCCGGCTTGCCAACCCAGTCCTCGTTTTGAAGAAAAATAACAAGTGGCGCATGTGTATCGACTACACCAGCCTGAACAAGGTCTGCCCTAGGATCTGTTTGCTCTGCCTCGGATCGATCAAGTGATAGACTCCACAGTCGGATTCGAGCTGTTGTGTTCTTTGGATGCCTACTCCAGCTACCAGCAGATCAAGATGAGTGAGAAAGACTATATGAAGACCGCCTTCATCACCCCCTTCGGCGCATTCTGCTACTTGGTCATGGCGTTCGGCTTGCGGAATGCGGGCGCCCCCTTTCAACGATGCATGCATAAGTGACTTCTGCCACAACTCGGTCGGAATGGCCACGTCTATGTGGATGACATTGTGGTGAAAACGGAGAAGTGTGTCACCCTTTTGGAGGATCTCAAGGAGACCATCACCAACCTGCGCCATTTCCAAATGAAGCTCAACCCGGAGAAGTGTGTTTGTGGAGTACCAGCCGGCCAGCTTCTTGGTTTCCTTGTCTCTGAGCGCGGGATTGAGTGCGGCCCCGTGAAGATCAAGGCTATTGAGCGGATGGAGAGGCCAAACCGACTGCGGGACATCCAGAAATTCACCGGGTGCTTGGCATATCTCAGCTGATTCCTGAGCCGGCTGGGAGAGAAGGCCATCCCCTTGTACCAGCTGATGAAGAAGACCAAGGGCTTTGAGTGGTCCGACCAGGCGGACAAAGCATTCCGCCAGCTCAAGCGGATGCTATCCACACCGCCTCTTTTGGGAGCTCCGACTGACAAGGAGTGTAGGAGATATGCCCTAGAGGCAGTACTATCAGTTATTTTGTATCTCATGGTTTGTAATGAAGGTTTATGTTCTTTGCTATAACTGCAATGATTCTCGAGTCTGCAAATAAAACAAGGCTTGGAGGGAAACTCATGTGCACGTGTGGGATAATAAACGGTAAAATGTATTCCTAGTCAAGCCTCTATGACTAGCTCAAGTATTGCATGATGATCCTATTTTCCTGATCATGGGCATGACTATGCCGGCAATTTTGAGGGCACAATTGTTAGTAGAACACTTGTGTTGAATCGACCCAATTTGATGTTATGCTATGAGATACATTCGTCACAAGTAAATGGTTAATAACACATAGAAGTTAATGTTTGCATAATTCCTTAGATCATGAGAGTATCGAGTTCCTTTATACTTGCTTCGTGAGCTTTGGGGTTTGTTAAACGTCATCCGTAACTGGGTGGCTATTACGGCGGCTTACGGTTTCACGGAAAAGTATGGCAAGTAACGAGATAGCTCAAGATTGGGATTTGCTCCTCCGAGGATGGAGAGATATACTCGGGCCCTCTCGGTGTAACGGTATCCATCATCGTCTGGCCAGACACATTGTGATTTGATCACTGGGATACCGGAACACGAAAACGAGAAACTAGAACAAAACCAGTAACGAGGTAACTTGCATGGTTGACAAATTGTTGATCCACGGGAATGCAATAAATCTCACCTCGGGTGTTTGTGACATATCGCGACGCAACAGGAATAGCTCACGGCAACTGGAGGTTCACTCGAATATTTATTCGTGTGGGTATAGGGTTCAATATGGGTGTCCACGGCTCCGATGTTGATCATTGATCGGAAGGGGTTCCGGGTCATGTCTATACTTCACCGAACCTATAGGGTCACACGCTTAAGGGTCATCTATCTGCTGAATACTAGACAGGGAGTCTGAGACAAAATCACCGGAAAAGTTTCGGACACCGGAAAGGTTTCGGACAGCGGAAAAGTTCCGTAGAGAGAGGTCATCGGATGAGTTTCGGTGAAACCGAAAAGTTGTTTTGGGGTATGCCATTAAGTCAAAATGGTTTCGGCCAAGCCTGATAATTCTTGGAGGGTGCCAGAATCATTCTGGAAACTTTTTGGAATTTTCAGAGATGAAAACCGGAAATGTTCCAAAGCTGCCGAAACCGCTTCAGATGCTTTTCGCAGATGAAATCACTAAACTGGAATTGTTCCAGAACGCGTTGAATTTTTTTTAGTGGGTACTAGAAATGTCCTAAGCCCACATAAATATTTTCAGTTCGAACGGACGCTGAAAAATGTCGTCGGGAATAGTGAAAGTGCTTTTTGGGTTACTTTTTGGAAAACCACCTTTTGGGGCTTTACTCAAAAGATCTAGGAATGACATGGATGGATTGGGAGGCCCTCATGGGGGACCCCAAGGGGTGTGGCCGGCCACACTTGGGGCTCGACCTTGGAGCCCTCTTGTTCATTGGTTTCACTCTTATGCCCTTGAGGAAGGACTTCATTCATGTGCATTTTGGGTTTTTGTGTTAAACTACCCTACCCCTTGGGATTTCCTATAAATAGAGGTGGAGGGGCAGCCCTCCACTCTCATCCCTTGCCTCATACACATACCATGACTTGTGTGGCTTCTCTCTCCCTCCCAGCAAAATAGTTTCGTAGAGACGAAAGGCTGTCTGGGTTCTGGCAGGAACTAGTTCTGGACGGCGAAGCCCTGCCGGATAGCTGACACTGTATGTGTGCAACCCCGTAGAGATCTTTTGCCCGAGGGGCTATTCGAGTATCCTCCCGAAGGACTGTCTGAGTTACCATCCGAGTTTTGAGGATACTCCCGAAGGGCTGTCCGTGACATCGTCCAGGGGACTGTCCGACCGCCTCCCGAAGGGCTGTCCGAAGAGGGAGTACATCCTCGCGGTTGGGAGGTTGTAAATCCTAGATGTGGGGATCTGCACCGACGATCTCCACCGACTCTTCTTCCGCTGCGCTCCGAGTCGGTACATAACATATCAAACCTTGTATGCAGTCTCCATAGTGGTCCTGGGCGTGCTCGCTATACCGAAAATTTTCGTTTTCTGTCACGTTCCCCAACAGTGGCATCAAGAGCCGTGCTATGCATAGATGCAGGTTACAATCTAGAATACATGGAGATGTATGGGTATTACATAATATAATTTTGGAGTAGATGAGATCTATTGCTAAAAATTATTTATGCGGGTGGCAGATGAAATCTGTTACCCGACGTTCTTGTTGCTTCCCTAGAATTTGCGTCTGCTCAATCTCGAGACAACATGGTGGAATTTGACAAAGTTCTGGAAATCAGTGATCCTGATTGATTGTGGAAGTGCTATCAGTTCTTTGGGTTCTGCTGTAGTCACAAGAAAGATGAAATTCGCAGATGAAAGGGCATTGCAGATATGATCTGCATGGGGGTCATGCGTATGACGAAGTTTAGTATGGGTCTCGAGATTTAATTATCTCGTGTTTCATAAACCCCGAGATGTTAATCTAGCAACTTGAATAATCATAATTGATGATAAAACGTTGGTAGCTGTGGTTTAAGTCAAAACCTTAGAAGCCACGTAAAATAAAATTTTGCATAAACCGATTAGAGGCGTCTAACTTGGTTTTGGAGGATGTGCATGTGATGTGGTATAGCAATGCTCATATTCAATTTAATTATGTATGAGATGACTATATGATGTAATTAACATGACCTGCGTGTCATGATTCGTCTTGATGGCTGGAGCCATATGATTGCACTTTAATGACCTGCGAGTCAACCTTAAGTAATGCATTTATTTTATCCGCTATGGCGATTGCGATATTATCTGGTGCATCGACAAGGTGGTGGCAATCTTCGCGAAGGTGAACACTGACGCGAATGCCGAAGACGAAGAAATACTTGACTTCTCCGTCAGAAGAGGCTATACCATATCATGCTATTATGAATTGCCTGAGATGTTTATCCCTCTTGATGCACCCTTCTTGATTGTGCGGTAGTCGCTTTTTATTAGGGTGATCTCTCTCAAAAAAGAAAAGAAAAATATCAAGTAGTTAGTGTTCTCCCAAGTGTAGCACCGTCACGGCACCTAACTTTTCGGGGTATCGCAGGATCTCCCTGGGTACGAACGATTAGGGAAGTGTGAGGCGGGTGAGCTGAGACCTCGCAGCAAGATCACTTGGTTGTCTTGACGTTCTGGAAGGATCTCCTTGAGCTCGGAACATGCCCACCGAAAGATGAACAAGAGTCACATAGAGATGTGATCGACAAGTTTGCCTACCGATTGAATTTCGCACCATCAGTGTTCATCTCGTTCAATGGCGTTGAATGGATATGTGGGTCTTGTGTCACTCATAATAAATTTTGAGATATATTGATTTGAGTGGGAGCACACTTTAGAATAAAAATGTTTATTCACTAGTGCAAATTTCATTATAAACAAAGTCAGTGAAACTTGTGTTTTCCGTTGTAGATCAAATGGCTCGCAACACCGCGTTCAACTTAGGCCCGATGTTAGAGAAAGAGAAGTTAGCTACGACTGGAAACAACTATGCGGACTAGGTCAGTAACCTGAGGATTGTCCTCAGGGAAGCTAAGAAAGACTATGTGCTTGATCAACCTCTAAGTGATTCCCCTACGCCAGAAATGGCTCAAGATATCATCCACGTGTTTGACTCACGAAAGGATGATTTCAGTGTTGTTAAAGAACTTATGTTATCTTGCATGGATCCTGTGCTACAGAAACGTTATGAACGACTTAGTACCTTCGAGATGTTCGAGGCACTAAATGTTCTATATCATGATTCAGCTGAAGTTCCTGAGATGACTCAAGCCATGGAAGAATGCAATATACATAAGGAATCGCTTGTAAACGAACAAGGTGTCAAACTAGCAAACTACTATGATAGTATGGCTGAACAGGGAATTAATTTTCCAAAGACACTGGTAATGATTTGATCCTTACCTCGCTTTATGAAGCGATGCTCAAATCAAATGAGATAGGACTGCATAATCAGCAAAAGTTGTTTGTGAACAAAACTGCTAGTTTCAAAAGGAAAGGCAAGCCTAAGGGCGGAGCCAAGGCTGAAACTGTATGTTTTCACTGCAAAGGCACTGGACACTGGAAGAGGAACTGCAAGATATACATGGCAGATAAGAAGAAAGGTATAACTGTTATACGAGTTAATGTCATTGACGTTTTGCTTGCTTGCAAAAATTATATGTCTTGGGTATTTGATACCGGATCGGTTGCTCACATTTGCAACCCGATACAGGGGCTTCAGTGTGTGTGCAAGCTCGCAAAGAATGAAGCCGTGATGCACGTCGGGAACGGCGCTGGGATCGCCGCTCAGGCCGTCGGCATTATGCCTCTACGTCTCCCTTCAGGATTAATTTTGGAACTAAGTAACTGTTATTTTGTTCCATTGTTGTGTAGAAACATTATCTCTGGATCATGTTTAGTGCATGATGGGTATTCGTACAAGTCTGAGGACAATGGTTGTTCACTTTATTGTAAGGATATGTCTTATGGATTTGCACCCATTGTTGGGGGCCTTTTCATACTAAATCTTGAATGTGGAAATGATGTCTTTAACGTGAATGCTAAACGCCTTAAGAAGGCTGATACCACCACCACTTACTTGTGGCACTGTCGACTTGGCCACATCAGAAAGAAACACATGCAAAGACTCTAGCGAAATGGAGTTTTACCGTCCTTTGATTTTGAATCATTTGACACATGTAAGCTTGATTGATGGAAAAAATGACCAAGACGCCATTCACGGGTCATCCTGAACGGGGGGTGAATTATTGGAAATAATACATAGTGATGTATGTGGTCCAATGAGCACAGCCGCACGGGGTGGGTATTTCTACTTCGTGACTTTTACTGATGGTTTAAGTCGGTATGGCTATATCTACTTAATGAAGCATAAGTCGGAAACCTTTGAAAAGTTCAAAGAATTTCAGAATGAGCTAGAAAATCATCGTGACAAAAAGATTAAGTTTCTGCGGTCTGATCGCAGAGGCGAGTATCTTAGTCATGAGTTTGGCCAACACCTGAGTGACCGTGGAATCATTTCACAGCTTACACCCCCCGGAACTCCATAGAGAAACGGAGTATCAGAACGACATAACCGAACCTTGTTAGACATGATAAGGTCGATGATGTCTCTTACAGATCTACCGATGTCTTTTTGGGGTCACACACTAGAAACTGCCGCTTATACATTAAACAGAGCACCGTCTAAGTCTGTTGAGACGACACCATTTGAGTTATGGTATGGGAAGTAACCCAATGTATCGCATCTCAAGGTTTGCGGTTGTGAAGCTTATGTAAAACGTTTACAACCAAGCAAACTCAGCCCCAGAGCAGACAAAGGTTACTTTGTAGGTTATCCCAAAAACACCATTGGGTATTCCTTTTACAATCAGTCCGAGGGCAAAAAAATTGTCGCAAAAGATGGACGCTTTCTCAAGAAAGAGTTTCTTGCCAAAGAAGTGAGTAGGAGGACAGTACAACTTAATGAGATTAGTGAATCTTTGGAAACCGTTGATATGGCTAAAGAACCGGAAGAAATTCCGCTGATTATCCCTACAACTGAGTCGGAAGTTGTCGCATATGATGCGGAGACTTCAGGCAATGTTGTAACTGAACCGCGCAGATCAGGTAGGGCTATCCAGCCACTTGAATGGTTTCATAACGAAATCTTCATTCTTGAAGATGATGAACCTGCGCACTACAAGGAAGCGATGGCGGGGCCCAGCCCAAAAGAATGGCACAAAGCCATGAGATCCGAAATGGAATCCATGTATGAAAACCAAGTTTGGAACTTGGAAGAACTTCCAGAAGGCGTAAAGCTGATTGGTTGTAAATGGATTTTCAAAAGAAAGACGGACACGGACGGTAACATTACTATCCACAAAGCTAGAGTCGTCGCGAAATGGTTCATGCAAGTTCCAGGAGTGGACTACGATGAGACTTTCTTGCCTGTAGCTATGCTTAGGTCTCTTCGGATAATGCTAGCAATTGCTGCTTATTTCGACTATGAAATATGGCAGATGGATGTCAAAACGGCTTTCCTAAATGGAGACCTCAAAGAGAATGTATACATGATACAGCGAGAAGGTTTTGTCATTCATGAGGATGCTGGAAAGGTATGCAAACTTCAGAAAGCCATTTATGGTCTGAAGCAAGCATTAAGGAGCTGGAACACTCATTTTGATGAAGTGGTCAAAGAGTCTGGCTTCATCAGGAATGACGAAGAATCTTGTGTTTACAAGAAGTTTAGTGGGAGCGCAAAAGCATTTCTAATCTTGTATGTGGATGACATATTGTTGATTGGAAATGACGTGAATTTTCTTAGCAAAATAAAAGACTCATTGAAAAAGAGGTTTTCAATGAAAGACTTAGGAGAAGCGGCATATGTATTGGGCATCAGAATATATGGAGATTGATCAAAACGCCTGATAGCGCTTAGCCAAAGCACGTATATTGACAAGGTGTTGAAAAGGTTCAACATGGAGAACTCCAAGAAAGGCCTACTCCCCATGTCACCTGGCACAGTGCTTTGCAAGAATCAGAGTCCTCGGACTCTGGATGAGCAAGCACAAATGAATGATGTTTTATATGGCTCGGCAGTTGGTTCTGTTATGTATGCCATGCTATGTACAAGATCGGATGTTTCCTATGCGCTAAGTGTTAGCAGCCGGTACCAAAGTGATCCAGGGTTGGAACACTAGGCCGCAGTCAAGGGTATTCTTAAATACCTCAGAAGGACCAAGGATTAACATTTTGTGTACGGAGGTGATGAAGAGCTCATTGTAAGTGGTTACACTGATGCAGGCTTCATGACTGAGCCGGATGACTTCAAATCTCAATCAGGCTATGTTTTCATATTGAACGGTGGCGCAGTTGATTGGAAAAGTTCCAAACAAAAGACTATGGCGGATTCTACGACGGAGGCGGAGTATGTTGCCGCTTCAGAAGCCTCCAAGGAGGCGGTATGGATCAAGAAATTTCTTGAAGACCTTGGTGTGGTTCCAAGTGCTCTGGACCAGGTGTAAATCTATTGTGATAATAGTGGCGCCATGGCTCAGGCAAGGGAGCCAAGTTCACACCATAAGACAAGACATATTCAACGCAAATATATACTCATTCGACATCATGTCGAAGAGGGTTTAGTGAAAGTACGCAAAGTTCACACGGATCTGAATGTGTCAGACCCGATGACGAAGCCTCTACCACGAGCAAATCATGAGCAACACCGGATATCCATTGGTGTTAGGGAAGCCATGTAACTGGATTATGACTCTAGTACAAGTGGGAGTCTGTAGGAGATATGCCCTAGAGGCAGTAATATCAGTTATTTTGTATCCCCTGGTTTGTAATGAAGGTTTATGTTCCATGCTATAACTGCAATGATTCTCGAGTCTGCAAATAAAACAAGGCTTGGAGGGAAACTCATGTGCACGTGTGGGATAATAAACGATAAAATGTATTCCTAGTCAAGCATCTATGAATGGATCAAGTATTGCATGATGATCCTGTTTTCCTGATCATGGGCATGACTATGCCGGCAATTTTGAGGGCACAATTGTTAGTAGAACACTTGTGTTGAGTCGACCCAATTTGATGTTATGCTATGAGATACATTCGTCACAATTAAATGGTTAATAATACAGAGAAGTTAATGTTTGCATAATTCCTTAGACCATGAGAGTATCGAGTTCCTTCATACTTGCTTCGTGAACTTTGGGGTTTGTTAAACATCATCCGTATCTGGGTGGCTATTACGGCGGCTTACGGTTTCACGGAAAAGTATGGCAGGTAACGAGATAGCTCAAGATTGGGATTTGCCCCTCCGACGATGGAGAGATATAATCGGGCCCTCTCGGTGTAACGGTATCCATCATCATCTGGCCAGACACACTGTGATTTAATCACTTGGATACCGGAACACGGAAACGAGAAAACAGAACAAAACCAGTAACGAGGTAACTTGCATGGTGGACAAATTGTTGATCCACAGGAATGCAATAAATATCACCTCGGGTGTTTGTGACATATCGCGAAGCAACAGGAATAGCTCACGGCAACTGGAGGTTCACTCGAGTATTTATTCGTGTGGGTATAGGGTTCAATATGGGTGTCCACGGCTCCGATGTTGATCATTGATCGGAAGGGGTTCCGGGTCATGTCTATACTTCATCTAACCTATAGGGTCACACGCTTAAGGGTCATCTATCTGCTGAATACTAGACAGGGAGTCTGAGAGAAAATCACCGGAAAAGTTTCGGACACCGAAAAGGTTTCGGACAGCGGAAAAGTTCCGCAGAGAGAGGTCATCAGATGAGTTTCGGTGAAACCGAAAAGTTGTTTTGGGGTATGCCATTAAGTCAAAATGGTTTCGGCCATGCCTGATAATTCTTGGAGGGTGCCAAGAATCATTCTGGAAACTTTTTGGAATTTTCAGAGATGAAAATCAGAAATGTTCCAGAGCTGCCGAAACCGCTTCAGATGCTTTTCACAGATGAAATCATTAAATTGAAATTGTTCCAGATTGCATTGATAATTATTTTAGTGGGTACTAGAAATGTTCTAAGACCACATAAATATTTTCAGTTTGAACGGACGCTGAAAAATGTCGTCGTGAATAGTGAATGTGCTTTTTGGGTTACTTTTTGGAAAGCCACCTTTTGGGGCTTTACTCAAAAGATCTAGGGATGACATGGATGGATTGGGAGGACCTCATGGGGCCCCCCTAAGTGGTGTGGCCGGTCACACTTGGGGCTCCACCTTGGAGCCCCTCTTGTTCCTTGGTTTCACTCTTATGCCCTTGAGGTAGGACTTCATTCATGTGCATTTTGGGTTTTTGTGTTAAACTACCCTACCCCTTGGGATTTCCTATAAACAGAGGTGGATGGGCAGCCCTCCACTATCATCCCTTGCTCTCATACACATCCATGACTTGTCTAGCTTCTCTCTCCCTCCCAGCGAAATAGTTTCGTAGCCCGAAAGGCTGTCTGGGTTCCAGCAGGAACTAGTTTTGGACGGCGAAGCCCTGCCGGATAGCTGACACCGTATGTGTGCAACCCCGTAGAGAGATTGTAGTTTCGATCTTTTGCTTGAGGGGCTGTTCGAGTATCTTCCCGAAGGGCTGTCCGAGTTACCATCCGAGTTTCGAGGATCCTCCCGAAGGGCTGTCCGTGACATCGTCCGGGGGACTGTCCGACCGCCTCCCGAAGGGCTGTCCGGAGAGGGAGTACATCCTCGCGGTTGGGAGGTTGTAAATCCTAGCTCCGGGGATCTGCACCGACGATCTCCACCAACTCTTCTTCCATTGTGCTTCGAGTCGGTACGGAACAGATCAAACCTTATATGGAGTCTCCATAGTGGTCCTGGGCGTGCTCGCTATACCGAAATTTTTCGTTTTCTGTCGCGTTCCCCAACAAGGAGCCCATGCTCCTTTACATTGTCGCTACCAGTTAGGTCGTCAGTACAGTCATGGTTGTCGAGCGCCCAGAAGCCGGTAAGGCTCAACCTACCCAGAGGCTGGTCTACTACCTGAGCGAAGTGTTGTCCGTCTCCAAGAAAAACTATCCCCACTACCGAAAGATGTGCTACGGCGTGTATTTTGCTGCCAAGAAGTTGAAGCAGTTCTTCCTGGAGCATCCCATCACAGTCGTGTGCACTGCTCCGCTTGCTAAGATCATGGGCAACTGAGATGCCACAAGCCATGTGGCCAAGTGGGCCATTGAGCTGGCTGCTTACACCATCTTCTACCAGCCCCGCACCGCCATCAAATCCCAAGCACTGGCCGACTTCCTAGTCGATTGGGCTGAGACCCAGTACCTGCTGCCGGCACCGGATTTCATGCATTGGCGGATGCACTTCGATGGCTCCAAGATGTGCACAGGCTTGGGAGCCGACATCGTCCTCACCTGTCGTCCACGGGCTCCGGCTGGCCAAGGGGATCGGCATCCGCCGCATCCAGTGCTACGGGGACTCAAACTTGGTGGTCCAGCAGTCTTCTGGAGACTGGGACGCCAAGGTCACCAATATGGCCAGCTACCGCTCCCTCATCCAGCAGATCGACGGATACTTTGATGGATGCGAGTTCCTCCATGTGCCATTGTTGGGGAATGTAGTATTTCAAAAAAATCCTACGATCATGCAAGATCTATCTAGGAGAAGCATAGCAACGAGCGGGGAGAGTGTGTCCACGTACCCTCGTAGACCGAAAACGGAAGCGTTTAGTAACGCGGCTAATGTAGTCGAACGTCTTCACAATCCAACCGATCCAAGTACCGAACGTACGACACCTCCATGTTCAGCGCAAATTTAGCAGGATGACGTCCCTCAAGATCTTGATCCAGTTGAGGACGAGGGAGAGTTTTGTTAGCATGACGGCGTGGCTACGGTGATGATGAAGTTATCGGTGTAGGGCTTCGCCTAAGCACTACGACGATATGACCGAGGTGTGTAACTGTGGAGGGGGGCACCACACACGGCTAAGAGATTTACTTGTGTCTCTTTGGGGTGCCCCTGCCCACGTATATAAAGGAGGGAGGGAGAGAGGCCGACCTCTTATGGCGCGCCAAGAGTAGGGAGTCCTAGTAGGAAACCCTTTCCTATTCGGAGTAAGAGAGAAGGAAAGAGGGAAAGAGAGAGGGAGTTGGAAAGGGCAAGGGGGCACCGCCCCTTCCCCTAGTCCAATTCAGACCCATGGGGGGGCGCCACCTCCCCTTGGCCTGCCTCCTCTTCCCGTATGGCCCAATAAGGCCCATTACTTCTCCCGGTGAATTCCCGTAACTCCCCGCTTGTGATAGCCTGGCTTATTAGGGTTGATAGACTACTCATATCAATAAGGAATTCCTTCTTTTCCGGGAGCCCATTCGGAAAGAACTCCAAAGTTAAGCGTGCTCAGCTTGGAGTAGTTTCAAAATGGGTAACCGATCGGGAAGTTGCTCCCGAGTGCGCATGAGTGAGGACAAAGTGCGCAGAAAAGACTAGTATTGATATGTGAGGCCAGTCTAGATCCCGCCAGGAGTAACGACCACCGGCGGGTGTGTCCGGGGCGTTACAAGTTGATATCAAAACCGACCCTCGCGGTTACACGGATGTATGCGGACAGGTGCTCGGTCATGTTATTCATGACGTTTGTGACCCGTCGTGGCACACGACATGGCACATGTATCGGACTGGATGCACATGCGGTTGTGCCAAGAGGGAACGTTCCTGTGGCCCTACGAGGATGTCGGTTCCTCTAAGTGGGGGTGTATGTGATAGCCTAGCTTATTAGGGATGACAGACTACTCATATCAATAAGTAATTCCTTCTTTTCCGGGAGCTCATTCGAAAAGAACTGCAAAGTTAAGCGTGCTCAGCTTGGAGTAGTTTCAGGATGGGTGACCGACCGGGATGTTGCTCCCGGGTGCGCACGAGTGAGGAAAAAGTGCGCAGAAAAGAGTAGTATTGATATGTGAGGCCAGTCTAGATCCCGCCAGGAGTAACGACCACCGGCGGGTGTGTCCGGGGCGTTACACCGGTACTCCGAAAAATAACCGAATCACTCAGAAGCTTTCCGATGTTCGAATATACCCTTCCAATATATGAATCTTTACCTCTCGACCATTTCGAGACTCCTCGTCATGTACATGATCTCATCTGGGACTCCGAACAAACTTTAGTCATCAAATCACATAACTCATAATACAAATTGTCATCGAACCTTAAGCGTGCGGACCCTACGGGTTCGAGAACTATGTAGACATGACCGAGACACATCTCCGGTCAATAACCAATAGCGGAACCTAGATGCTTATATTGGCTCCTACATATTCTACGAAGATCTTTATCGGTCAAACCGCATAACAACATACGTTGTTCCGTTTGTCATCGGTATGTTACTTGCCCGAGATTCCATCGTCGGTATCTTCATACCTAGTTCAATCTCGTCACCAGCAAGTCTCTTTACACGTTTCGTAATACATCATCTCGTGACTAACTCATTAGTCATTTGCTTGCAAGGCTTATTATGATGTGCATTACCGAGAGGGCCCAAAGATACCTCTCCGACACTCGGAGTGACAAATCCTATTCTCGATCTATGCCAACTCAAAAAACACCTTCGGAAACACCTGTAGAGCATCTTTATAACCACCCATTTACGTTGTGACGTCTGATAGCACACAAGGTGTTCCTCTGGTATTCGGGATTTGCATAATCTCATAGTTTGAGGAACATGTATAAGTCATGAAGAAAGTAATAGCAATAAAACTAAATGATCATCATGCTAAGCTAACGGATGGGTCTTATCCATCACACCATTCTCCTAATGATGTGACCCCATTCATCAAATGACAACACATGTCTATGGTCAGGAAACTTGACCATCATTGATTAATGAGCTAGTCTAGTAGAGGCATACTAGGGACACTATGTTTTGTCTATGTATTCACACATGTATCAAGTTTCCTGTTAATACAATTCTAGCATGAATAAAAGACATTTATCATGAAATATAAGGAAATATAAATAACAACTTTATTATTGCCTCTAAGGCATATTTCCTTCAGTCTCCCACTTGCACTAGAGTCACATCATGATGTGATTAACATCCATAGTTCACATCACCATGTGACCAACACCCAAAGGGTTTACTTGAGTCAATAATCTAGTAGTTCACATCGCCATGTGATTAACACCCAAAGAGTACTAAGGTGTGATCATGTTTTGCTTTGTGAGAGAAGTTTAGTTAACGGGTCTGTTACATTCAGATCCGTATTTATTTCGCAAATTTCTATATCTACAATGCTCTGCATGGAGCTACTCAAGCTAATTGCTCCCACTCTCAATATTCATCCAAATTGATACTTAGAGTCATCTGGATTAGTGTCAAAGCTTGCATCAGCGTAACCCTTTACGACGAACTCTTTATCACCTCCATAATCGAGAAACATTTCCATAGTTCTCCAGTTACTAAGGATAATTTTGACCGTTGTCCAGTGATTTATTCCTGGATCACTATTGTACCTCCTTGCCAAACTCATGGCAAGGTACACAACAGGTTTGGTACGCAGCATGGCATACTTTATAGAACCTATGGCTGAGGTATAGGGAATGACTTTCATTCTCTCTCTATTTTTCTGCTCTGGTTGGGCTTTGAGTCTTAGTCAACTTCATACCTTACAACTCAGGCAAGAACTCCTTCTTTGACTTATCCATTTTGAACTACTTCAAAATCTTATCAAGTTATGTACTTATCGAAAGTCTTATCAAGCATCTTGATATATCTCTATAGATCTTGATGCCCAATATGTAAGCAGCTTTACCGAGGTCTTTTATTGAAAAAACTCCTTTTAAACAATCCTTTATGCTTTCCAGAAATTTCTACATCATTTCCGATCAACAATATGTCATTCACATATAATTATCAGAAATGTTGTAGTGCTCCCACTCACTTTCTTGTAAATATATGCTTCACCGTAAGCCTATATAAATGAATGAAATATGCCCTAGAGGCAATAATGAAGTTATTATTTATTTCCTTATATCATGATGAATTTTTATTATTCATGCTAGAATTGTATTAACTGGAAACTTAGTACATGTGTGAATACATAGACAAAATAGAGTGTCCCTAGCATGTCTGTACTAGACTAGCGCATTGATCAAAGATGGTTATGTTTCCTAGCCATAGACATGATTTGTCATTTGATCAACGGGATCACATCATTAGGAGAATGATGTGATGGACAAGACCCATCCGTTAGCTTAGCACTATGATCGTTTAGTTTTACTGCTATTTCTTTCTTCATGACTTATAAATGTTCCTTTGACTATGAGATTATGCAACTCCCGAATACCGGAGGAACCCCTTGTGTGCTATCAAACGTCACAATGTAACTGGGTGATTATAAAGATGCTCTACAGGTGTCTCCGAAGGTGTTCGTGGTGTTGGCATAGATCAAGAATAGGATTTGTCACTCCGAGTGTTGGAGAGGTATCTCTGGGCCCTCTCGGTATTACGGAATGAGTAAAGAGACTTGCCGGTAACGAGATTAACTAGGTATGGTGATACCGACGATCGAATCTCGGGCAAGTAACATACCAATGACAAAGGGAACAACGTATGTTGTTATGCGGTTTGACCGATAAAGATCTTCGTAGAATATGTAGGAGCCAATATGAGCATCCAGGTTCCGCTATTGGTTATTGACCGGAGATGAGTCTCGGTCATGTCTACATAGTTCTCGAACCCGTAGGGTCTGCACGCTTAACGTTTGATGACGATCGGTATTATGAGTTTATGTGTTTTGATGTACCAAAGATAGTTCGGAGTCCCGGATGAGATCGGGGACATGACGAGGAGTCTCGAAATGGTCGAGACGTAAAGATTGATATATTGGACGACTATATTCGGACATCGAAAATGTTTCGAGTGATTCGGGTATTTTTTTTGAGTACCGGAGAGTTACGGGAATTCGCCGGGGAGTATATGGGCCTTATTGGGCTTTAGGGGAAAGAGAGACAGGAGGCTGCGCCCCCCAAAGCTTAGTCCGAATTGGACTAGGGGGAGGGGCTGCGCCACCTCCTTCCTTGTCTTCTCTTTTCCCTTTCCTTCTCTCCTACACCTACTACTTGGAAGGGCTCCTAGTTCTACTAGGAAAGTTGGAATCCTACTCCGGGTGGGAGTAGGACTCCCCTAGGGTGCATCATAGAGAGGGCCGGCCCTCCCCCTCCTCCAGTCCTTTATATACGGGGGTAGAGGCACCCCATAGACACACAAGTTGATCAGTTTATCTCTCCCAACCGTGTGCGATGCCCCTCTCCACAGAAACACACCTCAGTCATATCGTTGCAGTGCTTAGGCGAAGCCCGACGCCGGTAGCTTCATCATCTCCGTCACCACGCCGTCATGCTGACGAAACTCTCCCGCAAGGTTCTACTGGATCAAGAGCTTGTGGGACGTCATCAAGCTGAACGTGTGCTGAACGCGGAGGCTCCGTACATTCGGTGCTTGATCGGTTGGATCGCGATGAAGTTCGACTACATCAACCGGGTCACTAGACGCTTCCGCTCCCGGTCTACGAGGGTACGTGGACACACTCTCCCCTCTCGTTTCTATGCTTCTAGTAGATAGATCTTACGTGATTGTAGGAATTTTTTTAAATACTACGTGATAACCTGTCGGGGGAAACTGTCCTCCCACGAGCACCTATGGGACCGGAGCCCCTTCTACGTTGCGGTAAGGGAGCGGAGGGAGCACGAAGAGCAGATCGAGGAGAGCACGCGGGCAGTTTACCCAGGTTCGGGCCGCGCGGACGCGTAAAACCCTACTCCTGCTTTTGTTGTATTGAGCTCGGGAGCTTGAAGAGCTACAGTACTAGCTACCCCGAGCGAGAGAGTTGCTTAGGATTCGAACCCTTTCTACGTTGTGCATGGGCCTCCTTTTATAGCCCAAGGGGTCACCGACAGGTGTCAACGTAGAGGAGGGCAAAAATGTAACTGTGGTGGTAGTTGTAACAGTGCGGGAATAGTGCGTGAACAGTGGATGAGCAGTGGTCATCACCTAACTTTGACAGTGGGGGACAAGGCATTAAATGCCCATCACCGTCGACCCCAAAAGTGTCCGTCCATGCTTCTCCATTCGACACGGCGGTAGCCTCGTCACCGTGGATTGCCACCGTGTGCCCCAGGCTGCACAGCAGTCCGCCACGCGTCCTTGGAAGGGCCCCAGGGCGACGCGTGGGCGGATGAGCTGGAGCACGGGCACACAGCATGAGCTTCCCCCGGCAAGCGCCTTGCCGGGGCCGCGACCTTGCCGGGCCCGGGAGCTTGTCGCTCCCCGGGTCCTGCCGGGGCGCATGATGCGCCGAGGCGCTTCTTGAGGTGCGCATTCCTTGGTCTTCCTGGCAAGCTCCTCTTGCCAGGGCCTTGTGCTAAAGTGACAGTCTTGAGCCTGGTACGGCCTTCCGGCAAGCTCCTCTTGCCGGGGCCTTGATCCTCTGACTTGTATACTTTGTTCTTGAATGGCTTAATAAGGACCGGAAAGGTTTTCGGCAAGCACGTGGTAAACCCTGCCGCGGGAAGCTGCTACTGCCCGTGCACAAGTTGGGGTACTAAGGTACCCTTATCTTAGTACACCGACAGGAGCCCCCGGGCCTGGGCCACACACGGTGCCGAGCGCTGTTGGGCCAGGCCCATAACAGTGCACGGGCACGCGCGGCCCACGGCAAGCCGTAAATCCCCTTCCGCATCCGCCGCGCCCCTCCCTAACGACACGCGTCGATTGCGGCGTCGTGGGAGAGATCGTGGCCTGTTCTTTAATGGGAAATGCGGAGCGTCCCCCACTTCCCCCTTAAAAGCAGAGGAAGCAAGGGCAGTTTCCTTCTTCGTCTTCATTGCGTCTTCATCCTCCAGAAATCCTCCGCTGCCTCTTGCCTCCTCCCCTCCTCTGCCGTCGAGCTCCTCACCTCTTCCCTCGCCGCCTCCGCCATGGCTCCGAAGAGCGAGAAGGCGAAAGCGGACAAGGCCAAGAAGGAGAAATCCGACCAGGCGGCGAAGCTTGCCGCCCTGCGGAAGAGGAATGTGGTCTTCGCGCCGAGGCTCAGTGCGAAGGAGCTGCGGAACAAGTACTACCTCTTCTGGTCCGGGGAGACCAAAGCTCATCCCCGCACCAGAGCCTTCCCCGCCGTCGCCAGAGATTTGTTTCCCGGCGGGTATTTCTTCTTTGCTGTTTTCTTCCACTGCGGATTGTGCCCTCCGTACTCGGAGTTTTTCTGTGACATTATGAACACATACGGCCTCCACCTCCTAGACTTTACCCCCAACGCCATCCTTACGATGGCGGTTTTCGCACATCTGTGCGAAAACTATGTTGGGATCCATCCGAACGTAGCACTCTTTCGCCATTTCTTTATGCCTAGAGTAGAGGCTGGCGCTCCCCTCTCCGGCGGCATCTCCTGGATCTTCCGGTTGAATAAGAAGGACTCATACCTGAAGGGAGAACTCCGCGGCAAGTGGGAAGAATGGCGTGTAGATTGGTGTTGGGTGGTGGAGGACAAGCCGGAGCCCTTCACTGCGCCGCGCACAACAGCCATAGTGCGCGGCAGGAATTGGAGCGAATTGGCCCCGGAGGACAACAAGCTCACTATTGCCCTTGTCAGGATTATTCGTCTCCGGGTAGCTAATCTGACCATCGGAGAGGTTGGCGCAGATTTCCTCTGCCGCCGCATTGCCCCTTTACAAGAGAGGAAAAGGCCCGCCTGGGTACTTGGCAATGCGGCGGATATCATGAGGCTGCGCTGTGGATTGAACTTCAATTTTACTGCTTTGGAGCTGAAGGGAATGGTCCGAGAGCTCTTCAAGCATGACCCGGCGCATCCAGAGTGGTTCAGACCCGCCAAGGGAGTAGTGCCGCTGTGCAACAGCACTGCCTGTGACTCCTTGCGCGCGATGATGCCGGAGTGCGATTCCCATGGCATCGTCCCCACCTGGATCGAGCCGCCGTCGGATACAGTGTTGAGTTTCTTCGACAATTTGGTTGAGGTGCCCAAGAACCCCGAGGAGAACAGGGGCCTTACCCGGGCCACTACGGCTCGGGATATAGCTTATATTGCTTCCCGGATGGAAGAGGCCGCCGCAGCTGCAGCGGCGGGAGATTTCGGATTCACCATCGACGAGGCGCAGGCCGCGGACGAGGCGTGCCAAGCAGAGGAGGCAGAGATCCGCAGACTGCTCAAGCTTCCGCCTCCGGCAAGTCCCACGCAAGCACCGAGGAAACGCCTCCGCAAGGCGGCTACAGCGACGAGGACGCAGGCGCCCCGACAGCAGCCTGTTCGCCGGGCGACGCGAGCCACCAGGGCGAGCCAAGCCGCGACGGAGGCGCCCCGCGCACCAGCGCCAAGCGGAGGGGGATCCTCCCGGAGCGAAGCGGCTGCTCCGCCTGCTCCTCGGGCTTCGGCGTCAACGGAGGCTGGGTCTTCGCAGCCCCCAGCCCCGGAGACCGCCAAGCGCCCGAGGGAGCCTTCTCCTCCTGCTCCTCGCGCGGGAGCATCTCAGGTGGAGTTCGATTTCTCCGCCCTCAGCTCCGACAACGACGAGGAAGAGGAGTAAGTACTTGTAATTCGTAACTTCTTCGATTCTGTCTTGATCTTTCTTTGATGATTCTGATCTTGTTCTTGCTTTGCTTTCAGGACCCTGGCCCAGCGGACGGCGAAGAGGGCCAAGATCCCCGTGGTTGAGGTGGAAGACGACTCGCCCACCGCGGCGACCGGAGACACGCCAGCGGCAAGCTTGCTGGATCAGCCTGCTGCTCCGAGGAGCAGCCCCCAGCGCAGCCCCCGACGTAAGTCTGGTAGTCATTCTTTTCTGTTTGACAGGCGCGCTCGAGGTTGCTATCTGTACTGATGTTTTGTTATCTTGTTTTGTCTTGTGCAGAAGCGGAGCCGCAGCCGCAGGAGCGCCCGGAGACTACCCCCGACGAGCCACTTGCTCCACCCTCCCCGCCAAGGGCGAACTCCCCGGCGAGGGAGAATGCTCCGACAAGGACGGGCACCCCGCCAAGGGCGGGCACCCCGCCAAGGGTGAGCAGCCCGACAAGGGTGGCCGCCCCGCCAAGGGAGGGCACGGGCGGCCCTCCACCAGCAGGGGCCGCTGCTCCACCGCCAAGGGAGGACTCCCCGGCGAGGGAGCCTGGCGTCTACGAAGTTCGCGAAGGTGAGTCTTGCAGCTTTATCTTCTTGAACTTGTCTTTTTGGGTATTTGCTTGATCTTTTCTTTTCTTTTTCTTCTACTAGATCCTCTTGCGCTGGAGCGGATGGAGACTGAGGCCACCGGCGAGGAGGGCGCGCAAGGCGACGGCGGCAACGCCACTGCCGCTGAGGGCATGGCAGGAGCCGACGAGCCTGCCGTTGAGGAGACTGCCCCGACCGCAGACGCCACGGCTGGGGAGGGGGACGGCGACCACACTGCCGGCCCGGAGGCAGCAGGAGCGTCAAGCGCTGCACCGGCCGCCGACCCCTCCGCCGCTAAGGAGCAGCCAGGCGTTTATCTTGAGGCCCCCCAACGGAGTCTTCATACAAGTCCCGTGGGGGTCCTCGTCGCGAGCCCCCGTGGAGGGAGAGACCTACGACGGAGAGGTCCTCGCCTTCGCGGGGTTGAAGATTGTTGAAGCGCCTGGCGGGAGCGACGAGCCCGAAGAGGAGAAGCTACTTCGCCGGCTCCTGGCCCTTTACCGGGCCAGGCAGGCGAAGCTGGACTCCCGGGAAGCTCTTGCCGCCAAGGCTGGAGTGGACTTGGAGAAGCGGGCCGCGGAGCTCCGCGCCGCCAACCAGGCCGCCTTCCGCAACTTGGCGGAGGAGCGGGAAGAGCTCGCCGGAGAGCAGCAAGCCTTTCTTCTGGAGAAGGCGGAGGCGGAAGAGCGGCAGCGGCTGGCCGCCGAGGAGCTGTCTCGGCGGGAGGGGGCGCTCAACCAGCGGAAGGTTGAGCTCGACGCCCATGACGACGAGCTAACCGCCCGGGAGCAGGCTATGAAGGAAGCAAAGGAAGCCGTAGCCGCCGCGGAAACCACCAAGAGGGACCTGGAGCTCAAGGTTGATCAGTTGGAGTGGTACCTGAAGGCAAGTGAGGACAGGGTCACCGCACTCAATGTGGAGCGGGAGAAGGACGCCCACACCAACTCCGACTTGAAGGTACGACTCTCCAAGAAGGGCAACGAGCTCACTGCCGCTAAAGATACGATCGCTGACTTGGAGTTGAAGGTCTCCACTTTAACTGATTCGCTCGACGCCGCCCGGGATCGCGAGATGAAGCTGAAGGACAAGCTCCGCAAGGAACGAGGCCTAGTGGAGAGCGCCGCCACTTCAGCGAACAATTTCAGCCGGGCGCTGGAGCAATGGACTGACGATCTGGTCGCTTCTGCTGCCAATATCAACAAGGAGCTGATGGCGCTGAGGGTGGATCACCTTGTGTACTCTCCGGACGAAAATCTCCCCCACAACGCCAAGTTAAGTCTCTTCTTCAGGGGAATCGCGCCGGCGCTTGCACGTCTGCAGGAGAAGCTCCCTGCGCAGCTGGCCGAGGAGTCGCGTCAGCTCTGCGCGGGCACCTTGGAGCGCGTCTTGACGAAGATCGTCTACCGCAACCCTGGCATCAATCTTGTCAATGTCCTCCGCAGCTTGCCGGACGACGCAGATCTGGAGGCGTTGAAGGCGCAGGTCGCCCACATCGTCGCCAAGGTGAACAAGATCTCCAGGCGTGAAGGCGACCGCGTAGATTAGGCCTGTTTCTTTCTGTTTCCTTTGCCGCTGCAAAGTGTGCCATGAACATGAATCTATTAGTCATTGCGACAAGTTATCTCTGTAATATACTATCTTATTTTCGAGCAATCAATACGGTGTTATCTCCCTTGCTCTTGGTCCTTCACTTTGTATGCTTTCTACCTTACGCTTTTAGGGGACTTGCCGGCAAGGGGCCCTCGCCGCGAGCGCTGAGTGCTGGACTCTTAGTAGTCTGCTGGCAAAGGACCTTACCGGCAAGTAACCTTGCCGCAGCTAGTCGCAGCGCACTTAGCTTGCTGAGCGGACTCGAAAACGAAATAAGGGCGCGACACTTGTCGCAGCTCACTTAAGTCATTGAGCGTGCTCGGAAACAAGGTAAGGGTGCGGCTAGCCACGGGTAGGTTCCTCCGCGCACAGGTTTTCCATACAAAGTGTGGTTGTTCAAGGAAGATAACTAAAATTTAAAAATTTGAACTGCTCAAATTCTGGTAACTTAGCTTTCATGTATCGCTTGTTCCCCGACAAGGCTCCTCTTTCTTGAATAGCACTTGGTTCATCCTCCATCTCCTTCCCC
>LR738710.1:702517115-702804336 GCA_902687465.1 Secale cereale | reverse complement strand
CCCCCCCCCCACCGGCAAACTTGTGCGCGAGGAAGTCTCCTTCTGCTTAAGAGGGAAAGAAAAAGAGGAGGGAAAAACAAGCATAGGGCCTTACGGCCTGCTAGCGCTTGCCGGGGAAGTGCTTTGCACAAGGTGCCAAATAATGCATGCAAATAACCAAAGAAAAGCATGGAAATGGCAAATAGTATGAAGCACAAAAACTTTACTGATGCACGGGATCTGCGCCCGGCTTTGTACAAAGGTTTATATGCAACAGCGGCAAGACTCGTACAAAAGGTGGTTGCCGGAGCGGATCACGGCAACCGCGCCCTATGGGTGAAACTTGCGAAGATGCTCTATGTTCCAGGAGTTGCTCACTGGTAAGCCTTCTTCGGTCTCAAGGCGGACTGCGCCGGGCCTTGTGACTTGTCTCACCCGATAAGGGCCTTCCCACTTTGGCGTCAACTTATTGGAACTCTTGGCGGACTGAACACGCCGAAGAACAAGGTCGCCTTCCTCGAGACTCCTGGCCTTGACCTTGCGGCTATGATAGCGACGCAAGGCTTGCTGGTATCGAGCAGCTCGTACAGCAGCCTGGAGACGTTCCTCCTCAAGGAGCAATGCATCATCTTGGCGCAGTTGCTCTTGCTCGAGCTCATCATAAGCGAGTACTCGAGGAGATCCGTATATGAGTTCCGTGGGGAGAACTGCCTCTGCTCCATAGACAAGAGCAAAGGGTGTCTGTCCGGTGGCTCGACTTGGTGTCGTCCTGATTGACCAAAGAGCCGCCGGTAGCTCCTCTATCCAGTTTCTTCCGCACTTGCGCAGCCTGTCAAAGGTTCTTGTCTTGAGTCCGCGCAGCACTTCAGCATTGGCCCTCTCCGCTTGACCATTGCTCCTCGGGTGAGCAACAGAAGCGAAACAGATCTTGGCGCCAAGGTCTTGGACGTACTGCATGAAGGTGCGACTAGTAAATTGTGTACCGTTGTCGGGGATAATCCTGTTAGGGATTCCAAAACGGCAAACAATTGACCTGAAGAACCTGACCACTGACTGTGCTGTCACCTTTCTCACTGGTTCCACTTCTGGCCACTTTGTGAACTTGTCGATCGCAACGTACAAGTACTCAAAGCCCCCGACAGCACGGGGGAAAGGGCCGAGGATATCGAGCCCCCAGACCGAGAAGGGCCAGGACAAAGGGATCGTCTGGAGAGCTTGAGCTGGCTGGTGAATTTGCTTGGCATGGAACTGGCACGCTTCACACTTGGTTACTTGTGGAGTTGCATCCTGGAGGGCTTCTGGCCAGAAGAACCCTTGCCGGAACGCCTTCCCGGCAAGTGCCCTTGCACCAATGTGGTGACCACATATGCCTCCATGTATCTCTGCCAACAGCTTCTGTCCATCTTCTCTGGAAATGCACTTCAACCTGACACCATTGAGCCTTCTTCTGTACAGTTCATTGTCAACGAACTGGTACATACTTGACTGCCTGGTTATCTTCTCTATCTCTTCTGGGTCGTCGGGAAGTTCTCCAGTTTGCAGAAAACGAATGATTTGCTATGCCCATGCTGGAGCCTGAGGCTCAACAACAAGGACTAAAGGCATAAGGGCTGCTGCGGGAACCTCAGCTTCTACGGCAAGAACCTGCGGTTCCGCCGGAGCTGATGGTCCCCCGGCAAGCCTGCCGGGGCAAGGCTTGTCGGGAACGCTTGCTTCAACTGTACAGGCCCCAGGATCTGCAGGAGCAAACTGTTCCTCAGCATCTTGGGTGCTGATCCTGGGGACCTTGGCGGCGGTTTCTGGAAGATCCGCCGGCAAGTAGTCGCCGGGGACCAACTTTCTCTTTTTACTTTGCCCAACTGATGGTGTAACGGATGGCTGAGTTAGCTTGAGCAGGAAGGTCCCTGGTTCCACAGGTAACTTCATCGCAGCACACTTTGAACGTGCTCCATTTGCAGGCCCTCAAAGTGTTCTTCAAGCTTCCTCACTTCATCAACATAGGCTTCCATCAAAGGGCTCTGGTAACTCTTGTTAACTTGTCGGACCACCAACTGAGAATCTCCCCGCACAATCAACTTCTTGATCCCAAGTTCGGCCGCAATCCTGAGGCCGGCAAACAAACCTTCATACTCAGCAGTATTGTTTGTCGCTTGCTCCCTGGGAAAGTGCATTTGGATAACATACTTGAGGTGCTCCCCGGTGGGCGCTATGAGTACCACGCCGGCACCGGCGCCTTGCAGCGAGAAGGCACCATCAAAGTACATTACCCATTCACTGCTTGCTTCTTGTACGGGGACGCTTGTTTCTGGAACCTCTTCATCGGGCGTTGGGGTCCATTCAGCTATGAATTCTGCCAAAGCTCTGCTCTGTATAGTTGAAGTACATTCAAACTTGAGACCAAAGCTTGACAGCTCCAGCGCCCACTCGACGATCCTGCCTGTTGCTTCTGGATTGTGCAGTATCCTCTTCAACGGAAAGCGAGTGACCACTGTTATCTCGTGTGCTTGGAAATAATGGCGCAGTTTTCTCGAGGCCATGAGGAGGCCGAAAAGCAACTTCTGCACCCCAGAGTATCTTGACCTAGCCCCCTGCAAGAGGGAACTTACAAAATACACTGGGCGCTGCACCATCTTCTTTCGCACTTCTCCTTGTTCCTGCGCAGACTTGTCCTTGTCGGGGCCAGAACTTGTCGGGGAAGCCCCCTGCTTGTCGCTGGATTCACTTGCCGGTGGTGTAGACTCCTCCTCCGCCTCCCTCTCCGCTACTAACGCAGCACTAACCACTTGATTGGTTGCTGCTAGGTATAGCAGCAACTTCTCTTGTGGCCTAGGTGCGACAAGTATTGGAGTGGAGGATAGGTATCCTTTCAAGTCTTGCAGCGCTGCCTCAGCTTCCGGAGTCCATTTCATAGGACCTGCCTTCTTCAAGATTTTGAAGAAAGGTAGGGCGCGTTCTGCAGACTTTGAAATGAACCTACTGAGGGCAGCTACACAACCTGCAAGTCTCCTTACGTCCTTGACGCGCTTCGGGGCTTCGATCTGCTCGATGGCTTTTATCTTGTCGAGATTGGCTTCAATCCCCCTCTGGGACACAAAGAACCCGAGAAGCTTGCCGGAGGGGACTCCAAAGACGCACTTCTCGGGGTTCAACTTAAGCTGGATCTTGCGCAGATTCTCAAACGTTTCTTCCAGATCTTGTATCAGGGTATCTTTGCTCTTGCTCTTGACCACTATGTCATCCATGTAGGCTTCCACATTTCTGTGAATCTGTGGCTCAAAAGCATTGTGCACCACCCTAGCAAATGTCGAGCCTGCATTCTTCAATCCAAAGGGCATGCGTACAAAGCAATATGTACCGCATGGAGTAATGAATGCAGTCTTCTCTTCATCTTCCTTGGCCATAAAAATCTGGTGGTAACCTGAGTATGCATCAAGGAAGGAAAGCAGCTCACATCCGGCAGTGGAGTCAACAATCTGGTCAATACGCGGCAAGGGAAATGGATCCTTGGGACATGCTTTATTCACATCGGTGAAGTCTATACAAAGTCTCCACTTCCCATTAGCCTTGCGTACGACAACTGGATTGGCTAACCACGTTGGATGGATGACGCCTCTAACCAGGCCTGCTGCTTCTAGCTTCTTGATCTCTTCGGCGATGAATTCTTGGCGCTCCACGGCTTGCTTCCTGACCTTCTGCTTGACGGGCCGTGCATGAGGACAAACAGCAAGCTTGTGCTCAATTACCTTCCTGGGAACGCCGGGGATGTCAGATGGTTGCCACGCAAACACATCGACATTCGCCCGCAGGAAGGCAACGAGCGCGCTTTCCTATTTGTTTTTGAGCGTAGCACTGATGGTGAAGGTACCACCAGTGCCGTCCTCCTTGGCGGACACCTTCTTGGTTGCCGGTGGAGCGGCCATCACCTTCTTACACTTGCCGGTGGAGCTCGATGGGGCGTCCTCGACGGCAGCGCAGCACTCCGAAGAGGTGCGTTTGCCGGAGTGGGCCCCAGAGCACTTGCCGGACTTGGTCTTGATCTTCTTCCCTCCGGGAGCTTCAGCGGCAAGTGTGTCGCTCTCCGCTGCGGCTGCTGCATCCCGGTATATCTTGTCGGTGCAGATAAGCGCGTCCTTCTTGTCGCCAGGGACAGAGATGACGCTTATCGGCCCCGGCATCTTGAGTACGTTGTAGGCAAAGTGGGAAGCTGCCATGAACTTGGCGAGGGCAGGACGTCCAAGTATCCCATTGTATGGCAACGGGATATCGGCCACGTCAAAGGTTATCCTCTCCGTCCAGAAGTTGAGCTCCCCGCCAAAGGTCACGGGCAGAGTGATCTTCCCCTTGGGCTTGCTCCTTCCCGGGTTTATTCCTTGGAACGAACCGGTCTCTTCAAGCTCGCCGTCTGGGATCTGGAGTTTCTTGATCACAGCTGAGGAGATCAAGTTCAGGCCGGCCCCGCCGTCAACCAACATTTTGGTGACCTTAAGGTTGCGGATAGTTGGCGAGACCAACATCGGCAAGCACCCGACCGCAGTGGTGCGGTCAGGGTGATCCTCCAGATCAAAAATGATGGGCGTGCTAGACCACTTCAGCAGCCTGCGTGACTCGACGGGCGGCTCAGCTGCGTTTACTTCCCGCACCCACTGCTTGAGTTGGCGGTGGGAAGTATGCAGAGAGGCGCCTCCGTCGACACACAGAACTTCTGTGGCCTTCTGGAACTCCTGCTCGCTGTTATCACCTTCCTCCATGTCGTCGTCGTCGTCTTCTTCCTCATCCTTGTCGCGGCCCCGGGGAGGTCGATCTCCTTGCCGCTGCTTGGCCTTGCCGCGGCGCCCTCCCCGGCCATTGAACGGCCGCTTCTTGCTTGGCTCTCCCCCGCCACCTTGGGCCTTCTCCTTGTCGCGACGCTCGTACTCAGCCTTCTGCTGTTCTACGAGGTACTCGACTCGTTTGCAGTTCGAAAGGTCATGGACCTTGGTGCGGTGGATCTTGCAGTATTGCTTGTCGGAGCCGTCCTGCTTGTCGGCTGCCGCTACAGGGGCAGGCTCCTTGCCGGAGCCGCCAGCCTGTGCCTTCTTGGCGGGAGCCTCCTTGCCGGACTGCTCGACGACCATCACTTCCTTGCTCTTCTTTCTTCTGTTGTTCCGCCGCCGGCTCTTCTTTGCCGGGGCGGCGTCCTCGCTGTCGCTTCCTCCTGCGCCAGTGTCCTCTCCGGGGAGTTTCCTCCCCTCTTCGGGGCGCACGCATTTGTCAGCCAGAGCATAGAGCTCGCTGACATCCCGTATCTTGGTCATGGCCATCTCCTCCCGCATGCGGCGGTTACCCACGTTCTGGTGGAACGCGCTGATAACCGCGGCGGGGTGCACGTTGGGAATGTTGTGTTGCACGCGGCTGAATCGTTGAATGTACTTGCGCAGGGATTCTCCTTCCTTCTGGGCCAAGATGTGGAGATCACTCTCCTGGCCATGGGGTTTGTGGCCGCCCGTGAAGGCGCCAACAAATTGGTGGCACAGATCTGCCCACGAAGAAATGGAGCCTTCCGGCAAGTGCATAAGCCAAGAACGGACGTTCGGCTTAAGCACTAGCGGGAAGTAGTTGGCGAGTATCTTCTCGTCGCGTCCCCCGGCAGCCTGCACCGCGATGGTGTAGATGCTGAGGAACTCCGAGGGGTGCGTCTTGCCGTCGTACTTCTCTGGTACGTCGGGCTTGAAGTTTTTCATGCTGGGCCACTGGACGCGCCGCAGCTCGCGGGTGAACGCAGGGAAACCTGCCGCGTATGGCAAGTCGCCTGGCTCACCGGGCGCGTACGCGTCGACAGCGGTCCCAGCGCGCTGGTCCGATTGTCTCCTGGTTTCTCGTCGGCGCTCGATGCGCTTCCGAGCATCTTCTTGCCACCGATCGTCGAGGACTTGGCGCTGGTCCCGACGAGCCCGCGGATCCGACGACGCCGTGGAGTCGTCGTCGACGTTAATCCGGCGGGGTGGCGTCTTCTGCTTCCGCGGCGGGGAGTGCACGGTGGTTGCACCCCCGGCGGTCTTGTCGCCGTCGGCCTTCGTCTGCTCGACTTGCCGTGGCCGTGACGTCGCCGGCTGCTGCGGCGTGTCGTTGTTGGCGAAGGCGATGAGGCTTTGAATCGTCGCCCTCCAGTCTTCGGCCTTGTCTGCTGCTGGAGGGAAATCGAGGAGCAGTTGCGCTCTTGCTAGCGCTTCCGCTGGAGAGGAGGGGAGCGGCGGCGAGCGGTGCGAGGAGCGAGATATGCTCGGACTCCTAACAGGGTTAGAAGGAGCAGTCTCTCGCCCCGGCGACCGCGCCTTGCTCGTGCCAGGATGATGGCCTTGAGCGTCCCGCGATCCTCCGGTTTGTCCTTGGCCCAGCAAGCGTATGGTACCTCCTGTACCACGGCGCTGCTGGCCTGTCGTCTGCTGAGAGGGACGTGGTGCGTCTACGGACACCGAGGCTTTGGAATTTGTCCGGTCGTCCGTCTTGTCCTTGGATTTGGTGGCGCCGTGAGTTTCCTCGCCGGCAACCACCCTTCCGCCGGCGTCTCCTCCACCCACCGTTGGTTCTGGTGGCGGTGGAACAGACGCAGACGAGCCTCCGACCTCCGAAGCCTTCTTCTTCGGGGCCATGCTGTTGCTGATGAAGTTGATGAAGTTGGAGAGGTTGATGAAGAATGCGCCCGCATGAGCGCCGGATCAGGTTCGCACAACCTCGACGCCCCCTACCTGGCGCGCCAAAGATGTTGGGGGAAACTGTCCTCCCACGAGCACCTATGGGACCGGAGCCCCTTCTACGTTGCGGTAAGGGAGCGGAGGGAGGACGAAGAGCAGATCGAGGAGAGCACGCGGGCAGTTTACCCAGGTTCGGGCCGCGCGGACGCGTAAAACCCTACTCCTGCTTTTGTTGTATTGAGCTCGGGAGCTTGAAGAGCTACAGTACTAGCTACCCCGAGTGAGAGAGTTGCTTAGGATTCGAACCCTTTCTACGTTGTGCATGGGCCTCCTTTTATAGCCCAAGGGGTCACCGACAGGTGTCAACGTAGAGGAGGGCAAAAATGTAACTGTGGTGGTAGTTGTAACAGTGCGGGAATAGTGTGTGAACAGTGGATGAGCAGTGGTCATCACCTAACTTTGACAGTGGGGGACAAGGGCATTAAATGCCCGTCACCGTCGACCCCAAAAGTGTCCGTCCATGCTTCTCCATTCGACACGGCGGTAGCCTCGTCACCGTGGATTGACACCGTGTGCCCCAGGCTGCACAGCAGTCCGCCACGCGTCCTTGGAAGGGCCCCAGGGCGACGCGTGGGCGGATGAGCTGGAGCGCGGGCACACAGCATGAGCTTCCCCCGGCAAGCGCCTTGCCGGGGCCGCGACCTTGCCGGGCCCGGGAGCTTGTCGCTCCCCGGGTCCTGCCGGGGCGCATGATGCGCCGAGGCGCTTCTTGAGGTGCGCATTCCTTGGTCTTCCTGGCAAGCTCCTCTTGCCAGGGCCTTGTGCTAAAGTGACAGTCTTGAGCCTGGTACGGCCTTCCCGGCAAGCTCCTCTTGCCGGGGCCTTGATCCTCTGACTTGTATACTTTGTTCTTGAATGGCTTAATAAGGACCGGAAAGGTTTCCGGCAAGCACGTGGTAAACCCTGCCGCGGGAAGCTGCTACTGCCCGTGCACAAGTTGGGGTACTAAGGTACCCTTATCTTAGTATACCGACATAACCCACAAGTGTAGGGGATCGCAATAGTTTTCGAGGGTAAAGTATTAAACCCAAATTTGTTGATTCGACACAAGGGGAGCCAAAGAATACTCTTAAGTATTAGCAGCTGAGTTGTCAATTCAACCACACCTGGTAACTTAGTATCTGCAGCAGGATAGTTTAGTAGCAACGTAATATGATAGTGGTGGTAGCAGTAATAAAAGTAACGATAGTGTTTTTGTAGTTTTTGTGATATAAGCAATGGAAAAGTAAATAAGCGGCAAGCAATATAGGTAAAGCTCGTAGGCATTGGATCGGTGATGGGAAATTATGTTGGATGGAATTCATCATGTAGAAGTTATAACCTAGGGTGACACAGAACTAGCTCCAGTTCATCAATGCAATGTAGGCATGTATTCCGAATATAGTCATACATGCTTATGGAAAAGAACTTGCATGGCATCTTTTGTCCTACCCTCCCGTGGCAGCGGGGTCCTATTGGAAACTAAGGGATATTAAGGCCTCCTTTTAATAGAGTACCGGACCAAAGCGTTAACACATAGTGAATACACGAACTCCTCAAACTATGGTCATCACTGGGAGTGGTCCCGATTATTGTCACTTCGGGGTTGCCGGATCATAACACATAGTAGGTGACAATAGAATTGCAAGATAGGATCAAGAACAAACATATATTCATGGAAACATAATAGGTTCAGATCTGAAATCATGGCACTCGGGCCCTAGTGTCAAGCATTAAGCATAGCAAAGTCATAGCAACATCAATCTCAGAACATAGTGGATACTAGGGATCAAACCCTAACAAAACTAAGTCGATTACATGATAGATCCCATCCAACCCATCGCCGTCCAGCAAGCCTACGATGGAATTACTCACACACGGCAGTGAGCATCATGGAATTGGTGATGGAGGAAGGTTGATGATGACGATGGCGACGATCTCCACTCTCCGGAGCCCCGAACGGACTCCAGATCAGCCCTCCCGAGAGAGATTAGGGCTTGGCGGCGGCTCCGTCTCGTAAAATGCAATAATTCTTTCTCCTTGATTTTTTTCTCCATGAAACGGAATATATAGGACCCGGGGATACGTCGATGGGGCATCGGGAGGCCCTCGAGGCAGGGGGCGCACCCTGGGAAGGGGGGCGCGCCCCCCACCCTCGAGGACAGGGTGTAGGCCCCCCGGTGCAGATATTCTTGCAGATATTTTTTATATTTTCTGAAATAATTCTCCATTGATTTTCAGGCGATTCCGAGAACTTTTTATTTCTGCACAAAAACAACACTATGGCAGTTCTGCTGAAAACAGCGTCAGTCCGGGTTAGTTCCATTCAAATCATGCAAGTTAGAGTCCAAAACAAGGGCAAAAGTGTTTGGAAAAGTAGATACGTTGGAGACGTATCAACTCCCCCAAGCTTAAACCTTTGCTTGTCCTCAAGCAATTCAGTTGATAAACTAAAAGTGATAAAGAAAAACTTTGAAAAACTCTGTTTGTTCTTGTTGTTGTAAATATGTAAGCTAGCATTCAGGTTTTCAACAAGATCATGAACTAACCACATTCACAATAACTTTCAGGTCTCAAGAATACTCACATCAATGGCATAATTAACTAGCGAGCAATAATAATAAACCTCGGATGGCAACACTTCTCAAAACAATCATGATATGATATAACAGGATGGTATCTTGCTAGCCCTTTCAGAGACCGCAAAACATAAATGCAGAGCACCTTTAAAGATCAAGGACTGACTAGACATTGTAATTCATGGTAAAAGAGATCCAGTCATGATCATACTCAATGCAAATTAATAGTAATACATGCAACGACAGAGGTGCTCTCCTATTGGTGCTTTTTGATAAGAGGATGATGACTCTGCATAAAAGTAAATAGATAGGCCCTTCGCAGAGGGAAGCAGGGATTTGTAGAGGTGCCAGAGCTCGATTTTTAAATAGAGATGAATAACATTTTGAGCGGTATACTTTCATTGTCAACATAACAACCAAGAATCTCGATATCTCCCATGCTACGCACATTATAGGCGGTTCCCAAACAGAATGGCAAAGTTTATACTCCCCCAACCACCAACAAGCACACTGCACGGCCAGCCGAATCCATGGGTTACCGTCCAAACAACAACATCCCTGGGGGATTTTTGTTTAATTATTATGATTTTAAGCATGGGACTGGGCATCCCGGTTACTAGTCATTTTCTCATGAATGATGAGCGGAGTCCACTCATCGTGAGAATAACCCACCTAGCATGGAAGATATAGACAACCCTAGTTGATACATGAGCTGTTCGAGCATACAAAACATAATTTCATTTGAAGGTTTAGAGTTTGGCACATACAAATTTACTTGGAACGGCAGGTAGATACCGCATATAGGAAGGTATGGTGGACTCAAATGGAATAACTTTGGGGTTTATGGAAGTGGATGCACAAGCAGTATTCCCGCTTAGTACAGGTGAAGGCTAGAAGGAGACTGGGAAGCGACCGGCTAGAGAGCAACAACGGTCATGAACATGCATTAAAATTAATCAACAATGAATGCAAGCATGAGTAGGATATAAATCACCATGAACATAAATATCGTGAAGGCTATGTTGATTTGTTTCAACTACATGCGTGAACATGTGCCAAGTCAAGTCACTTAAATCATTCAGAGGAGGATACCACCCATCATACCACATCACAACCATTTTAATATCATGTTGGCATGCAAGATAGACCATTATAAACTCTCAGCTAATTAGGCATGGCATAGGCAGCTATGATCTCTAATTGTCATTGCAAACATGTTTCATTCATAACAAACTGAATCGAGAACGATGAGCAATCATATTTACAAAAACAAGAGAGGTCGAGTTCATACCAGCTTTTCTCATCTCAATTAGTTCATCATATATCATCCTTATTGCCTTTCACTCGCACGACCGAACGGTGTGGAAAATAATAATAATCCACGTGCATTGGACTAAGATGGAATCTGCAGGCATTCAATACAAAAGAGAAGACAAGGTAATATGGCTCAAGGTTAAATCAACAACAAAGCATATGAGAGCCACTAAGCATTTTTATCATGGTCTTCTACTCTTAACCCCTAAAGAAAAGAAAAGAAACTATTTACACAGGAAAGCTCCCAACAAGCAAAAGAAGAATGGGAAATCTTTTTGGGTTTTCATTTTTAGTTACTACTACAAGCAAAGAAGGCAAACTAGCTAGAAGTTACAACCAATATTTTTTTGTTTTCTAGATTTTTCTAGCACACAAGAAAAATACTAAGAAAAAGAAAAATAAACTAAGCATGGATGATACAGTGAAAGAGTGTGAGCACCGACAACTAGAATAAGTGTGAACATGAAAGTAAAGTCGGTGAGAAACACGTACTCCCCCGAGCATAGGCTTTTGGCCTAAGTTGGTCTATGGCCAGGGATCGAAGCCACTCCCTCCAGTGTACTGAGATGTGTCCTCTGGATGCCACTAGTTGGCGAGCTCGTCCAGATCCCACCCATAAACAGATTCATGGGAAGGATCAAGTGGTGGTTCTAGCTCCGGCTCTGGAGCTTGTGCCTGGCCTTGGTACTTGTAGAAGGCATCTGATGTAATGAGGTACTTGCCTGTGGAAAGATCAAACAGAGATGGTGCAGGCAAGGTAACAATTTCATAGTATATTTCATCAAACCTCAATTTATAAAGTAGCTGCATATTTTTGTCTTTAACAATAAAGTTACGAGCTACCATGCTCTTGTGGTCTAGATAATCAGGGGCAAACAATTTTTCTTCCTTCTCATGATGCCTAATAGGTATATTAAAATGTTCAGCAAGGTGAGAAGCAAAGATGCCTCCAAAGACGGGCCCCTTTGAGCGGTTCAGACTCAATCGTTTGGCAACGACGGCGCCCAAGCTAAAAGTTGTGTCGCGAAACAAAGCATGGCGTAAAATTATAATATCAGGGGCACTAAGATTTCCACTGTTCCCGTGGCCAATTAACCACCTACTTGCAAATAAAGCAAAGTAGCGCAGAACAGGGAAGTGTATACTGGTGATTCTTGCCCCTAAAACTTGTCTAGTTTCACCTACGGCTATCATATCAATAAACCCTTTGACGTCTTCATGACGTGGTTCATCTAGTCTACCTTCAAAGGGTACTTTGCATATTTCACAAAAATCTAACAGTGATATCTCCTTAACCACATCATATAAGCGAAACTCCACTGTAGGTGGTGTTTTCCTAGAATGAAAATGAAAGCTTTGCGTAAAAATACTAGTGAGTAAGAGATACTGCTCTTTTTGGTCGTTGAGGAAGTCAGTGAGGCCTGCATTATTCGCCATCCAATAAAAGTCTTCGTAAATACCGGCAGACATCATGAAATTATTATAAGGCCACTCACACGGTCGAACTTCCGCCATGCGAGGAAGATGATACTTGGGCTTCTTATTTTCTTCTTTCTTCTTCACCTCTGAGCTCTTGCTAGAAGAGCCCCTCAATAATCTTTTTAACATTTTCCTTTTCTGAAAATTTCTGAAATTTTTAGTAACTCACAATAAAAGTTAACCAAACTCAACAAGATCGATAGCAACAACTCTTATAAGTTCCTAGAGACTATATCACGCATTAGAACTACTTGGGACCAAGAAAAATTATCATGCAAGCTCAAGAACAAGGTCACCACATCAGCACAAATTTGCAACAAATAAAGCACTAGAACAAAAACTAATTGGACCAATGGAGGAGTCACATACCAAGGAACAATCTCCCCAAACAGTTTGGTGAATGGTGCTTTGAGCAAGGAGATCGAAAATGGCAGCAAAACAAGCTAGAACTCGGGTTTGAGCTGGTTGGGGATTTTTTTGGGAGGAAGAAGAAGAGCATGGGTGAAAGGATAAGTGGAGGGGGCCACGTGGGGCCCTCAAGGCAGGGGGCGCGCCCTGTGAAGGGGGCGCGCCCTGTGCCCTCGAGGCCACGTGCTGGCTCCCCTCGCTGTGTGTTCAGTGCCATATTTTCTTAAATATTCTAGAAAAAGTCATATTTCATTTTCATGGCATTTGGAGAACTTTTATTTTCGGGATATTTTTTTATTGCACGGATAAGTCTGGAAACAGACAGATAATGCTATTTTTCTTTTATTTAACCTAATTAACAGAAAGTAAGAGGAGGGTACAGAAGGTTTGTGCTATCTTGATTCACCTATCCCATGTTCATCAAAAGGAATCCATTAACAAGGTTGATCAGGTCTTGTTAATAAACTCTTTTCGATTAACATGAAACCAGAGAATTTCCGAATAACACTATGTTACCTCAATGGGGATATGTATGTCCCCAACAATAAGTATGTCATATGCCTTCTTGATAGTAGGAATAGGGAACTTAAAACCTCCAATAGTAATTGTTGAAGTTTTTCCAATATAATTGATACTATGAACCTGAGGTTGTTTCCTCGGAAAGTGTACCGTATGCTCATTACCATTGACATGAAAAGTGACATTGCCTTTGTTGCAATCAATAACAGCCCCTGCAGTATTCAGAAAAGGTCTTCCAAGAATAATAGACATACTATCATCCTCGGGAATATCAAGTATAACAAAGTCCGTTAGAATAGTAACATTCGCAACTACACCAGGCACATCCTCACAACTACCGACAGGTATAGCAGTTGATTTATCAGCCATTTGAAAAGATATTTCAGTAGGTTTCATCTTACTCAAGTCAAGTCTACGATATAAAGAGAGAGGCACAACACTAACACCGGCTCCAAGATCACACAAAGCAGTTTTAACATAGTTTCTCTTAATGGAGCAAGGTATAGTAGGTACTCCTCGATCTCCTAATTTCTTAGGCATTCCACCCTCAAAAGTGTAATTGGCAAGCATGGTGGAGATTTCTACATCAGGTATCTTTCTTTTGTTGGTAATAATGTCTTTCATATACTTGGCATAAGGATTTGTTTTAAGCACATCAGTGAAACGCATGCGTAAAAAGATAGGTCTAATCATTTCAGCAAAGCGCTCAAAATCCTCATCATCCTTTTTCTTGGATGGTGTAGGAGGAAAAGGCATGGGTTTCTGAATCCATGGTTCTCTTTCCCTACCGTGCTTCCTAGCAACAAAGTCTCTCTTATCATAACGTTGATTCTTTGATTGTGGGTTATCAAGATCAACAGCAGGTTCAATCTCTACATCATTATCATTGCTAGGTTGAGCATCATCATGAACATCATTATTAAGATTACACTAGGTTCATGTTCATTACCAGATTGTGTCTCAGCATCAGAAACAGATATATCATTGGGATTCTCAGGTGGGTGAGCTACAGGTTCACTGGAAGCATGCAAGGTTCTATCAGTTTTCTTTTTCTTCTTCTTAGAAGAACTAGGTGCATCTAAATTAGATCTTTTAGAATCTTGATCAATTCTCTTAGGGTGGCCTTCAGGATACATAGGTTCCTGAGTCATTTTACTACCTCTAGTAGCAACTCTAACAGCATAGTCATTATTCTTACTATCTAATTCATTGAGCAAATCATTCTGAGCCTTAAGTACTTGTTCTACTTGAGTGGTGACCATAGAAGCATGTATACTAATAAGTTTCAGTTCATCTTTAGCACTAGACAGATAATCACTCAAGCGTTCAATCATATGAGCATTGTGTTGTAATTATCTACCAACATAAGCATTGAAGTTTTCTTATTTCACAATAAAATTGTCAAACTCATCTAAACATTGGCTAGCCGACTTATAACGAGGAATATGACCTTCATCAAATCTATAAAGAGAATTTACCTTTACTACCTGTGTTGGGTTATTAAGACCATGTATTTCTTCAATAGGCGGTAAATTCTTAACATCTTCAGCTTTAATACCTTTTTCTTTCATAGATTTCTTTGCCTCTTGCATATCTTCAGGACTAAGAAATAGAACACCTCTTTTCTTCGGAGTTGGCTTAGGGGTTGGTTCAGGAAGTGTCCAATTATTTTCATTGGCTAGCATATTATTCAATAGTAATTCAGCTTGTTCCACTGTTCTTTCCCTGAAAACACAACCAGCACCCAGGTGGTCTCTGGAAGCATCAGTTAGTCCATTATAAAAGACATCAAGTATATCATGCGTCTCAAGAGGATGATCAGGCAAAGCATTAAGTAACTGGAGAAGCCTCCCCCAAGCATGTGGGAGACTCTCTTCTTCAGTTTGAGCAAAGTTATATATTTCCCGTAAGGCAGCTTGTTTCTTATGAGCGGGAAAATATTTAGCAGAAAAGTAATACATCATATCTTGGGGACTACGCACACAACCAGGATCAAGAGAATTAAACCAAGTCTTAGCATCACCCTTTAACGAGAACGGAAACAACTTAAGGATATAGTAGTAGCGAATCTTTTCGTCATTGGTAAACAGGGTGGCTATATCATTCAACATGGGAAGATGTGCCACAACAGTTTCAGACTCATAGCCATGGAAAGGATCAGATTCAACCAAAGTAACTAACTCAGGATCAATAGAGAATTCATAATCCTTATCAGTGACACATATAGGTGAAGTAGCAAAAGCAGGGTCATGTTTCATTCTAGCATTCAAGGACTTTTCTTTCAAGTAGCAAAAGCAGGATCATATCTATCATTGCAAGCAAGAAAGTCTCTAGCAGTTTCTTCATCCATAACATAACCCTGAGGCACAACAGGCAATTCATATCTATTGGGAGTAGTTTCATCATCACTTTCATAAATATCATCAACATTTGCACTCTCCCTAACCTTAGCAATATGTTCATCTAGAAATTCACCTAGTGGCATAGTATCATGCATAGAGGTAGTTTCATCATACATAGCAGAAGTAGCATCATCAAGAACATACGACATATCAGATTCAATAGCAGGAGTAGGTGTTGCAAGTTTACTCATAAGAGAAGGAGAATCAAGTGCAGAGCTAGATGGCAGTTCCTTACCTCCCCTCGTAGTTGAGGGTAATATCTTGGTTTTTGAGTCCCTCAAATTCTTCATAATGATAAGCAGATATAAATCCCAAGTGACTTAAAGAATAGAGCTATGCTCCCCGGCAACGGCGCCAGAAAATAGTCTTGATAACCCACAAGTGTAGGGGATCGCAACAGTTTTCGAGGGTAAAGTATTAAACCCAAATTTGTTGATTCGACACAAGGGGAGCCAAAGAATACTCTTAAGTATTAGCAGCTGATTTGTCAATTCAACGACACCTGGAAACTTAGTACTTGCAGCTAGATAGTTTAGTAGCAAAGTAATATGATAGTGGTGGTAGCAGTAATAAAAGTAACGATAGTGTTTTGTAGTTTTTGTGATATAAGCAACGGAAAAGTAAATAAGTGGCAAGCAATATAGGTAAAGCTCGTAGGCGTTGGATCGGTGATGGGGAATTACGTTGGATGCAATTCATCATGTAGAAGTTATAACCTAGGGTGACACAGAACTAGCTCCAGTTCATCAATGCAATGTAGGCATGCATTCCGAATATAGTCATACGTGCTTATGGAAAAGAACTTGCATGACATCTTTTGTCCTACCCTCACGTGGCAGCGGGATCCTATTAGAAACTAAGGGATATTAAGGCCTCCTTTTAATAGAGTACCAGACCAAAGCATTAACACATAGTGAATACATGAACTCCTCAAACTATGGTCATCACCGGGAGTGGTCCCGGTTATTGTCACTTCGGGGTTGTCGGATCATAACACATAGTAGGTGACTATAGACTTGCAAGATAGGATCAAGAACACACATATATTCATGGAAACATAATAGGTTCAGATATGAAAACATGGCACTTGGGCCCCAGTGTCAAGCATTAAGCATAGCAAAGTCATAGCAACATCAATCTCAGAACATAGTGGATACTAGGGATCAAACCCTAACAAAACTAACTCGATTACATGATAGATCCCATCCAACCCATCACCGTCCGGCAAGCCTACGATGGAATTACTCACACACGGCGGTGAGCATCATGGAACTGGTGTCGGAGGAAGGTAGATGATGATGATGGCGACGATCTCCACTCTCCGGAGCCCCGAACGGACTCCAGATCAGCCCTCCCGAGAGATATTAGGGCTTGGCGGCGGCTCCGTCTCGTAAAACGCGATAATTCTTTCTCCTTGATTTTTTTCTCCATGAAATGTAATATATATGACCCGGGGATACGTCGGTGGGGCATCGCGGGGCCCTCGAGGCAGGGGGCGCGCCCTGGGAAGGGGGGCGCGCCCCCCACCCTCGAGGACAGGGTGTGGGCCCCCGGTGCAGATCTTCTTGCAGATATTTTTTATATTTTCTGAAATAATTCTCCGTTGATTTTCAGGCGATTCCGAGAATTTTTTATTTCTGCACAAAAACAACACCATGGCAGTTCTGCTGAAAACAGCGTCAATCCGGGTTAGTTCCATTCAAATCATGCAAGTTAGAGTCCAAAACAAGGGCAAAAGTGTTTGGAAAAGTAGATACGTTGGAGACGTATCACTACGTTACCCAACAGTGGCATCATGAGCCAGGTCTAGGCGTAGATGATATGCACGAGTAGAACACAATGAGTTGTGGGCGATAATAGTCATACCGCTTACCAGCATGTCATACTTTGGTTCGGCGGTATTGTGAAATGAAGCGGCCCAGACCGACATTACGCATACGCTTACGCGAGACTGGTTTCACCGTTATGAGCACTCATTGCTTAAAGGTGACTGGCGGGTGTCTGTCTCTCTCACTTTAGCTGAATCGAGTGTTGCAACGCCCGGTCCTTGTGAAGGTTAAAACAATATATACTTGACAAAAAGTCGTTGTGGTTTTTCCATTTTTGTATGCGTAGGTAAGAACTGTTCTTGCTAAGCCCATAGCAGCCACGTAAAACTTGCAACAACAAAGTAGAGGACGTCTAACTTGTTTTTGCAGGGCATGTTGTGATGTGATATGGTCAAGATATGATGAGTTATACGCTATTGTATGAGATGATCATGTTTTCTAAAGTTATCGGCAACTGGCAGGAACCATATGGTTGTCGCTTTATTGTATGAAATACAGTCGCCATGTAATTGCTTTATTTTATCACTAAGAGGTGGCGATGGTCGTGGAAGCAATAGTTGGCGAGACGACAACGATACTACGATGGAGATCAAGGTGTCGCGCCGGTGACGATGGTGATCATGACGGTGCCTTGGAGATGGAGATCTAAAGCACAAGATGATGATGGCCATATCATGTCACATATTTTGATTGCATGTGATGTTTATATTATTATGCTTCTTATTTTGCTTAGTACGGTGGTAGCATTATAAGATGATCCCTTACAAAATTTCAAGGTACAAGTGTTATCCCTGAGTATGCACCGTTGCGAAAGTTCGTCGTGCCGAGACACCACGTGATGATCGGGTGTGATAAGCTCTAGGTTCAAATACAACGGGTGTAAGATAGTTTTGCACATGCAGAATACTCGGGTTAAACTTGACGAGCCTAGCATATGCAGATATGGCCTCGAAACACTGGAGACCGAAAGATCGAGCGTGAATCATATAGTAGATATGATCAACATAAGATGTTCACCATTGAAAACTACTCCATCTCACGTGATGATCGGACATGGTTTAGTTGATTTGGATCACGTGATCATTTAGATGACTAGAGGGATGTCTATCTAAGTGGGAGTTCTTTAGTAATATGATTAATTGAACTTTAATTTATGATGAACTTAGTCCTGGTAGTACTAGCATATCTATGTTGTAGATCAATAGCTCGCGATGTAGCTCCCCGTTTGTTTTTATATGTTCCTAGAGAAAACTAAGTTGAAAGATGTTAGTAGCAATGATGCGGAATTGTTCCGTGATCTGAGGATTTTCCTCATTGCTGCACAGAAGAATTATGTCCTTGATGCACAGCTAGGTGACAGACCTATTGCAAGAGCAGATGCAGACGTTATGAATGTTTTGACAAAAGCTCGGTATGATGACTACTTCATAGTTTAGTGCACCATGCTTTACAGCATAGAACCAGGACTTCAAAAATGTTTTGAACGCTATCGAGCATATGAGATGTTCCAGGAGTTGAAATTAGTATTTCATACTCATGCCCGTGTCGAGAGGTATAAGACCTCTGACAGTACATTGCCTACAAGATGGAGGAGAATAGCTCAACCAATGAGCATGTGCCCAGATTGTCTGGGTACTATAATTACTTGAATCAAGTGGGAGTTAATCTTCCAGATAAGATAGTAATTGACAAAGTTCTCTATTCACTATCACCAAGTTAGTAGAACTTCGTGATGAACTATAATATGCAAGGGGTGACGAAAGTAATTCCCGAGCTCTTCACGATGCTGAAATTGGCGAAAGTAGAAATCAAGAAAGAGCACCAAGTGTTGATGGTTAACAGAACCACTTGTTTCAAGTAAAGGGCAAGGGGATAGAAGGGGAACTTCAAGAAGAATGACAAGCAAGTTGTCACTCTCGTGAAGAAACCCAAAGCTAAACTCAAGCCTTAAACTAAGTGCTTCTACTGCAAAGGAAATGGTCACTAGAAGTGGAACTGCCCTAGATACTTGACGGATAAGAAGGATGGCAAAGTGAACAAAGGTATATTTGATATACAGTTTATTGATGTGTACTTTACTAGTGTTCATAGCAACCCCTGGGTATTTGATACCGGTTCAGTTGCTAAAATTAGTAACTTTAAACAAGTGTTGCAGAATGAACAGAGACTAGTTTAAGGTGAAGTGACGATGTGTGTTGGAAGTGGTTCCAAGATTGATTTGATCATCATCGCACACTCCTTATACTTTCGGGATTAGTGTAGAACCCAAATAAATGTTATTTGGCATTTGCGTTGAGCATGCATATGATTTGATCATGTTTGTTGCAATACGGTTATTCATTTAAAGTCATAGAATAAATGTTATTCTGTTTACATGAATAAAGCCTTCGATGGTCATACACCCAATGAAAATAGTTTGTCAGATCTCGATCGTAGTGATACACATATTCATAATATTGAAGCCAAAAGATGCAAGGTTAATAATGATAGTGCAACTTATTTGTGGCACTGCCGTTTAGGTCATATTGGTGTAAAACGCATGAAGAAACTCCAAGTGATGGACTTTTGGAATCACTTGATTATGAATCACATGATGCTTGCGAACCATGCCTCATGGGCAAGATGACTAAAACTCCGTTCTCTGGAACAATGGAGCGAGCAAAAGATTTGTTGGAAATCATACATACCGATGTATGTGGACTGATAAGTGTTGAAGCTCGCGGCGGGTATCGTTATTTTCTGACCTTCACTGATGATTTAAGCAGATATGGGTATATCTACTTGATGAAGCACAAGTCTGAAAAATTTGAGAAGTTCAAAGAATTTCAGAGTGAAGTAGAGAATCATCGTAACAAGAAAATAAAATTTCTACGATATGATCGTGGAGGTGAATATTTGAGTTACGAGTTTGGTCTTCATTTAAAACAATGTGGAATAGTTTCACAGCTCACGCCACCCGGAACACCACAACGTAATGGTGTGTCCGAACGTCGTAATCGTACTCTATTAGATATGGTGCGATCTATGATGTCTCTTACCGATTTACCACTATCGCTTTGGGTTATGCATTAGAGACAGCTGCATTCACGTTTAATAAGGGCACCATCTAAATCCGTTGAGACGACGCCTGATGAACTGTGGTTTGGCCAGAAACCAAAGTTGTCGTTTCTTAAAGTTTGGGGCTGCGATGATTGGGTACACCTTCTATCACAGATCCGAAGGCAAGATATTCGATGCTAAGAATGGATCCTTTCTAGAGAAGGAGTTTCTCCCGAAAGAAGTGAGCGGGAGGAAAGTGGAACTTGATGAGGTAATTGTACCTTCTCCCGAATTGGAAAGTAGTACATCACAGAAACTAGTTCCAGTGATTCCTACACCAATTAGTGAGGAAGCTAATGATGATGATCATGAAACTTCGGATCAAGTTACTTCTGAACTTCGTAGATCAACCAAAGTGCGTTCCGCGCCAGAGTGGTACGGCAACCCGGTTCTGGAAGTCATGTTACTAGACCATGATAAACCTACAAACTATGAGGAAGCGATGATGAGCCCAGATTCCGCAAAATGGCTTGAGGCCATGAAATCTGAGATGGGATCCATGTATGAGAACAAAGTGTGGACTTTGGTTGACTTGCCCGATAATCAGCAAGCCATTAAAAATAAATGGATCTTTAAGAGGAAGACCGACGCCGATGGTAATGTTACTATCTACAAAGCTCGACTTATTGCGAAAGGTTTTCGACAAGTTCAAGGTGTTGACTACGATGAGATTTTCTTACTCGTAGCGATGCTTAAGTCTGTCCGAATCATGTTAGCAATTGCCACATTTTATGAAATCTGGCAAAAGGATAACAAAACTGCATTCTTTAATGGATTTATTAAAGAAGAGTTGTATATGATGCAGCCGGAAGGTGTTGTCAATCCTAAAGGTGCTAAATAAGCAAGCTCCAGCGATCCATCTATATGACTGGTGCAAGCATCTCGGAGTTGGAATATACGGTTTGATAAGTTGATCAAAGCATATAGTTTTATACAGACTTGCGGTGAAGCCTGTATTTACAATTAAGTGAGTGGGAGCACGACAACCTTTCTGATCAGTATATTTGAATGACATATTGTCGATCAGAAATGATGTAGAATTTTCTGGAAAGCATAAAGGAGTGTTTGAAAGGAGTTTTCAAAGAAAACCTCGGTAAAACTGCTTACATATTTGAGCATCAAGATCTATAGATATAGATCAAGATGCTTGATAAGTTTTTCAATGAGTACATACCTTGATAAGATTTTGAAGTAGTTCAAAATGGAACAATCAAAGAAAGAGTTCTTGCATGTGTTGCAAGGTATGAAGTTGAGTAAGACTCAAAACCCGACCACAACAGAAGATAGAGAAAGAGTGAAAGTCATTCCCTATGCCTCAGTCATTGGTTCTATAAAGTATGACATGCTGTGTACCAAACCTGTTGTGTTCCTTGCCATGAGATTGACAAGGAGGTACAATAGTGATCCAGGAGTATATCACTGGACAGCGATCAAAATTATCCTTAGAGGACTAAGGAAATATTTCTCGGTTATGGAGGTGATAAAGAGTTCATCGTAAAGAGTTATGTCGATGCAAGCTTTAACACCGATCTGGATGACTCTGAGTCTTGATCTGGATACATATTGAAAGTGGGAGCAATTAGCTAAAGTAGCTCCGTGCAGAGCATTGTAGACATAGAAATTTGCAAAAATACATACGGATCTGAATGTAATAGACCCGCTGACTAAACTTCTCTCACGAAGCAAAACATGATCTCACCTTAGTACTCTGTGGGTGTTAATCACATGACGATGTGAACTAGATTGCTGACTCTAGTAAACCCTTTGGGTATTGGTCGCATGGCAATGAGAACTATGGGTGTTAGTCACATGGTGATGTGAAATATTGGTGTTAATCACACGGTGATGTGATGTATATTATTGACTCTAGTGCAAGTGGGAGACTGAAGGAAATATGCCCTAGAGGCAATAATAAAGTTATTATTTATTTCCTTATATCATGATAAATGTTTATTTTTGATGCTAGAATTGTATTAACTGGAAACTTAGTACATGTGTGAATACATAGACAAAACAGAGTGTCCATAGTATGTCTCTACTAGACTAGCTCATTGATCAAAGATGGTTATGTTTCCTAGCCATAGACATGAGTTGTTATTTGATCAACGGGATCACATCATTAGGAGAATGATGTGATGGACAAGACCCATCTGTTAGCTTAGCACTATGATCGTTTAGTTTTACTGCTATTGCTTTCTTCATGACTTATACATGTTCCTTTAACTATGCGATTATGCAACTCCCGAATACCGGAGGAACCCCTTGTGTGCTATCAAACATCACAACGTAACTGGGTGATTATAAAGATGCTCTACAGGTGTCTCCAAATGTGTCCGTGGTGTTGGCATAGATTAAGAATAGCATTTGTCACTCTGAGTGTCAGAGAGGTATCTCTGGGCCCTCTCGGTAATACACATCATAATAAGCCTTGCAAGCAAATGACTAATGAGTTAGTCACGAGATGATGTATTACAAAACGAGTAAAGAGACTTGCCGGTAACGAGATTAACTAGGTATGGTGATACCGACGATCGAATCTCGGGCAAGTAACATACCGATGACAAAGGGAACAACGTATGTTGTTATGCGGTTTGACCGATAAAGATCTTCGTAGAATATGTAGGAGCCAATATGAGCATCCAGGTTCCGCTATTGGTTATTGACGGGAGATGAGTCTCGGTCATGTCTACATAGTTCTCGAATTCGTAGGGTCCGCACGCTTAACATTTGATGATGATCGGTATTATGAGTTTATGTGTTTTGATGTACCGAAGGTAGTTCGGAGTCCCGGATGAGATCGGGGACATGACGAGGAGTCTCGAAATGGTCGAGACGTAAAGATCGATATATTGGACGACTATATTCGGACATCGGAAATGTTCCGAGTGATTCGGGTATTTTTCGGAGTACGGGAGAGTTACAGGAATTCGTCGGGCAGTATATGGGCCTTATTGGGCTTTAGGGGAAAGAGAGACAGGAGGCTGCGCCCCCCCCCAAGGCTTAGTCCGAATTGGACTAGGGGGAGGAGCTGCGCCACCTCCTTCCTTCTCTTCTCTTTTCCCTTCCCTTCTCTCCTACTCCTACTACTTGGAAGGGCTCCTAGTTCTACTAGGAAAGGGGGAATCCTACTCCCGGTGGGAGTAGGACCCCCCTAGGGTGCACCATAGAGAGGGCCAGCCCTCCCCCTCCTCCACTCCTTTATATATAGGGGTAGAGGCACCCCATAGACACACAAGTTGATCAGTTGATCTCTCCCAACCGTGTGTGGTGCCCCTCTCTACAAAAACACACCTCGGTCATATCATTGCAGTGCTTAGGCGAAGCCCTGCGCCGGTAGCTTCATCATCTCTGTCACCATGCCGTCGTGCTGACGAAACTCTCCCACGAGGTTCTACTGGATCAAGAGATCGTGGGACGTCATCAAGCTGAACGTGTGCTCAACGCGGAGGCTCCGTACATTCGGTGCTTGATCGGTTGGATCGCGACGAAGTTCGACTACATCAACCGGGTCACTAGACGCTTCCGCTCCCGGTCTATGAGGGCGCGTGGACACACTCTCCCCTCTCGTTGCTATGCTTCTAGTAGATAGATCTTGCGTGATCGTAGGAAATTTTTGAAATACTACGTTACTCAACAATAAAACCATATGCTTTGATCACCTTATCAAAGCATATATTCCAACTCCAAGATGCTTGCACCAGTCCATACATGGATCCTTGGAGCTTGCACACTTTGTTAGCACCTTTAGGATCGACAAAACCTACTGATTGCATCATATACAACTCTTCTTCCAGAATTCCATTAAGGAATGTAGTTTTGACATCCATTTGCCAGATTTCATAAAATGCGACAATTGCTAACATGATTCAGACAGACTTAAGTATCGCTACAGGTGAGAAAGTCTCATCGTAGTTAACTCCATGAACTTGTCGAAAACCTTTTGGGACAAGTCGATCTTTGTAGATAGTGACATTACCATCAACGTGTGTCTTCCTATTGAAGATCCATTTACTCTTTATGGCTTGTCGATCATCGGGCAAGTCAACCAAAGTCCACACTTTGTTCTCATACATGGATCCCATCTCAGATTTCATGGCCTCAAGCCATTTTGCAGAATCTGGGCTCATCATCGCTTCTTCATAGTTTGTAGGTTCGTCATAGTCTAGTAACATGACTTCCAACAGGATTACCGTACCACTCTAGTGCGGAACATACTCTGGTTAACCTACAAGGTTGGGTAGTAACTTGAACTGAAGTTTTATGATCATCATCATTAGCTTCCTCACTAATTGGTGTAGGCATCACGGGAACAATTTTCTGTGCTGAGCTACTGTCCAATTCGAGAGAAGGTACAATTACCTCATCAAGTTCTACTTTCCTCCCACTCACTTCCTTCGAGAGAAACTCCTTCTATAGAAAGGATCTATTCTTAGCAACAAAGATCTTGCCTTTGGGTCTGTGATAGAAGGTGTACCCAACTGCTTCTTTTGAGTATCCTATGAAGACACATTTCTTTGATTTGGGTTCGAGCTTATCAGGCTGAAGCTTTTTCACATAAGTATCGCAACCCCAAACTTTCAAAAACGACAGCTTAGGTTTCTTGTCAAACCATAGTTCATACGGTGTCGTCTCAACGGATCTAGATGGTTCCCTATTTAACGTGAATGCAACTGTCTCTAATGCATAACCCCAAAATGATAGTGGTAAATTGGTAAGAGACATCATAAATTACACCATATCTAATAAAGTACGGTTATGACGTCCGGACACACCATTACGCTGTGGTGTTCCAGGTGGCATGAGTTGCAAAACTATTCCACATTGTTTTAAATGAAGACCAAACTCGTAACTCAAATCTTCGCCTCCGCGATCAAATCGTAGAAACTTTATTTTCTTGTTACGATGATTCTCTACTTCACTCTGAAATTATTTGAACTTTTCAAATGTTTCAGACTTGTGTTTCATCAAGTAGATATACCCATATATTCTCAAATCATCTGTGAAGGTCAAAAAATAACGATACCCGCCGCGAGCGTCAACACTCATCGGACCGCATACATCTGTATGTATTGTTTCCAATAAGTCATTGGCTCACTCCATTGTTCTGGAGAACAGAGTTTTAGTCATCTTGCCCATGAGGCATGGTTCGCAAGCATGAAATGATTCATAATCAAGTGATTCCAAAAGTCCATCAACATGGAGTTTCTTCATGCGCTTTACACCAATATGACCTAAACGGCAGTGCCACAAGTATGTTTCACTATCATTATCATCTCTGCATCTTTTGGCTTCAATATTATGAATATTTGTATTACTACGATCGAGATTCAATAAACCATTCACCTTGGGTGTATGACCATAGAAAGTTTTATTCATGTAAACAGAATAACAATTATTCTCCAACTTAAATGAATAATCGTATTGCAATAAACACGATCCAGTCTTGTTGATGCTCAACGCAAACACCAAATAACATTGATTTTGGTTTAACAATAATCCCAAAAGTATAGGGAGTGTGCAATGATGATCATATCAATATTGGAACTACTTCCAACACACATCGTCACCTCACCCTCAACTAGTCTCTGCTTATTATGCAACTCCTATTTCGAGTTACTAATCTTAGCAACCGAACATGTATCAAATACCAAGGGGCTACTACGAGCACTAGTGAGGTACACATCAATAACATGTATATCAAATATTCCTTTGTTCACTTTGCCATCCTTCTTATCCGCCAAATATTTGGGGTAGTTCCGCTTCTAGTGACCATTTCCTTTGCAGTAGAAGCACTCAGTTTCAGGCTTGGATCTAGCTCTGGGCTTCTTCTCGGGAATGACAACTTGCTTGACGTTCTTCTTGAAGTTCCCTTTCTTTCCCTTGCCTTTTTTCTTGAAACTACTGATCTTGTTTAACCATCAACGATTGATGCTCTTTCTTGATTTCTACCTTCGTTGATTGCAGCACCACGAAGAGCTTGGGAATTGTTTTCGTCACCCCTTGCATATTATAGTTCATCACGAAGTTTCAGTAACTTGGTGATAGTGACTAGAGAACTCTGTCAATCACTATCTTATCTAGAGGATTAACTCCCACTTGATTCAAGCAATTGTAGTACTCACACATTTTGAGCACATGCTCACTGATTGAGCTATTCTCCTCCATCTTGTAGGCAAAGTACTTGTCAGAGGTCTCATACCTCTCGACACGGGCATGAAATCTGAAATACTAATTTCAGCTCTTGGAACATCTCATATGCTCTGTGGTGTTCAAAACGTTTTTGAAGTCCCGGTTCTAAGCCGTAAAGCATGGTGCACTAAACTATTAAGTAGACATCATACTGAGCTCTGCCAAAACGTTCATAACGTTTGCATCTGCTCCTGCAATAGGTTTGTCACCTAGCGGTGCATCAAGGACATAATACTTCTGTGCAACAATGAGGATAATCCTCAGATCACGGACCTAGTCCGCATCATTGCTACTAACATCTTTCAACTTAGTTTTCTCTAGGAACATATAAAAACATAAGGGAGCTACAACGCGAGCTATTGATCTACAACATAATTTGCAAATGCTATCAGGACTAAGTTCATGATAAATTAAAGTTCAATTAATCATATTACTAAAGAACCCCCACATAGATAGACATCCCTCAAGTCATCTAAATGATCACATGATCCAAATCAACTAAACCATGTCTGATCATCCAAATCAACTAAACCATGTCCAAATCAACTAAACCATGACTTGACACCATGATCTTCATCGTAGCATCGTGGTCGTCTCGCCAACTATTGCTTCTACTACTATCGCTAAATCATAGTGATACAGTAAAGTAATTACATGGCGTTCGCAATTCATAGAATAAAGAGACAACCATAAGGCTCCTGGTGGTTGCCGATAATTTACAAAACATGACATCTCATACAATAACCTATAACTCATCACATCTTCACCATATCACATCACAACATGCTCTGTAAAAACAAGTTAGACGTCCTCTATTTTGTTGTTGCAAGTTTTACGTGGCTGCTACGGGCTTCTAGTAAGAACCGTTCTTACCTACGCATCAAAACCACAATGATTTTTCATCAAGTGTGCTGTTTTAACCTTCAATAAGGACCGGCCATAGTCACACTGAATTCAACTAAAGTTGGAGAAACAAACACCCGCCTGCCACCTGTGTGCAAAGCATGTCGGTAGAAACAATCTCATGAACGCGGTCATGTAATGTCGGTCCGGGCCGCTTCATCCAACAATACAACCGAATCAAAGTAAGATGTTGGTGGTAAGCAGTATGACTATTATCGCCCATAACTCTTTATGTTCTACTCGTGCATATCATCTACGCATAGACCTGGCTCATGATGCCACTGTTGGAGAACGTAGTATTTCAAAAAAAATCCTACGATCACACAAGATCTATCTAGGAGAAGCATAGCAACGAGCGGGGAGAGTGTGTCCACGTACCCTCGTAGACCGAAAGCGGAAGCGTTTAGTAACACGGTTGATGTAGTCGAATGTCTTCACAATCCAACCGATCCAAGTACCGAACGTACGGCACCTCCGTGTTCAGCACACGTTCAGCACGATGACATCCCTCGAGCTCTTGATCCAGTTGAGGACGAGGGGGAGTTCCGTCAGCACGACGGTGTGGCGACGGTGATGATGAAGTTACCAGTGCAGGGCTTCGCCTAAGCATTACAACGATATGACCGAGGTGTGTAACTGTGGAGGGGGGCACCGCACACGGCTAAGAGATTTACTTGTGTGTCTTTGGGGTGCCCCCTGACCACGTATATAAAGGAGGGAGGGAGAGAGGCCGACCTCCTAGGGCACGCCAAGAGTAGGGAGTCCTACTAGGACTTCCAAGTCCTAGTAGGAAACCCTTTCCTATTCGGAGTAAGAGAGAAGGAAAGAGGGAAATTAAAGAGAGAGGGAGTAGGAAAGGGCAAGGGGGGCACCGCCCCTTCCACTAGTCCAATTCGGACCCATGGGGGGGCACCACCTCCCCTTGGCCTGCCTCGTCCTCTTCCCATATGGCCCAATAAGGCCCATTACTTCTCTCGGTGAATTCCCGTAAATCCCTGGTACTCCAAAAAATACTCGAATCACTCAGAACCTTTCCGATGTCCGAATATAGCCTTACAATATATGAATCTTTACCTCCCGGCCATTTCGTGACTCCTCATCATATCTGTGATGTCATCCGGGACTCCGAACAAACTTCGGTGATCAAATCACATAACTCATAATACAAATCATCAGTGAACGTTAAGCGTGCGGACCCTACGGGTTCGACAACTATGTAGACATGACCGAGACACATCTCCGGTCAATAACCAATAGCGGAACTTGGATGCTCATATTGGATCCTACATATTCTATGAAGATCTTTATCGGTCAAACCGCATAACAACATACGTTGTTCCGTTTGTCATCGGTATGTTACTTGCCCAGGATTCGATCGTCGGTATCTTCATACCTAGTTCAATCTCGTTACTAACAAGTCTCTTTACTTGTTCCGTAATACATCATCTCGTGACTAACTCATTAGTCATTTGCTTGCAAGGCTTATTATGATGTGCATTACCGAGAGGGCCCAGAGATACTATCTGACACTCGGAGTGACAAATCCTATTCTCGATCTATGCCAACTCAACAAACACCTTTGGAGACACCTAGAGCATCTTTATAATCAACCAGTTACATTGTGACGTTTGATAGCATACAAGGTGTTCCTCCTGTATTCAAGAGTTGCATAATTTCATAGTTTGAGGAACATGTATAAGTCATGAAGAAAGCAATAGCAATAAAACTAAACGATCATTATTCTAAGCTAACGGATGGGTCTTGTCCATCACATAAATCTACTAATGATGTGATCCCGTTCATCAAATGACAATACATGTCTATGGTTAGGAAACTTAACCATCATTGATTAACGAGCTAGTCTAGTAGAGGCATACTAGGGACACTCTGTTTTGTCTATGTATTCACACATTGTCGGCGTTCAGGGAACGGGGTACCCACACTTGCTTGTCTCCGGCCCAGAGCATGGCTTATCTAGCGGCCTGGTATGGCCCATCTTCACCAGCAACCACTCAAGACCCTCGCGAGGTGCCAAGCCTCACGAGGCGGACGACGCAAGACCTCCCCTGGGGCGGCCTCACTAGGCTGGCTCCCGAGGAGCGGAGATATCAAGGAAAGGGACACCTCGCCGGGTTCGCGTGACGTGAGCCATGACGACCAAGGCCAGGCGGACGCCAGCGGGCGCAGAAAGCCAGTTTCCTCTTTGGTGCTAAAGGGGCAGGCGCAGGCGAGGAGTCCCGAGGCGTCAGGCATAGGTTTTCATATCGGTGCAATGAGACCAAGACCAGCAGGACGGCATGGCGAAGGTCACCACGGAGCCCACGACGATGTTACCACCAGAGCCTTTGGCAGGCGAAGACCACCTTTTGTCAGGATAGCTTGTACTAGCTGCCCTCCTTCAAAATTGGCCATTGTGGGATCCCTTCCCACTCAATATTTGGGAAGAGGACCCGGGCCACTATAAATAGGACTAGCCACCACCATATGGGGCATCAGATCTTGAGCTGACCCAACCTGAAAGGGGATCAGATTAAGACCACCCTTACATCCACCAGCTCACCGAGCCCAAGAAGACCTCTCCTTAGGAGGCTATTCTTCCCGTGTACTTGTTCATCCTTAGCCTACAAGGCAATCCACCACACCACACTGGAGTAAGGTATTACACCACCACGGTGGCCTGAACCAGTATAAATCCTCGTGTCTCTTGTTCTTCGAATTTGACGAGCTAGGCCTAGGAATCGGTGCGAGAGCAAACTAGGGCGGGAAGGAGAGATCTTCGTGCGCACCCGAGTGTTCAAACCTCAAGGGTTTGCCGGAACCCAAGATCCAACATTTGGTGCGCCAGGTAGGGGTGCGCCAAAGCTTCCCTTTCGTCGATCCACGCTCCATCATCCCGTCGGTTCCATGGTCGATGCTCGCCGTGCTCGTGCTGAGCGACATGCCGCCCTTGCCGCCCGCGTCGCTCAGACAGCTCCCGCTGGTGGACCTCCTCACCGTTCTCCATCGCCCGCCGCCAACGCCGCCACCTGCCCGACGCGGCACAAGCAGTAGGCCTCGTCCCTGCACCCCTTCATGTGATGGGACGGACGCACCGCAACCTCGTCACTAACTCCGGCATGTTCATCGTTCCACGCTCGTCGCGGACCTGCGGACGCATAGGCTGCGTTGCTCATGGCACGCGAGCTCCTGCGTTACCGCCCCGTCGACAACCTCTATGAAGACTGGCTCGATGGCATCGCTGAGCTCGTCAGCGCCGCTGGGGGCTCTCCTGCACCATCCTTTTCGCTACCTCGCGCGGCTCCCTCTGTAGGCGAAGTAGCCCATGAAGCGCCTCCACCACCCCCGCATCAAGGCGTCGTCCACGATCCAAGGCACGCGGCCCTGCGACGCGATCCCCCGCGCGGGGCACCCGTGCATGAAGAAGGAAGCCGCCAAGAGATCCAGCGGCCTCGAGGAGGAGCGCCAGCTCTCCCTCCACCGTTGCGTCGAGACCGTGCGCCCCCTACCATGGTGGCGTGCGGGAACCAAGACCAAGATCCGCCTCCGCGACAAGCTCTGGTGTCAACAGCAGGCTGCAAGGCCCTCGCCCCCGAGATGCGCAACGTCAACTGGCCCGGGAAGTTCTAGCCCGACCTGCCTCCATGCTACGACGGCACCCCCGACCCTGCTAAGTTCCCGTAGCTCTACGAGCTGAGCATCGAGGCATCCAATGGCGACGAGAAGATCATGGCGAAGTGGTTCCCCATGGCTCTCAAGGACGGCGCGCGCTCGTGACTCCTGAACCTGCCCGCGGGATCGATCTCCTCCTGGGGTGAGATGTGCGAGCGGTTCATCGCTAATTTCCAGGGAAACCGCGACCACCCTCCGGCCGCAGGTGACCTACAGCGCATCAAGCAACAACCAGGAGAAACTCTGCAGAAGTTCATCCATCGCTTCAATAGCGTCCGTGTCAAGATCCCCAAGTTCGCGGACAAGGCCATCATCTCAGCATTCTCCGATGGCGTCCGTGATGTCAAGATGAAGGAGGAGCTAGCCATCCACGAAGATCTGTGCATGACCCTGGAGCTGTCCAACCTCGCGACCAAGTGCGCCAGAGCTGAGGAGGGGCACCTCTCCCTCGTCGAGCTCCCCACCGTTGACCCTGAAGACAAGAAGGCCAAGGGCAAGGACGTGAAGCGCAAAGGGGTGGTCGTGCTCGCGGCCGAACTAAAGATGAAACGTGGCCGCGACCACCCGGAGTCATCCAAGAGCAGCCGTCCGTTATGCGCCTTCCACAACGTGCACAACCACAACACCAATGACTGTCAAGAGCTCAGGGCCATCTGCGAAGGGCGCATCGGCCAACGCCCCGAGCGCAGCAACCGGGGCTACGACCGTGAAGGAAGCCGGACCGGGGGCGCTGGGACAACCGTGTCCCCCATCAGGAGTGGCGTGATCAGCCTCGTGAGGACCGCTGGCACGATCAGCCTCGTGAGGGTGCCTGGAGGGACCAGCCTCGCGAGGATGCCTAGAGGGACCAGCCTCGAGGGGGCTTCTAGGAGCCTCACGCCATCACTTGCATCTTGGGTGGTGCGCAGGCCCCAGCCTCTGAGCGCCTCTTCAACACGAGAAGTGAAAGCAGCTCAGCAAACCAGCTCAATTGCGCAACGACCGCCGGCGCCCTCCCGATGCTCTGCTCACCCATCATCAGCAACGTTCAAGTCACCAAGACCCTCATCGACGGCGGTGCAGGGCTCAATGTCCTGTCCGTCGAGACGTTCGATAGCCTCCAAGTGCCATACGATCAGCTACAGTCTACCAAGCCCTTCTCAGGAGTGACTGATGGCTCCACCACCCCGATAGGACAGGTCCGCCTGCCTGTCACCTTTGGCAAGCGCGACAACTACCGCACTGAGATCATCGACTTTGATGTCACCTACATTCATCTTCCCAACAGCGCCATCCTCGGGTACCCAGCCCTGGAAAAGTTCATGGCAGTGACTCACCACGGCTACAACGTCCTCAAGATGCCAGGAAGCGGCGGCGTCATCACGGTTGCCTGCGAAGAAAAGGACGCGGTGTGCTCCCTCGAGCGTGCCTGCCAGGCTGCGGCGGTCAAGGATCCATATAATGATGGAGCCATCTACCCTCCCGAGGTTGTCCCCAAGAAGAAGAAGCAGCTGCTCGCCCTGGAACCCCAGGAAAATGCAACACCCGATGGCCGTGCCTCAGGATCCGCGCCCATGGATGGGGCACCTCCCTCCCTTGCATAGGAAGGCGTGCCCGGTGCTCCCCTCAGGATGGGCTCGGGGGCTCTCCTATGGAGGGCCTCCGACCTAACCAATGTCTCGAGGGAGGCGCTCGGGCACCATGTGGAGGCATGCTTCGCCGCACACTTCCCTCGAGCAGGCACGAGGTGTGAGGCGCCAAGCGCTCATGAGTTCATCAACGAGCACATCAAAGACTTACAGGTACCAAGGGCGATGCAGGGCCACCCCGCAGTGCAGTTGTCGTCCCAGGCTCGGGCGACGGGCTGCGCGTCTGCGTCAATGTCCCAGGACTCAATAGGATGGCGTCTTAGGAGCTCTACTCGCCATCTCAGGTGGGCTGATGCGAGGGTCCCCCTCACATCTACGTTCGCATGCCCTTCGGCTTGCCGAACCAGGCGGCCCTACACCAACGCCACATGCGAGAGGTCCTGGCGGCTCGCGAGGCTAGACATTAGGAGATCTTGGCGCAGGTGGCCTCGGTTCTTCGCGAGCTCTCAGAACCTTCGGAGCCCCGCGAGGCCCCGGAGTTAGGCGGCTCATGAGGAGCGACATCTGCATCCAGCGTCTTCAGCTACATCAGCGCCACTTTAGCAACTGTGCCAGGTGACATTTTCTAGTTTTGTTTAGCTGGATTCCCAGGTGGCACGGGCATGCCCCTGCGGCGTGTATCATTTTTGCATCTTTAGCTTACTCTGTTGGGGGTGCCCCTCGGGCCGCATCATCCCTAGGCCGCATGGGTCCGTCCCTATGGCATGTATCACATTTTGCGTCGCCTCGATTACCTCATTTCCTCTTACTATTTACCTTATGGACATCACCTGCTCGCTCACCACCTCTTTTGGCCTCCCTCGCTGCCTAATGGACTTCTGCTCATCCCGCAATGGGGGCTGCACTCGTTGGCACGACGCTTGTGCTCGGGTCCATCCCTGCAATGCTGACAAATCCAAGAGATCGAGCTCTGACTTGCGGCCTGCCCCGCATACATCACCTCACCAGGTCCTCGGTGCCTTCGTCTTCCTGCGGAGTGATCAGTGGCCCAGCGGTAGGCGCGGTTCTAAGTTGTGCTGCTTCAGACTTACCCGCAGGAATCTCAGGAGCACGACGGCAGGCGACCCTGCCGGTCTCCCTTTCTCATGTAATTCGCTTGCGCTTTAAAGGGAGGGCACCTGAGCATCGCATCTCAGGGACTGCTACTGACTCTCCAGCCCTCACCCCCTGTCCTTGACCACGGCATCGTGACCTGGCATACAAGTGGCGGTTGAGATTCACTCGAGGATCGGGACCCGAGGACGCAGAGCACCAAGAAGGACGAGAGAAGGGGACGCCGGTTTGGAGAGCTCATGTCTGTTTGTACGTTAAGGGGGACCCCTAAGCATCGCGTATCAGGGGCCTAACTGGCCACATAGCCCCTCACTCCCTGGTCTTGTCCTGGCGATCCGAACAAGCCGGCAGCGGCTGCGGTATGCACGGGGTCGGGCCCTGCCGACGCAAAACACCAAGGCCTAGTCTAGCATTTCCTTCCTGAGGGCCGTTCGTACGTCAAGAGGGACTCCTCAGCATCACGACTCAGGAGCCTAACTGGCCACATAGCCCCTCACCCCCTGGCCTCGTCCTGGCAATCCGGACGAGTCAGCAGCGGCTGAGGTACGTGCGGGGCCGGGCTCTGCCGACGCAGAACTCTAGGGCAAGCGAGAAAAAAATCGCGAAATCTCAGCCACGCGGCCACAGAAGCAAGCCAGGCGCACAACTTGAGGAATCACCTCAGACCCGTCAAGATAAGTCATGCGTCCCATCAGCGTGCCACCATCACTTGAAGAGTTGTTTTCTGCAGGCAAGTATTGGCAATGTCACCTCCCTTTTTAGCCTCCGGAAGCTGCTTGCACGCCAAGGTGTACCTCTTGAGCATCACGCCTCAGGAGCTCTTGCCGGACTCCGGGTCGCTCACCTCCTAGCCTTGACCACGGCATCACGACCTGGCATACCAGCGACGACTATAGCTTGCCTTGGGACTGGGACCTGCTGGCGTAGAGCACCAAGCTACTGAAAGGGTAAAAAGGAGCGACACTATCGGAATAAGGCTTGCAAGCAAGGTCTCTTAGCGAGGATAATAAGCATCGGAGAAAAAGCGTTACAGGTTCTTTACACGCCCCCATGGGGTTGGCTTTGGTTCCTCGCATGGAGCAAGAAAGGGGATCTGGAGCAAGGCGAAGGCAAGCAATGAAGGCACTGCAACGCGCACCTGCCTTTTGTTAGTCATGCGGTTGTCGAGGCAGCCTGGGGAAGTGGAGACGCCCACGTCTTGTCATTCGCCACGCGCCAATCAAGGCCACAGGATTTTGGGGCCCGCGGCGCTCCGCACTTGACCCTTGGCTTCGCCGCAAAGCCAAGTCTGAGCACGCCTTGGGCACGGGGGCTACTGTCGGCGTTCTAGGAACGGGGGTACCCAGACTTGCCTACCTTCGGCCCAGAGCGTGGCTCATCCAGCGGCCTGGTACGGCCCATCTTCACCAGAAACCAATCAAGACCCTCGCGAGGAGCCAAGCCTCGTGAGGCGGACGATGCAAGACCTCCCCTGGGGCAGCCTCACCAGGCTGGCTCCCGAGGTGCGGAGATATCAAGGCAAGGGACACCTTGCAAGGTTTGCGTGACGTGAGCCATGATGACCAAGGCCAGGCGGACGCCAGCGGGCGCAGGAAGCCAGTTCCCTCTTTGGTGCTAAAGGGGCAAGCGCAGGCGAGGAGTCCCGAGGCGTCAGGCAAATGTTTCCATATCGGTGCAACGAGACCAAGACCATTAGGACGACATGGCGAAGGTCACCACGGATCCCACAACAATGTCACCACCAGAGCCTTTGGCAGGCGAAGACAACCTTTTGTCAGGATAACTTGTACTAGTTGTCCTTCTTCAAACTTGGCCGTTGTGGGATCCCTTCCCGCTTAATATTTGGGAAGAGGACCCGGGCCTCTATAAATAGGACTAGCCACCACCATATGAGGCATCAGATCTTGAGCTGACCCAACCTTAAAGGGGGATCAGGTTCAGACCACCCTTACATCCACCAGCTCACCAAGCCCAAGAACACCTCTGCTCAGGAGGCTGTTCTTCCCGTGTACTTGTTCATCCTCAACCTACAAGGCAATCCACCACACCACACTGGAGTAAGGTATTACACCACCACGGTGGCCCGAACCAGTATAAATCCTCGTGTCTCTTGTTCTTCGGGTTTGACGAGCTAGGCCTAGGAATCGGTGTGAGAGCGAACTAGGGCAGGAAGGAGAGATCTTTGTGCGCACCCCAGTGTTCGAACCTCAAGGGTTTGCCGAAACTCAAGATTCGACACACATGTATCATGTTTCCGGTTAATACAATTCTAGCATGAATAAAAGACATTTATCATGATATATAAGGAAATATAAATAACAACTTTATTATTGCCTCTAGTGCATATTTCCTTCAGCCATGGGCTGACAACGAAGCAGCTGATGCCCTGGCCCGCATCGGCTCCACTTGGCAGGCCATTCCAGCCGGCGTCTCCCTCAAATACCTGCGCAAGCCATCTATCCAGCCTTCGCCAGAATCAGAGTCCATCTTCGTGCCGGATGATCCTAAAGCAGTCGTATCCAGCTCGGGGATTGCAGCAGGCGGCCTGGGGAATTCTGCAGGCGGCCCAGGGACTGCGACTCCAAAACCCGGCCCGGGGGCTGCTGCAGTCGGCCCGGGGACTTCTTCGACACAGCAAGCGGCGGCCGACTCCAGCCCACCGCCTCCTAGCCCAGCCACCCTGATGCCGGTTGCTGTCATGACGGTGGTGGAAGCTCCATCTTGGGCGCAACCCATCCTCAACTTTCTAGTGAACCGCGAGCTACCAGCCGACGAAGTTTTGGCCCAACAGGTGCAACGTCGGGGGATTCATACACAATTGTCAATAGAGAGCTCGTCAGGTGCAGTGTCACTAGCGTCTTCCAGCGCTGCATCGAGCCGGAGAAGGGCATTGCAATCCTCAGAGATATTCATCAAGGTGAGTGTGGCCACCATGGCACATCCAGGTCCCTTGTGGCCAAAGCTTTCCGCCACTGTTTCTTCTGGCCAACTGCCTTGGATGACGCCAAGGAGTTGGTCCGGAAGTGCAAGGGCTACCAGAAGTTCAGCGCCAAGTAGCACCAGCCGACCTCCGCCCTCAAGACCATCACCATCACTTGGTCATTTGCCGTATGGGGACTGGACATGGTAGGTCCATTCAAAACAACATGCGGCGGACTAACTCATCTCCTCGACGATGTGGACAAGTTCACGAAGTGGATTAAGGCAAAGCTGATACGTCTCCAACGTATCTATAATTTTTTATTGTTCCATGCTATTATATATTCTATTTTGGATGTTTAATGGGCTTTATTATACACTTATATATTATTTTTGGGACTAACCTACTAACCCAAGGCCCAGTGCAGATTGCTGTTTTTTGTCCTTTTAAGTGTTTCGCAGAAAAGGAATATCAAACGGAGTCCAAAACGGAATGAAACCTTCGGGAGAGTCATTTTTGGAACCGTATCCACACAGAAGACTTGGAGTACACGCGAGGAAACGAGAGAGGCGGTCACGAGGGCCGGGGGCGCGCCCCCACCCTCGTGGGCCCCCTCTGGCTCCCCCGATGCCCTTCTTCCTCCTATATATATCCACGTACCCTGAGAACATCGAGGCAACAGATGAAACCCTAATTCCACCGCGGCAACCTTCTGTTCCCATGAGATCCCATCTTGGGGCCTGTTCCGGAGCTCCATCGGAGGGGGGATCGATCATGGAGTGCTTCTACATCAACACCATAGCCTCACCAATGAGTTGTGAGTAGTTTACCATAGACCTTCGGGTCCATAGTTATTAGCTAGATGGCTTCTTCTCTCTCTTTGGATCTCAATACAAAGTTCTCCTCGATCGTCGAGGAGATCTATTTGATGTAATCTTTTTGCGGTGTGTTTGTCGAGATCCGATGAATTGTGGGTTTATGATCAAGATTATCTATGAACAATATTTGATTCTTTTCTGAAATCTTTTATGTATGATTATAATATCCTTGCAAGTCTCTTCGAATTATTGGTTTGGTTTGGCCTACTAGATCTATAGTTCTTGCAATGGGAGAAGTGCTTGGCTTTGGGTTCAATCTTGCGGTGTCCTTTCCCAGTGACAGTTGGGGCAGCAAGGCACGTATTGTATTGTTGTCATCGAGGATAAAAAGATGGGTTTTGTATCATATTGCTTGAGTTTATCCCTCTACATCATGTCATCTTGCTTAAGGCGTTACTCTGTTCTTATGAACTTAATACTCTAGATGCATGTTGGATAGCAGTCGATGTGTGGAGTAATAGTAGTAGATGCAGAATCGTTTCGGTCTACTTGTTACGGACGTGATGCCTATATACAATGATCATGCCTAGATATTCTCATAACTATGCGCTTTTCTATCAATGGCTCGACAGTAATTTTTTCACCCACCATAGAATTCTGCTATCATGAGAGAAGCCACTAGTGAATCCTATGGCCCCCGGGTCTATTCTCATCATATTAATCTTCCATCTACTTTACTTTGCATTATTTACTTTCTATTTATATACCAAAAATACCAAAAATATTATCTTATCATATCTATCAGATCTCACTTTCATAAGCGACAGTGAAGGGATTGACAACCCCTTACCGCGTTGGCTGCGAAGTTCTTATTTGTTTGTGCACCTATGAGGGACTCGTGCGTGGTCTCCTACTGGATTGATACCTTGGTTCTCAAAAACTGAGGAAATACTTACGCTACTGTGCTGCATCACCCTTTCCTCTTCGAGGGAATACAACGCAAGCTCGAGAAGTACCAAGAAGAATTTCTAGCGCCGTTGTCGGGGAGACTCACGCCAGGTCAAGTCAAGATTTGATCTCCTGGCAACTTGCCAATTTTTGGCGTCGTTGCCAAGGACATCTATGCAAAAGTCATATACCAAGTACCTATCACAAACCTTATCCTTCGCATTACATTATTTGCCTCTCGTTTTCCTCTCCCCCACTTCACCCTTGCCGTTTTATTCGCCCTTCTTTTTCCGTGTGTTTACCGTTCGCTTGCCTCTTGTTTGCCTGTGTGTTGGATTGCTTGCTTGTCACTATGGCCTAAGACAATACCAAATTGTGTGACTTTTCCAATACCAACAATAATGATTTTATTAGCACGCCTATTGCTCCTATTACCGATGCTGAATCTTGTGAGATCAACGCTGCTCTGTTGAATCTTGTCATGAAAGATCAATTTTCTGGCCTTCCTAGTGAAGATACCGCTACCCATTTAAACAACTTTGTTGATTTGTGTGATATGCAAAAGAAGAGGGATACGGATAATGATATTGTTAAATTAAAGCTATTTTTGTTTTCACTTAGAGATCGTGCTAAAACTTGGTTCTCCTCTTTGCCTAGAAATAGTATTGATTCGTGGAATAAGTGCAAAGATGCTTTTATCTCTAAGTATTTTCCGCCCGCTAAGATTATCTCTCTTAGAAATGATATTATGAATTTTAAGCAACTAGATCATGAGCATGTTGCACAAGCTTGGGAGAGAATGAAATTAATGATACGTAATTGCCCTACTCATGGTTTGAACTTATGGATGATCATACAAAACTTTTATGCTGGCTTGAATTTTGCTTCTAGAAATCTTTTAGATTCGGCAGCTGGGGGCACTTTCATGGAAATCACTTTAGGAGAAGCTAACAAAGTCCTAGATAATATTATGGTTAACTACTCTCAATGGCACACCGAAAGATCTTCTAGTAAAAAAGTACATGCTATTGAAGAGATTAGTGTTTTGAGTGGGAAGATGGATGAACTTATGAAATTATTTGCTGCTAAGAATGCTTCTTCAGATCCTAATGATATGCCTTTATCCACGTTGATTGAAAATAATAATGAATCTTTGGATGTGAATTTTGTTGGTAGGAATAATTTTGGTAACAATGCTTATAGAGGGAACTTTAATACCAGGCCTTTTCCTAGTAATTCCTCTAATAATTATGGTAATTCCTACAATAACTCTTATGGAAATTTTGGTAAGATGCCCTCTGAATTTGATACTAGTGTTAAAGAGTTTATGAATTCACAAAAGAGTTTCAATGCCTTGCTTGAAGAAAAATTGCTTAAGATTGATGAGTTGGCTAGAAACATGGATAGAATTACTCTTGATGTTGATTCTTTGAAACTTAGATCTATTCCACCTAAGCATGATATCAATGAGTCTCTCAAAGCAATGAGAATTTCCATTGATGAGTGCAAAGAAAGAACCGCTAGGGTGCGTGCTAAAAGAGATTGCTTTATGAAAGCATGTTCTTCAAATTATGAAGAAAATAAAGATGAAGATCTGAAAGTTATTGATGTGTCTCTTATTAAATCCTTGTTTTCTAGTATGAATCTTGATAAAGATGGGACTGGAGATGAGTCTACTTTAGTTAAAAGGCGTCCCAATGATTCAGAGTTTTTAGATCTTGATGCTAAAATTGTTAAAAGTGGGATTGAAGAGATCAAAACTTTACATAGCAATGAACCCACTATTTTGGATTTCAAGGGATTTAATTATGATAATTGCTCTTTACTAGATTGTATTTCCTTGTTGCAATCCATGCTAAATTCTCCGCATGCTTATAGTCAAAATAAGGCTTTTACCAAACACATAGTTGATGCTTTAATGCTATCTTATGAAGAAAAACTTGAATTAGAAGTTTCTATTCCTAGAAAGCTTTATGATGAGTGGGAACCTACTATTAAAATTAAAATTAAAGATCATGAATGCTTTGCTTTGTGTGATTTGGGTGCAAGTGTTTCTACAATTTCGAAAACTTTGTGTGATTTGTTAGGTTTCCATGAGCTTGATGATTGTTCTTTAAATTTGCATCTTGTGGATTCTACCATTAAGAAACCTATGGTAAGGATTAATGATGTCCTTATTGTTGCCAATAGGAATTATGTGCCCGTAGATTTCATTGTTCTTGATATAGATTGCAATCCTTCATGTCCTATTATTCTTGGTAGACCTTTCCTTAGAACGATTGGTGCAATTATTGATATGAAGGAAGGAAATATTAGATTCCAATTTCCGTTAAGGATAGTCATGGAAAACTTTCCTAGAAATAAAATAAAATTACCTTATGAATCTATTATGAGAGCAACTTATGGATTGCCTACCAAAGATGGCAATACCTAGATCTATTCTTGTATCGTGCCTAGCTAGGGGCGTTAAACGATATCGCTTGTTGGGAGGCAACCCAATTTTATTTTCTTTGTTTTTGCTTCTGTTTAGGAATAAATATTGCATCTACCTTCTGTTTATATGTGGTTTTGTGTTTTAGTTAGTGTTTGTGCCAAGTAGAACCTTTGGAAAGACTTGTGTGAAGTTTATATGATCATGCTGTAAAAAACAGAACTTTAGCGCTCACGAGATTGGCTGTAAGTTTTTACTGGAGAGTGCTTTTTAGTTAATTCTTTTTGCAGATGATTAATAGACAAATTCATCACGTACACAAATTTATTTGAGTTAAAGAAGTACGTGAAAGTTACAGATTACTACAGACTGTTCTGTTTTTGACAGATTATGTTTTTCGTGTGTTGTTTGCTTATTTTGATGAATCTTTGAGTAGTATCGGGGGGTATGAATCATGGAGAAGTTGGAATACAGTAGGTTTAACACCAATATAAACAAATAATGAGTTCATTACAATACCTTTGAGTGGTGGTTTGTTTTCTTATACTAACGGAGCTCACAAGATTTTTGGTTAAGTTTTGTGTTGTGAAGTTTTCAAGTTTTGAGTATGGCTTTGATGGACTATGGAACAAAGAGTGGCAAGAGCCTAAGCTTGGGGATGCCCAAGGCACCCCAAGGTAAAATTCAAGGACAACCAAAAGCCTAAGCTTGGGGATGCCCCGGTAAGGCATCCCCTCTTTCGTCTTCATCTATTGGTAACTTTACTCGGGACTATATTTTTATTCACCACATGATATGTGTTTTGCTTGGAGCGACATGTATGATTTGAGTCTTTGCCTTTTAGTTTACCACAATAATCCTTGCTGGACACACCTTTTGAGAGAGATAATTATGGTTTAGAATTTATTAGAATACTCTATGTGCTTCACTTATACCTTTTGAGCTAGATAATTTTGCTCTAGTGCTTCACTTATATCTTGTAGAGCACGACGGTGGTTTTATTTTGTAGAAATTATTGATCTCTCATGCTTCACTTATATCTATTTGAGAGTCTTTTAGAACAGCATGGTAATGTGCTTTGGTTATAAAACTAGTCCTAATATAATAGGCATCCAAGATGAGTATAGTAAAAACTTTCATACAAGTGCAATGAATGATAGGAGAAGTTTGATACTTGATGATTGTTTTGAGGTATGAGGATGATGATATTAGAGTCATGCTAGTGGAGTAATTGTGAATTTGAGAAATTGTGTTAAAGTTTGTGATTCCCGTAGCATGCACGTATGGTGAACCGTTATGTGAAGAAGTTGGAGCATGATTTATTTGTTGAGTGTCATCCTTTGTGTGGAGGTCGGGATCGCGCAATGGTTAACTCCTACCAACCCTTCCCGTGCGTTGAATACTTTGTTTTGATAACTCGAAGATTTTTGCAATAAGTATATGAGTTCTTTATGACTAATGTTGAGTCCATGGATTATACGCACGCTCGCCCTTCCACCATTGCTAGCCCATCTTGTACCGCGCAACTTTTGCCGGTACCATACACCTACCATATACCTTCCTCAAAACAGCCACCATATCTACCTATCATGGCATTTCCATAACCATTATGAGATATATTTCCATGCAACTTTCCACCGTTCCGTTCATATGACATGTTTCATCATCATCATTCACATAGAGTCATATTTTGTTCTAGCTTCGAGTTGTAAGTAAATAAAAGTGTGATGATCTTCATTATTAGAGCATTGTCCCGTGTGAGGAAATAAAAAAGGAGAGAAAGGCCAAAAAAAGAGATGGCCCCCCAAAAAAAGAGATAGGGGGGCTAATAAAAAAAGAGAAAAGCCCCTCCAAAAAAAAGAGAGAAAATAGAGAAGGGACAATGCTACTATCCTTTTCCACACTTGTGCTTCAAAGTAGCACCATGATCTTCATGATAGAGAGTCTCTTGTTTTGTCACTTTCGTATACTAGTGGGAATTTTCATTATAGAACTTGGCTTGTATATTCCAACGATGGGCTTCCTCAAATGGCCTAGGTCTTCATGAGCAAGCAAGTTGGATGCACACCCACTTAGTTTCTTTTGATGAGCTTTCATACACTTACAGCTCTAGTGCATCCATTGCATGGCAATCCCTACTCACTCACATTGATATCTATTGATGGGCATCTCCATAGCCCATTAATACGCCTATTCGATGTGAGACTATCTTCTTCTTTTGTCTTATCCACAACCACCACTCTATTCCACCTATAGTGCTATATCCATGGCTCAGGCTCATGTATTGCGTGAAAGTTGAAAGGTTTGAAAAAAATTGAGTATGAAACAATTGCTTGGTTGAAACCGGGGTTGTGCATGATTTAAATATTTTGTGTGATGAAGAGGGAGCATAGCCAGACGATATGATTTTGTAGGGATAACTTTTTGTGGCCATGATATTTTGAGAAGACATGATTGCTTTGTTAGTATGCTTGAAGTATTATTATTCTTATATCAATATAGACTTTTGTCTTGAATCTTTTGGATCTGAACATTCATGCCACAATAAAGAAAATTACATTGAGAATTATGATGGTTAGCATTCCACATCAAAAATTGTGTTTTTATCATTTACCTACTCGAGGACGAGCATGAATTAAGCTTGGGGATTCTTGATACGTCTCCAACATATCTATAATTTTTTATTGTTCCATGCTATTATATATTCCGTTTTGGATGTTTAATGGGCTTTATTATACACATTTATATTATTTTTGGTACTAACCTACTAACCCAAGGCCCAGTGCAGATTGCTGTTTTTTTGCCTATTTCAGTGTTTCGCAGAAAACGAATAACAAACGGAGTCCAAAACGGAATGAAACCTTCGGGAGAGTTATTTTTGGAACTGTATCTACACAGAAGACTTGGAGTACACGCGAGAAAACGAGAGAGGTGGCCACGAGGGCAGGGGGCGCGCCCCCACCCCCGTGAGCCCCCTCTGGCTCCCCCGGTGCCCTTCTTCCTCCTATATATATCCACGTACCCTGAGAACATCGAGGCAACAGACGAAACCCTAATTCCACCATCGCAACCTTCTATTTCCGTGAGATCCCATCTTGGGGCCTGTTCCGGTGCTCCGCCGGAGTGCTTCTACATCAACACCATAGCCTCACAAATGAGTTGTGAGTAGTTTACTACAGACCTTCGGGTCCATAGTTATTAGCTAGATGGCTTCTTCTCTGTCTTTGGATCTCAATACAAAGTTCTCCTCGATCTTCGAGGAGATCTATTTGATGTAATCTTTTTGCGATGTGTTTGTCGAGATCCGATGAATTGTGGGTTTATGATCAAGATTATCTATGAACAATATTTGATTCTTTTATGAAATCTTTTATGTATGATTATAATATCCTTGCAAGTCTCTTCGAATTATTGGTTTGGTTTGGCCTACTAGATCTATAGTTCTTGCAATGGGAGTAGTGCTTGGCTTTGGGTTCAATCTTGCAGTGTCCTTTCCCAGTGACAGTAGGGGCAGCAAGGCACGTATTTTATTGTTGCCATCGAGGGTAAAAAGATGGGGTTTATATCATATTGCTTGAGTTTATTCCTTCACATCATGACATCTTGCTTAAGGTGTTACTCTGTTCTTATGAACTTAATACTCTAGATGCGTGCTGGATAGCGGTCGATGTGTGGAGTAATAGTAGTAGATGCAGAATCGTTTCAGTCTACTTGTGATGGACGTGATGCCTATATACAATGATCATGCCTAGATATTCTCATAACTATGCACTTTTCTATCAATTGCTCGACAGTAATTTGTTCACCCACTGTAGAATTATTCTATCATGAGAGAAGCCACTAGTGAAAACTATGGCCCCCGGGTCTATTCTCATCATATTAATCTTCCATCTACTTTACTTTGTATCATTTACTTTCTATTTCTATACCAAAAATACCAAAAATATTATCTTATCATATCTATCAGATCTCACTTTTGTAAGTGACCGTGAAGGGATTGACAACCCCTTATCGCATTGGCTGTGAAGTTCTTATTTGTTTGTGCAGGTGTGAGGGACTCGCGCGTGGTCTCCTACTGGATTGATACCTTGGTTCTCAAAAACCGAGGGAAATACTTACGCTACTGTGTTGCATCACCCTTTCCTCTTCGAGGGAATACAACGCAAGCTCGAGAAGTAGTAGAAACCACTCAAGAAACCGAATGGTCCGACTGCAGTAACATTCATCGCAGACATCACCGTCCGGTATGGCATCCTGCACAACATCATCGCCGACAACGGCACAAACTTTGCCAAAGGCGACTGGACTTAGCGTCCATATTCCATCCACAGTCAAACGGCCAGGTGGAGCGAGCAAATGACCTCATCTTATCCGGCATCAAGCCCCGACTGGTCGAGCCTCGGGAGCACTTGGCCAGCTGCTGGATCAATGAGCTGACGGTCGTCCTTTGGAGTCTTTGGACCATGCCGAATAAAGGAACCAGCTTCAAGCCCTTATTCCTCGTGTACGGGGCGGAGGTTGTCATCCCAACTGACATTGAGTTCGACTCACCTCGTGTCACCATGTACACGGAGGCGGAAGCAAAGGAAGCACGAGAAGACGGCATCGATCTGTTGGAAAAGGCCCGGCTGCTAGCCTGCAGCCAGTCCGCCATCTACCAGCAGAGCCTGCGTCGCTACAACAACAAGAAGGTGAAGCCGCGTTCCTTCCAAGAGGGTGATCTTCTGTTCCGGCTGATCCAGCGAACAGCCGGCCAGCATAAGCTCTTGGCCCCTTGGGAAGGACCTTTCGTCATCAGCAAGGCCCTGGGCAACTACTCCTACTACCTCATCGATGTGCAGAAGCCCAGGGCACGCAAGAGGGACGATTCCGGCAAGGAGACGGAGCGACCATGGAACGCAAATCTCCACCACAAGTTTTACAGCTGGTTGCAGTGTATGTACCACGCTATCTTTTGTACTAAGCTAAGACAATAGTCCCCCCGAGGCGCACTCAGGGGCTACCTTTTATCTATATGATAATTTTCGCCTATGAATGTAGTCTTTCATTCTTTTACCCTGACCGGGTCGGGTCAGCCGGCCCGGGGGCTTGCCTCCTTGACCTAAATTGGCAACACCCGAAGTCGGCTAAGTAGTGTGCCGACACCAAAGCCTTCTCTTCGTCCCAAGCCACAGCTCGTAGCACGACTGTCTAGCTGGCAAGAGCTAAAGGCAGGAAACATTGTTCACACGAAAAATGACTAAGGAAAAAATGCCAATAAAGGCCAAGCCGGCTCCTCGCCCTACCCAACCGGCTGTCCAGCAGCCGACCGGCCGGCTTCTCGCTCGACGAGCTACGCTCTAGGTGGCTAGAGTAACTTGCCTATTCTAAAAACGACCAAGTCCCTGACCCAGCCACAGACCGTAGCGCGGATGTCCGACTGGCAGGGAGGCGGCCAAGGGAAGGCGGCAAAAGAAAGGCCAAATAGAGCTAAGGCAAATCCGAGTCAGAATTCAGCAAAGAGACAAGCACACAGAAGCAAATATTTACATAACATAAGGCCGAAGGCGAGTATTCAACATAGTTTGTGTTGGGGAACGTAGTAGTTCAAAAATTTCCTACGATCACGCAAGATCTATCTACTAGATTCATAGAAATGAGAGGGGAGAGTGTGTCTACGTACACTTGTAGACTGAAAGCGGAAGTGTCTAGTGACGCGGTTGATGTAGTCGATCATCTTCGCGATTCAACCGATCAAGCACCGAACGTACGTCACCTCCGCGTTCAGCACACGTTCAGCTCGATGGCATCCCACGAGCTCTTGATCCAGTTGAGCTTCACGAGAGAGTTTCATCAGCACGACGGTGTGGTGACGGAGATGATGAAGCTACCGACGCAGGGCTTCGCCTAAGCACTGCAATGGTATGACCGAGGTGTGTTTTGTGGAGGGGGGCACCGCACATGGCTAAAACGATGTTGCTTGTGTGTTCTTAGGTGCCCCCTTCCCCTGTATATAAAGGAGCAAGGCGGATGTGCGGCCGGCCCAAGGGGCGCGCCATAAGGAGTAGGATTCCTACTCCTAGTAGGAATAGGAACCCCCTTTCCTATTCCTACTAGGAGTAGGAAAGGAAGGGGAAGAGGAGAAGGAAAGGAGAGGGGCGCCTCCCCCCTTTTCCTAGTACAACTAAGAATCCTAGGGGGTGCGGCCAGCCCTATGGGCTGCCTCTCTCTTTTCCCTCAAGGCCCACTATGGCCCATACTCCCTCGGGGGGGGGGGGGTCCGGTAACCCCCTCCGGCACTCCGGTTTTACCCGATAACACCCGGAACACTTCCGGTGTCCGAATATAATCGTCCAATATATTAATCTTTACGTCTCGGATATTCCGAGACTCCTCGTAATGTCCGTGATCTCATCCGGGACTCCGAACTACCTTCGGTACATCAAAACTCATAAACACATAATATCGATCGTCATCGAACGTTAAGCGTGCGGACCCTACGGGTTCGAGAACTATGTAGACATGACCGAGACTCATCTCTGGTCAATAACCAATAGCGGAACCTGGATGCTCATATTGGCTCCTACATATTCTACGAAGATCTTTATCGGTTAAACCGCATAACAACGTAAGTTGTTCCCTTTGTCATCGGTATGTTACTTGCCCGAGATTCGATCGTCGGTATCTCAATACCTAGTTCAATCTCGTTGCCGGCAAGTCTCTTTACTCGTTCTGTAATACATCATCTCGTGACTAACTCATTAGTCGTTTGCTTGCAAGGCTTATTATGATGTGTATTACCGAGAGGGCCCAGAGATCTCTCTGACACTCGGAGTGAAAATCCTATTCTTGATCTATGCCAACACCACGAACACCTTCGGAGACACCTGTAGAGCATATTTATAATCACCCAGTTACGTTGTGACATTTTATAGCACACAAGGTGTTCCTCCGGTATTCGGGAGTTGCATAATCTCATAGTCATAGGAACATGTATAAGTCATGAAGAAAGCAATAGCAGTAAAACTAAACGATCATAGTGCTAAGCTAACAGATGGGTCTTGTCCGTCACATCATTCTCCTAATGATGTGATCCCGTTGATCAAATGGCAACTCATGTCTATGGCTAGGAAACATAACCATCTTTGATCAATGAGCTAGTCTAGTAGAGGCATACTAGGCACACTCTGTTTTGTCTATGTATTCACACATGTACTAAGTTTCCGGTGAATACAATTCTAGCATGAATAATAAACATTTATCATGATATAAGGAAATAAATAACAACTTTATTATTGCCTCTGGGGCATATTTTATTCAGTCTCCCACTTGAACTAGAGTCAATAATCTAGATTACATAGTAATGATTCTAACACCCATGGAGTCTTGGTGCTGATCATGTTTTTCCCGTGGAAGAGGCTTAGTAAAAAGTTCTGGGACATTCAGATCCGTATGTATCTTACATATTTCTATGTCTCCCTCCTTGACTTGATCGCGGATGGAATTGAAGCGTCTCTTGATGTGCTTTTTTCTCTTGTGAAACCTGGATTCCTTCGCCAAGGCTATTTCTCCAGTGTTGTCACAAGAGATTTTCATTGGTCCCGATGCACTAGGTATTTCACCTAGATCGGATATGAACTCCTTCATCTAGACTCCTTCATTTGCTGCTTCCGAAGCAGCTATGTACTCCTCTTCACACGTAGATCCCGCCACGATGCTCTGCTTGGAACTGCACCAACTGACAGCTCCACCGCTCAATAAAAATACATATCCATTTTGTGACTTAGAGTCATCCGGATCAGTGTCAAAGCTTGAATCGACGTAACCGTTTACGACGAGCTCTTTGTCACCTCCATAAACGAGAAACATATCCTTTGTCCTACTCAGGTACTTCAGGATGTTCTTGATCGCTGTCCAGTGATCCACTCCTCGATTACTTTGGTACCTCCCTGCTGAACTTATAGCAAGGCACACATCAGGACTGGTACACAACATTGCATACATGATAGATCCTATGGCTGAGGCATAGGGAATGACTTTCATTTTCTCTCTATCTTCTGCAGTGGTCGGGCATTGAGTCTTACTCAACTTCACACCTTGTAACACAGGCAAGAACCCTTTCTTTGACTGATCCATTTTGAACTTCTTCAAAACTTTATCAAGGTATGTGCTTTGTAAAAGTCCAATTAAGCGTCTTGATCTATCTCTATAGATCTTGATGCCTAATATGTAAGCAGCTTCACCGAGGTCTTTCATTGAATTTTTTTATTCAAGTATCCTTTTATGCAATCTAGAAATTCTATATCATTTCCAATCAACAATATGTCATCCACATATAATATCAGAAATGCTACAGAGCTCCCACTCACTTTCTTGTAAATGCAGGCTTCTCCAAAAGTATGTATAAAACCATACGCTTTGATCACCTCATCAAAGCATATATACCAACTCTGAGATGCTTGCACCAGTCCATAGATGGATCGCTGGAGCTTGCACACTTTGTTAGCACCTTTAGGATCGACAAAACCTTCTGGTTGCATCATATACAACTCCTCTTTGAGGTATCCAAGGAATGCAGTTTTGACATCCATTTTCCAGATTTCATAATCATAAAATGCGGCAATTGCTAACATGATTCGGACAGACTTAAGCATCGCTACGATTGAGAAAGTCTCATCATAGTCAACTCCTTGAACTTGCCAAAACCCTTTCGCAACAAGTCGAGCTTTGTAGACAGTAACATTACCGTCGGCGTCGGTCTTCCTCTTAAAGATCCATTTATTTTCAATGGCTTGCCGATCATCGGGCAAGTCAACCAAAGTCCACACTTTGTGCTCATACATGGATCCCATCTCAGATTTCATGGCCTCAAGCCATTTTGCGGAATCTGGGCTCATCATCGCATCCTCATAGTTTGTAGGTTCATCATGGTCTAGTAACATGACTTCCAGAACTGGGTTGCCATACCACTCTGGTGCGGAACGTACTCTGGTTGACCTACGAGGTTTAGTAGTAACTTGATCCAAAGTTTCATGATCATCATCATTAGCTTCCTCACTAATTGGTGTAGGAATCACATGAACTATTTTCTGTGATGTACTATTTTCCAATTTGGGAGAAGGTACAATTACCTCATCAAGTTCTACTTTCCTCCCACTCACTTCTTTCGACAGAAACTCCTTCTCTAGAAAGGATCCATTCTTAGCAACGAATATTTTGCCTTCGGATCTGTGATAGAAGGTGTACCCAACAGTCTCCTTTGGGTATCCTATGAAGACACATTTCTCCGACTTGGCTTCGAGCTTATTAGGTTGAAGCTTTTTCACATAAGCATCGCAGCCCCAAATTTTAAGAAATGACAACTTTGGTTTCTTGCCAACCCACAGTTCATAAGGTGTCGTGTCAACGGATTTAGATGGTGCCCTATTTAATGTGAATGCAGCTATCTCTAAAGCATATCCCCAGAACAATAGTGGTAAATTGTTAAGAGACATCATAGATCGCACCATATCCAATAACGTACGGTTACGACATTCGGACACACCATTACGCTGTGGTGTTCCAGGTGGCGTGAGTTGTGAAACTATTCCACATTGTTTCAAATGAAGACCAAACTCGTAACTCAAATATTCGCCTCCACGATCAGATCGTAGAAACTTTATTTTCTTGTTACGATGATTCTCAACTTCACTCTGAAATTCTTTGAACTTTTCAAATGTTTCAGACTTGTGCTTCATCAAGTAGATATACCCATATCTGCTAAAATCATCAGTGAAGGTCGGAAAATAACGATACCCACCGCGAGCCTCAACACTCACTGGTCCACATACATCAGTATGTATGATTTCCAACAAATCAGTTGCTCGCTCCATTGTTCCGGAGAACGGAGTTTTAGTCATCTTGCCCATTAGGCATGGTTCGCAAGCACCAAGTGATTCACAATCAAGTGATTCCAAAAGTCCATCACTATGGAGTTTCTTCATGCGCTTTACACCAATATGTCCTAAACAACAGTGCCACAAATAAGTTGCATTATCATTATTAACCTTGCATCTTTTGGCTTCAATATTATGAATATGTGTATCACTACGATCGAGAACCAACAAGAATAGACCACTCTTCAAGGGTGCATGACCATAAATGATATTACTCATATAAATAGACCAACCATTATTCTCAGATTTAAATGAATAACCGTCTCGCAACAAACAAGTTCTAGATATAATGTTCATGCTTAACGCTGGCACCAAATAACAATTATTCAGGTCTAAAACTAATCCTGAAGGTATATGTAGAGGTAGCATGCCGACGGCGATCACATCAACTTTGGAACCATTTCCCATGTGCATCGTCACCTCGTCCTTAGCTAACCTTTGTTTAATCTGTAGCCCTGTTTCGAGTTACAAATATTAGCAACCAAACCAATATCAAATACCCAGGTGCTACTACGAGCATTAGTAAGGTATACATCAATAACATGTATATCACATATACCTTTGTTCACTTTGCCATCCTTCTTATCCGCCAAATACTTGGGGCCGTTCCGCTTTCAGTGTCCAGTCCCTTTGCAGTAGAAGCACTCAGTTTCAGGCTTGGCTCCAGACTTGGGTTTCTTCGAGGGTGTAGCAACTGTCTTGCTATTCTTCTTGAAGTTTCCCTTCTTTCCCTTGCCCTTTTTCTTGAAACTAGTGGTCTTGTTAACCATCAACACTTGATGCTCCTTTTCGATTTCTACCTCCGCGGCTTTGAGCGTTGCGAAGAGCTCGGGAATTGTCTTCTGCATCCCTTGCATATTATAGTTCATCACGAAGCCTTTATAGCTTGGTGGCAGTGATTGAAGAACTCTATCAATAACACTATCATTGTCAACTTTGCATCCAAGTTGAGTCATATGATTATGGTACCCAGACATTCTGAGTAAGTCTTCACTGATAGAACTGTTCTCCTCCATTTTGCAGCTGTAGAACTTATTGGAAATCTCATATTTCTCAATCCGAGCATTTGCTTGAAATATTAACTTCAACTCCTAGAACATCTCATATGCTCCATGACGTTCAAAACGTCGTTGAAGTCCCGGTTCTAAGCCGTAAAGCATGGCACACTGAACTATCATGTAGTCATCAGACCGCGTCTACCAGACGTTCAAAGCGTCTACATTAGCGGGAGGGGGCTTGTCACCTAGCGGTGCTTCAAGGACATAATTCTTCTGTGCAACAATGAGGATAATCCTCAAGTTACGGACCCAGTCCGTGTAATTGCTACCATCACCTTTCAACTTAGCTTTCTCTAGGAACACATTAAAATTCAAGGGAACGGTAGCATGGGCCATTGATCTACAACAACATAGATATGCAAAAACTATCAAGACTAAGTTCATGATAAATTAAAGTTCAATTAATCATATTACTAAGGAACTCCCACTTAGATAGAAATCCCTCTTGAAGAACTTGTGAAGATAAACTTTGTTGATGATGTAGCAAGCAGTGCCAATGGCTTCAGGCCACCACTTTCATGGTATCTTGTATTCATCAAGCACTGTACATGCCATCTCAATCAGAGTCCTATTCTTGCGCTCCACGATGCCATTCTGCTGAGGAGTATAAGGAGCAGAGAACTCATGGGTGATGCTGAGAGTGTCAATATAAGTGTCAAGTCCAGTGTTCTTGAACTCAATGCCATTATCACTTCTGATATGCTTGATCTTGATGCCATAGTTTGTCATGGCATGGTTAGCGAATCGCCTGAAGACATCCTGCGCTTCTGTCTTATACAAGATTATATGCACCCAAGTGTATCTAGAGTAATCATCAACAATTACGAAGCCATATACGCATGCATTTGTAGTAAGAGTAGAGTAGTGAGTAGGGCCAAATAAGTCCATGTGTGGCAGTTCGAAGGGACGTGAGGTCATCATGATTGTCTTCGAGGGATGCTTGGCCCTAGTCATCTTTCCAACTTCATAAGCACCACATAGATGATCCTTCTTGAACTAGACGCCCTCAACGCCAATGATGTGCTTCTTCTTCACCAGGGTGTCCTCATGCTTCATGTCCTAGCCTTCGACGCTAGAGCCAGCACTCCGAAGCTTTTGCTAGAAGACATACGGATAACCGTGCTCCTGTAGCAAAGTCTACCATGTACAAGTCACCTTTTAGATATCCTTTGAAGACTTGTGATCTGTCCTTGGCCATTAGCATAACACAATGATATTTTCCAAAGAGCACAATCATATCAAGATCACAAAGCATTGAGACTGACATTAGGTTGTATCTAAGGGATTCAACAAGCATAACGCTATCCATGTGTTGTTCCTTTGAGATAGCAACCTACCTAGATCCAATACCTTACTTTTATCAGTGTCAGCATATGTGATGTGGCTCTTTGAAGATGGCCGAAGAGTAGAATCCATGAGAAGACTTTGATCACCAGTCATGTGGTTGGTGCAGCCACTATCCATGATCTATTCAATGGCTTTCAGAGTTGTCCCCTACAGTGTAGTTAGTGGGATAGGCTTCACCGAGAGAATTGTGAAGTAAGAACATTTGACGACATAAACTATCATGAAATGTAAGATTCTTTGAGGGTAAGATAGGATGATCATCAAGAAACCCATGGATGAAATAGATGGTAAGACTATTTGGACATTTTATCTTGCGTCCCACAAGACTGTTTAGGTCCCCAAAAATGTCTTCAGGGGTCAATGGTTTTCTGCTGGAGACCCGACCCTACAAGAAAAGTTAATTCTTCTTAACCACCCACATCTTGAGGGGTGGCTTAGAAGCAATAAGTCTAAGTGCAACATCTAAGAACTTTGGCTTTGAAGCCCTAGCAAATAGTTTAGCAGGGGGTGAATAGTAGTCAAATGAATAAGCAGAGAAGTTCTTTGATTTGTGAACATAGTGGTTCGAAGAAACATGCTCATATTCATGAGTCTGATGATAGCTTCCCTGCAAAACATTGGTGTTAGGGTGACCATATGAGGTCCTTTGCGTGTATGAAGCCTTTGGGCCATATGAAGCCTTTGTTCTGGGGTTTGTCTTCTTCCCTGGTGCTGTCATGATCACATTCACGGGAAGCTTCTCAAGATGACTTTTAGGAACTCTTCATGGGTGGCCCATTCCTGCAGCTAGTTCCAATAAACCTAGCAAACACTTCATTGTTCTGGTTTTTGAATAGTTTATAGTTGGAATCAAATGACTCATCAAGGATGATAGGATTATCACAAGTGAAACCAGATAGGGTGGATGGATCCACTGAAGGGTCCTTTATAGAAACCCATGTGGTTTTGGGGTACTGCTCAAGCTTCCAATAAGACCCATCAATGTTCATGTTCCTGTCGAAACCAACACCCTCTTTTCTAGGGTTTCGTTTCATAATCTTCTTCTTAAGGACATCACATAGAGTCTGATGCCCTTTTAGGCTTTTGTACATGCATGTTTCCAGCAATGTCTTCAACCTGGCATTCTCATTAGCAATAGTAGTGGTATCCTCAGAAGAGGGGTTAGTTACCACATCGGCAGTTGAAGATATTGAAACTTCATAAGCATATGAACATTCTGCAGTAAAGGTGGCATTATCATGCTCAAGACATTTCAAGCAAGGTGCAACAAATTCTTCCTGAGCGGAACTGATCTGTTGAGCAAGTAATGAATCATTTTCCTTTTGAAGATCATCATGAGACGCTCTTAGTTTCTCTAGATCTTTCTTCCTTTGAAGATAATCATAGGAAAGCTTCTCATGATCATCTGAGAAGATTTCATGACGACTTTCAAGCTCTTTGTACTTAACATGAAGATATTTTATGTCTTCAATTAAGGACTGAGTTCGACTCATTTCCTCGTCCAACAAGTCATCGCTTTTGTCTAACAGTTTCTGAATCTTTTCCATTGCAGTTTGTTGTTCAATTGCAATCTTAGTAAGTGTTTGATAGCTGGGTTTGGATTCACACTCATAGTCATCATCACCAGAGGTCTGAAAGTAGGCATCACACGAGTTTACCTTAGCGCCTCTTGCCATGAAGCAGAAGGTGGGACTAGAGCCGTTGCCATCATTGGTTTTAGCGTTGATGATGTGATCATTATGTTCATTGTTGAAGATGGACTAGGTGACGAATGCCGAAGCTAGACCCAGGCTTGCAACGCCTGAATCAGACTCCTCCTCCGCCCCCACCTCTGCCTCCTCAGAATCAGACTCCTCTTCTGAGTACGTTTCCTTGCCAATGAAAGCACGAGCCTTGCCAGAAGAGCTTTTCTTGTGAGATGAAGACTTTGAAGACGACTTTGAGAGTTTCTTCCTCTTCTTCTTCTTTCCGTCAAAGTCGTAATCTTTGCTCTTCTTCTTCTTCTTAGTTTCCTTTTCTCATTGAGGACATTCAGATATGTAATGGTCTGGTTTCTTGCATTTGTGACGGGTTCTCTTCTTGTAGTTACGAGTGGAAGCCTCAGTGTTCTTGGAGCTGGATCTTGAAGACTTTCCGAAGCGATTCTTCTTGGTGAACTTTTGGATTTTTCTCACCAGCATTGCGAGCTCTTTGCCTAAGTCTTCAGTATCATCAGAACTGTAGTCAGAGTCTTCAAACAAAGAAATAGCCTTTGCCTTCAAAGCACGGGATCTCCCATAGTCGGGGTCATAGATATCTCTCTTCTCAAATAGCTGGAAATCATGTGTATTGAGCCTCTCGAGTATGTCAGATGGATTGAGATGTTTGAAGCCATGACGTTCTTAGATCATCAGTGATAGCGTGTCAAAAGAGCTGTCAAGTGATCTCAATAGCTTCTTCACAACTTCATGCTTAGTGATCTCAGTAGCGCCAAGAGCATGAAGCTCATTTGTGATATCAGTAAGACGATCGAAGGTGAGTTGGACGTTCTCGTTGTCAAGCCTCTTGAAGCGGTTGAAGAGGTTGCGAAGCACATCAATCCTTGAGTCTCTCTGGGTCGAGACGCCTTCATTTACTTTGGACAGCCAGTCCCAGACTAGTTTCATAGATTCCAGAGCACTCACACGGCTATACTGTCCTTTGGTCAGATGACCATAGATGGTGTTCTTGGCAATTGAATTCAGTTGCCCGAACCTCTTGACATCAGCTGCGGTGACAACTTCACCGACTTTGGGAACGTCAGTCCTAACGACATACCTGAGGTCGTTGTCAATTGCTTCAAGATGCATGCACATGTTATTCTTCCAGTAGGGGTAATCAGTGCCATCAAAGATGGGGCACGTAGCAGAGACCTTGATTATCCATGCAGTTTACATAGGTAAAACTCCAGGTGATTAAACCGAATCACACAGAACAAGGGAGCACCTTGCTCTGATACCAATTGAAAGTGCTAGTTATTGACTAGAGGGGGGGGTGAATAGGCGATTTTTATGAAAGTCTTCGAAATAGTCAATGTCTTCAAAGACGGGCAAGCAAATAACACCTACATAGTATGCAATGGAAGCTAAACTACACTAGCCTAGCAATAGTCAAGTAGACATAATAGATTAAGCATGAAGACAAATAGCAGGTAGGTAGAACAGATCGGAATTGGAAGAAAGTGTGAAGCCAAATATGCAGTCAGAGTGAATGTCTTCACACAAGAAGACAATCAGAACATGCAAGCAATGCCTTCACGAAGCTAAACTATAAGTAAAGGGTGAAGTGATTGAACCAGTTGCTTGACGAAGACAAGGATTTGGTAGACCAGTTCCAGTTGCCGTGACAATTGTACGTCTGGTTAGGGAGGCTGAGATTGAACTCAGAAGACCGCGTCTTCACCTTATTCCCCTTGAGCTAAGTTCACTTAGTCCTCACCCAATCACTCTAGTAAGTCTTCAAGGTAGACTTCCAAACCTTCACAGACTTTGTTCACCGACGATCCACAATGACTCTTGGATCCTCATAACGCGACGCCTAATCGACTGGAAGATAACAATATTCAAGTGTAATAAGTCTTCAGATCACGCATACAGAAAGACTTCAGAGATGCAAAACACTCTTTGAGCTCTAGGTGTTTTGCGTTTTGTCCTTGCAAGGATTCTCTCTCAAAGGCTTCAGAGGTGGGAATGCTCTTAAACGACAAAAGTCGTGTCTTAACTCTAAGCAGCCACCAATTTATGGTGGAGGGGCTGGGCTATTTATAGCCAGGAGGCAACCCAACATGATTTGTCCGAAATCACCCTGGGTCATAGAGGAACCGACACGTGTCCAATAGTCGTATTTCAAACACACGCGGTAGCTTGACTTGGGCTACAAGTAAAGCTGACTTATCCAACTCAGGATAAGATTTTCTCTCATTGTCTTCACTCAAAGACATAAAATTTGGATTAAGCATCACTTCAGTTTTCTGACTTTGTTCACTTGGACCCCACTTGATAGTTTGGTGGTTCCTATGACTCAAGAAAGAAGAAAATGAAACTACAAAAGAAACTACGCCTTCACACTCATTGTCTTTGAGCAATGTCTTCACACGTCATTATCTTTGACGTGAATGTATTCACGAACCACCATTGTCTTCAATGTCTTCATACATTTTTAGGGGTTATCTTCGATGGGTAAACCGAATCAAAAGGGACTTCTGCCTGTGTTCTCCTGTGAATGTCACAAACACATTAGTCCCGCGACCATGTTTGCCGTCAATACTCCAAAACCAACTAGGGGTGGCACTAGATGCACTTACAACTTATGAGTTGATCCATTATGGATCAAGATCTTGAGATAATGATTAAAAGGAACAATTCTAGATAGGGCTTGATGAGATTATGATGAGGTCATAAGTTGAGTTGACCTAATAATGAAGAAGTAATTCAAGCAAAGAATTCATTGTGCCTCTAAAGAGATCATGATGGACCGTTTAGAAGAGCAAGCGGTGTCAAATTTGAAATACAAGCTCGACATGCATGTATCGAGTCGTAGGACGATAATGATGTGAAGTGCGCTGTCTTGGCCCATGACATGATCGTGTTGGGTGAACGCCGAGTGATGTGGCCTCCAGGTGTCAGCGTGCACCCGTGCCAACCACTGCCTTTTAGTCTCCTGACAGGGTGTGTTGCGTGGTTGCTCGGCGTGTAGGGCTGGCGGGGTTGCACGGAAGTTGATCACGGTGTGCACGAGTGGGGACAAGGTGTGCAGAAAAGACTACTGTTGGTATGTGGGCTAGTTTGGATCCGAGGAGCAACTACCATGAACGGGTGGATTTGGCTAGGGCACTATAATTGGTATTCAAGCAGGCCTTCTTGCTCTCTCGTAGGAGTGGTTGGGTAACCCCCAATTACAAGGGTGTTGTAACCTAGCAATAAGCATTTCTCTCGATACAGAACTAAGGTTTATTGAACCAGAAGGATTTCTTCTAGCAAAAAAGTCACGGGTACCTACACACAAAACATAAAACAAACTTTTCCCCCACATGCCAAGAAGGTTGTCAAGCTTCTTTGTCTTGCTAGCTACAATATCAAATTGCACGATATGGTAGGAATTAATAGATAGATTAAATAAACAAAATAGTACACCAAAAGGAAATAATATTTTTGGTGAAGTTTTCAGTATATGAAGATACACCTCTGGGGCCATAGGTTCACTAGTGGATCTCTTCAAGCATACAAGTGTGGTGTGGTGAATAAATTACAATTGGGCATCAATTAAGTTAGAATATTTATATTTATGACCATGATCAATCATGATATAATCTCATATAGACATTATGTCTGTGATATGTAGACCTTTATCCAACTGCATCTACAACTGATACTTCACCCCAAAACCGCTACCCAGCATGCTTCTCGAGGTATGAAATTCATAGCAAACAGAGCATTGCAATAAGCATGATGACATAATGCAGACAGTAAAACTATCATCTAAGTGTGATAAAGAAACCAAGATTTTATCCTTAGTGGCAACAATACAATACGTGTCCGTTCCCTTTCTCTCACTATGATGAATCACCGCAAGATTGAACTCAGTACAATGCACAACTCTATCTGAAGAGCTACCCATCAAACTTTGTCGAAGAAGACAAATAGATCAGAGAGAATACAAAACTATTCAATTATATAACAAATAAACTTCAAATATTTAATTTACTGGTGGCGTCGGGCGTGCATGCCAGCAAGGCCCTTTTTGTCACGCCACAGCTAGGCTTTTCTGCACTAGTATTATGTGTAGCTGGATGAGGAGCACCGTAGGGGCGTGAATCCAAAAAACATCGTAGAGTCAAAGGAAGCAAATATTGGTGGTCTGATGCTTGTCTTATCGATCTAGAGTTGGGAGCACTTGCCAGTTAGGCGGTCGACGCCTTAGGGTGTTGGTTACGAGGCATGGGATGATCATGATGATCTAGTCCGTATGGCTACATGGGCATATAAGTGGGACAAGGCTGAAGGTTTTGTTGGCAATTCAAAGATCGTGTACTTGCACTACTACAGTGAGCTTGACATCATGATCCCGGGGCAAGTTATATTAGTAGCTTGTTGCCCTTATTATCCCTTCGGTTTTCCATAAATCTTGCTAACCATGTAGTTTATTGTTAATTGAATAGGTAACCTGGGAACCGTACGAAACCAGCGGTAATATTGGCAGAAGTCTTACTTTTAGACTGAACCCAAATTATCTAGAGGAAGCACATCTATGACGAATGTGTTGCCCGTTAATTTGTTACTATGTTGTCGACTTTCATCAGCCACAGTGATTTATGACACGTATTGGCTTATTTCAAGAGAGATCGCGAAAGTACAAGGACTCTTTGATATGTTTGCATAGGTAAGTGCTTAATATCACTTGAAATGCCCATTTCATCGTTTCAAGATAGTAACGGAAATGAAATTGACTACATAGTTTGGACAAGATGAAGCAGAACTACAGAAGAGTATAAGGAAATGGGATCGAGAGCATGATATGTATATCCAAGAGCTCAAGCACAAGATCAATAAGATTGAGCTTTCTATGCGTCAACCCACTTCCAAGCCTCCCGCCGTCTTTTGATACATAAGCATTCAACCGCTATCTCGTGTGGTCTCATTCCGTTGCACGTACTAAAATTAACCTGCCCGCATTTGAACCAGAAGACATATTGCATGAACCCAATCGAACTTTTGATTGGATGGACAATATGGAGTACAAAATGCCTCATGCACCACCTATGGTGCACGTGAGCATGTTCTAGAATGTCAATCTGCATCGTGTTGAGTATTTCCTGGGTGGCGGTTTGAGATGATGCAAACCTCACTTTGAGGTCCAATTACGTTTGTCCTCACTAGATGTTAGGGTGTAAGTTTTTTAAGGTGACATATCCTTCTCTCTGATGTTCTAAGAAACCACTCCCAGTTGGGGTTGTTCTCTGTCGGCACCGAAGCGAAAGCCAATGGAACCAATTTGTCACCACCATCATTAGCAACGACGTTCAACAATGTTCCCTTCAACCGTCCGTTCAAAAATGTGCCATCCACAGACATAACCGACCTACAATGCTTGAAGACGCCCAGATACCCGGACGGTTGCATCATTGTATATCCTTGTTCTCATGCCTTCTGGCTCCACCACATAGTACATGCCCAGATTTTTTGCCGCCATCGCTTTCAACACCATAGCGAGGCAGTTGTATGATTCTTCCCAATCACCATAAAATATGGCAAATGCGGCTTGCTTGGCCTTCCATGCCTTCCCGTACTTCACCGTGTACCCAAAGACCTCCTTCACCATCTCCGTCAACACCCTAATGGGATATGTCGGGATTATCTTTATGGAAGGTGAAAATAGGTATGCAATGAATTCGGAGGTCAATTGTTAGTGATCATCCTTTACATTAGAAGCATCGATATTCTTTCCACTACATTGGTGTTGAAACGGAATTTGTAATCTTCCACTGCGACCCTTCTTTAACACATCTTGCACGTATAACCCAAGGGCAATGATTTTTGTGCTCCTCACATTTGACCATGTAATGCAGTTTGGAGTTTGACTTCTCCACAAAGAATGATCGATGAAGCTTAACCGCGTAGTCCTTGAGCCATATTTGAAGTTGTACCAAGCTTTCAAAATTTGTTCCTTCATTAACACCATACACACTTGCCCTGCTATCTTGCTTTGAAGTTAACCTTGGTGCAAGAATACTTGTGCCACCATCAACAATTGCCTTATCGACTAGGCTTAGATCACAGAACAATGATGTCTCGTGACCCCGACCTATTACCTTCTTGAAAGCATTGGTTTCTTTAGCCGTCGAACCATCCTCATCCATTTCTTCATCCGGGCCTTCTTCCTCCGAGTCCCCCGCATAGGATATATTGTATGGAATATCATGGTCCATGTCCTCATCCATACAATTTGCCTCCACATCGTCAACATAATGGTCATGAAGATAAGCCTTCGATTCATCACCCTCGAATTCATCACCATCCATGTGCAAGTCTTGATTATCAAGTTGGTCATTCCGAACGGGGCTGCAAGGTTGGGTCAATGGAGGTTGGCTCATTGTTGTGTCATACACATCCGGATGGACATGTTGTGAATCTCGAACCGGGCTTCTAACATCACATGAAGATGCACACCGATTCAAATCAATGTGCAACCGAGCACCAACAACCTTTATGGCAAATAAGTCGAATGATTTATCTTGTGAGGCCAACACACTCTTTGTATACGCTTCCCAATGAAACTCGAAGTCAAGAGGCATTGCCTTCCAATGAATGTGCTGTCCATACCCAACATTACACCTTCAGATCAACCACAACCTCCTCAATGCTAGGACTTGTGGAAACACCATCACTACCGGCTTCTTCGGATCACCATATTCGGCGTTTCCCTTCTCAAGAGACAAAGTCCACATGATGCACAGTCACGATCCTCGCCATCTACAAACATAAACACCAAAATGCATAAATGAAAATTGCAAAATTGGATGACCTAGGGTTTCCCCAAATTTCCACAATGCCGAGATGTCAACCACCAAAAAGAGAAGGAATGAGGGTGAATACCTGGGGAGGAGGGGGTGTCAAAGGGGAAGATTATTCACCAATCTGGAGCTCTGATCCACGAAATACAGTCGACATTAGGGAGGGCGATGAGTTGGACAGCCAAGGTGGAGAAAGGGGGAGACAAGAGAGGGTTTGGGGAAAAGAGATGAGCAACCTGTTTTGTTGATTCAAGGGGCATGGCGCCCTCGACCGGGACGCCATAATCCTAGTCACTGCCAATGTGGCAAGTGAGCACCGATTAGCATGTCACCCTTGACCATGGTGTTATGATGTCTAGCATGACGCGGTTGCATGCATCATGTGGAAAGGGTTGCTTTGTGATACTCCCTCCATCCCGAAATAAGTGTCTCAACTTTGTACTAACTCTAGTGTAAATTTGTACTAAGCTCAAGACAATTATTTTGGGACGGAGCAAGTATCTTTTAAAAGGTTCATTTTGTGATGATTTTTTTTGAAAAGGGTCAGTTTTGTCATTTTTCGCCAGCAAAAGACGCCGTCCGAGAACAAATGGAAAGTGCACGATGTACCATCATCTTCTGCAAGGCTGCCGACTCCAGAGCTCACACAGCCCTCGACACGCCGCGACGAGTCGGAGCGGAAAGATCAAGATGGAGGCGGCCACCTCGAATCCGTCGAGCAAGAGGTTCGATCGCTCCGTCTCCCTCCCCTTTCCGCACTCCGCTCGCGGCGAATTTACTGGAATTTCTCCGCGGCGCTGCTGCTATGTGCGTAATTTAGGATCGCCCTGGTCACCGGAGGGAACAAAGGGGTCGGGCTGGAGACGTGCAGGCAGCTCGCGTCCAAGGGGCTCAAGGTCGTGCTGACGGCGAGGAACGAGGCCAGGGGACTAGAGGCGGTCGAGGGCGTCAGGCGCTCCGGTGGTGGCGGCCAATCCGACGTCGTCTTCCATCAGCTGGATGTCACCGACCCCGACAGCGTCGCCCGGCTGGCGGATTTCGTCAGGGATCAGTTCGGGAAGCTCGATATCCTGGTATGTGTTAATGGTACCTCTGCTTTGCGCTTTGAAGATTAAGACCTCGCGGATTTGGGGTCGGGCAAGTGGGTATTCACACGGTTCATCTGAGAGCTCGTCTGACAGAAGTATGCATTTTATTCAGACTCTTTAAGTGTTGGTTGAACTCAGCAAAATTACATTAAAATTTGTTACTCAGCACATTGTTGCATTGAATAATTACAAATAAATTTAAGAGTTCGGTTTAGAAGTATAGGTGCTATAGATTTCTTTCTCTTACCTGGCTTATAGTACCCCCTCTGTTCACTTTTGTAAGGCCTTTAGGACAGCTCAAATTGAACTATATTAGGTGTTGTCTTAAATGTCTAAAAGGTCTTATAAAAATGAACAGAGGGAGTACTAGTTAAAGCTGAAATGATGTTCTTACGGATCTTGTAAGCTTGGCTTGGTTGTTCAGATTATTGACTTCTTTTTGGCGATTATCAGAAGTGGTTTGTCTCGGATTTTTTTTAAATTCGTCACCATGATTCTGTGATTTTTTTTTATGTGTAGATAAACAATGCAGGCATTTCAGGCGTTGATCGAGATCCAGTTCTGGTTGCGAAAGTTAAAGAACAGGTGAACTTAGCAAAAAAAGTGATGTACCGCGTATTGATTTGCAGTTTGTCAGCAGTTAATATGTACATCTATCTCAGAATCAGGTTGAGTCAACAAAATAATACTCCTCTGTCTCAAAATGTACGACGTTTTTTGACACTATGATAGTGCCAAAAAACATCTTACATTTTGAGACAGAGGGAGTAGTTGTTTGTTGCTATCTATCAACCGTGGCAGACATAAACGTTATCATTTCTTGTAACTACTGGAGCGTACTTTACTTTGAGTAAACACATCACACCTGATGTTGTGATACATGATGTACATAGAAGTTTGGATTGTAGAAACCATTCATCAACCACAGCATCGACATAAATATCATTCTCTTGTAATTACTGGAGCATAGTTTAGTTTGAGAAAACGCATGATGCTGGTGTTGCCATACAAGATGACAATAGAAGTTTACATTGGAGAGAATCATCAATTGGAGATGACAATCCTAAACTTCTACATTTCTGACAGTGTGTTTATTTAGTGAATTATGTGTTTAATTTTACCATTTTTTCCTTAAAAAATATCTCAGTTCAATGATGTCCATATTACATTTAGAAGCTATGAATATATTACTTTTATTATGGCCTGCAAACAGAATTCCCAGGAACTAAATACTAATAATACCCACTTCTTTCCATTTATTAATTTAATTCCTAGAACACTTCTATTCCAAGATTATATTTGTACCAAACAGAGAAGATTTTAAGTTGGTTGGCCTCATCACTTAGTTAACAAAAATAACTTCTACTACCTCTGTAAACAAATGTAAGACGTTTTTGTGATCTAAAACGTCTTATATTTGTTGACAGAGGGAGTGGTTTAATTGGTGATTCACTGCATATCCATTTAACTGGAATTTTCACCAAGCAAATGAATCTAAGATGGGCATGCCTTACCAGACCCACCTGGCACCTAAGCACCTACATTTTAATAAGGCGTTGTATAACAGTTAACCTGTCTTTGCATGGATAGGTTGAAAGCATGGATGTAGATCAGAGAGTTCAATGGATGAAAGAAAATTCCAAGGAGACATATGAGGAAGCGAAAGAATGCATGAGAACAAACTACTATGGGGCAAAGCTTGTCACGGAGGCACTACTTCCTCTTCTTCAGTTGTCCTCCTCTGGGAGAATTGTCAATGTCTCATCAGGCTTTTCGCTGCTAAGAGTAAGTATTGTTAACTAAGTTGCAGGTCTTACAAGACAAATTACCAGTTTCACAAATTAGATTTAACATTATCTGTGCCACAATATATATTTCTGCTATAACTTTCTCTATCACTTTGTTTGTTTTGAGTTTTCGGAAAGTATCTATGTGGCCTTGCATTGTGTCTTCCAAGATATTATTATTTCCTGAGCAGAGAGGAATGCCTTATCCCTTATTGAAGTGTTCTTTTTTCTGTCAAAAAGCATATGTTCAGAAACTAGTTCCTTTAAGTTAACAATAACTATTGTGTCCTGAGCAGAACTTCAACAGTGAAGAACTGAAGAATGAGTTTAACGACGTCGACAACCTTACTGAAAAGAAACTAGAGGAGCTGTTGGATTCGTTCCTAGAAGATTTCAAGGCCAATTTGATAGAGGCACATGGGTGGCCGACCGGTGGATCGTCAGCTTACAAGGTCGCCAAAGCTGCCCTGAATGCATACACGAGGATCCTCGCCAAGAGGTTCCCTGCGATGCGCATCAACTGTTTGACACCTGGTTATGTCAAGAGCGACATGTCGATGCACATGGGAGTTTTGACGCCCGAGGAGGGCGCTAGCAACCCTGTGAAGGTCGCTCTCTTGCCCGACGACGGCCCGACGGGTGCTTATTTTGATAGGGACGGGGTGGCGTCGTTTGTGTGACTGTGTCGTATGTTTAATGGTTTCGTCAGGTCTTCCTATCGGAATATGAGACACCTCTAATTGTTTTACCTGAGACACCTGTAATTGTTGCCAATAAAAGATGTACAGTTTACCCTGTGCACTCAAACGTACATGCTTGTGTGATCGGTACTGCTGCCATTTTGTTTAGAGGTAACACCATGTGTCCGTTCATCGTTCATTTGTACAACTCACCCGCTCCCAGGACAGAAGCTTCAATAGGATGTATTTTGAAGAGACCTGCAGCTCCGTCAAATTGACATTCGATATTGGTCGATCAGGTCTATCCAGTGGTCATGTGTGCCGTCAAATATGCGACAACGCACACGATGACGTATGGGTGTTGCTGGCAACACAATGTGACGTATGAGTGTTGCTGGCCGATCGTCATGATTGGGTTGTTGACAGAAGTAGTTAGCCAATGTTTCGATGCCTCAGTGAATATTTGACAATGTCTAAACTTGCCAAAAGTTGGAACTTTTGAGAGGTTGGCAAGACAAGATTTGCGTAAACATTGGCAACCCAAAATTCGGCATTATTTTCATTTTCACTATCTTGCTCTCCTTCCTCCCATAACCATAACCGTCTTAGATTGTGAGGAGCGGCACATCGATCTCTGCCATCGCACGTGTTGTTGGAGCTCGTCGCGCAACCTCATGGAAGGAGCCATCCCCAGCCTGCCGAACACGAGGTTAGCCGCCTGTGCATGCTTAGCTCAAACATCAATGGAATTTGCAGGAATCTTATCGATTACGATTGCTAGGGTCGCCGTCGTCACCGGAGGGAACAAGGGGATCGGCTTCGAGGTGTGCCGGCAACTGGCCAGCGATGGCATCACGGTCGTCTTGACGGCCCGGGATGAGACGAGGGGCGGGGAGGCCGTCGAGAGGCTCAATGCGCTGGGGCTCTCTGGTGTCATCTTCCATCGGCTGGAGATCACGGACGCTTCCAGCGCTGCTGCGCTGGCTGGTTTCCTCAAGACCCGCTTTGGCAAGCTAGACATTCTGGCAAGTTTTTTCCTTTTGTTTTAGTATACTACAGCTGCTAGCTGCATAGAAGGTTTGAAACACCGGTGATGGATCATGATGTGCTCGGATGATTTGCAGGTGAATAATGCCGCGGTTGGTGGGGTTGAGTACGGCCAAGAGCTCGATGCCAACGAGGAACAGGTGAGGTCACGCTTTTTCGTTCTGAAATGCTCGGGCACACCAAACTGAACGAGTTTATGTGCCGATGCACACAACAGTTCCGTGGCCTGGATTTCCACCAGAGAGTTGAGTGGATGTTGAAGAATGCCCGGGAGCCCATCGACAGCGCCAAGAACAGCGTGCAGACGAACTACTACGGCACGAAGCATGTAATCGAAGCCCTGCTGCCTCTGCTTCAAGCTTCCTCCGAGGGAAGAATAGTGAACGTCTCCTCCAATTATGGACTCCTAAGAGTAAGTAAACTCTTATCTTTTTTCACAGATCATCGCTAACCCAGTACCAGTGCCACATGTAACGTAAGGAATTCTGTGGCAATATTTGCAGCATATCGGCAACGAGAAGGTTAGGCAGGAGCTCAACGACGTAGATAGCCTGACAGAGGGGAGGCTGGACGAGCTGCTGGAGAAGTTCGTCAAGGACTTCGAGGCCGGCGCGTTGGAGATGCACGGGTGGCCCACCAAGTTCTCGGCGTACAAGGTGGCCAAGGCCGCCATGAACGCCTACTCGAGGATCGTGGCGAGGAGGCACCCTGAGCTGCGCGTCAACTGCGCGCACCCAGGCTTCGTCAAGACCGACATGAGCATGGGGTCCGGGGTCCTGACGCCGGAGGAGGGCGCACGCAACTTGGTAACGGTGGCGCTGCTGCCTGACGGCGGGCCGACCGGCGCGTATTTCGCCATGGGCGAGGAGGCGCCGTTCGTGTGAAATCAAATGGCACAAGAGTTGGAGGAGACTTTGCTAATTCTTCGGGAGTTTTTACAGTACATCATACTACTCCACATAACGGGTAGTATTAAGTTAATCCAACGGTCAATATGAGACGGTTAGATTTTAGCTTAAGGACATATTGGTAATTATGCTTCGTCTGATTAATTAGACTAATGGCAGCCGACGCCGTTTCAGGCCTCCGGCCCCAATGTCGGACATCCATCGCTAGCAATAATCAGCCTGCAGGTCGCCGCCCCATGTTCTTGGCCATCCCGACGGTGTTTGAAGGCTGGCGGCGACTTAGGAGCTCAGTGATCCCACCTCCTGCACTCCTCGACCTTGCGAAAAACTGCGGCGTACGCAGCGTCGCAGCCTGCATGCCGCCGGCGGCGGCAGGAATTATAATTGTACCATGTAGCAACTTAATTAGCTAGCTTTTTGGGCAAAAGAATGCACATGGCATGATGTCAAGAAGATAGTTCAGTGCAGTGGAGTACTTGCCATAATATGGCCTCGTATTCTAGTGTCTGCAAGTTCATTCATGGGCCGGGCTGGACAAGGTCGGGAGAGGTCATGCGGCCGGAGCGACGGCGTCGTCGTCTATTTCAGCGATCCCCTCCAGTCCAGATCGGAGAAGCTCGATGGGAACACCAAAGGCCGGATAATCTTGCCGCAGACAACAGCCAGGATGGCCAAGACGGGGTCATGCGGCCGGGGCGACGCACTCGCCTTCGTCGTTTCCGTCGGCGACCCACTTCAAATTCCATAGGCTCGAGCCTCGAGGGTAACACCAAAGTCAGTGCATCTAGTCGTGGCCGAAGGCTAGTTCGGCCAGGACGGGGGCGCCGGGCCGCTGACACAGGGTGGGCCGGACGGGGGCGACGAGCGATGGCGACAGTGTGGGCTTGCAACGGCGATTGGCGACCGCAAATGAACGATTATGGGACAGAGAAATACCGCGTGAAATTTCAACTACCCAAAATGCCCTTTATTACTTAATATACTACCAAAAATCTAGTGTAGTATTGGCTCATCTGAGCCGTTGAACTACAAAAATGAACGGTCTAAATTGAGTTGATGTACTGTAAAAGGTCTCAATTCTTATCTACTGTGGATGTGAATTAGCAAATTCGTTACTTGTTACTACTCGGTCACCTGCTGGATGTTACGTGCTAGTTTGAGATTGGGAATAAGATGTGTCAATTTCACAATACGAGATAGATGAGAACGGCATTATGCTCGGCCTCCACTTTTTTCTTTTGAAAAGGAGCATGATCTTCGGCCTCCACTTTTTTCTTTTAAAAAGGAGCATGCTCCTCAGCCTCTGCATCAAAATGATACATGCAGCCATCTTATTAAACAAAATACCCATCATAAATGTATGAAGTAAACAAAGTCTCAACAAGAAAAATACAAAAAAAAAAGTCACAACAGGCAACACATGGTACTAGCCACATGCATATACACATATCCTATTGCTGGACCATCATCCAAACCGGTTGTATGTTTCCCGTGCTATCGTATCACATCAGTTGTACCCATAAGTTGGCTTCCACACACTCAGTAATAACAGGCAATGCTAGACTTACGTAAGGAAGGTACTTATGTTTATGTAATAGCAAACGTGAAAGAACATGATTGGTTTCTGGGGAGGGGGGAGGGGGGTGTTTATTAGTTTGGCATGTTTCGTAAGCTTACGTGCAACTTTCGTAGGTGTAGCATTATTGGAGTAATAACTATGTACGGATCCAATCAAGAGTGTCGAGCGAGTGGGAACCATGGTATCACATGCCATCTGCCTACGGCCAGGTAGGGCCCCTTGACCCAACTCATGAGGCAACCCACCATCGAGCGCCGCGAAGCCAACAACCTCGTGAGGGCCCTGCCCCGCGAGGGGCTTCGCCCAACAAAAGACTTCATCAACACACCATCACAACAGGCGGCCCCGCGAGCCCCCCCCCCCCCCGCGAAGCGTCCCGAGGAGCCCGCGCGACGTGGGTCGCGTGCCCATCATGTGGATGACGTAGCCATAGCAGGTGCTAGCCTGCGCGGACAGAGCAGTTTCCCTTTGGTGCTAAGGGAGCAGTTGCGCCTGCCTGCCCCCAAAGTAAGTCCCAAAGGTTTCCCCTTCGGTGATAAAACACCAAGACGGCGGTGCGGCAAGACAGAGGTCATCGTGGAGCAACCGACGCGTCATGGATAACACTTTAGCAGATGAAGACCACCTTTCGTCAGAATAAGAACCGACGCATGTCCCCTTTCAAATGGCCGCCCTGTGGTAGCCCTTTCTCGCTCATATTTTCGTGGAAGAGGCCCAAGGCACCTATAAAGGGAGCAGCATGGCTACCATAGAAGAGGATCGACTCCTGTAAAACCCTAGCACTATTGCTGACTCCCCACGAGCTCCGACTCATCTTGTAACTCCAAGAACACTGTCCACATGGAATACAACCAAGAAGGAGTAGGGTTTCACACCGCACGATGGCCGGAACCTGGGTAGCTCGTTGTGTATTTATCGTGCCTAGCTCATTGCCTCATAGACGTAAACCAAGCCCCTAGATCTTGAACCAGGGTATTGGAGGATTTCCCTTAGCTCAGAATCAATCCCCCGACATTTGGCGCACCGGGTAGGGAGCTTGATCTTTGCGCCTCGAGCTTGTGACGCCCCCGATTTGACCATACACTAATCATGCATGCAAATTTGTACGACCAAGATCAGGGACTCACGGAAAGATATCACAACACAACTCTAGACACAAATTAAAGTCATACAAGCTTCATATTACAAGCCATGGGCCTCAAGGGCTCGAATACATAAACTCGGTCATAAACGAGTCAGTGGAAGCAACAATATCTGAGTACAGACATAAGTTAAACAAGGTGCCATAAGATGGCTAGCACAAACAGGGATACAGATCGAAAAGGCATGACCTCCTGCCTGGGATCCTCCTAAACTACTCCTCGTCGTCGGTGGCCTCCACATAGTAGTAGGCTCCGTCGGGGTAGCTATAGTCGTCGGTGATGGCATCTGGCCCCTGGGCTCCACCATCTGGTTGCATCATCCGAGAAGAAAGGAAAGGGGAAAAAAGGGGGCAAAGCAACTATGAGTACTCGTCCAAAGTACTCGCAGGAAAGGATCTACGCTACATATGCATCGATATCTGTAAAAAAGGGTAATATGTGTGGCGTAAACTATAGACGGCCAGAATAAGGGGAGATAGCTAGTCTTATCGAAGACTACGCTTCTGGCAGCCACCATCTTGCAGCAGTAGAAGAGAATAGCTGGAATAGTAACAAGTATCATCGTATAACATAATCCTACCCGGCGATCCTCTCCCCATCACCCTTAGAGAGAGTAATCATCGAGTGTGTTTTATTAAGTATCTAGTTCTAGTTGTCAGAGGGCGAAATACGACTCCAAGTCGTCCTGTTACCGTGGACACATCTATTTGAATATATTACTTTCCAGAGGTGACCACATAAGGCGGGATACACTTTTCTGGGCCATGCCCGGCCTCGGAAGATCAACACGTTGCAGCCCTACCTAGGCTCAACAGAGAGGCCAGCACGCCGGTGTAAGTGCTAAGCGCACATGGGTCTTGGGCCCATTGCCCTTTGCACTCCTGCGCGTTGTGAACGCGGCCAGTGAGCAGACCTGGCAACCTTCATTACAAAGGCAGGTGCTTTACGCGGTCCACCCGACGCGCGTCACTCAGTCGCTGACGTCTGGAAAGCTTCGGCTGATACTACAACGATGGTTTCCCATATCTTGTCCCGCGTGGCAGTTAGAGCGTATAGGCCAACGACCAACTCAGATCAAATATCCAAACTCGTTAAGCATGTTATTATGAAATAACCGCGGACAACGACCAGGGACCAGGCCCACCTCTCTCCTGGGTGGTCTCAACCTGCCCTGTCGCTCCGCCACAAAGAATCACTCGGGGGCCGTCTGGAACCCAGGCCCACCATAACCTGGATGGAATCACCTGCCCCTTTAGCCCCCAGTCCGTGAATCACTCGTGGGTATTCTGTGAGCCGACCCGACTTTAGTCACACCATATACCATGTATATCATGTATATAGTATATACCCATGATCACCTCCCGTAGTGATCACGACCCAATAGTATAGCATAGCAGACGGGCAAGAATGTAGGGCACACTGATGGAATACGAGAATCCTTTATTTAGCATGTAGGATAGCAGGTAAAGTATCAACAACTGTAGTAACAATGACATGCTATGCAACAGAATAGGAGCTATCAATCAACAATAGTAGCAAACCTAATGCAAGAGAGAGAAGAGAATGGATGATATCTAGTTGATCAGGGCGGGTTTGCTTGCATGGAAGCTTGATAGAGAAGGACGGGTCATCAACACATAGTCGGTCGGGCAGCAGTAGTGACGTCAGTATCGAAGTCTAACGGAGAGAAGAGGGGGAAGAACCAATAAATATAATGCAAACAGATGCATGCCGATGCATGACATGGCAATAATCGGTGCTAGGTGTGATCTATTGCGGTACTACGCGATACTAGCGAAGGGGAAAACATCTGGGAAAGTATTCCCGATGTTAGGCATTTTCAGACAGGTGAAACAGAGGGGAACGGTTCCATGTTCGCTAGGCTAGGGCATGTGGCACACGACCGGCTGCGTATTCGGGATCGTCTCATTTTTCTAAGCAACTTTCATGTATAAAATATTTTCATCGGAGTTACGAATTATTTTATATTAATTTTCAAAATTTTAAAACAACTTATGGAATGAATAGATTTAATTTAATTCAGAGATGGGTTTATTACATCAGCATGACATCAGCATGATGCGAGCAGTCAATAGTCTATTGACTGGGTCAAACTGATGTGTGGGTCTCGCTGTCATTGTCACATATTCCTAATTAATTATTTAATTAGGTTAATTATGTGCTTAGGTTAATTAAGATTAATTAGTTAACTAAATATAATTAATTAATTTTAATTAATTTATAGAAATGTGGTTTTCTCTACCGTAATTACTTATGATCACATTTTTCACATTTTATTTTTAAATGTTTGAAAACTTATACTGTTAGACTTCATTTTAAATTTGAATTTCGAATCGGTTTTGAATCATCATGAAATTAACAACAGTAATCGTTGTGACGTGGCATCATTAGCAAGGAATTAATGTAACTTAATTATCTGGGTGTTACAGAGCTTCAACGCCACCAGGGCCGATGCTCGACACGCCCGTGGACAACGCCGGGCCAACCGCGTCCAGATGGAGCCCATCGTCGACCCTCGCCACTAGGCTCGCGCAACCAACATGGGCGCGAAGTCGGAGGCGGAGGCCTTCTCGGACCACCCATCAGTCGGGGCAGCTCCACCAGCACCAACAGCCGCCGCTCGCCCGCCATGACCCACCAGCTCTGCAAGCGGCGCTCCTCATGGCACAAGAACTGTTGCGCTACCTGCCCTCTCACGACGACTACGATGCTGGGCTCGCTCGCATCACCGAGCTCATCAACATCACTGGGAATGCTCCAATACCATCATGCCCTCTGACCCCGCCGCCTTCGTGTGGCGCGCAAGTGGGGCAAGACGCGCCTCCTCCACCTCCTCCGCATAACGATGGCGCAGCATGCCATCGCCGCGAGCGCTCTCCTGAGCTCTCCCACGCCTCCTTCCCATCACACGACTATAAGCCAAGCTACCTGATCATTCAGCGCACGCGACCAGATGCGCGAGTGCTCATTGAAAGGATGCACGAACACCAAAATTGCACCATCCAGGAGGTTGCGGCCACCGGGAGCCAGAACCGCGCCGCCCTCGCAGGCGGCGTCATCTCCACCGTCGGGGGCTGCCTAGCCTTCACGCATGAGCTCCGACATGTGGTGTGGCCCGTGAAGTTCAAGCCGGAGCTGCCTCCCCGCTATGACGACACTATCGGTGTCGAAACCGGTAGATCTCGGGTAGGGAGTCCTGAGCTGTGTATCTGAGGATCGATGGTAACAAGGGAAACAAGGACACGATGTTTATCCAAGTTCAGGCCCTCTTAATGGAGGCAATACCATACTTCCTGCTTGATTGATCTTGATGAATATGGGGGTTACAAGAGTTGATCTACCTCGAGATCGTAATGGCTAAACCCTAGATGTCTAGCCTATGATTGCCCCTACGGCGGTTTATATATACACCAGAAGGACCTAGGGTTGTACAGAATCATCTTGCAGAGGAAGAAAACATTACATCCAGACTCAAACTTGAAGGAAATATGCCCTAGAGGCAATAGTAAAGTTGTTATTTTATATTTCCTTATATCATGATAAATGTTTATTATTTGTGATCAAATTGTATTAATCGAAAACTTGATACATGTGTGGATACATAGACAAAACATCATGTCCCTAGTAAGCCTATACTAGACTAGCTCATTAATCAAAGATGGTTAAGTTTCCTAACCATAGACATGTGTTGTCATTTGATGAACGGGACCACATCATTAGGAGAATGATGTGATGGACAAGACCCATCCGTTAGCTTAGCGTAATGATCGTTTAGTTTTATTGCTATTGCTTTCTTCATGACTTATACATGTTCCTCTGACTATGAGATTATGCAACTCCCAAATACCAAAGGAACACTTTGTGTGCTATCAAATGTCACAACGTAAGTGGGTGATTATAAAGATGCTCTACAGGTGTCTTCGAAAGTGTTTGTTGAGTTGGCATAGATTGAGAATAGGATTCGTCACTCCGAGTGTCAGAGAGGTATCTCTGGGCCCTCTCGGTAATACACATCATAATAAGCCTTGCAAGCCATGTGAATAATGAGTTAGTTGCGGGATGATGTATTACGGAATGAGTAAAGAGACTTGCCGGTGATGAGATTGAACTAGGTATGATGATACCGACGATCGAATCTCGGGCAAGTAACATACCGATGATAAAGGGAACAACGTATGTTGTTATGCGGTTCGACCGATAAAGATCTTGGTAGAATATGTAGGAGCCAATATGGGCATCCAGGTTCCGCTATTGGTTATTGACCAGAGAGATGTCTCGGTCATGTCTACATAGTTCTCTAACCCGTAGGGTCCGCACGCTTAACATTCGTTGACGATATAGTATTGAATGAGTTATGCATGTTGATGACCGAATGTTATTCGGAGTCCCGGAAGTGATCACAGACATGACGAGGAACTTCAGAATGGTCCGGAGATAAAGATTGATATATGGAATAATAGTGTTTGGCCTCCGAAAGGGTTTCGGAATTCAATGGAAGGGGTTTCGGATGTTTCCCAAAATGTTTGGGTACGAGGAAGATACATCTCCAACATATCTACTTTTCCAAACACTTTTGCCCTTGTTTTGGACTCTAACTTGCATGATTTGAATGGAACTAACCCGGACTGACGCTGTTTTTAGCAGAATTGCCATGGTATTATTTTTGTGCAGAAATAAAAGTTCTTGGAATGACCTTAAACTTCACGGAGCCACCTTTTGGAATTAATAAAAATATTGGCGAAAGAATCAACCGAAGGGGGCCCACACCCTGGCCACGAGGGTGTGGGCGCGCCCTACCCCCCTTGGGCGCACCCCTGCCTCGTGCCCCCCTGGAGCTCCACCGACCTCAACTTCAACTCCATATATTCACGTTTGGGGAGAAAAAAAAATCAAAGAGAAGGATTCATCGCGTTTTACGATACGAAGCCGCCACCAAGCCCTAATCTCTCTCGGGAGGGCTGATCTGGAGTCTGTTCGGGGCTCCGGAGAGGGGAATCCGTCGCCATCGTCATCATCAACCTTCCTCCATCACCAATTGAATGATGCTCACCGCCGTGCGTGAGTAATCCCGTCGTAGGCTTGCTGGACGGTGATGGCTTGGATGATATTTACCATGTAATCAGTTAGTTTTGTTAGGGTTTGATCACTAGTATCCATTATGTTCTGAGATTGATGTTGCTATGACTTTGCTATGCTTAATGCTTGTCACTAGGGCCCGAGTGCCATGATTTCAGATATGAACCTATTATGTTTTCATGAATATATGTGAGTTCTTGATCCTATCTTGCAAGTCAATAGTCACCTACTATGTGTTATGATCCGGCAACCCCGAAGTGACAATAATCGGGACCACTCCCGGTGATGACCGTAGTTTGAGGAGTTCATGTATTCACTAAGTGTTAATACTTTGGTCCAATACTCTATTAAAAGGAGGCCTTAATATCCCTTAGTTTCTAATAGGACCCCGCTGCCACGGGAGGGTAGGACAAAAGATGTCATGCAAGTTCTTTTCCATAAGCACGTATGACTATATTCGGATACATGCCTACATTACATTGATGAACTGGAGCTAGTTCTGTGTCACCCTATGTTATAATTGTTGCATGATGAATCGCATCCCACATAATTATCCATAATTGATCCATTGCCTACGAGCTTTTCACACATTGATCTTTGCTTAGTTACTTCTCCATTACCACTATTACAATTGCTACAAAAACTGCTACTGTTACTTTTGCCACCGTTACCGTTATTTCCATACTACTTTGCTACTAAATACTTTGCTGCAGATATTGAGTCTTCCAGGTGTGGTTGAATTGACAACTCAACTGCTAATACTTGAGAATATTCTTTGGCTCCCCTTGTGTCGAATCAATAAATTTGGATTGAATACTCTACCCTCGAAAACTGTTGCGACCCCCTATACTTGTGGGTTACCAAGACCTTTTTCTGGCGCTATTGCCGGGGAGCATATCTCTATTCTTTGAGTCACTTGGGATTTATATCTGTTGATCACTATGAGGAACTTGAAAGACAAAAGAACCAAGATTTTCCCATCAACTACGAGGGGAGGTAAGGAACTGCCATCTAGCTCTGCACTTGATTCACCTTCTGTTATGAGTAAATTTGCGACACCTACACCTGCTATTGATTCCGATATGTCGCACATTATTGATGATACCACTTCTGCTATGCATGATACCTATGATGAAACTACTTCGGTGCTTGATAATACTGTTCTAGGGCTAGAGAGAATGAAATTATTGAAACAGATAATATTGATGAAAGTGATGATGAAGATTCTCCCCCTAGATATGAATTGCCTGATGTGCCTAAGGGTTATCTTATGGATGAAGAAACTGCTAGAGACCTTTTTGCTTGCAAAGATAGATATGATCTAAAGAAACTGTTAGCTAAGCTGGAAGAAAAGTCTTTGAATGCTAGAATGAAATATGACCCTGCTTTTGCTACTTCACCTATCTGTATTTCCGATAAGAATTATGATTTCTCTGTCTATCCAGAGTTAATTACTTTGGTTGAATCTGATCCTTTTTATGGCTATGAATCTGAAACTGTTGTGGCACATCTTACTAAATTGAATGATATAGCCACCCTATTCACTCATGAGGAAAAAATTCGTTACTACTATATCCTTAAGTTATTTCCGTTCTCATTAAAGGGTGATGCTAAAACATGATTTAATTCTCTTGCTCCTGGTTGTGTGCGTAGTCCCCAGGATATGACTTATTACTTCTCTGCTAAATATTTCCCCGCTCATAAGAAACAAGCCGCCGTAAGGGAAATATATAATTTTTTGCAAATTGAAGAAGAGAGTCTCCCACAAGCTTGGGGGAGGCTTCTTCGATTACATAATGCTTTGCCTGATCATCCTCTCAAGAAAAATGAAATACTTGATATCTTTTATAATGGACTAACCGATGCTTCTAGAGACCACCTGGATAGTTGTGCTTGTTTTCTTTTCAGGGAAAGAACTATTGAGAAAGCTGAATTGCTATTGAATAATATATTGAGTAATGATAATGATTGGACACTTCCCGAACTAACTCCTAAGCCAACTCCAAAGAAAAGGGGTATTCTATTTCTCAGTCTTGAAGATATGCAAGAGGCAAAGAAATCTATGAAGGAAAAGGGTATTAAAGATGAAGATGTTAAGAATTTACCACCTATTGAAGAAATACATGGTCTTGGTAACCCTACACAAGTAGTAAAGGTAAATTCTCTCTATAGATTTGATGAAGGTGATATTCCTCATAATAAGTTTGCTAGCCAATGCTTGGATGAGTTTGATAATTTTATAGTTAAACAAGAAGACTTCAATGCTTATGTTGGTAGACAATTGAAACGTAATGCTTATATGATTGAACACTTGAGTGATTATATGTCTAGAGTTAAAGGTGAACTTAAACTCATTAGTAAACATGCTTCTATGGTTACCACTCAGGTAGAACAAGTGCTTAAAGCACAAGATGATTTGCTCTGAATTAAATAATATGAAAATTGATAATGTTGTTAGAGTTGTGACTAGAGGGGGAAGAATGACTCAGGAACCTTTGTATCCTGAGGGCCACCCTAAAATAGTTGAGCAAGATTCTCAGAGAACTAATGTTGATGCACCTAGTCCTTATAAGAAGAAGAAACAGAAAAATGATAGGACTTTGCATGCTTCTAGTGAACCTGTTGTTGACACACCTGAGAATCCCAATGATATTTCTATTTCTGATGCTGAAACACAATCTGGTAATGAATATGAACCTAGTGATAATGATAAGGGTGATGTTCATGTTGATGCTCAACCTAGCAATAACAATGATGTAGAGATTGAACCTGCTGTTGATCTTGATAACCCACAATCAAAGAACCAACGTTATGATAAAAGAGACTTCGTTGCTAGGAAGCACGGTAAAGAAAGAGAAACATGGGTTCAGAAACCCATGCCTTTTCCTCCTAAACCATCCATGGAAAAGGATGATGAGGATTTTGAGTGCTTTGCTGAAATGATTAGACCTATCTTTTTACGTATGTGTTTGACTGATATGCTTAAAATGAATCCTTATGCTAAGTATATGAAATATATTGTTACAAATAAAAGAAACATACTGGAAACTGAAATTTCCACCATGCTTGCCAATTATACCTTTAAAGGTGGAATACCAAAGAAACTAGGAGATCCAGGAGTACCTACTATACCTTGCTCCATTAAAAGAAACTATGTTAAAACTGCTTTATGTGATCTTGGAGCCGGTATTAGTGTTATGCCTCTCTCTTTATATCGTAGACTTGATTTGAATAAGTTGAAACCTACTTAAATATATTTGCAAATGGCCGATAAATCAACAGCTATACCTGTCGGTATTTGTGAGGATGTGCCTGTTGTGGTTGCAAACATTACTATTTTAACGAACTTTGTTATTCTTGATATTCCCGAGGATGATAGTATGTCGATTATCCTTGGTAGACCCTTTTTGAATACTGCAGGGGCTGTTATTGATTGCAACAAAGACAATGCCACTTTTCATGTTAATGGTAATGAGCATACGGTACAATTTTCGAGGAAACAACCTCAAGTCCACAGTATCAATTCTCTTGGAAAAACTTCAACGATTACTATTGGAGGTGTTGAATTCTCTCTTCCTACTGTCAAGAAGAAATATGATATTCTTATTGTTGGGGACATGCATATCCCCGTTGAGGTAACCTAGTGTTATTCGAAAATTCTCCGGTTTCATGTTATTCGGAAAGAGTTTGTTAACAAGACTTGATCAACCTTCTACTGGATTCCTTTTGATGAGCATGAGATGGATGAAGTTAGCAAGCAGAACTCTCTGTACCCTCCTTTTACTTTCTGTTATTTAGATTAAATAAAGAAAAAATAGTATTTTCTGTCTGTTTTCTGAATTATCCTTGCAATAAAAATACCCAAAAATAAAAGTTCTCCAAATGTCCTAAAAATGAAATATGATTTTTTATAGATTATTTAAGAATTTCTCGCACTGAGAACACACCAGAGGGACCCACCATTTGGCCACGAGGGTGCAGGACGCGCCCACCCCCTGGGGCGCGCCCTTGCCTCGTGGGCCCCACGTGGACCCCCTCCACTTATTCCAGCACCCAATCACTTCGTATTCCTCCAGAAAAATCCTCCCATAGCTCAAACCCGTGTTCTAGCTCGTTTTGCTGCCATTTTCGATCTCCTTGGTCAAAGCTTCATTCACAAAACTGTTTTGGGGGATTGTTCTTCGGTATGTAACTCCTCCAATGGTACAAATAGTTTTTGTTCTAGTGCTTTATTTATTGCATTTTTTGCTAAGGTTACCCTGTTCTTGAGCTTGCATGTCAAATTTATGTGGTCAAAAGTAGTTTTAATGCATGATATAGCCTCTAGGCACTTGTGGGAGTAGTTGCTATCAATCTTGTTGGTTTGGTTCACTTTTCGAGTAACTAAAATTTCAGAAAAAAATGCATAGGAAAATATATCAAGGTGGTACCTCAAGGAAGCAAGGATCAAGGCTCGTGATACGTGAGTCGGAAGACGAACCACCGAGGGAATCTCAAGTGTGACCTTGTGAATGGCTGTTAGAGGAGTTTATGGTCTAGGCAGGCATCAAGGATGAATTTGACGCGTATGTGCGTAATGCTGATCTTGAGGACTTCATGTCAGATAAGTGCCCACAGTACCACTACCTAACTGATTCCTTTGTGAGAAGGTTTAAATTTACATCCTCACGCAATTCTCACACTGTTTTATTTGATCTTTATGATAAATCTTATACCACGGACCTAGAAGATTTTAATACTGCTTGTAAACTCCCGTAGTGGGGCAATGTTAGTGAACCTCGCAAATATGAATATAAAGACTTTCTTGCTAGTATCAATGTGGGGGAATATAGAGAAATCACACAAGCTACCATAGGGAGCATTCATTTTTCTTCCATACATTATTTTGCTCTCTTTATAGGTAGATGCATTAACGGTAAAGATGAGGCCTGTCACATGTGCGTTCCAGATCTTAGTGTCCTCAAGAGTGCGGTATTAGGTGATAAACAATATAACTTGGGGGCCATTGTTGCACGAAGGTTGCATCTTAACAGTATAAGTGGAGATTTGTTTGGTGGAATTTATGCAACTCGTGTAGCTAATTATCTTGGTGTACCCATACAGGGAAATGATATAGAGTCACCTCCTACTTATCTAGATTATAATGCTATGGTTCGCCATCAGTTTGTTGAGAGGAATGAACAGTTCCTCCAGTACCGACTAATCTTTGACAAACATTGCACTGTCCATGTTGCTCTCCCTGCTCCTACCTTCTTTGACTTTTAGGCAAAAAGGAGATATGTGATAACTAGAGAGGAGGCGAACGAGTATGAAAGGAGGACGGAGGCAGCCCGCCTCCGAGCTACAACGCTTCACGCAGTAGCTGCTGCATCTCAGTACGACCCCAGCTATGACTTTGGCTATCCGCCAGGCCAGCAGTGGCCATAGACCAACTTAGGCCAAAAGCCTAAGCTTGGGGGAGTACGATTTCTCACCGACATTACATTCATGTTCACACACTCATTCTCGTTGTCGGTGCTCATACTTTTTCATTGTACTATCCATGCTAGTTTATTTTCTTTTCTAAGCCTTCTTCTTGTGTGTTTGAAAAACCTTAAGAAAAAAACAAAAAAAATGTTGTAGCTTTTAGCTAGTTTACTTTCCATGCCTATAGTAGTAGTAATTAAAAGAAAACCCAAAAAGATTTCTCGTTCTTCTTTTGCTTGTTGGGAGCTTTCCTGTGTAAATAGTTTTATTTCTTTTCTTTTCTTTGGGGGTCAAGAGGAGAAGACCATGATGAAAATGTTGAGTGGCTCTCATATGCATTATTGTTGATTTAACCAAGAGCCATATTACCTTGTCTTCTCCCTTGTATTAAATGCTTGCAGATTCCAGGTTAGTCCAATGCACGTGCACTATTATTATTATCCACACCGTTCGGTCGTTGGAGTGAAAGGCAATAATTACAATATATGATGGACTAATTGGGATGAGAGAAACTGGTATGAACTCGACCTGTCTTATTTTTGTAAATATGATTAGTTCATCGTTCCTGATTCATCCTATTATGAATGAAACATGTTTGCAATGAAAATTAGAGATTATAGTTGCTCATGCCATGCTTAATTAGCTAGGAGTTTATAATGGTTTACTTTGCGTGCCAACTTGCTATTAAAATGGTTGTAATGTGGTATGATAGGGTGGTATCCTCCTTTGAACGATTCGAGTGGCTTGACTTGGCACATGTTCACGCATGTAGTTGAAACAAAATCAACATAGCCTCCACGATATTTATATTCATGGTGATTTATATCCTACAAATGCTTGCACTCATTGTTGATTAATCTTAATGCATGTTCATGACTGTTGTCGCTCTCTAGTTGATCGCTTCCCAGTCTCTTTCTAGCCTTCACTTGTACTAAGCGGGAATACTGCTTGTGCATCCACTTCAATAAACCCCAAAGTTATTCTATATGAGTCCACCATACCTTACTATATGTGGTATTTACCTACCGTTCCAAGTAAATTTGTATGTGCCAAACTCTAAACCTTCAATTGAAATTCTGTTTTGTATGCTCGAATAGCTCATGTATCAACTAGGGCTGTTTATATCTTCCATGCTAGGTGGGTTATTCTCACGATGAGTGGACTCCTCTCATCATTCACGAGAAAATGCCGGGTAACTGGGATGCCCAGTCCCATGCTAAAATCAAATCAAAATAATTAAACAAAACCCCCCTTGGACTGTTGTTGGTATGTACGGTACCTGTTGTTTCAGACCAGCTGTGGAGTGTGCTTGTTGGTGGAGGGGGGGTAATAAAGTTTACCATTCTGTTTGGGAACCGCCTATAATGTGTGTAGCATGGAAGATATCGAGATCTCTTGGTTGTTAAGTTGACAATGAAAGTATGCCACCCAAAATATTATTTATCTCCATTTCAAAACTTGAGATCTGGCACCTCTGCAAATATCTGCTTCCCTGTGTGAAGGGCCTATCTATTTACTTTTATGTTGAGTCATCATCCTCTTATTAAAAAGCACCATTTGTAGAGTACCATTGTCATTTGCATGCATTGCTATTAATTTACAATGAGTATGACTGTGACTGGATCTCTTTTACCATGAATTATAATGTCTAGTCAGTCCTTGATCTTCAGGGGTGTTCTGCATTTATGTTTTGCGGTCTCAGAAAGGGCTAGCGAGATACCATCTTGTTATATTATATTATGATTGTTTTGAGAAAGTGTTGTCATCCAAGAGTTATTATTATTGCTCGCTAGTTGATTGTGACATTGATATGAGTAAACATGAGACCTAAATGTTATTGTGAATGTGGTTAGTTCATAATCTTCTCTAAAAACTTGAACATTGGTTTTACATATTTGCAACAACAAGAGCAAACAGAGTTTGTAAAAGTTTTTCTTTATCACTTTCAGTTTGTCAATTGAATTGCTTGAGGACAAGCAAAGGTTTAAGCTTGGGAGAGTTGATACGTCTCCAATGTATCTACTTTTCCAAACACTTTTGCCCTTGTTCTGGACTCTAACTTGCATTATTTGAATGGAACTAACCCGGACAGACGCTGTTTTCAGCAGAATTGCCATGGTGTTATTTTTGTGCAGAAATAAAAGTTCTCGGAATGACCTAAAACTTCACGAAGCCACCTTTTGGAATTAATAAAAAATACTGGCGAAAGAATCAACCGAAGGGGGCCCACACCCTGGCCACGAGGGTGGGGGGGGGCGCCCTACCCCCTTGGGCGCACCCCTACCTCGTGGCCCCCTGGAGCTCCACCAACCTCAACACCAACTCCATATATTCACGTTCGGGGAGAAAAAAATCAAAGAGAAGGATTCATCGCGTTTTACGATACAGAGCCGCCACCAAGCCCTAATCTCTCTCGGGAGGCTGATCTGGAGTCCGTTTGGGGCTCCGGAGAGGGGAATCCGTCGCCATCATCATCATCAACCTTCCTCCATCACCAATTTCATGATGCTCACCACCGTGCGTGAGTAATCCCATCATAGGCTTGCTAGACGGTGATGGGTTGGATGAGATTTACCATGTAATCGCGTTAGTTTTGTTAGGGTTTGATCACTAGTATCCATTATGTTCTGAGATTGATGTTGCTATGACTTTGCTATGCTTAATGCTTGTCACTAGGGCCCGACTGCCATGATTTCAGATATGAACCTATTATATTTTCATGAATATATGTGAGTTCTTGATCCTATCTTGCAAGTCAATAGTCACCTACTATGTTTTATGATCCGGCAACCCCAAAGTGACAATAATCGAGACCACTCCCGGTGATGACCGTAGGTTGATGAGTTCATGTATTCACTAAGTGTTAATGCTTTGGTCCGGTACTCTATGAAAAGTAGGCCTTAATATCCCTTAGTTTCCAATAGGACCCCGCTGCCACGGGAGGGTAGGCAAAAGATGTCGTGCAAGTTCTTTTCCATAAGTACGTATGACTATATTCGGAATACATGCCTACATTACATTGATGAACTAGAGCTAGTTCTGTGTCACCCTATGTTATAACTGTTGCATGATGAATCGCATCCGACATAATTATCCATCATTGATCCATTGCCTATGAGCTTTTCACACATTGACCTTTGCTTAGTTACTTTTCCGTTACCACTATTACAATTGCTACAAAAACTGCTACTGTTACTTTTGCCACCGTTACCGTTATTTCCATACTACTTTGCTACTAAATACTTTGCTGCAGATATTAAGTCTTCCAGATGTGGTCGAATTAACAACTCAACTACTAATACTTGAGAATATTCTTTCGCTCCCCTTGTGTCGAATCAATAAATTTGGGTTGAATACTCTACCCTCAAAAACAGTTGCGATCCCCTATACTTGTGGGTTATCAGAGGACACTTTATTTGGGCCCAAGGGGAAAGCCCACAAGGTTTTTGGAAAGCGCAAAAGGAAGTTTTGCGGATTCCAAGGGTCAGACGCCAGGGTCCCTGGCGTCTGGGTCCAGATGCCGCGAACCCAGGCGTCTGGCCATGGAGTCCGAGAAGGACTCTTGCCTTTCGGGTGAAACCGACTTTGTGAAGAATTTTACTCCAAGTTTCGACCCCAAGGCTCAACATATAAATAGAGGGGTAGGGCTAGCACCCAAGACACATCAAGATACACCAAGCCGTGTGCCGGCAAGCCCGTCCCTCTAGTTTCTCCTCCGTCTAGTTTCTGTAGTGCTTGGCGAAGCCCTGCGGAGATTGTTCTTCACCACCAACCGTCACCACACCATCGTGCTCCCGGAACTCATCTACTACTTCGCTCGTCTTCCTGGATCAACAAGGCGAGGACGTCATCAAGCTGAACGTGTGCTGAACACGGAGGTGCCGTACGTTCAGTACTAGATTGGGGCGGATCGTGAAGGTGTACGACTACATCAACCGTGTTGTCAAATGCTTCCGCTTTCGGTCTACAAGGGTATGTAGACACACTCTTCCCCGCTTGTTGCTATGCTTCTCCTAGATAGATGTTGCATGATCGTAGGAATTTTTTTGAAATACTACGTTCCCCAACAGTGGCATCATGAGCCAGGTCTATGCGTATATGATTTGCACGAGTAGAACACAAAGAGTTGTGGGCCAGAATTGTCATACTGTTTACCACCAACGTCTTACTTTGATTCGGCGGTATTTCTGGATGAAGCGGCCTAGACCGACATTACATGACCGCGTCCACGAGACTGGTTCTACTGACGTACTTTGCAGACAGGTGGCTGGCAGGTGTCTGTTTCTCCAACTTTAGTTGAATCGAGTTTGACTACGGCCGGTCCTTGTTGAAGGTTAAAACAACACACTTGACGAATAATCGTTGTGGTTTTGATGCATAGGTAAGAACGGTTCTTGCTAGAAGCACATAGTAGCCACGTAAAACTTGCAACAATAAAGTAGAGGACGTCTAACTTGTTTTTGCAGGGCATGTTGTGGCATGATATGGTCAATATGTGATGAGTTATACCCTATTGTATGAGATGATCATGCTTTTTAAATTATCGGCAACCGGGAGGAGCCTTATGGTTGTCTCTTTATTGTATGAATTGTGAAAGCTATGTAATTGCTTTACTTTATCACTATGAGTTAGCGATAGTAGTAGAATCAATAGTTGGCGAGACGACCACGATGCTACGATGAAGATCATGGTATCAAGCCGGTGACGATGGAAATCATGATGATGCTTTGGAGATGGAGATCAAAAGCACAAGATGATGATGGCCATATCATGTCATATATTTTGATTGCATGTGATGTTTATCTTTTTATGCATCTTATTTTTCTTAAAACGACGGTAGCATTATAAGATGATCCCTTATAAAATTTCAAGGTACAAGTGTTCTCTCTAAGTATGCACCGTTGTGACAGTTCTTCGTGCTGAGACACCACGTGATGATCGGGTGCGATAGGCTCTACATTCACATACAACGGGTGCAAGACAGTCTTGCACATGTGGAATACTCGGGTTAAACTTGATGAGCCTAGCATGTACAGACTTGGCCTCGGAACACTGGAGACCGAAAGGTCGAGCATGAATCATATAGTAGATATGATCAACATAAGATGTTCACCATTGAAAACTACTCCATCTCACGTGATGATCAGACATGGTTTAGTTGATTTGGATCACGTGATCATTTAGATGACTTGAGGGATGTCTATCTAAGTGGGAGTTCTTTAGTAATATGATTAATTGAAGTTTAATTTATCATGAACTTAGTCTTGATAGTATTTACAAATTATGTTGTAGATCAATAGCTCGCGTTATAGCTCCCCTATATTTTTTTATATGTTCCTAGAGAAAAATAAGTTGAAAGATGTTAGTAGCAATGATGCGGACTAGGTCCGTGATCTGAGGATTATCCTCATTGCTGCACAGAAGTATTATGTCCTTGATGCACCGCTAGGTGACAGACCTATTGCAGGAGTAGATGCAAATGTTATGAACGTTTGGCAAAGATCAATATGATGTCTACTTAATAGTTCAGTGCACCATGCTTTACAGCTTAGAATCGGGACTTAAAAAATGTTTTGAACGCCAGGAAGCATATGAGATGTTCCAAGAGTTGAAATTGGTATTTTAAACTCATGCCCATGTCGAGAGGTGTGAGACCTCTGACAAATACTTTGCCTACAAGATGGAGGAGAATAGCTCAGCTAGTGAGCATGTGCTCAGAATGTCTGGGTACTACAATCACTTGAATCAAGTGGGAGTTAATCTTGCAGATAACATAGTGATTGACAGAGTTCTCTAGTCACTATCACCAAGCTACTAGAACTTCGTGATGAACTATAATATGCAAGGGACGACGAAAATGATTCCCGAGCTCTTCGCGATGCTGAAATCAACGAAGGTAGAAATCAAGAAAGAGCATCAAGTGCTGATGGTTAAACAAGACCACTATTTTCAAGAAAAAGGGAAAGGGAAAGAAAGGGAACTTCAAGAAGAACGGCAAGCAAGTTGCCACTCCGAAGAAGAAGCCCAAAGCTAGACCTAAGCCTGAAACTGAGTGCTTCTACTGCAAAGGAAATGGTCACTTGAAGCGGAACTACCCCAAATATTTGGCGGATAAGAAGGATGGCAAAGTGAACAAAGGTATATTTGGTATACATGTTATTGATGTGTACCTCACTAGTGCTTGTAGTAGCCCCTGGGTATTTGATACCTGTTCAGTTACTAAGATTAGTAACTCAAAATAGGAGTTGCAGAATAAACGAAGACTAGTTGAGGGTGAGGTGACGATGTGTGTTGGAAGTAGTTCCAATATTGATATGATCATCATCGCACACTCCCTGTACTTTCGGGATTAGTGTTAAACCTAAATAAATGTTACTTGGTGTTTGCATTGAGCATGAAGAAGATTGGATCTTGTTTATTGCAATGCGATTATTCATTTAAGTCAGAGAATAATTGTTATTCTGTTTACATGAATAAAACCATCTATGGTCATACAGCCAAGGTGAATGGTTTATTGAATCTCGATCGTAGTAATACACATATTCATAATATTGAAGCCAAAAGATGCATAGTTGATAATGATAGTGCAACATACTTACGGCACTGCCGTTTAGGTCATATTGGTGTAAAGCGCATGATGAAACTCCATGCTGATGGACTTTTGGAATCACTTGTTTATGAATCATTTAATGCTTGAGAACCATGCCTCATGGGCAAGAAGACTATAACTCCGTTCTCCAGAACAATGGAGCGAGCCAATGACTTATTGGAAATAATACATACGGATGTATGCGATCCGATGAGTGTTGAGGCTCGCGGCGGGTATCATTATTTTCTGACCGTCACAGATGATTTGAGAAGATATGGGTATATCTACTTGATGAAACACAAGTCTGAAACATTTGAAAAGTTCAAAGAATTTCAGAGTGAAGTAGAGAATCATCGTAACAAGAAAATATAGTTTCTACGATATGATCACGGAGGCAAATATTTGAGTTACGAGTTTGGTCTTCATTTAAAACAATGTGGAATAGTTTCGCAACTCACGCCACCTAGAACACCACAGCGTAATGGTGTGTCTAAATGTCATAACCGTACTTTATAAGATATGGTGCAATCTATGATGTCTCTTACCGATTTACCACTATCGTTCTGGGGTGATGCATTAGAGACAGCTGCATTCACATTAAATAGGGCACCATCTAAATTTGTTGAGACCTATGGTTTGGCAAGAAACCTAAGGTGTCGTTTCTTAAAGTTTGGGTTGCGGTGCTTATGTGAAAAGGCTTCAGCCTGATAAGCTCGAACCCAAATCGGAGAAATGTGTCTTCATAGGATACCCAAACAAACCATTGGGTACACCTTCTATCACTGATCCAAAGGCAAGATCTTTGTTGCTAAGAATGGATCCTTTATAGAGAAGGAGTTTCTCTCAAAAGAATTGAGTGGGAGGAAAGTAGAACTTGATGAGGTAATTGTACCTTATCTCGAATTGGAAAGTAGCTCATCATAGAAAATCGTTCCCGTGATGCCTACACCAATTAGTGAGGAAGCTAATGATGATGATCATGAAACTTCAGATCAAGTTACTACCGAACCTTGTAGGTCAACCAGAGTATTTTCCGCATCAGAGTGGTACAGTAATCCTATTCTGGAAGTCATGTTACTAGACCATGACGAACCTACGAACTATGAGGAAGCGATGATGAGCCCAGATTCCGCAAAAAGGCTTGAGGCCATGAAATCCGAGATGGGATCCATGTATGAGAACAAAGTGTGGACTTTGGTTTACTTGCCCGATGATCGACAAGCCATAGAGAATAAATGGATCTTCAAGAGGAAGACATACATTGATGGTAATGTCACTGTCTACAAAGATCGACTTGTCGCAAAAGGTTTTCGACAAGTTTAAGGAATTGACTACGATGAGACTTTCTCACCCGTAGCGATACTTAAGTCTGTTCGAATCATGTTAGCAATTGTCGCATTTTATGAAATCTAGCAAATGGATTTCAAAACTACATTCCTTAATGGATTTCTGAAAGAAGAGTTGTATATGATGCAATTAGAAGGTTTTGTCAATCCTAAAAGGTGTTAACAAAGTGTGCAAGCTCCAGCGATCCATGTATGGACTGGGGCAAGCATCTCGGAGTTGGAATATACACTTTGATAAGGTGATCAAGGCATATCGTTTTATACAGACTTTTGGTGAAGCCCGTATTTACAAGAAAGTGAGTGGGAGCACTACAACATTTCCGATAAGTATATGTGAATGACATATTGTTGATCGGAAATGATGTAGAATTTTCTAGAAAGCATAAAGGATTGTTTAAAATGACTTTTTCAATAAAATACCTCGGTGAAGCTGCTTACATATTGGGCATCAAGATCTATAGAGATAGATCAAGACGCTTGATAAGACTTTCGATGAGTACATACCTTGATAATATTTTGAAGTAGTTCAAAATGGATCGGTCAAAGAAGGAGTTCTTGCCTGAGTTGTAAGGTATGAAGTTGAGTAAGACTCAAAGCCCGACCACAACAGAAAAATAGAGAGAATGAAAGTCATTCCCTATGCCTGAGACATAGGTTCTATAAAGTATGCCATGCTGTGTACCAAACCTGTTATGTACCTTGCCATGAGTTTGGCAAGGAGGTACAATAGTGATCCAGGAGTAGATCACCGGACAACGGTCAAAATTACCCTTAGTAACTAGAGGACAAAGGAAATGTTTCTTGATTATGGAGGTGATAAAGAGTTCGTCGTAAAGGGTTACACCGATGCAAGCTTTGACACTAATCCAGATGACTCCAAGTATCAATCTCGATGCGTATTGAAAGTGGGAGAAATTAGCTAGAGTAGCTCCATGCAGAGCATTGTAGACATACAAATTTGGGAAATACATACGGATCTGAATGTGACAAATCCGTTGACTAAACTTCTCTCACAATGCAAAACATGATCACACCTTAGTACTTTTTGGGTGTTAATAACATGACGATGTGAACTAGATTATTGACTCTTGTAAACGCTTTGGGTGTTGGTCACATGGTGATGTGAACTATGGGTGTTAATCACATAACGATGTGAACTATCGGTGTTGAATCACATGGCAATGTGAACTATATTATTGACTCTAGTGCAAGTGGGAGACTGAAGGAAATATGCCCTAGAGGCAATAATAAAGTTGTTATATTTCCTTATATCATGATAAATGTTTATTATTCATGCTAGGATTGTATTAACTAGAAACTTGTTACATGTGTGGATACATAGACAAAACACCGTGTCCCTAGTAAGCCTCTACTAGACTAGATCGTTGATCAAAGATGGTTAAGTTTCCTAACCATAGACATGTGTTGTCATTTGATGAATGGGATCACATCATTAGGAGAATGATGTGATGGAAAAGACCCATCCGTTAGCTTAGCATAATGATCATTCAGTTTTATTTCTACTGCTTTCTTCATGTCAAATACATATTCCTCCGAGGTTATGCAACTCCCGGATACCGGAGGAATGCCTTGTGTGCTATCAAACGTCACACCGTAACTCGGTGATTATAAAGATGCTCTACAGGTATCTCCGACGGTGTTTGTTGGGTTGTCGCAGATCGAGATTAGGATTTGTCACTCTGAGTGTCAGAGAGGTATCTCTGGGCCCTCTCAGTAATGCACATCATAAGAAGCCTTGAAAGCAATGTGACTAATGAGTTAGTTGTAGGATGATGCATTACGGAATGAGTAAAGAGACTTGCCCGTGATGAGATTCAACTAGGTACAATGATACCGACGATCGAATCTCGGGCAAGTAACATACCGATGACAAAGGGAACAACATATGTTGTTATTCGGTTCAACCGATAAAGATTTTCATAGAATATGTAGGAGCCAATATGGGCATCCAGGTTCCGCTATTGGTTATTGACCAGAGAGATGACTCGGTCATGTCTACACAGTTCTCAAACCCGTAGGGTCCGCACGCTTAACGTTCGTTGATGATATAGTATTGAATGAGTTATGTATGTTGATGACCGAATGTTATTCGGAATCCCGGATTTGATCACGGACATGACGAGGAACTTCGGAATGGTCCGGAGATAAAGATTGATATATGGGATAATAGTGTTTGGCCTCCGGAAGGATTCCGGAATTCACCGGAAGGGGTTCTGGATGTTTATCGAAATATTTAGGTAGGATGACACTTTATTTGGGCCAAAGGGGAAAGCCCACAAGGTTTTTGGAAAGTGCAAAAGGACGTTTTGTGGGGTCCAGGGGCCAGACGCCAGGGTCCCGGGCGTTTGGGTCCAAACGCCGGGAACCCTAGCATCTGGCCCTGGAGTCCGAGAAGGACTCTTGCCTTTCGGGTGAAACCTACTTTGTGGAGACTTCTACTCCAAGTTTCGACCCCAAGGCTCATCATATAAATAGAGGGGCAGGGCTAGCGCCCAAGACACATCAAGATACACCAAGCCGTGTGCCGGCAAGCCCGTCTGTCGTGGATTTAGCACGGCAGATGTCCTAGCAAATGGACTTAGTCGTGAGGCCATCGCTACGGGTTAGCTCAAAGGGGTTAAAGCGGACGAAAGACACAAGGGTTTTATACTACGTCTACTTTGGTGTGGTATTGCGTGGGCTTCGATGACCAGGGAGCGGATCCGCTTTGCCTGTGTCTCGAGCTATTATTCTCTGTCATGAACCATCGCCGGGTCGTCCCTTTATATAAGAGGTGACGCACGGTCCGGTTTACAGAGTCCCGAGGCCGGCTCATAAACGTGTCCGCCTCGGTTTCTGCTCTTTCTATCTTGCATCCCAAGTTACATAATATGACGGTTTACAAATCATGGGCCCTAACATATGGGCTCTAAGCTCTTGGGCTACAATCTTTTACTTCTCACTTCGCTGGGCTTCTAATAATATAATCTTGATAACTTAAACCGGACCCTCCTGGCCGGTTTATACCTGGTAGTAATATCCCTGACATTAGGACCCAGATTGATTTGAACTTGTTCATGTTAATCTCCAATGTCTTGTACAGCTTTTCCTTTCTGCAGCTTCAGTATGGTTGGTAAACCGGCATGACGTCATCCCCTCACGTCGCTTTAAACCGTCGTGACGCCATCTGCGCATTTAATGCCTGTACCTGTTTTTACCTTTATTTATTAAAGCTCCGAAGATCGAGGCGACAGCACCATCCATATCTGATTTTTGGTATCCTCGATTCCCGCGCTTGCCGTTTTATCTCCTCGGCCTATAAATAGGGCCGAGGGCCATCTCTTTATCCCCCTTCGCTTTCTTCTTCCTGTGACCTCCAGCGCTCAAGCTTCGCCGCCGTTCTTTCGAGCTCGTCGCCTTCACCAAGCCCGACCGCTGCATCAACCTGAGTGTGTCCAGAGATTCGTCACCGTCCTTCCGCTTCTGCTGCCTCAGGTACATTCATTCCTTCTTCCCTATAGATCTCACTTCTAGGGTTCTTCGGGAGCTCGCCCATGAACCCTTGTTCTTCGTAGTTCATCATCATAAGCAGTTCTTAGCTGTAGACGTAAAACGTTTAGGTCGACCTTTGTATGCACAACTCCGCTCCGTCTTTATAATCTGTAGAAAAAACCTTCGCTACCTTCAACGAATATGACTTGAATTATCTTGAGTTTTCCATACGCCGTAGATCCATATTTCACTACTGCTCATGTGAAAGTTGTTTTCCACACTTTAGATCTGCGTCTCACTCGCCTATGTCGACGGTTCAACCTTGAATCTGCGCCTCACATGCCTGTATCGACGGTTTAATTTTAGATATGTATTTCACCTGCCTGTGTTTGACGGTTTATCTTTTCCCTTATAAGCTTCATAATCCGGTAGCTGTCTCGTTCATAATTGTTCCGGATCAGTAGATACCATTAGTCCCCTGCTTAAACCGCCAATGCAGATCAATGCCTTCATAGAACATGCCGGTTTAAATCCGTGTGGATCGTAAACCGGATCTTGTATTGTGTTTTTCAGCGTTCTCCCTTTGAAAAAGGATGACTTCCGCAGCTAAGCAGTTCGTCGCTTGCAACTAGGTCCCATCCTGGATCACCGAGGATGACTTGGAAAAAATGGCCTCAATTGGCGCTTTAGGCCCCAAGGAGGTTCTGCACTAGAGGGCTCCTGGGAAAGAGTGCCCTCCTCAGCCTAAAGAAGGAGAAGTTATAGTCTTTTTTGATGATCTGGCCCGGGGCTTTAAACCTTCAGGGTCAAAAAATTTCCGCGACGTATTAGCAGACTTTCAGCTCCACCCCCAAGACATATGTCCCAATTACATATCAAACATTTGCAATTTTCAAGTCTTCTCAGAAGCCTATCTGCAACAAGAACCATCTGTAGAGTTATTCCGGGATTTCTTCCATCTGAATCGCCGGACTGAATTCCATGACAGGCCCAATACTGAACTTGGCCGAATGAGCATACAGAAGAGAAAAGATGTCAGTTTTCCTCATGCCACTCTTCATAGCCATCCCAAGGAGTGGAATCAGACTTGTTTCTACTGCATCGACACTTCACCAGAGGGAGAGAATCCACTGCCGGGTTGCCGCCCTTATCGTCTGACAGCGGATCACCCCTTCCCGCAGCGTCTATGTTGGAAATATGCCCTAGAGGCAATAATAAAAGAGTTATTATTATATTTCCTTGTTCATGATAATCGTTTATTATCCATGCTATAATTGTATTGATTGGAAACTCATATACATGTGTGGATAAATAGACAAACTTTGTGTCCCTAGTAAGCCTCTACAGGACTAGCTCGTTGATCAAAGATGACCGCGGTTTCCAGGTCATAGACATGAGTTGTCACTTGATAACGGGATCACATCATTAGGAGAATGATGTGATGGACGAGACCCAAACGTTAAACATAGCTTTTGATCGTATCAGTTATCGCTATAGTTTTCTGCATGTCAAGTATAAGTTCCTATGACCATGAGATCATGTAACTCACTGACACCGTAGGAGTGCTTTGTGTGTGCCAAACGTCGCAACGTAACTGGGTGACTATAAAGGTACTCTACAGGTATCTCCGAAGGTGTCTGTTGAGTTGACATGGATCGAGACTGGGATTTGTCACTCCGTGTGACGGAGAGGTATCTCCGGGCCCACTCGGTAATACATCATCACAATGAGCTCAAAGTGATTAAGTAGTTAGTCACGGGATTATGTATTACGGTAACGAGTAAAGAGACTTGCCGGTAACGAGATTGAACTAGGTATAGAGATACCGACGATCGAATCTCGGGCAAGTAACATACCGACGAGACAAAAGGAACTGTATACGGGATTGCCTGAATCCTTGACATCGTGGTTCATCCGATGAGATCATCGAGAAACGTGTGGGAACCAATATGGGTATCCAGATCCCGCTATTGGTTATTGACCTGGGAGTGTCTCGGTCATGTCTACATGGTTTCCGAACCCGCAGGGTCTACACACTTAAGGTTCGGTGACGCTAGGGTTGTTAGTGAGAACAGTGCATGGTTACCGAAGGTTGTTCGGAGTCCCGGATGAGATCCCGGACGTGACGAGGGTCTCCGGAATGGTCCGGAGACGAAGATTGATATATAGGATGAAAGGTTTCGGAGTCCGGAAGTGTTCCGGGGAGTATCGGGAAATCGGCGGATGACCGAAAGGGGTTTCGGGGGTCCCGGAAGGGGTTTCGGGCCTAATGGGCCACAAAGGGGGACACAACAGCCCTCATAGGGCTGTGCGCCCCCCCTGGGCCCTCTCCTCATGCGCAAGGGGTGGTGGCCCCCCCTAGGGCTGCCGCACCCCCCTAGGCTTGGGGGGCAAGGCACTTGGGGGGGGGGGGGAACCCTAACCCTGGGGCGCCGCCCCCTCCCACCTCCCCTTGGCCGCCGCCCCTAGGGGCAAACCCTAGGGCGCCCCTCCCCTCTCTGCCCCCCTATATAAAGAGAGGCAGAGGGAGGGCAGCCACACACGTTCGTGCCTCGGTGCTGCCCTCCCTCTCCCACTACAATCTTCGTTTTCCCGCGGTGCTTGGCGAAGCCCTGCTGGAATCCTCCTCCACCATCACCACCACGCCGTCGTGCTGCCGGTGTCTCCATCAACCTCTCCTTCCCCCTTGCTGGATCAAGAAGGAGGAGACGTCCCCGAGCTGTACGTGTGAAGAACGCGGAGGCACCGTTGCTTCGGTGCTAGGATCTTCGGCGATCTGAATCGCGACGAGTACGACTCCATCAACCGTGTTCTTGAACGCTTCCGCTTAGCGATCTTCAAGGGTATGTGGATCCAACTCTCCCCTCGTAGATGTATCTCCTAGATTGATCTTGGTGAACGTAGGAAATTTTTTTGTTTCCCATGCAACGTTCCCCAACAGTGGTATCAGAGCTAGGATCTTGCGTAGATGCTTTCACGAGTAGAACACAAAAGGGTTTGTGGACGTTGATGTTTAAATTGCTTCCCTCCTTAGTCTTTCTTGATTCAGCGGTATTATGGGATGAAGCGGCCCAGACCAACTTTACATGTCCACGTACATGAGACCGGTTCCATCGACAGACATGTGACTTTTGTTGCATAAGATGGCTGGCGGGTGTCTGTCTCTCCTATCTTAGTTGAATCGGAACAGAACAAGGCGGTCCTTGTAGAAGGTTAAATAGCAACTTGAATATCACCGTTGTGGCTTTGCGTAGGTAAGAAGCGTTCTTGCTAGATACCCAGCCACGTAAAACATGCAACAACAATTTAGAGGACGTCTAACTTGTTTTTGCAGGGTATGTATGTGATATGATATGGCCAATGACATGATGAAATATATTTGATGTATGAGATGATCATGTTGTAATAGTTAATATCGACTTGCATGTCGATGTATACGGCAACCGGCAGGAGCCATAGGGTTGTCTTTAATTTTTGTATGACCTGCGTGTCAATCATTAAGCGCTTTGTAATGCTTTACTTTATCGCTAAGCGGTAGCAATAGTAGTAAGAGCATGGTGGGCGCGCGACAACCCCGATGGCGACACGATGATGGAGATCATGATGATGGGGATCATGGTGTGGCGCCGGTGACGATGGAGATCATGCCGGTGCTTTGGAAATGGAGATCAAAAGCACGAGTTGATGGCCATATCATGTCACTTATGATTTGCATGTGATGTTAATCCTTTTATGCATCTTATTTTGCTTAGGACGACGGTAGCATTATAAGATGATCCTTCACTAAAATTTCAAGATAAAATTGTGTTCCCCCCGAGTGTGCGCCGTTGCGAAGGTTCGTCGTTTCGAAGCACCACGTGATGATCGGGTGTGATAGACTCTACGTTCGCATACAACGGGTGCAAGCCAGTTTTGCACATGCAGAACACTCGGGTTAGACTTGACGAGCCTAGCATGTACAGACATGGCCTCGGAACACGGAAGACCGAAAGGTCGAACATGAGTCATATAGTAGATATGATCAACATGTAGATGTTCACCATTGACACCACCTCATCTCACGTGATGATCGGACTTGGGTTGGTGGATCTGGATCATGTCACGCTCGAATGACCAGAGGGATGTCAATTTGAGTGGGAGTTATAAATAATTTGATTAGGTAATAACTCACTTATCATGAACAATAGTCTAAAATGTCTTTGCAAATCTTTTGTTGTAGATGGCTCGCGCAGTAGCTCCCCTGAATTTTAATGCGTTCCTAGAGAAAGCTAAACTGAAAGATGATGGGAGCAACTTTGCGGACTGGCTCCGCAATCTGAGGATCATCCTCACAGCTGCCCAAAAGGTTTATGTCCTAAATGCACCGCTAGGTGAACCCCCCGCTCCTCAGGCCTCTGCGGACGTTATGAACGCCTGGCAGTCGCGTTCAGATGACTACTCAGTAGTGCAGTGTGCCATTTTGTATAGCTTGGAAGGAGGACTTCAAAGGCGTTTTGAACGTCATGGAGCATATGAGATGTTCCAGGAGTTGAAGTTCATCTTTGAAAAGAATGCTAAGATCGAGAGGTATGAGACCACCGATAAATTCTTTGCTTGCAAGATGGAGGAGAATTCGTCTGTCAGTGAGCACTTACTGAAGATGTCTGGGTACTATACCCGCATAGCTGATCTGGGACTTGTGTTCCCGGACGAGGCTATCATTGACAGAATTCTCCAGTCACTCCCGCCTAGCTACAAGAGCTTCGTGCAGCAGTATAACATGCAAGGGATGAACAAAACCATCGCCGAGCTGTTTTCGATGCTGAAAGTCGCTGAGGCAGACATCCAGAAGGAGTATCAAGTGTTGATGGTCAATAAAACCACCAGTTTCAAGAAGAATGGCCAGGGCAAGAAGGGTAACTCTAAGAAGGGTGGCAAGGCAGTTGCTCATCCAGTGAAGAAACCCAAGGCTGGGCCCAAGCCAGAGACTGAGTGTTTCTATTGCAAGGGGAGCGGCCACTGGAAGCGGAACTGCCCCAAGTATCTGGCAGACAAGAAGGGGGCCAACAACAACAACAAGCAAGGTATATGTGATATACATGTTATTGATGTGTACCTTACCAACTCTCGTTGTAGTGCCTGGGTATTTGATACCGGTTCGGTTGCTCACATTTGCAACTCTAAACAGGAACTGCGGAATAAACGGAGGCTGGCGAAGGACGAAGTGACGATGCGCGTGGGAAATGGTTCCAAGGTTGATGTGATCGCCGTCGGCACGCTCGCTCTTCGATTACCATCGGGATTAGTTATGAACCTGAATAATTGTTATTTAGTGCCTGCGTTAAGCATGAACATTATATCTGGATCTTGTTTATTGCGAGACGGTTACTCATTTAAATCAGAGAATAAAAGTTGTTCTATTTATATGGGTAATATCTTTTATGGTCATGCACCCGAAGTGAGGGGTTTATTCTTATTGAATCTCGATAGTGATGATACACATGTTCATAACATTGATGCCAAAAGATGTAGAGTAGTTAGCGATAGTACCACTTACTTGTGGCACTGCCGTCTGGGTCATATCGGCGTAAAACGCATGAGGAAGCTCCATGCTGATGGACTTTTGGAGTCTCTTGATTTTGAATCACTTGACACATGCGAGCCGTGCCTCATGGGCAAGATGACAAGGACCCCGTTTTCAGGAACAATGGAACGGGCAAGTGACTTATTGGAAATCATACATACTGATGTGTGTGGTCCGATGAGTGTCACGGCGCGCGGTGGATATCGTTATTTTCTCACCTTCACTGACGACATAAGTAGATATGGGTATATTTACTTAATGAAGCATAAGTCTGAAACTTTTGAAAAGTTCAAGCAATTTCAGAGTGAAGTTGAAAATCATCGTAACAAGAAGATCAAGTTCCTACGATCTGATCGAGGGGGAGAATATCTGAGTTATGAGTTTGGCAATCACTTAAGAAAATGTGGAATCGTTTCACAGTTGACGCCACCTGGAACACCACAGCGTAATGGTGTGTCCGAACGTCGTAATCGAACCCTATTAGATATGGTGCGTTCTATGATGTCTCTTGCCGATTTGCCACTATCGTTCTGGGGATATGCGTTAGAGACAGCTGCATTCACTTTAAATAGGTCTCCATCTAAGTCCGTTGAGACAACACCGTATGAACTATGGTTTGGTAAGAAACCTAAGTTGTCTTTTCTCAAGGTTTGGGGTTGCGATGCTTATGTCAAAAGGCTTCAGCCAGAAAAGCTCGAACCCAAAGCGGACAAGTGTGTCTTCATAGGATACCCAAAAGAAACTGTTGGGTACGCCTTCTATCTCAGATCCGAAAGCAAAGTGTTTGTCGCTAAGAACGGGTCCTTTCTCGAGAAAGAGTTTCTCTCGAGAGAATTGAGTGGGAGGAAGGTAGAACTTGATGAGGTTATTGAACCTCTGCTTCAACCAGAGAGTTGCGCAGCACAGAAAGATGTTTCTGTGGAACCTGCAGCGGTTGAAGAGGAAGTCAATGATGATGATCAAGAAGCTTCTGATCAAGTTACTGCCGAACCTCGTAGGTCGACAAGGGTACGCACTGCACCTGAGTGGTATGGTAACCCTGTCTTGGAGGTCATGTTGTTAGACAACGGTGAACCTACGAGCTATGGAGAAGCGATGGTGGGCCCGGATTCCGACAAATGGTTAGAGGCCATGAAATCCGAGATGGGATCCATGTATGAAAACAAAGTATGGACTTTGGAAGTATTACCTGAAGGGCGGAAGGCCATTCAGAATAAATGGATTTTTAAGAGGAAGACGGACGCTGACGGTAATGTCACTGTGTATAAAGCTCGACTTGTGGAAAAGGGTTTTTCACAAGTTCAAGGGATTGACTACGATGAGACTTTCTCACCCGTAGCGATGCTTAAATCCGTCCGAATCATGTTAGCAATAGCTGCATATTTCGATTATGAAATTTGGCAGATGGATGTCAAAACAGCGTTCCTTAACGGTTTTCTTAAGGAAGAGTTGTATATGATACAACCGGAAGGTTTTGTCGATCCAGAGAATGCTGACAAAGTATGCAAGCTCCAGCGTTCCATTTATGGGCTGGTGCAAGCATCTCGGAGTTGGAATCTTCGCTTTGATGAGGTGATCAAAGCGTTTGGGTTTGTACAAGTTTACAATGAAGCTTGTATTTACAAGAAAGTGAGTGGGAGCTCTATAGCGTTTCTAATATTATATGTGGATGACATATTGCTGATTGGAAACAATATATAACTTTTGGATAGCGTGAAGGGGTATTTGAACAAGAGTTTTTCGATGAAGGATCTCGGGGAAGCTGCTTTCATATTGGGCATCAAGATCTATAGAGATAGATCAAGACGCTTGATAGGACTTTCACAAAGTACATACCTTGATAAAGTTTTGAAGAAGTTCAAAATGGATCAATCCAAGAAGGGGTTCTTGCCGGTATTGCAAGGTACAAAGTTGAGTAAGACTCAATGCCCAGTGACTGCGGAAGATAGAGAAAAGATGAGTGTCGTCCCCTATGCCTGAGCCATAGGCTCTATCATGTATGCAATGCTGTGCACAAGACTAGATGTCAGCCTTGCCATAAGTATGGCCGGAAGGTTTCAAAGTAATCCTGGTATGGATCACTGGACAGCGGTCAAGAATATCCTAAAGTACCTGAAAAGGACTAAGGAAATGTTTCTCGTTTATGGAGGTGATCAAGAGCTCGTCGTAAAGGGTTACGTCGATGCAAGCTTTGACACTGATCCGGATGACTCTAAGTCTCAAACCGGATACGTATATATTCTCAACGGGGGAGCGGTAAGCTGGTGCAGTTCCAAGCAAAGCGTGGTAGCCGATTCTACATGCGAAGCGGAGTACATAGCTGCCTCGGAGGCGGCAAAGGAAGGTGTCTGGATGAAGGAGTTCATAACAGATCTTGGAGTTGTGCCTAGTGCACTGAACCCAATGACTCTGTTCTGTGACAACACTGGTGCCATTGCTCTAGCCAAGGAACCAAGGTTTCACAAGAGGACCAGACACATAAAGCGACGCTTCAATTCCATCCGCGATTCAGTCAAGGAGGAGGACATAAACATTTGCAAAGTACACACGGATTTGAATGTTGCAGATCCGTTGACTAAGCCTCTTCCACGGGCTAAGCATGATCAACACCAAGACTCTATGGGTGTTAGATTCATTACCTTGTAATGCTAGATTATTGACTCTAGTGCAAGTGGGAGACTGTTGGAAATATGCCCTAGAGGGAATAATAAAAGAGTTATTATTATATTTCCTTGTTCATGATAATCGTTTATTATCCATGCTATAATTGTATTGATTGGAAACTCATATACATGTGTGGATAAATAGACAAACTTTGTGTCCCTAGTAAGCCTCTACAGGACTAGCTCGTTGATCAAAGATGACCGCGGTTTCCAGGTCATAGACATGAGTTGTCACTTGATAACGGGATCACATCATTAGGAGAATGATGTGATGGACGAGACCCAAACGTTAAACATAGCTTTTGATCGTATCAGTTATCGCTATAGTTTTCTGCATGTCAAGTATAAGTTCCTATGACCATGAGATCATGTAACTCACTGACACCGTAGGAGTGCTTTGTGTGTGCCAAACGTCGCAACGTAACTGGGTGACTATAAAGGTACTCTACAGGTATCTCCGAAGGTGTCTGTTGAGTTGACATGGATCGAGACTGGGATTTGTCACTCCGTGTGACGGAGAGGTATCTCCGGGCCCACTCGGTAATACATCATCACAATGAGCTCAAAGTGATTAAGTAGTTAGTCACGGGATTATGTATTACGGTAACGAGTAAAGAGACTTGCCGGTAACGAGATTGAACTAGGTATAGAGATACCGACGATCGAATCTCGGGCAAGTAACATACCGACGAGACAAAAGGAACTGTATACGGGATTGCCTGAATCCTTGACATCGTGGTTCATCCGATGAGATCATCGAGAAACGTGTGGGAACCAATATGGGTATCCAGATCCCGCTATTGGTTATTGACCTGGGAGTGTCTCGGTCATGTCTACATGGTTTCCGAACCCGCAGGGTCTACACACTTAAGGTTCGGTGACGCTAGGGTTGTTAGTGAGAACAGTGCATGGTTACCGAAGGTTGTTCGGAGTCCCGGATGAGATCCCGGACGTGACGAGGGTCTCCGGAATGGTCCGGAGACGAAGATTGATATATAGGATGAAAGGTTTCGGAGTCCGGAAGTGTTCCGGGGAGTATCGGGAAATCGGCGGATGACCGAAAGGGGTTTCGGGGGTCCCGGAAGGGGTTTCGGGCCTAATGGGCCACAAAGGGGGACACAACAGCCCTCATAGGGCTGTGCGCCCCCCCTGGGCCCTCTCCTCATGCGCAAGGGGTGGTGGCCCCCCCTAGGGCTGCCGCACCCCCCTAGGCTTGGGGGGCAAGGCACTTGGGGGGGGGGGAACCCTAACCCTGGGGCGCCGCCCCCTCCCACCTCCCCTTGGCCGCCGCCCCTAGGGGCAAACCCTAGGGTGCCCCTCCCCTCTCTGCCCCCCTATATAAAGAGAGGCAGAGGGAGGGCAGCCACACACGTTCGTGCCTCGGTGCTGCCCTCCCTCTCCCACTACAATCTTCGTTTTCCCGCGGTGCTTGGCGAAGCCCTGCTGGAATCCTCCTCCATCATCACCACCACGCCGTCGTGCTGCCGGTGTCTCCATCAACCTCTCCTTCCCCCTTGCTGGATCAAGAAGGAGGAGACGTCCCCGAGCTGTACGTGTGAAGAACGCGGAGGCACCGTTGCTTCGGTGCTAGGATCTTCGGCGATCTGAATCGCGACGAGTACGACTCCATCAACCGCGTTCTTGAACGCTTCCGCTTAGCGATCTTCAAGGGTATGTGGATCCAACTCTCCCCTCGTAGATGTATCTCCTAGATTGATCTTGGTGAACGTAGGAAAAATTTTTGTTTCCCATGCAACGTTCCCCAACAGTCTAAGTGCTCAAGACCGGGCTCGATATTCCCCCCAACTTTCCAAACTCAGGACTTTTGTAGCCAACGGTTTAACCGGTGTTGACTTTGTCCGCTGCTGGCTCGCTTGGAGCATTCTTCCGTTAAGCCGGCGCTCCGGCTTAATGTGTGAGTATACTGGTAATCTGAAGGACCCTCAGCGTCACACGGATATGGTGCTTCCCGACAATGAAGTTACCGAGTCTGCTAAGAAGATGTTGAATATTCCTCCAGAGGAGTGCAGTCGAACCGGTTTAGCACCCTTCTGCCTGAACAATAAACCGCCATCGGTAAGATTCTTCTGTCCCCTTTCTCTTTGTTTTAATCCGTCCATTTTACTTGTCTTCAACATATTTTTATTCCTTTACACAGGCCAATGATCCCTTCTCGAAGCGGAAAGCCCAGGAAAAACCGGCGAAGCCATCTCGCAAGAAGAGTGTGGCCGTGAAGAAGCATAAGAGAAGACCTGCCGCTGCTTCCGGTTCAAACGCTGAAGAAGATGATCCGGCCTCTGAGGTATTGCTTGATTCTTATGTCTTTAAACTTTCCCTTGTCTGTATTTATATTAACAATGACCTTTCCCAGGATCCGGCCGAAGGGAGTAAAGCGGATGAGGTTGAGGTAATCTCTCTTTCCTATGATTCAGAACCATTACCACTCAAAATTCGTCGGGTAGCCCGGAAATATCCATTTTCTCACCCTTATGCTCAACTGGATCCCCATTTTCTTTTGAAGAAGCAGCAACATGAGGCCCACCGGACCACACGCCACAGTGGTCACGTGGTCGAATCAACCGGATTAACCCACACTCCGGCTCGAAGACGCCGCTCAGAGGTTTTGCTTACTCCAACCATTCTTCATCCAAAAGCAGGTCTTATTCGTAAACCTCTTAAACCGTCTGATCCAAACTATCAGGAAAGTCCTCTATCTTCTTCCGGCGAGTCAACTGCCACCCAAGTCCCGGTGCTCAAGACCGTTCATGGGTAAGCCATCTTTCAGTATGTCCGGTTTATCTTTCCTTTTGACTTGTGATTTTCATTATTCCTTTAATCTTTTCAGTATGCCCAAGCCTAGCAAGAAGGCAAAGTTGAATAAACCGGCGGTCAAAAACACCACCGCTGAACCGGCAGAAGATCCTGACACTACTAGGAAAAGGGCTATATATAGGATTGTTACTAATGGCGCACCAGACATGCGGTGCGCCATTAGTATATACTAATGGCGCACCATGTGTTGGTGCGCCATTAGTATCCAAATACTAATGGCGCACCGTTGATGTGGTGCGCCATTAGTAACAATTTTTTTCATTTTATTTTCAAAACTACTAATGGCGCACCAGTGGATAGTGCGCCATTAGTAGTTAAACTACTAATGGCGCACCACATCCACGGTGCGCCATTAGTAAATTTTTTTCAATTTTTTTTTATTTTTTTTTAATTTTATTTTCAAAACTAGTAATGGCGCACCGTGGGAGTGGTGCGCCATTAGTAGTTGAACTTACTAATGGCGCACCACTCCCACGGTGCGCCATTAGTATTTTTTTTCATATTTTTTTTTTCAAAACTAGTAATGGCGCACCGTGGGAGTGGTGCGCCATTACTAGTTGAACTACTAATGGCGCACCACTCCCACGGTGCGCCATTACTAACTTGGCCATTACTGCACCCCCCCCCTGTGGACCGCCTTTTCCAGTTCAAAAATAAATAAAAGAAAATGATGTAAATTTCAAAAAAATAAAAGAAAATAAGTTTCCCATGTGATATGTGGTCTACTTGTTGGGAAAATTTACAAATATGAATTTTGAATTTATTTGCAAAATATGTCTGGAATTTAGTAAAACGGGCATAACTTTTGCGTACGAACTCGTATTAAAAAAATTATATGAAAAATCATCTACTCGAAAAGTTACATCCGAATTTAACAGGGAACATTTTCAAAATCCCCAAAAACCTAACAGAAAAAAAGTTACGGGGCTTTTAAGATCTAGAGGCAAAAAAATTCAAAAAATTTAAAACTTACTCGTGGCGCGCTGTTTGCTAGGTGCGCCGGTGCGCCACTAGTAACAGAAAAAAAATTTATAAAATTTTCGAAAAAAAATTGTCGGTTTTTCCCCAAAATATAATACGTAATATGACCGGGAAGTTTGAAATATATTTTCAAAATTTCATCATACTCATGAACATTAACAAACTCCTAGACATCAAGAAGGGTTAATACGATTGATATGATAGATATATCAACAAGTGCCTGTGAAGTGAGCTGGTGCTGAGGTTGGATAGAACTTCGAAGTTAAGCGTGCTCGGGCTGGAGTAGTGTGAGGATGGGTGACCTTATGGGAAGTTTGACCACAGAGTGCGATTTGACTTGAGATTAAGCAAATTGACCCCATATTAAGCCATAATGACCTGAGATTTAGAAAAAAAAATAAAAAAAATTTGATTTTTTTTTACTAATGGCGCACTTCTCTGTAGTGCCCCATTAGTATGCCAAAGCACCTGGATATATATGGCCCCTTGAGAGGCATACTAATAGCGCACCGTGCCCTATACTAATGGCGCACCTGTGGTGCACCATTAGTATACTAGATACTAATGGCGCACCAGTGGTGTGCCATTAGTATCCAAATACTAATGGCGTGGTACTAATGGCGCACCAGTAGTGCGCCATTAATGGACAAAACTGGTGCGCCATTAGTAGGCCTTTTCTAGTAGTGTGAAGCTGTCAATCCTCTGGAAGCAAACGTCGAAGTTCCACATGATGATCCTTCCCCTATGTATCAAGAAGATCTTGCTACTCCGGGGGGTGAAGCCATGGAAAATGCTGCTGAACCGGCCAGCCCTGTCCGGGTTAGTCCCCCGGGGCTTGTCCGGCTCCTATTAGTCCGGTGCAGACCAATCCCGCTACTGCCGCTGATCCCCCCAGGCCAACTGCTGCCTCGACAGATGATGTCGAAATCACTGGGATAGGCTTTACTGCTCCCGCGGAGCCTGTCATCTTGGCGAGACACAGTGCCAAGGAAGAAGTTCTTCAGAAGGATAAGAGCAAGTGGAGCACTGATCTGTCTAGTTACGCCCAACTCAGTGCCCAAGAACTTCATTCTGGGTACCTGAACCATCTCTTCACCAGCCGTGACCATGAGGCCGGTTTGGTGAATTTGATGAAAGAGAGATATGAGGTAACTTCTTTTCCTTTGCTCTTCATTTCTGCTTGTATATTGTAGCTGTACCTTTAGTCCATTGTAGCCCCCAAGGGCCGGTTTACTCCGTTGTGGGTGAACCGGGACTTCTCCTATGTTTGAGAATGACATTACATTAGCCCCCAAGTGTCAAGGACATAACTTGTTATGTGCCTGGGACTTGTCTGAAAAAGTTGCTTTCTTTCACTTCAATTGTACATTAGCCCCCAAGTGTCAAGTGCATAACTTGTTATGTGGTTGGGACTTGTCTGAAACGATTACTGTAGATAAAGGACATATTTTATCCTTGGCAGACTGATTTGAACCGGAGGGCCACTGAAATTACTGAGCTCCGGAATAGCCTATCCTTCCAAGAGACTGCTTCGACTAAAGCCAAGGAGGAACTTACCCTTGCTTTAGCTAGTATGGAGAAGCTCAAGAAAGATTTTGAAGCGGAGCGGTCCACTTGGGAGGTACAGAAGGCTGCTTTAGAGAAAAGGGCCAAGGATGCTGAGGCTGCTCTTAATCCGGTGACGGAGGAGTTATCCGGATTAAGGCAGCATATAGACAATATGACATCTGCTATCTTCGGTAAGTACTTGTTGTCATACGCTTTATCCTTGCTATCTTATGCTGCTCCGGCTTAACTCAACACTTGTACATAGGGAGGCGCGTTACTCATCTCAGGGATGATGTGCGGAAGAAGCTGAAGGCTGCTTACACCTTGGTGGAACAACTCTATGCCGGCGCTCAGAGGGCCATCAGTGTTATTTCTCACAATAAACCGACACCAACAACTATCCAAGGTACCCTGGAAAAACTATCCATCTTGCCTGCCCGTATTGTCGAGGTGAAGAAATCTTCTGCAAGAGCCGGATCCCTCATGGCGTTAACCCGGGCCAAGGCATGGGTTCCAGACTTTGATCCGGCAGAGGCCATGAATGGTTATCCCAGTATGAAAGAAGACGGGTCAGCTTTCTCCGCTGAAGATCTGCGCGCCTTAACCAAAGACATGCGGCCTCTTGCCAGTAAGCTTGCCGACGAAGCAGACTTGTCAAGGTATCATCCGGGTTATGATCTAGAAAATGTGCGGGTGGAGCGGCCGTCTTATGACATCGAAAATCTGATTCCACCCGTTCGTAAGCATACCTTCGCTCCTGACATTGAACCGTCAAAACTTATAAACGATGAAGTATATTTCCACGCCCTTGCCAAGATTGACTGGAGCACCCCTGATTTCCAGCAGCTACCAGAAGTCGTCGAAGACCCGGAACAAGCTGACCCTCAGTCTTCACAACGAGCCGAAGCAGAATCTTAAACCGGTCCCGGTTTAACCTTATCTGTTGAATACTTTGCGAGAAAACTGATATTCTTTTGGGCCTGCCAGTGCCTTGTAATAGAATAGTTGAGATATTGTCTTTGTACCACTCTATCTTTCATGGCATTACTTTGTTTGGCAATTCCTAAATTATCTCCTGTTTGCAATGCTTTGACAGTTTATATTACCTGTGTGTGCGTAAACAATGCTAAGAAATGTCCTGGCGGTTTATCACCGTACGGGTTATACTGCCCAAACATATGATCTAAGTAAATAACTTGAACCGTGTATAAAATAGAAGCACGTGCCATACCTGCGATTAAGTGTATCTGCAAACCTTAATCCGGTAGGAACGATCCAAGGCGTGAGTGTTGATGACTCCCTTAGCTCTCTGTCGGCTTATTATGAAAGCCGATCCGGGTTATAATGAACGCCGGTTTAACTGTAAACTAGTACTGGTGTTTATAACCCAGACTATAGCTCTGTAGATACAGATGTAGCGGCAATTTCGTAGCCATCCACTCTTGAATCAATGGACTTGGTTGAAAAACCAATGACCTTGAGGATAAAGATATGAGAAAACATAAAAAATGAAAAATAAAGTTTTTGGGCAAATAAGACCATGTAGTCGAGGCTTTTTACGAGCTGCCAGGCTCCAAATTCGAGGCTTTTTATGAGCTGCCAGGCTACTATCATTAACCATTTTAGCAAAGCCTGTTAAGATGATACACAATCTTTAACCAAATCATCAATGTCAAATGCTACCAATGTTCAAAATCTCATAAAGATTTTGGCTTGTGTAATCACTTGATGATCGTCAATTTAACGTGACCAAGTTCAGGGTCCCAAAAGATTGACTTGTGATACGTTCGATGGGTCATACCAGGTTTACCTGGACGGCGCGATTTACTTGATGCAGTCAGGTTAATCCGGGGTTTTAGGTGTATACACCGAGCTTCCAAGCCATGTTCACTACAAGAGTTTTCAACTCGCAGATGAACTTGCATTAGGAGCCCCTAGGTAGCGTGTGAGCATTGCTCGTCGGGGCATATGTTTGAGTTGTGCTAGGCATCAAACCCTCTTTTGCCCCTCACCATCATGTGGAAATTGCCGAAGCAACCAGAGCAGTGCTCTTATGATGGTCTTCATATGCCCGCCGGTTTAAGAGGACATGGGAAACTTCCTTGCCCACTGAAGCCCCCATGTGATACTCTTTTTATACAGGAAAGACGGCTGATTCCTTGATTTTATCAAGGGCGCCGGTTTAAGAGGCCATGGAAAACTTCCTTGCCCACGGAAGCCCCCATGTGATACTCTTGTGGAAAAGACGGCTGATACCCCGGTTTACCGGGGGCGCCGGTTTATTCTATTAAAAATAATATATACATTGTACATAAAGCGAAGCCAATGGCTCAAGTATAGTAGGGTCGAAGAAGAGCGATGTCGCACGGCCGCTTGGTCTCCTCCTCCGCCGTGCGTGAGTCCTTATGTTCTCGAACGTCGACGAGGTAGTATGATCCGTTGTGCAGGTTCTTGCTGACCACAAATGGTCCTTCCCAAGGTGGGGATAGCTTGTGCATGTCCGTCTGGTCTTGGATGAGTCGGAGCACTAGATCTCCTTCCTGAAACGTCCTGGTCTTGACCCGGCGACTGTGGTACCGGTGCAGGTCTTGTTGATAAATGGCCGATCGAGCTGCTGCCGTGTCCCGTTCCTCGTCCAACCGGTCCAAGGCGTCTTGTCTTGCTTGTTCATTATCCGCTTCAACATAAGCCTCCACCCACGGCGAGTCGTGCCGGATATCACTAGGGAGGACCGCTTCAACTCCATATACCATGAAGAAAGGCGTGTACCCTGTGGATCGGTTAGGTGTAGTATTGATGCTCCATAAGACAGAAGGCAACTCCTCCACCCAACAACCCGGTGTTCTCTGCAAAGGAACCATAAGCCGGGGTTTGATGCCTCTCAAGATCTCTTGATTGGCTCTCTCAGCTTGGCCATTGGATTGAGGGTGAGCTACCGATGATACATCAAGACGGATGTGCTCTCGTTGACAGAACTCCTCCATAGCCCCCTTGGATAGATTGGTGCCATTATTAGTTATAATGCTGTGTGGAAAGCCAAACCGGAAAATCACCTTTTTGATGAACTGAATCGCTTTTGCTGCATCACACTTACTGACAGGCTCCGCTTCAACCCATTTTGTAAACTTGTCCACTGCTACCAACATGTGGGTTTTCTTGTCTTGGGATCTCTTTAAGGGTCCAACCATGTCAAGCCCCCAAGTCGCAAACGGCCAAGTAATTGGGATCATCCTCAGCTCCTGCGCTGGTATATGAGCACGCCGTGAGAATTTCGGGCAAGCATCACATTTTCTGACCAAGTGCTCTGCGTCGGCGTGAGTCGTTAATCAGTAGAACCCATGACGAAAATCTTTAGCCACCAAAGATATCGAACCGGCGTGATGACCGCAATCCCCTACATGAATCTCTCTAAGAATATCACAGCCTTCTTCTGATGATACACACCGCTGAAACGCTCCAGAAACGCTGCGATGATGAAGTTCTCCATTGACAATAGTCATAGATTTAGAGCGCCGGATTATCTGTCGGGCCTTGACTTCGTCCTCTGGTAACTCACCTCGGTTCATATACGCCAAGTAAGGGAGCGTCCAATCCGGAATGACATGAAGTGTTGTGACCAATTGTGCTTCCGGATCAGGAATAGCCAAGTCCTCCTCTGAAGGTATCTGCACCGACGGATTCTGCAACTCATCCAAGAAGGTGTTAGGTGGAACCGGTTTACGCTGGGAACTGAGCCGGCTTAACGCATCGGCTGCTTCGTTTTTCCGCCGGTCTATATGATCCACCTGATATCCCTTGAAGTATCCTGCGACGACATCTACCTCTCATCGATATGCTGCCATGAGCGGATCCTTGGAGTCCCACTTGCCAGAGACCTGCTGTGCCACTAGATCTGAATTGCCAAAACACTTGACCCGGCTCAAGTTCATCTCCTTGGCCAGCCGCAGACCATGGAGGAGAGCTTCATACTCAGCAGCATTATTAGTACAAGGGAACATTAAACGGAGGACATAACAGAACTTATCACCTCGTGGGGAAGTTAACACGACTCCAGCCCCCGAGCCCTCCAATTGCCTTGAACCGTCAAATTGAATAGTCCAGTACGTATGGTCCGGCTTCTCCTCAGGTCCTTGCAACTCTGTCCAATCATTGATGAAATCCACCAGAGCTTGGGATTTTATTGCAGTACGGGGCACATATTTTAATCCGTGCGGGCTAAGCTCAATGGCCCACTTTGCAACTCGACCAGTAGCTTCTCTGTTCTGGATTATATCCCCTAACAGAGCTGAACTGACAACGGTGATTGGGTGGCCCTGAAAATAGTGCTTTAGCTTCCGGTTTGCCATGAAAACTCCATACACCAGCTTCTGCCAATGCGGATATCTCTGCTTTGACTCGATGAGCACTTCACTGATGTTGTAAACCGGCCGCTGAACCGGATATTCTTTACCTGCCTCCTTGCGCTCTACCACAATGGCAACACTTACTGCACGAGCATTAGCAGCCACGTATAACAGCAACGGATCATTGTCAACTGGGGCAGCAAGGACCGGCGGTTCTGCTAATTGCCTCTTCAAATCCTCAAACGCAGCATCAGCAACATCACTCCAGACGAAACGGTCTGTCTTCTTCATCATCTGATAAAGTGAAATTGCCTTCTCTCCCAAACGGTTGATAAACCGGCTGAGTGCTGCAATACAGCCCGCCACACGTTGGACATCGTTGATGCACGCCGGTTTCGCCAGGGACATAATCGCCTTGATCTTCTCCGGATTAGCCTCAATTCCTCTATTTGACACCAAGAATCCCAGGAGCTTGCCTGCCGGAACACCAAAAACGCACTTCTCCGGATTGAGCATCATTTTATAGACTCGAAGATTATCAAAAGTTTCCTTCAGATCGTCTATCAGTGTCTCCTCCTTTCTGAATTTTACCACAATGTCATCTACATATGCATGAACATTCCGTCCAATCTGCCCTTGAAGGCAGTTCTACACACAACGCTGGTAGGTCGCATGGTCACTCTTGAGCCCAAATGGCATAGATACATAGCAGAAGGCTCCAAAGGGAGTTATAAAGGCCGTCTTCTCCTAGTCCTTAACTACCATCTTGATCTGATGATATCCTGAGTATGCATCTAAAAAACTTAGCCGCTCACATCCCGCCGTAGCATCAATGATTTGATCAATACGGGGGAGAGCAAAAGGATCGGTTGGGCAAGCTTTGTTCAGATCTGTGTAATCAACACACATTCTCCAAGTTCCATTTTTCTTAAGTACCAGCACCGGATTAGCCAACCACTCTGGATGAAACACTTCAACTATGAAACATGCGGCCAAGAGCCTAGCCACTTCTTCTCCAATAGCCTTGCGCCTTTCCTCATTGAAGCGGCGCAGATACTGCTTGACCGGCTTAAACTTAGGGTCGATATTAAGATTGTGCTCAGCGAGTTCCCTCGGTATACCTGGCATGTCAGAAGGCTTCCACGCAAAGATATCCCGGTTCTCACGGATGAACTCGATGAGAGCGCTTTCCTATTTGGGATCTAGGTTAGCGCTGATAGTGAACTGCTTGGATGAATCGCCCGGAACAAAATCCACCTGCTTGGTCTCTTCAGCTGATTTGAACTTCAACACCGGATCATGCTCTGTGGTTGGTTTCTTCAGCGGAGACATATCAGCCGGATCAACATTGTCCTTATAGAACTTCAGATCCTCAGTTGCACAAATAGCCTCGGCATAAGCTGCATCACCTTCCTCACACTCCAAAGCGATTTTGCGGCTCCCATGAACCGTAATAGTTCCCTTGTGGCCCGGCATCTTGAGCTGTAAATAAACATAACACGGCCTAGCCATGAACTTGGCATAAACCGGCCACCCAAACAAAGCATGGTATGGGCTTCTGATCTTGACCACCTCAAAGGTCACAGTCTCCGACCTAGAATCATGCTCATCTCCAAAGGTGACCTCCAGATCGATCTTAACAAACTGGATAGGCCGATTTACCGGGTACCACCCCATGAAACACTGTGTTGGATTGTCGAAGCTTCTTATCTGTCAACCCCATACGCCGAAAGGTCTCATAATACAAGATGTTGATGCTAGTATCTTCGTCCATGAGTACTTTGGTGAACTTGTAGCCACCCACCTGTGGTGCCACCACCAGAGCCAACTGACCCAGATTATCAACCCGGGGTGGATGATCCTCTCTGCTCCACACAATGGGTTGCTCAGACCAACGCAAAAAACGTGGTATCGCCGGTTCAACAGAATGCACTGCCCTCTTCAGAACCTTCTGATCCCATTTGCACAAAATCGTGGTGAAGACGTGATACTGCCTACTGCTCAGCTCCTTAGGATTATTCTGATATCCGGATTGCTGCTGCTGTTGACGCTGTTGATTCCCTTGATTATTGTATCCGCCCTGACCATGCTGCTGATTATGCTGATTGTGCCCATTGTGGTTATTGTTATTGCCTTGACATCCTGAACTGGATCCGCCACCTTGATAACCCGGTCCTTGAAAACCGGGGCCTAATCCGCCGGGGGGTCCGTGATCATACCTAGTCTGTTTCATGAATTCTTGCATAATGAAGCAGTCTTTCCAGAGATGCGTAGCCGGGTTTTCCGCTATACCATGCTTTGGGCAGGGCACGTTCAACTGGCGCTCTAGATTAATGGGCGGCCTTTCATTACGTGAGGGCGGTCTACCCTTGCGGCGTTGCCCATTTTCCTGAGCGTTGGTGTTGGCCACAAAGTGTGAGCTGACATCCGCTTTACGTTTGCCATTGTATCCCTGACTCGTCGGATTGGCCTGCGGCGGTTTACCATTCTTGCTCGCCTTCCCTGACTTGTCTCCATCAGTATCCGGATGTTTGGTGTTATCAGAGTCTGCATACTTCACCAAAGCGCCCATGAGGGCCCCATGTCATTGCAGTCACGTTTAAGTCGTCCCAACTTCTATCTCAAAGGTTCAAACCGGCAGTTACTTTCCAAGGTTACCACTGCTGTACTTGGGTTGATGCTATTGGAAGAGTGCAAGATTTCTGATACTCGACGCACCTAATTTCTTGTAGACTCTTGCTCTCCTTGAACACAGGCAGCTAGGTCGACAACAGACATTGGCTGCTTGCACGTGTCCTTGAATTTTTTGATAAACCGGCTCCGTAGCTCAGCCCATGATCCGATGGAATTAGGTGGTAAACCCTTCAGCCATGTTCGGGCCGTGCCCTCAAGCATCATTGTGAAGTATTTGGCGCATGCTGCCTCATCCACATCGAGGATCTCCATTGCCATCTCATAACTCTCAACCCATGTCTCCGGAGCAAGATCCGCTGTATAATTGGGTACTTTGCGCGACCCCTTGAAATCCTTGGGTAATTTCACGATCCGTAAAGCAGGGATGAGACACGGCACGCCGAGGGAACTGGACATGACCCCTGGTTCAACTATGGTGGTGGGATGAACCGGCGTCGCCTGACGGGCTTCGTACTGTGCTGTTACCTCGGCCTCCTGACGCGGCCTGGCCTGATCCACCACCTCTTGAGCGTGTGCTCCCTCTCCTGCCGGATTATCCTGCCTTTGCTGATGACGCCTCCATGCACTGCTTGATACGGCCGGTTCATCCAGACACCTCGTGTAACTCCGGCTCGGGCAGGGGGTTGAATGAATCCTCTCCCGGCTATATGAATAAGCTTGCTGCTGAGTCAGTGCTGTGTCCAGCAACTCCTTAGCCCGTTGTGCCTCCACTGCTATGGGGGACGTACCTTCGATGGGAAAGGCCGCCAGCCGTGAAGGGGCAGCAACTATGTTGTCCAATGGATTAGAATAATGACCAGGAGGGGTGGGCACATGTTGGGTCGGCACAACTTGGCGGTTTGGCTCTGCAGCCGGTGGCTGAACCGACGCGCCTGTTCCTGGTGCTCCTCTCCGGTTTATCTCCGGCTGGTCACTGGTTCCCGCGCCTGGCGTGCTAAAGAGATTCCTTGCCTCATAAACCGGCGGCAAACGAGATCGTTGTCTTCTCATCATTACCTCTTGTGAAGCGGTCTGATCTAACCTGAGTCGATAAGCTTGAGCATCCAGCTCTGCTTGCTTTGTAGCCATCCTAGCTTTCTCAGCTGCCAGGTCCAACTTGGCTTGTTCAATCCGGATCTTCACCTGAGCGATCTCCGCGTCGTGCTGCTCCTTGTTGGCATGTTCCACCTCTGCTGTTACTAGTGCTGTCAAAGTATCGACCAAAGTAGATAAAGTATCAGATGGCGACGAGGGAAGATCTCCAGCCCTAGCTCCCATTGCTTCTGATATCAACGCCCCTGTTGTTGAGGTCTGCTGCACGGGTTGTCATCCGGCCATGAAGAAAGCAACTCTGTTTGGCGGATCAAGGGGGTCCGGAATACTATCGTCATCGGAACAACCCTCAGACCGGCCATCCTGCAGCAAATACAAAGATTCGGTCTCTCCAGAAGAAGATTCATCGCCGGAATAAACAACAGTCTCGCCGCCAGAGTCCGATCCGTCCTCGGCTTGTACTCCATGCACTGCTCCAACGAAGACATGCTTCACGGCGGGCTGAATCCGGGCGGGTTCGCACGCTGAGCCGACTCGACGAGGTTGGGGAAGTTGTCCGGCTCAGGGCCCAATTCGCCGATCTTGCCGATGAAGACGTGGATGCCGCCGAAGGGGACCCGATACCCGTATTCGATTGAATCGGCCTCGGGGCCCTAGCCTGCATCGTCGATGTAGATCCGGCCGCGACGACTCTTAGTCATCCGGCCCACTGTGTAGCCCTCGAGTCCTTCAAAGCTGCCCTTTAAGAACTCGAAACCATCGTGCGATAGCCCCACAGTGGGCACCAATTGTCGTGGATTTAGCACGGCAGATGTCCTAGCAAAAGGACTTAGTCGTGAGGCCATCGCTACGGGTTAGCTCAAAGGGGTTAAAGCGGACGAAAGACACATGGGTTTTATACTAGTTCGGCCCCTTCGATGAAGAAAAAACCCTATGTCTAGTTTGGTGTGGTATTGCGTGGGCTTCGATGACCAGGGAGCGGATCCGCTTTGCCTGTGTCTCGAGCTTTTATTCTCTATCCTGAACCGTCGCCGAGTCGTCCCTTTATATAAGAGGTGACGCCCGGTCCGGTTTACAGAGTCCCGAGGCCGGCTCATAAACGTGTCCGCCTCGCTCTCTACTCTTTCTGTCTTACATCCCAAGTTACATAATATGATGGTTTACAAATCATGGGCCCTAACATATGGGCTCTAAGCCTCTTAGGCTACAATCTTTTACTTCTTACTCCGCTAGGCTTCTGATAATATAATCTTGATAACTTAAACCGGACCCTCCTGGCCGGTTTATACCTGGTAGTAATATCCCTGACACCGTCCCTCTAGTTTCTCCTCCGTCTAGTTTCTCTAGTGCTTGGCGAAGCCGTCCGGAGACTGTTCTTCACCACCAACCGTCAGCACGCCATCGTGCTGTCAGAACTCATCTACTACTTTGCCCGTCTCGCTGGATCAAGAAGGCGGGGACGTCATTGAGCTGAACGTGTGCTGAATGCAGAGGTGCCGTACGTTCGGTACGAGACCGGGTGGATTGTGAAGGTGTACGACTACATCAACCGCATTGTCAAACGCTTCCACTTTCGGTCTACAAGGGTATGTACACACACTCTTCCCCGGTCATTGTTAGGCTTCTCCTAGATAGATCTTGCGTGATTGTAGGATTGTTTTTGAAATACTATGTTCCCCAACAAAACTTTCCATTCTACGCACATAGGAGTCCTATCCGGATACGGGGGATAGTCTTCTACTTTGAACTTCCTGGTCCTCCAGTCCAACCCATAACGAGTAATCCGGACACCTTGGACCCCCTAGTCCAGGACTCCCTCAGTAGCCCCTGAAATAGTCTTCGATGACGATGAGTCCGGCATACATACTGTCTTCGGCATTGCAAGGCCGGTTCCTCCTTCTAAACATATGAAGTTTATTTCCTGCGTAAAGGTACTATGTCCAGCTCTGCATGATTAGTACAACCCTTAGCCACGAAGGCATAAACATCCAAATAGGTACAGTGTCTTTACTGACAACTTTTTCTCAGCGAAACGTCGCATTTGACCCTTTAATATTTCGAACTGTTACCTTGGCTCTGGTTTCGCGCTTCGAGGCATATCCTCCATTGGCACGTCCTATCAAAACAGAGATCGTGCCCACTTATTATGGGATCCCCATCAATATGGTTTGGGTAACCCAACCGCGCCTTATGCTTGATCTCGTTGGGAACAGGCGAGTTTTACGGCTCGAGTGGGGGGACGTTTGGTATTTATTGCCTATAAAAGGACACAAATTCTTCACATTTTCCTCACGCTTTCCTCTAGCCTCTGCTTTCCCAATCCCCTTGCTCCAGCGCCCGGAGCTCCCATCCCTCCCACCACCAACTCCTTCTCCAGCAATAGCTAGATCTGGCTCCAAAGGCAAGTGAGAGGCCTCCACCGTCACGGAGAAAGACGTGAAGAGTCTCCGGAGCGCAGGCTATCTCGCCGCAAACATAGCGCACCTGATTCCTAATAAGAATTAGGTGATACCTACTCCAGGGCCCGGTGATAGGGTCATGTTCATCCCTGACTTTCTTCGGGGGCTTGGATTTCCCCTTCACCCTTTGTCCGGGGTCTCATGTTGTTCTACGGGCTAGTTTCCATGATGAAGCCCTGAATTCTATCCTTCACTGCTACTTCTCGAGCTTGCGTTGTATTCCCTCGAAGAGGAAAGGGAGATGCAGCACAGTAGCGTAAGTATTTCCCTCATTTTTTGAGAACCAAGGTATCAATCCAGTAGGAGACCACGCGCGAGTCCCTCGCACCTGCACAAACAAATAAGAACTTCGCAGCCAACGCGATAAGGGGTTATAAATCCCTTTACGGTCACTTACGAAAGTGAGATCTGATAGAGATGATAGTTTATATTTTTGGTATTTTTTATTATAAGAACAGAAAGTAAAAGCGGAAAAAGTAAAGTAGATGTAGATTTATATGTTGAGAATAGACCCGGGGGGCATAGTGTTCTCTAGTGGCTTCTCTCATGATAGCGATATTCTACGGCGGGTAAACAAATTACTGTCGAGCAATTCATAGAAAAGCGAATAATTATGAGACTATCTAGGCATGATCATTATATATAAGCATCACGTCCGAGACAAGTAGACCGAAACGATTATGCATCTACTACTATTACTCCACACATCGACCGCTATCCAGCATGCATCTAGTGTATTGAGTTCATAAGAACAGAGTAACGCCTTGAGCAAGATGACATGATGTAGAGGGATAAAATCAAGCAATATGATATAAACCCCATCTTTTTATCCTCGATGGCAACAATACAATACGTGCCTTGCTGCCCCTACTGTCACTGGGAAAGGACACTGCAAGATTGAACCCAAAGCCAAGCACTTCTCCCATTGGAAGAACTATAGATCTAGTAGGCCAAACCAAACCAATAATTCGAAGAGACTTGCAAGTATATTATAATCATACATTAAGAGTTCAGAGAAGAACCAAATATTTCTCAAAGATAATCTTGATCATAAACCCACAATTCATCAGATCTTGACAAACACAACACAAAAAGAGATTACATCGAATAGATCTCCTCAAAGACCGAGGAGAACTTTGTATTGCGATCCAAAGAGAGAGAAGAAGCCATCTAGATACTAGCTATGGACCCGAAGGTCTGTGGTAAACTACTCACAACTCATGGTGAGGCGATGATGATGATTTAGAAGCACTCCGAGGTAGATCCCCCCTTCGGTGGGGCTCCGGAACAGGCCCCAAGATGGGATCTCACGGGAACAGAAGGTTGCGACGGTGGAACTAGGGTTTTCTCTTCTCCTCTGATGGTTTCGGGGTACGTAGGTTTATATAGGAGGAAGGAGGGCACCCGGGGCCTTACATTGGACCCACGAGGCAGGGGGGCGCACCCTAGGGGGGGGGGGCGCCCCCACCTTCGTGGGCACCACGTGGCCCCTACTCCGTGGTTCTCAAGTCTCCCATGCGTGATTTTCTCCAAAAATATCTCTCCCAAAGGTTTCATTCCGTTTGGACTCCATTTGATATTCCTTTTCTATAAAACCCTGAAACATGCAAAAAAACAGCAATCTGGACTGGGCCTTTGGGTTAGTAGGTTAGTCCCAAAAATAATATAAAAGTGTATTACAAAGCCCATTAAACATCCAAAACATCATAAATAATAGAATGGAACAATAAAAAATTATAGATATGTTGGAGGCGTATCATTCACATATTGGCTTTCATAGTCATATACTCATATGTGAAGCTTTCCTCCACGTCCCCCCACACTTCGGCCTATGGCTCAAAACCTTTAATCTAAAGTCGAAGGTGGTCGATGGACAACATGCGGACTATGGCGGAGCCATGTTAAGCAAGCTCCCCCAACGCCACTTGGCCCAAAGGGGCCTTTGTGAAAACCATCAGGATATGACAGCAGGGCTAATTGGGCGGCCATGCCTGAATTCAGATCTGGACCACCAGAGAGGCTCACCTCATGGACCACCAAGGACCTTGATTGGGGGCCTCAACCAAAGGTGAAGACGCTCCAAAATCGCATCCTCGGCTTGATAGCAGAGGGCACCCACCTCACTAACGCGATTCAGGTGATACTCTTCCGTCACACCCTCCCCTGCCAGCTTCAGGCCTCCCGTCTATGGGAGTTTGATCCGGAGGGGCCACGAACCTTGAAGCGCTTCTTCGGCACTACGCACGAAGACATATGGAAGCAACTTTTCAAGGCCTAGAAGAAGTGGCCAAAAGAAACCAAGGATCTCAGATTCGAAAGTGAGACTCCGGCTTTGGAGGTAAGCACGATTTTGCCAAAGACCTATTCGGTCCATATCTCAAGTCTAACAGGAGTTAGAACATTTGCGTTCCATACAGGCCTGGACAGCGAAAGCAGAGCGGATCGACTGTCCGACTCCGCTACCCGAGATCCCAGCCACGCCTCAGCTAACGGCGATGCTGGTGCCAGCTTCGTACCACACGCCGGAGAAGAAGGCCAAGAAGAAGAAGAGCAAGGATGCCAAGGGCGGCCCCCGCCATAAGGGTCCTTCGGAAGCCTTATCCAGAGAAACTGACGCCTCCTCCTCCCATGATGATTAGGAAGAGGAGGAGGAGGTGGTGGAAAGCGACTCTCCCATCAAGGGGAATAGGCAGAAGAGGGCAGGCCCCGAAGACACGGGAAATGGGGCGCCTAGGAGGAAGTTGAACCTCCCGGATAGCTCGGACTCAGAATCCGAAGCTGACTTCCGAAGATAGCCCAGGGTTAAGCCCCTGGCCGAATCGTAAGGATTCAGATTTTTACTGTTGTGTTCGGTCAACCTGTTATCGTTGTATAACTAATTATGTTTGTTGTTTTGCAGTCCTCCCCGCACATTCCCCAACGCCTCCTTATCGTCGGGGAGCTCTGTGCAACCCGACATGGTAGAGAGTGACACGCCGCCGCGGGCCCAGTCGCCCATCATTCTAGGGGACACCGAGGTGTCCTCACTGCAGACGTCCCCTGCTCAAGAGGGGGAGAGTGGGGCCTATAAGAGAGTGCCCGAGGTTAACACCTCGACCAGCATCAGACAAGGGGAAACAGTCCCCATGGAAACCGACGGGGGGGGGGGGGGGAGCCCAAGCAATCCGGGCCCCCGCCGAACACCATTCCGCTGACCAGTACGGCTCCGGAATCGGATAGAAAATCTCCCGTGAGAGGGGGAGGAGCAGCAGCTCCAGCGGCGGCCTCCGTTAATCCGGAGGCACCCAACGATCTGGAGGAAGCACTGCAAAGTGCTTCCATCATAGTGGACCACCGCACTCTGATGGGTGCGGTTATGGGGAAGATTCAGTCTGCCAAGAGCGGACTGAATGTAGCTTTTCACAACCTACTAACAGGCTTTAAGGTATGCGACGTAATATTCTAAAGAACTTTATATTTCATATGTATAGGATATAAAACCTGTGTACGGGCGCTAGCCCCTAATGCTCTGTTGGATTCTGAAAGGAGTCAGACACAGGATCCGTATAGTATCCGGGGATATAACGTATTGTGCCGTTTATTTGAACATGCTTCCCTATTGGCGGCATCTGCCCATGCCGCAGAGGTTTCCGAGCTCAATCGGAAGCTTCAAGAAGCTGACGAGGAACTCAACCGCATTAACACGCGGTTCGATGAAACGCAAGGTATGCAGACTTAGAGAATTTTCATGTCAAAAGACGATATGTATTATTAAGAGTTTTTAACTCATTGTGTGGTGTGATTATGGTCACAGCTGGCACAGCCGAGGTCGAGACCCTCAGGGGTGCCCTTTCTCAAGCCAAGAAGGAGGCCGAAGCGAACAAGTCATCCGCTGACAAAGCGGCTGCTGAGATGGAGGCTGAACAGGCCTCCCGCCGTCAACATGAGGCTCGGGTGGCCGAACTCGAACAAGAGCTGCGAGACGCCATCTGCAGATGCGAGGCGTTGGAGCAGAAGACTTCAGACCAAACGTCCGAGCTTAACAAAGCTCTCAATGTTGCCAAGGAGGCACGGAGCGAGTGCCGGAGTGCTCGCAAAGAGATCCACTAGGCGCGGCAGATAGCGGCTGGTAAGGCCTTTCTTTTGCAGAGTATCTTTGGAGGTTAGAAGTATGCATCACTGACTCGAGTGTGGAGTTATCCAGGAACGTTTGCGGATCTCCCGAAGAGTATCGCCGACGCCGCCCAATTCTTCATAGCCCAGGAGGGGAACATGACGGAGAAGTTGTTTTGGTCCCAATTTCGTGCATCAGAACATCAAACACTTCTGAAGGACTAGCTGAAGCAGCTGGTCGAGATGCATAGGATGGTGGGTTCGGCCATGGAGGACTTAATAGTCCAGCTCTGGCCCGCGGAGCCAATCCCTAGCAGCTACTTCGGATTGGTGAAGCGGCTCGTCGATGTGTGGCCATGGGTCGACGCTATGAAGCCCTCGGACTGTATAGAGGGTGCCCGGATGGTCTTTGCCCGCGTCAAGATGCACTGGGCGAAGATGAAGGCCACCAAAGTGGCGACCGCAGGTCTGCCTGAGGGCAAGGATCATCAGAGGCCGGAGAGGTACTTCGATGATGTCCTAGAAGGAGCCCGCATTGTAGAGGGCCAGTTCTCGAAAGACGCGGCTTTTAATTAAGTGTGTTTGGGTTGTAAAGACTATGCTATATGAACCTATGTGAAATAAATTTTTGCACTTTTTATTCAAGCAACGTTTCCTCCTGTGCGGCCGTTTATTTGTATATCCAAAAGTTTCCATCCGTCGGCATCAGCCCCCATGTAGATGCTATAGAGGTGTTCGGCACGATGTGTGATCACGCTTTACCCAACGTCTTGGTCCTTAAAGGAGGTGTCCGCGAAGTGAACCAGAGAATCTGACTATGGGGCTTTATTTCTTTCACTTAGCCATAGGAGTTTGACTGTGGGGCTAAGTACTAGCCCCTTGTGCGTATGCGGCTATCCGGATTACGGTGCCTACTCTACGCGGCTGGGCGAAGACCAGCCCCTCGTGTAACACGGGGTAGATTGCTAACGATCTGTAGTATAATTGTCGGGGGAAACTGTCCTCCCACGAGCACCTATGGGACCGGAGCCCCTTCTACGTTGCGGTAAGGGAGCGGAGGGAGCACGGAGAGCAGATCGAGGAGCGCACGCGGGCAGTTTACCCAGGTTCGGGCCGCGCGGACGCGTAAAACCCTACTCCTGCTTGGGTTGTATTGAGTTTTGGGCTCGGGAGCTTGAAGATCTACAGTGCTAGCTACACCGAGCGAGAGAGTTGTCTAGGTTTTGAGCCGAACTGAACCCTTTCTACGTTGTGCATGGGCCTCCTTTTATAGCTCAAAGGGGTCACCGACAGGTGTCAACGTAGAGGAGGGTAAAAGTGTAAATTTGGTGGTAGTTGTAATAGTACGTGAATAGTGCACGAACAGTGGATGAACGGTGGTCTTCACCTAACTTTGACAGTGGGGGACAAGGGCATTGAATGCCCGTCGCTGTCGCCCCCAAAAGCGTCCGTCCATGCTTCTCCGTTCGCCACGACGGTAGCCTCGTCATCGTGACTTGCCACCGTGTGCCCCAGGCTGCACAGCCGTCCGCCACGCGTCCCTAGAAGGGCCCCAGGGCGACGCGTGGGCAGATAAGCTAGAGCGCGGACACACAGCATAGGTTCCCCCGGCAAGCACCTTGCCGGGGTCGTGATCTTGCCGGGCCCGGAAGCTTGTCGCTCTCCGGGTCCTGCCGGGGCGCATGACGCGCCGGGGCATCTCTTAAGATATGTGTTCCTTGGTTTTCCTGGCAAGCTCCTCTTGCCAGGGTCTTGCGCTAAAGTGACAATCTTGAGCCTGGTACGGCCTTCCCGGCAAGCTCCTCTTGCCGGGGCCTTGATCTTCTGACTTGTATACTTTGTTCTTGAATGGCTTCGTAGAGACCGGAAAGGTTCTTGGCGAGCACGTGGTAAGCCCGACCACGGGAAGCTGCTACTGCCCGTGCACAAGTTGGGGTACTAAGGTACCCCTATCTTAGTACACCGACAGGAGCCCCCGGGCCTGGGCCACACACGGTGCCGAGCGCTGTTGGGCCAGGCCCAAAACAGTGTACGGGTACGCTCGGCCCACAGCAAGCCGTATCCCCTTCCGTATCCGCCGCATCCCTCCCTAACGGCACGCGTTGATTGCGGCGTCGTGGGAGAGATCGTGGCCTGTTCTTTAATGGGAAATGCGGAGCGTCCCCCACTTCCCCCTTAAAAGCAGAGGAAGCAGGGGCAGCTCCCTCCATCGTCTTCATTGCGCCTTGACTCTCCAGAAACCCCCATCGCCCTCCGCCTTCCAAAGGTCGACAGAGAGCTCAGCTCCACCCCCTCCTCCGCCGTCCGCAGCGTCCGCAGCGCCGCCGTCCTTCCCGCCTTCCCCGCCATGGCCCCGAAGGGCGACAAGACGAAGAAGGAGAAGTCCGAGCAGGCGGCGAAGCTGGCCGCCCTGCAGAAGAAGTGCGTAGTCTTCGCGCCAAGGCTTGGTCCGAGGGAGCTCCGGGACAAATACTATTTGTTCTGGGCGAGGGAGACCAAGGCTCATCCCCGCACCAGAGTCTTCCCCGCCGTCGCCAAAGATATGTTCCCCGGCGGGTACTTTTTCTTCGCTGCATTCTTCCACTGTGGCCTGTGCCCTCCGTTCTCGGAGTTCTTTTGTGATGTCATGAATACATATGGCCTCCACCTCTTAGATTTCACCCCCAACGCCATCCTTACGATGGCCGTTTTCGCACATCTGTGCGAAAACTATGTTGGGGTTCATCCAAATGTAGCCCTTTTCCGCCACTTCTTTATGCCCAGAGTAGAGTCAGGTGCCCCCCTCTCCGGCGGCATCTCCTGGATCTTTAGGCTGAACAAGAAGGACTCATACCTGAAGGGTGAGCTTCGCGGCAAGTGGGAGGAGTGGAGAGCCGATTGGTGCTGGGTGCTGGAAGATAAGCCTAAGCCTTTCACCTCGCCGCGCACGACTGCCATAGTGCGCGGCAGGGACTGGAGTGAGTTGGCCCCGGAGGACAGCAAGCTTAACATCGCCCTCATTAGGATTATTCATCTCCGGGCCGCCAATTTGACTATTGGAGAAGTTGGAGCAGATTTCCTCCGCGGCCGCATCGCCCCTTTACAAGAAAGGAAAAGGTCCGCCTGGGAATTCGGCAATGCGGCAGATATCATGAGGCTGCGCCCTAGATTGAACTACAACTTCACTGCCTTGGAGTTGAAGGGGATGGTCCGGGAGCTCTTCAAGCATGACCCGGCCCACCCGGAGTGGTTCAGACCTTCCCGGGGAGTGGTGCCGCTGTGCAACAGCACCGCCCGCGATTCCCTACGAGCGATGATGCCCGCGTGCGACTCCCATGGCGTCGTCCCCACTTGGATAGAGCCTCCGCCGGATACCGTGCTGACCTTCTTCGACAACCTGGTCGAGAAAACCCGCAACGCCGAGGAGAACAAGGGCCTCACCCGGGCCACTACTGACCGGGATATAGCCTACATCGCCTCCAGGATGGAGGAGGCCGCCGCAGCTGCGGCGGCGGGTGACTTTGGATACACTGTGGACGAGGCACAGGCCGCGGACGCGGTGAGCCAAGCAGAGGAGGCGGAAATCCACAAGCTGCTCAAGCTTGCGCCCGAGGAGTTTGCCGGGGAGCCTTCCCTGAGGTTTGCCGGGACGAGCGAGGTTGCCGGGGGGAGTGAGGCCGCCGGACATGGCGCTGAGTCCAGCGGGCCTGCCGAGGAGGAGGAGGACGTCGAGGCTGATGAAGACTCTGGTGGATCCCTGAATCTCGATGACGACGCGTCCTCATCCTCAGAGAACTCCCCGCCTCCGGCAAGTCCCACGCAGCAACCAAAGAAGCGCCTCCGCAAGGCAGCTGAGACGGCGAGGCCGCAGGCGCCTCGACAGCAGCTAGCGCGCCGTGCGACGCGCGCCACCAGGACGAGCGAAGTCGTCAAGGAAGCGCCCCGTGCTCGAGCGCCAAGCGGAGGGGGATCTTCCCGGAGCGGAACGGGTGCTCCTTCTGCCCCTCGGTCCTCGGCGACGACGGGGGCTGGGTCTTCGCAGCCCACAGCCCCGGAGACCGCCAAGCGCCCGAGGGAGCCTTCTCCTCCAGCTCCTCGCGCGGGAGCACCTCAGGCGGATTTTGACTTCTCCGCCCTCAGCTCCGAGGACGAGGAAGAGGAGTAAGTACTTGCAGTTCTTTAGTTTCTTTGATTTTGTCTTGATTTTCCTTGTTGATTCTGATCTTGTTCTTGTTTTGCTTTCAGGACCCTAACCCAGCGGATGGCGAAGAGGGCCAAGATTCCTGTGGTCGAGATTGAAGATGACTCGCCCGCCGCGGCGACGGGAGACGTGCCAGCGGCAAACTTGCCGGATCAACCTGCTGCTCCGAGGAGCAGCCCCCAGCGCAGCCCCCAGCGTAAGTCTGGTATTTATGTTTCCGCTTGATGGGCGCGCTTGAGGTGATCATCTTCGTCTGATATCTTGTTGTCTTGTGTAGGAGTGGAGCCGCAGCTGCAGGAGCGCCAAGAGGTCGCCCCCGACGAGCTACTCGCTCCACCCTCCCCGCCAAGGGTGCACTCCCCGACAAGGGAGAACGCTCCGCCAAGGACGGGCACTCCGCCAAGGGCGAGTACCCCGCCAAGGGGGAGCAGCCCGACGAGGGTGAGCACCCCGCCAAGGGAGGGCGCGGGCGGCCCTCCGCCAGCAGGGGCCACTAATCCGCCGCCAAGGGAGAATTCCCCGGCGAGGGACCCTGTCATTGAAGAGATCCGCGAAGGTAAGTCTTGCAACTTCTTCTTCTTGGATTTGTCTTTTTGGATATTTGCTTGACTCTTTCTTTTCTTTTTCTTCTATTAGATCCTCCTGCCCCAGAGCGGATGGAAACGGAGACCACCGCTGAGAAGGAGGTGCGCGGCGACGGCGGCAACGCCACTGCCGCCGAGGGAACGGCTGGAGCTGGCGAACCAGTCGCCGAAGAGACCGCCCCGACCGCTGACGCCGCGGCTGGGGAAGGGACCGGCGACCAAACTGCTGGCCCGGAGGCCGCAGGAGCGACGGACGCTGCACCGGCCGCCGACCCTTCCGCCTCCGCGGAGCGGTCGGGTGTCTACTTGAAGGCCGCCAACGGGGTCTTCATATAAGTCCCGTGGGCGTCCTCGTCTCGAGCACCCGCGGAGGGAGAGACCTTTGACGGAGAGGTCCTCGCCTCCGCCGGCTTGAAGATCGTCGAAGAGCCCGGCGACAGCGACGAGCCCGAAGAGGAAGGACTCCTTCGCCGGCTCCTGGCCTTGTACCGGGCCAGGCAGGTGAAGCTGGAGTCCAGGGAGGCTCTCGCCGCCCAGGCTGGAGCAGACTTGGAGAAGCGCGCCGTGGAGCACCGTGCCGCCAACCAGGCGGCCCTCCGCAACTTGGCGGAGGAGCATGAGGAGCTTGCCGGGGCGTAGCAAGCCTTCCTCCTGGAGAAGGCTGAGGTAGAAGAGCAGCAGCGGCGGGCTGCCGAAGAGCTGTCTCAGCGGGAGGGAGCGCTCAACCAGCGGAAGGTCGACCTTGACAGCCACGAGGACGACCACACCGCCCGGGAGCAAGCCATTGGCAGGGCCCTGAAGGAGGCAAAGGACGCCGCCGCCGCCGCGGAAACTGCTAAGAAGGATCTGGCGGCCAGGGTGGAGCAGCTGGAGTTGTTCCTGAAGGCAAGCGAGGACAGAGTCACTGCGCTCAATGTGGAGCGGGAGAAAGATGCCCACACCAACTCTGAGTTGCAGGTACGTCTCTCCGAGAAGGGCACAGAGCTTGCTGCCGCTAAGGATTCCATCGCTTACTTAGAGTTGAAGGTCTCCACCCTGACTGGTTCGCTCGACGCCGCCCGGGACCGCGAGACGAAGCTGAAGGACGAACTCCGCAAGGAGAGGAACTTGGTGGAGAGCGCCGCCGTCTCAGCAAACAACTTCAACCGGGCGGTGGAGCAATGGACTGATGATCTGGTCACCTCCGCTGCCAATATTGACAAGGAGATGGTGGCGCTGAGGGCGGAGCATCTCGCGTACTCCCCGGACGAGAATCTCCCCCACAGCGCCAAGTTAAGTCTGTTCTTCAGGGGAATAGCGCCTGCTCTTGCACGGCTGCGGGAGAGGATCCCCGTGCAGCTGGCCGACGAGGCGCGTCGGCTCTGCACGGGTACCATGGAGCGGGTCTTGTCCAAGATCGTCTTCCGCAACCCCGGCATCAACCTTGTCAACGTCCTCCGCAGCTTGCCGCCCGAAGCCGATCAGGAGGAGTTGAAGGCGCAGGTTGCCCACATCGTCGCCAAGGTGAACAAGATCACAAGGCGTGAAGGCGACCGCGTAGATTAGGTTCCTTTCTTTCTGTTTCCTTTGCCGCTGCAAAGTATGTCATGGACAAGAATCTATTAGTTATTGCGGCAAGTTATCTTTGTGATATATAACCTTATTTTGAGCAACCGATGCAGTGTTATCTTCCTTGTTTTGGTCCTTTTACTTTGTATGCATTCCACCCTACGCTTTTAGGGAACTTGCCGGCAAGAGGACCCTTGCCGCGAGCGCTGAGTGCTGGACTCTTAGCAGCCTGCTGGCAAAGGCCTTGCCGGCAAGAAACCTTGCCGCAGCTAGTCGCAACGCACTTTGCTTGCTGAGCGAACTCGAAAACGAAGTAAGGGCGCGACACTTGTCGCAGCTCACTTAAGTCGTTGAGCGTGCTCGAAACAAAGTAAGGGTGCGGCTAGCCACGGGTAGGTTCCTCCGCGCACAGGTTTTCCATACAAAGCGTGGTTGTTCAAGGAAGACAACTAAAAATTTAAAATTTTGAACTGCTCAAATTCTGGTAACTTAGCTTTCATAGATTGTTTGCTCCCTGACAAGGCTTCTCTTTCTTGAACAATACTTGGTTCTCGTACCTCCATCTCCTTCCCCCCGGCAAACTTGTGCGCGAGGAATACTCCTTCTGCTTAAGAGGGAAAGAAAAAGAGGAGGAAAAACAAGTATAGGGCCTCACGGCTTGCTAGTGCTTACCGGGGATGTGCATTGCACAAAGTGTCAGATAATGCATGCAAATAACAAAGAAAAGCATGGAAATGACAAGTAGTGCGAAGCACAAAAACTTTACTGATGCACGGGATCTGCGCCCGGCTTTGTACAAAGGTTTACATGCAACAGCGGCAAGACTTGTACAAAAGGTGGTTGCCGGAGCGGATCACGGCAACCGCGCCTTATGGGTGAAACTTGCGAAGATGCTCTATGTTCCAGGAGTTGCTCACCGGTAAGCCTTCTTCGGTCTCAAGGCGGACAGCGTCGGGCCTTGTGACTCGTCTCACCCGATAAGGGCCTTCCCACTTCGGCGTCAACTTGTTGGAATTCTTGGCGGACTGAACGCGCCGAAGAACAAGGTCGCCTTCCTCGAGACTCCTGGCCTTGACCTTGCGGCTATGATAGCGACGCAAGGCTTGCTGGTATCGAGCAGCTCGTACAGCAGCCTGGAGACGTTCCTCCTCGAGGAGCAATGCATCATCTTGTCGCAGTTGCTCTTGCTCGAGCTCATCGTAAGCGAGCACTCGAGGAGATCCGTATACGAGTTCCGTGGGGAGAACTGCCTCTGCTCCATAGACAAGAGCAAAAGGTGTTTGTCCGGTGGCTCGACTTGGTGTCGTCCTGATTGGCCAAAGAGCCGCCGGCAACTCCTCTATCCAGTTTCTTCCGCACTTGTGTAGCCTGTCGAAGGTTCTTGTCTTGAGTCCGCGTAGCACTTCAGCATTGGCCCTCTCCGCTTGACCATTGCTCCTCGGGTGAGCAACAGAAGCGAAACAGACCTTGGCGCCAAGGTCTTGGACGTACTGCATGAAGGTGCGACTTGTAAACTGTGTGCCGTTGTCGGTGATGATCCTGTTAGGGATTCCGAAACGGCAAACAATTGACCTGAAGAATCTGACTGCTGACTGTGCGGTCACCTTTCTCACTGGTTCCACTTCTGGCCACTTTGTGAACTTGTCGATTGCTACGTACAAGTACTCAAAGCCCCCGACTGCACGGGGAAAGGGGCCGAGGATATCGAGCCCCCAGACCGAGAAGGGCCAGGACAAAGGGATCGTCTGGAGAGCTTGAGCTGGCTGGTGAATTTGCTTGGCATGGAACTGGCACGCTTCACACTTGGTTACTTGTGCAGTTGCATCTTGGAGGGCTTCTGGCCAGAAGAACCCTTGCCGGAATGCCTTCCCGGCAAGTGCCCTTGCGCCAATGTGGTGGCCACATATGCCTCCATGTATCTCTGCCAACAGCTTCTGTCCATCTTCCCTGGAAATGAACTTCAACCTGACACCATTGAGTCTTCTTCTGTACAGTTCATTGCCAACGAACTGGTACATACTTGACTGCCTGGTTATTTTCTCTATCTCTTCCGGGTCGTCGGGAAGTTCTCCAGTTTGCAGAAAACGAACGATTTGCTGTGCCCATGCTGTAGCCTGAGGCTCAACAACAAGGACTAAAGGCATGAGGGCTGCTGCGGGAACCTCAGCTTCTACGGCAAGAACCTGCGGCTCTGCCGGAGCTGATGGTCCCCCGGCAAGCCTGCCGGGGCTAGGCTCGTCGGGAACGCTTGCTTCAACTGTACAGACCCTTGGATCTGCAGGAGCAAACTGTTCCTCAGCATCTTGGCTGTTGGTCTTGGGGATCTTGGCGGCGGCTTCGGGAAGATCCGCCGGCAAGTAGTCGCCGGAGACCAACTTCCTTTTCTTGTTTTGCCCAGCTGATGGTGTAACGGATGGCTGAGTTAGCTTGAGCACGAAGGTCCCTGGTTCCACAGGTAACTTCATCGCAACACACTTTGAGAGGCCATCTGCAATATCATTCTGAGCTCTTGGGACGTGCTCCATTTGCAGACCTTCAAAGTGTTCTTCAAGCTTCCTCACTTCATCAACATAAGCTTCCATCAAAGGGCTCTGGTAACTCTTATTCACTTTTCGGACCACCAACTGTGAATCTCCCCGTACAATCAACTTCCTGATCCCAAGCTCGGCCGCGGCCGGCAAGCAAACCTTCATACTCAGCAGTATTGTTTGTCGCTTGCTCCTTGGGAAAGTGCATCTGGACAACATACTTGAGGTGCTCTCCGGTGGGCGCTATGAGTACCACGCCGGCACCGGCGCCTTGCAGCGAGAAAGCACCATCAAAGTACATTATCCATTCGCTGCTCGCTTCTTGGACGGGGACGCTTGTCTCTGGGACCTCTTCATCTGGCGTTGGGGTCCATTCAGCTATGAATTCTGCCAAAGCTCTGCTCTGTATGGTTGAGGTACTCTCAAACTTGAGACCAAAGCTTGATAGCTCCAGTGCCCACTCGACGATCCTGCCTGTTGCTTCGGGATTCTGCAATATCCTTTTCAACGGAAAGCGAGTGACTACTGTTATCTCGTGTGCTTGGAAGTAATGGCGCAGCTTTCTTGAGGCCATGAGGAGGCCGAAAAGCAGCTTCTGCACCCCAGAGTATCTTGATCTAGCCCCCTGCAAGAGGGAACTCACAAAATACACTGGGCGCTGCACCATCTTCCTTCGCACTTCACCTTGTTCCTGCGCAGACTTGTCCTTGTCGGGGCCAGACCTTGTCGGGGAAGCCCCCTGCTTGTCGCTGGATTCACTTGCCGGCGGCGTGGGTTCCTCATCCGCCTCCCTCTCCGCTACTAACGCAACACTAACCACTTGATTGGTTGCCGCTAGGTACAGCAGCAACTTCTCTTGTGGCTTAGGTGCGACAAGTATTGGAGTGGAGGACAGGTATCCTTTCAAGTCTTGCAGCGCTGCCTCCGCTTCCGGAGTCCATTTCATAGGACCTGCCTTTTTCAAGATTTTGAAGAAAGGCAGGGCGCGTTCTGCAGACTTTGAAATGAACCTACTGAGGGCAGCCACACAACCAGCAAGTCTCCTTACGTCCTTGACGCGCTTCGGGGCTTCAATCTGCTCGATGGCTTTGATCTTGTCGGGATTGGCCTCAATCCCCCTCTGGGACACAAAGAACCCGAGAAGCTTGCCGGAGGGGACTCCGAAGACGCACTTCTCGGGGTTCAACTTGAGCTGGATCTTGCGCAGGTTCTCAAAGGTTTCTTCCAAATCCTGGATCAGGGTATCTTTGCTCTTGCTCTTGACCACTATGTCATCCATATAGGCTTCTATATTCCTGTGGATCTGTGGCTCAAAAGCAGTGTGCACCACCCTCGCAAATGTGGAGCCTGCATTCTTCAATCCAAAGGGCATGCGTATGAAGCAATATGTGCCGCGTGGAGTAATGAATGCAGTCTTCTCTTCGTCTTCCTTGGCCATGAATATCTGGTGGTAACCTGAGTATGCATCAAGGAATGAGAGCAACTCACATCCAGCAGTGGAGTCAACAATTTGGTCGATGCATGGCAAGGGAAAGGGATCCTTGGGACAAGCTTTGTTTACGTCAGTGAAGTCTATACAAAGTCTCCACTTCCCATTGGCCTTGCGCACAACAACTGGATTGGCCAACCACGTAGGATGGATCACGCCTCTAACTAGGCCTGCTGCTTCCAACTTCTTTATCTCTTCGGTTATGAATTCTTGGCGCTCCACGGCCTGCTTCCTGACCTTCTGCTTGATGGGCCGCGCATGAGGGCAAACAGCAAGCTTGTGCTCCATTACCTCCCTGGGAACGCCGGGGATGTCAGACGGTTGCCATGCAAACACGTCGACATTCGCCCGCAGGAAGGCAACGAGCGCACTTTCCTATTTGTGGTCGAGTGTAGTACTGATGGTGAAGGTACCACCAGTGCCGTCCTCCTTGGCGGACACCTTCTTGGTTGCCGGTGGAGCTGCCATTCCTTTCTTACACTTGCCGGTGGAGCTCGATGGTGCGTCCTCGACGGCAGCGCAGCACTCCGAAGAGGTGCGTTTGCCGGAGTGGGCCCCAGAGCTCTTGCCGGACTTGGACTTGGTCTTCCCCCCGGGAGCTTCAGCGGCAAGTGTGTTGCTTTCTGCTGCGGCTGCTGCATCCGAGTATATCTTGTCGGCGCAGATAAGCGCGTCCTTCTTGTCGCCAGGGACAGAGATGACGCTTATCGGCCCCGGCATCTTGAGTACGTTGGATGCATAGTGGGAAGCTGCCATGAACTTGGCGAGGGCAGGTCGGCCAAGTATCCCATTGTATGGTAATGGGATATCAGCAACATCAAACGTGATACGCTCCGTCCCGAAGTTGAGCTCCCCGCCAAAGATCACTGGCAGTGTAATCTTCCCCTTCGGCTTGCTCCTTCCCGGGTTAATTCCTTGGAACGACCCGGTTTCCTCGAGCTCGCTGTTGGGGATCTGTAACTTCTTGATCACAGCTGAGGAGATCAAGTTCAGGCCGGCCCCACCGTCAACCAATATCTTGGTGACCTTGAGGTTGCGGATAGTTGGTGAGACCAACATCGGCAAGCACCCAACCGCAGTTCTGCGGTCAGGGTGGTCCTCAAGGTCAAAGACGATGGGCGTGCTGGACCACTTCAGCAGCTTGCGTGACTCGACGGGCGGCTCAGCTGCATTCACTTCCCGCACCCACTGCTTGAGTTGGCGGTGGGAAGTGTGCAGAGAGGCGCCTCCGTCGACACACAGAACTTCTGTGGCCTTCTGGAACTCCTGTTCGCTGTTATCTCCTTCTTCCATGTCGTCGTCGTCGTCTTCATCCTCATCCTTGTCGCGGCCCCGGGGAGGTCTGTCACCTTGCCGCTGCTTGGCCTTGCCGCGGCACCCTCCCCGGCCATTGAACGGCCGCTTCTTGCTTGGTTCTCCTCCGCCTCCTTGGGCCTTCTCCTTGTCGCGACGCTCGTATTCAGCCTTCTGCTGCTCTACAAGGTACTCGACTCTCTTGCAGTTCTGAAGATCGTGACCCTTGGTGCGGTGGATCTTGCAGTACTGCTTGTCGGAGCCGTCCTGCTTGTCGGCTGCCGCTACAGGTGCGGGCTCCTTGCCGGAACCGCCAGCCTGTGCCTTCTTGGCGGGAGCCTCCTTGCCGGACTGCTCGACGACTAGCACCTCCTTGCTCTTCTTCTTTCTGTTATTCCGCCGCCGGCTTCTCTTTGCCGGGGCGACATCCTCACTGTCGCTTCCTCCTGCGCCGGTATCCTCTCCGGGGAGTCTCCTCCCCTCTTCGGCGCGCGCGCACTTGTCAGCCAGAGCGTAGAGCTCGCTGACATCCCGGATCTTGGTCATGGCCATCTCCTGCCTCATCCGGCGGTTACGCACGTTCTGGTGGAACGCGCTGATAACCGCGGCAGGGTGGACGTCGGGAATGTTGTGCTGGACGCGGCTGAACCTCTGGATGTACTTGCGCAGGGACTCTCCCTCCTTCTGGGCGAGGATGTGGAGATCGCTCTCCTGGTCGTGGGGTTTGTGGCCGCCCGTGAAGGCGCCAACAAACTGATGGCATAGATCCGCCCACGAAGAAATGGAGTTTTCCGGCAAGTGCATAAGCCAAGACCGGACGTTTGGCTTAAGCACTAGCGGGAAGTAGTTAGCCAGGATCTTCTCGTCGCGTCCCCCGGCAGCCTGCACCGCGATGGTGTAGATGCTGAGGAACTCCGAGGGATGTGTCTTGCCGTCGTACTTCTCAGGTACGTCGGGCTTGAAATTTTTCATGCTGGGCCACTGGACTCGCCGCAGCTCACGGGTGAACGCAGGGCAACCTGCCGCGTACGGCAAGTCACCTGGTTCACCGGGCGCGTGCGTGTCGACAGCGGTCCCAGCGCGCTGATCTGATTGTCGTCGGGCTTCTCGTCGACGCTCGATGCGAGTCCGAGCGTCCTCTTGCCGCCTATCGTCGAGGACTTGGCGCTGGTCCCGACGAGCCCACGGATCCGACGACGCCGTGGAGTCGTCGTCGACGTTGATCCGGCGGGGTGGCGTCTTCTGCTTCCGCGGCGGGGAGTGCACGGTAGTTGCACCCCCGGCGGTCTTGTCGCCATCGGCCTTCGTTTGGTCGACTTGCCGCGGCCGTGACGTCGCCGGCTGCTGCGGCGTATCGTTGTTGGCGAAGGCGATGAGACTCTGGATCGTCGCCCTCCAGTCTTCGGCTTTGTCTGCCGCTGGAGGGAAATCTAGGAGCAGCTGTGCTCTTGCTAGAGCTTCTGCTGGAGAGGAGGGGAGCGGTGGCGAGCGGTGCGAGGAGCGAGATATGCTCGGACTTCTAACAGGGTTAGAAGGAGCAGTTTCTCGCCCCGGCGATCGCGCCTTGCTCGTACCAGGACGATGGCCTTGAGCATCCCGCGATCCTCCGGTTTGTCCTTGCCCCAGCAAGCGTATGGTACCTCCTGTACCACGGCGCTGCTGGCCTGGCACCTCCTGAGAGGGATGTGGTGTGTGCACGGACGCCGAGGCTTTGGAGTTCGCCCGGTCATCCGTCTTGTCCTTGGACTTGGTGGCGCCGTGAGTTTCCTCGCCGGCGACCACCCTTCCGCCGACGTCTCCTCCACCAACCGTTGGCTCTGGTGGTGGCGGGATCGACGCAGACGGGCCTCAGACCTCCGAAGCCTTCTTCTTTGGAGGCATGCTGATGCTGACGATGAGGTTGATGAAGCTGATGAAGTTGCTGAAGGTTGCGCCCGCGTGAGCGTCGGATCAGGTTCGCACAACCTCGACGCCCCCTACCTGGCGCGCCAAAGATGTCGGGGGAAACTGTCCTCCCACGAGCACCTATGGGACCGGAGCCCCTTCTACGTTGCGGTAAGGGAGCGGAGGGAGCACGGAGAGCAGATCGAGGAGCGCACGCGGGCAGTTTACCCTGGTTCGGGCCGCGCGGACGCGTAAAACCCTACTCCTGCTTGGGTTGTATTGAGTTTTGGGCTCGGGAGCTTGAAGATCTACAGTGCTAGCTACACCGAGCGAGAGAGTTGTCTAGGTTTCGAGCCGAACTGAACCCTTTCTACGTTGTGCATGGGCCTCCTTTTATAGCTCAAAGGGGTCACCGACAGGTGTCAACGTAGAGGAGGGTAAAAGTGTAAATTTGGTGGTAGTTGTAACAGTACGTGAATAGTGCACGAACAGTGGATGAACAGTGGTCTTCACCTAACTTTGACAGTGGGGGACAAGGGCATTGAATGCCCGTCGCCGTCGCCCCCAAAAGCGTCCGTCCATGCTTCTCCGTTCGCCACGGCGGTAGCCTCGTCATCATGGCTTGCCATCGTGTGCCCCAGGCTGCACAGCCGTCCGCCACGCGTCCTTGGAAGGGCCCAGGGCGACGCGTGGTCAGATAAGCTGGAGCGCGGGCACACAGCATAGGTTCCCCCGGCAAGCACCTTGCCGGGGTCGTGATCTTGCCGGGCCCAGAAGCTTGTCGCTCTCCGGGTCCTGCCAGGGCGCATGACGCGCCGGGGCATCTCTTAAGATATGTGTTCTTGGTTTTCCTGGCAAGCTCCTCTTGCCTGGGTCTTGCGCTAAAGTGACAATCTTGAGCCTGGTACGGCCTTCCCGGCAAGCTCCTCTTGCCGGGGCCTTGATCTTCTGACTTGTATACTTTGTTCTTGAATGGCTTCGTAGAGACCGGAAAGGTTCTTAGCGAGCATGTGGTAAGCCCGGCCACGGGAAGCTGCTACTGCCTGTGCACAAGTTGGGGTACTAAGGTACCCCTATCTTAGTACACTGACAATAATACCAAGTCACCGAATCGCCGACTGCTACTTCCCGAGCTTGTGTTGTATTCCCTCGAAGAGGAAAGGGTGATGCAACACAGTAGCGTAAGTATTTCCCTTAGATTTTGAGAACCAAGGTATCAAACTAGTAGGAGGCCATGCACAAGTCCCTCGCACCTGCACAAACAAATAAAAACTTCGCAGCCAATGCGATAAGGGGTTGTCAATCCCTTTACGGTCACGTACGAAAGTGAGATCTGATAGATAGGATAGTATAATGTTTGGTATTTTTGGATATAAGAACAGAAAGTAAATAAAGCAAAGTAAAGTGGATGGAAGATTAATATGTTGAGAATAGACCCGGGGGCGATAGGTTTCACTAGTGGCATCTCTCATGATAGGAGAATTCTACGGTGGGTGCACAAATTACTATCGAGCAATTGATAGAAAAGCGCATAGTTATGAGAATATCTAGGCATGATAATTATATATAGGCATCACGTCCGTGACAAGTAGACCGAAACGATTCTGCATCTACTACTATTACTCCACACATCGACCGCTATCCAGCATGTATCTAGAGTATTAAGTTCATAAGAACACAATAATGCTTTAAGCAAGATGACATGATGTAGAGGGATAAACTCAAGCAATATGATATAAAATCCATCTTTTTATCCTCGATGGCAACAATACAATACGTGCCTTGCTGCCCCTGCTGTCACTGGGAAAGGACACCGCAAGATTGAACCCAAAGCCAAGAACTTCTCCCATTGCAAGAACTGTAGATCTAGTTGGCCAAACCAAACCAATAATTCGAACAGACTTGCAAGGATATTATAATCATACATAAAAAGATTTCAGAAAATAATCAAATATTTCTCATAGATAATCTTGATCATAAACCCACAATTCATCGTATCTCGACAAACACACCACAAAAAGATTACGTCAAATAGATCTCCTCCAAGATCAAGGAGAACTTTGTATTGAGATCCAAAAAGAGAGAAGAAGCCATCTAGCTAATAACTATGGACCCGAAGGTCTGCGGTAAAATACTCACAACTCATTGGTGAGGCTATGGTGTTGATGTAGAAGCACTCCGTGGTAGATCCCCCCTCCGGCGGAGCTCCAGAACAGGCCCCAAGATGGGATCTCACGGGAACAGAAGGTTGCGGCAGTGGAATTAGGGTTTTCTCTGTTGCCTCGATGTTTTCAAGGTACATGGATATATATAGGAGGAAGGAGGGCATCGGGGGAGCCAGAGGGGGCCCACGAGGGTGGGGGGCACGCCCTGGACCCTCGTGGCCGCCTCCTTCATTCCCTCGCGGGTATTCCAAGTCTTCCGGGTAGATACGGTTCCGAAAATCACGCTCCCGAAGGTTTCATTCCGTTTGGACTCCGTTTGATATTCCTTTTCTGCGAAACCCTGAAATAGGCAAAAAAACAGCCATCTGCACTGGGCCTTGGGTTAGTAGGTTATCCCAAAAATAGTATAAAAGTGTATAATAAAGCCCATTAAACATCCAAAACAGAATATACAATAGCATGGAACAATAAAAAATTATAGATACGTTGGAGACGTATCAAGCATCCCCAAGCTTAATTCCTCCTCGTCCTCGATTAGGTAAATGATAAAAAACAGAATTTTTGATGTGGAATGCTAACTAACGTAATTCTCAATGTAATTCTCTTTGTTGTGGCATGAATGTTCAGATCTGAAAGATTCAAGATAAAAGTTCATATTGACATAAGAATAATAATACTTCAAGGATACTAACAAAGCAATCATGTCTTCTCAAAATAACATGGCCAAAGAAAGTTCATCCCTACAAAATCATATAGTTAGGCTATGCTCCATCTTCGTCACACAAAATACTCCCATCATGCACAACACCGGTTTCAGCAAAGCACATGTTTCATACTCTAATTTTTTCAAACTCTTTCAACTTTTACGCAATACATGAGCGTGAGCCATGGACATAGCACTATGTGGAATAGAGTGGTGGTTGTGGAGAAGACAAAAGGAGGAAGATAGTCTCACATCAACTAGGTGTATCAATGGGCTATGAAGATGCCCATCAATAGATATCAATGTGAGCGAGTAGGGATTGCCATGCAACAGATGCACTAGAGCTGAAAATGTATGAAAGCTCAACAAAAGAACCTAAGTGGGTGTGCATCCAACTTGCTTGCTCACAAAGACCTAGGGCATTTGAGGAAGCCCATCATTGGAATATACAAGCCAAGTTCTATAATGAAAATTCCCACTAGTATATGAAAGTGACTAAACAAGAGACTCTCTATCATGAAGAACATGGTGCTACTTAGAAGCACAAGTGTGGAAAAAGATAGTAGCATTGTCCCTTTTCTTTTCTTTTTTGGGCCTTTCTTCTTTTTCTTTGGCCTTTCCTTCTTTTCTTTCTTCTTTTTTTTCCTTTTTTTCTTCCTTTTTTCTTTTTTCTTTGGGACAATGTTCTAATAATGATGATCATCACACTTATGTTGATTTACAACTCGATATTACAACTCGATACTAGAACAAAGTATGACTCTATATGAATGCCTCCGGCGGTGTACCGGGATGTGCAATGAATCAAGAGTGACATGTATGAAAAATTATGCTCGGTGGCCAAGCCACAAATACGATGTCAACTACATGATCATGCATGGCAATATGACAATGATGAAGTATGTCATAACAAACGGAACGGTGGAAAGTTGCATGGCAATATATCTTGTAGTGGCTATGGAAATGCCATGATAGGTAGGTATGGTGGCTGTTTTGAGGAAGGTATATGGTGGGTGTATGGTACCAGTGAAAGTTGTGTGGTACGAGAGAGGCTAGCAATGGTGGAAGGGTGAGAGTGCGTATAATCCGTGGACTCAACATTAGTCCTAAAGAACTCACATACTTATTGCAAAAATGTACAAGTCATCAAAACAAAGTACTACACGCGTGCTCCTAGGGGGGAGGTTGGTACGAGTTAACCATCGCGCGCCCCCGACCTCCACACAAAGGATGACACTCAATGAAATACCTCATGCTTCAAATTTGTCACACAACGGTTACCATACGTGCATGCTATGGGACTTGCAAACCTCAACACGAGTATTTCTCAAATTCACAACTACTGTACTAGCATGACTCTAATATCACCATCCTCATATCTCAAAACAATCATCAAGTATCAAACTTCTCTTAGTATTCAATGCACTTTATGTGAAAGTTTTTACTATACTCATCTTGGATGCCTATCATAGGAATAGTTTTATACCCAAAGCACATTACGATACTGTTCTAAAAGAATCTCAAATAGATATAAGTGAATCATGAGAGATCAACAATTTCTACAAAATAAAACCACCACCGTGCTCCAAAAGATATAGGTGAAGCACTAGAGCGAAACTATCTAGCTCAAAAGATATAAGTGAAGCACATAAAGTATTCTAATAAATTCTAAATCATATTATCTCTCTCAAAAAGGTGTGTCCAGCAAGGATGATTGTGGAAAACTAAAAAGCAAAGACTCAAAGCATACATGACGCTCCAAGCAAAACACATATCATGTGGTGAATAAAAATATAGTCTCAAGTATAGTTACCGATAGATGAAGACGAAAGAGGGGATGCCTTCCCGGGGCATCCCGAAGCTTAGGCTTTTGGTTGTCCTTGAATTTTACCTTGGGGTGCCTTGGGCATCCCCAAGCTTAGGCTCTTGCCACTCTTGGTTCCACAGTCCATCAAAGCCATACTCAAACCTTGAAAACTTCACAACACAAAACTTAGCCAAAAATCTCATGAGCTCCATTAGTATAAGAAAACAAACCACCACTCAAATGTAATGTAATTAACTCATTCTTTGTTTATATTGGTGTTAAACCTACTGTATTCCAACTTCTCTATGATTCATATCCTCCAATACTACTCATAGATGCAACAAAATAAGCAAACAACACACGAAGAACAGAATCTGTCAAAAACATAACAGTCTGTAGTAATCTGTAACTTTCGAATACTTTTGTAACTCCAAAAACATTGAAATAGATTGGTAAACGTGAGGAATTTGTATGTAAATCATCTGCAAAAAGAATCAACTAAATAGCGCTCTCCAGTAAAATCTGGTGGCTAATCTCGTGAGCGCTAAAGTTTCTGTTTTTTACAGCATGATCATATAAACTTCACACAAGTCTTCCCAAAGGTTCTACTTTGGCACAAACACTAATTAAAACAAAAAACCACATCTAAACAGAATCTAGATGCAGTATCTATTCCTAAAGAGAAGCAAAAACAGAGAAAATAAAATTTGGTTGCCTCCCAACAAGCGCTATCGTTTAACGCCCCTAGCTTGGCACGATACAAGAATAGATCTAGGTATTGCCATCTTTGGAAGGCAATCCATAAGTGGATCTCATAATAGATTCATAAGGTAATTTGATTTTCTTTCTAGGAAAGTGTTCCATGCCTTTCCTTAATGGAAATTGGAATCTAATATTTCCTTCCTTCATATCAATAATTACACCAATCGTTCTAAGGAAAGGTCTACCAAGCATAATAGGACATGAAGGATTGCAATCTATATCAAGAACAATGAAATATACGGGAACCTAATTCCTATAGGCAACAATAAGAATATCATTGATCCTCCCCGTAGGTTTCTTAATGGTAGAATTCACAAGATGCAAATTTAAAGAATAATCATCAAGCTCATGGAAACCTAACAAATCACACAAAGTTTTTGGGATAGTAGAAACACTTGCACCCAAATCACACAAAGCAAAGCATTCATGATCTTTAATTTTAATTTTAATAGTAGGTTCCCACTCATCGTAAAGCTTTCTAGGGATAGCAACTTCTAATTCAAGTTTTTCTTCATAAGATTGCATCAAAGCATCAACTATGTGTTTGGTGAAAGCCTTATTTTGACTATAAGCATGCGGAGAATTTAGTACAGATTGCAACAAGGAAATACAATCTATCAAAGAGCAATTATCATAATTGAATCCCTTGAAATCCACAATAGTGGGTTCATCACTATGCAAAGTTTTAATCTCTTCAATCCCACCTTTAATAATTTTAGCATCAAGATCTAAAAACTCCGAATCACTGGGACGCCTTTTAACTAAAGTAGACTCATCTCCAGTCCCATCTTTATCAAGATTCATACTAGAAAACAAGGATCTAATAGGAGACACATCAATAACTTTCAGATCGTCATCTTTATTTTCATGCTCTTCCGGTTTAGCAGCCATCTTATTAACTAAGGTGGATTGCTTGTCCGAAATTTGGGCTATTAAGTTCTCAAGATGAGCAAACTGAGATTTCAAACCATAACATTCCTTAGATATATCATCAAGCTCTTTATCCATGTATTCCATAAAGCTTTTTTGTTCTTTAAGCTCGTTTATGAAGAAATCATTGTGCTCAAATTGCACAGACATAAAATGTCTAACATTGTTTTCAATCTCCTCCAACCTCTTAAGGTGAGGGTCAACACTGATAGGGGAAGTCATAGTGACAAGCAAGCAATCCAACACATAAGAAAACAAGAAGCAAGCGAACGGTAAACACACGGCAAAAATAAGGGCAAATAAAACGACAAGGGTGAAGTGGGAGAGAGGAAAACGAGAGAAAAATAAATGTAATGCGAAGGATAAGGATTTGTGATAGGTACTTGGTATATGACTTTTGCGGAAGCCTCCCCGGCAACGGCGCCAGAATTTCTTCTTGCTACTTCTCGAGCTTGCGTTGTATTCCCTCGAAGAGTAAAGGGTGATGCAGCAAAGTAGCGTAAGTATTTCCCTCAATTTTTGAAAACCAAGGTATCAATCTAGTAGGAGACCACGCGCAAGTCCCTCGCACCTGCACAAACAAATAAGAACTTCGCATCCAACGCGATAAGGGGTTGTCAATCCCTTTACGGTCACTTATGAAAGTGAGATCTGATAGATAGGATAGTATAATGTTTTTGGTATTTTTGGATATAAGAACAGAATGTGAATAAAGCAAAGTGAAGTAGATGGAAGATTAATATGTTGAGAATAGACCCGGGGGCCATAGGTTTCACTAGGTGCTTCTCTCATGATAGCAGAATTCTACGGTGGGTGAACAAATTATTGTCGAGCAATTGATAGAAAAGTGCATAGTTATGATAATATCTAGGCATGATCATTATATATAGGAATCACGTCCGTGACAAGTAGACTGAAACGATTCTACATCTACTATTATTACTCCACACATCGACCGCCATCTAGCATGCATCTAGAGTATTAAGTTCATAAGAACACAGTAATGCTTTAAGCAAGATGACATGATGTAGAGGGATAAACTCAAGCAATATCATATAAACCCCATCTTTTTATCCTCGATGACAACAATACAATATGTGCCTTGCTGCCCCTGCTGTCACTGGGAAAGGACACCGCGAGATTGAACCCAAAGCCAAGCACTTCTCCCATTGCAAGAACTATAGATCTAGTAGGCCAAACCAAACCAATAATTCGAAGAGACTTGCAAGGATATTATAATCGTACATAAATGATTTCAGAAAACAATTAAATATTTCTCATAGATAATCTTGATCATAAACCCACAATTCATCAGATCTCAACAAACACACCGCAAAAAGATTAGATCGAATAGATCTCCTCGAAGATCAAGGAGAACTTTGTATTGAGATCCAAAAAGAGAGAAGAAGCCATCTAGCTAATAACTATGGACCCGAAGGTCTATGGTAAACTACTCACAACTCATTGGTGAGGCTATGGTGTTGATGTAGAAGCACTCCGTGGTAGATCCCCCCCCCCTCCGGCAGAGCTCCGGAACATGCCCCAAGATGGGATCTCACGGGAACAGAAGGTTGCGGCAGTGGAATTAGTGTTTTCTCTGTTGCTTCTCTGTTTTTAGGGTACATGTATATATATAGGAGGAAGGAGGGCATCGGGGGAGCCAGAGGGGGCCCACGAGGATGGGGGCGCGCCCAGGGGGAGGGGGCGCACCCTGGACCCTCGTGGCCGCCTCCTTTGATCCCTCGCATGTACTCCAAGTCTTCTGGGTTGATACGGTTCCAAAAATCACGCTCCCGAAGGTTTCATTCTGTTTGGACTCCGTTTGATATTCCTTTTCTGCGAAACCGTGAAATAGGCAAAAAAACAGCAATCTGCACTGGGCCTTGGGTTAGTAGGTTAGTCCCAAAAATAATATAAAAGTGTATAATAAATCCCATTAAACATCCAAAACAAAATATATAATAGCATGGAACAATCAAAAATTATAGATATGTTGGAGACGTATCATGGACCAGCTCTCACTTATCATGACACTCAGTTTTTGGCTTTATCTACCGAGGTACTTGACCGGACGAGCCAGAAATACAATCGCAGTAGTTCTCCCTTTACTACCTTAGGCGAACAATGCAGAACGTAAGGTGGTAAGCACATGAGCTGGGCAACCCAACTGTAGACCCAAGACATGATTCAGAGCCGATGCATATAATGCAATATCCGGGACGACGAAAAATTCCCTATAGGTGTTTGGACTTTGAAATGTGCTCGGCCGTATACAGCCCCCGGTGTTAAGTCCGGATTGAAGCACGTGTGGCAATCTGCGGTAGAGAGGGAACACAGATGGTAATGTGAAATGAACTCCAAACAAAGTTGAAACCGACTGCTTCCTTTATTCCCTGATTAGTACGTCGAGCCTTGTAGTTACAGTGTGACACCCCGAGACTGATGCGCCAGGTGTCTTCCAGTTATTTGCTGCCGTTGCCATGTCATCTACTTGTGTGTTGCACTTTGCCATGTCATCATGTGCATTTCATCTGAATAGTTTTCAAAACTTGCAACCGATCTTTTTCTCTGTTGTTCGTTTCGGGATCCGACACTCTCACATGCACCCGTTGCACCTCTCAAATCTTGTTTCGTGAGCGGGAGAAAAACATTCTCAGAATGGGCCAAGATTTGTCAAGTGGCCTTGGTATATCACCAGTAGACCGCCTATCAAATTGCGTTCCATTTGGAGGTCGTTTGATGCCCCAACGGTTAACTGCGTTAACCGAAACCCTGATAACCCAAAAGTATAGGGGGTCGCAACAGTTTTTGAGGGTAAAGTATTCAACCCAAATTTATTGATTCGGCACAAGGGGAGCCAAAGAATACTCTCAAAAAGGGTCATTTTGTGCTTTAAGTACTTGTTTTACTTGAGTGGTAACCATAGAAGCATGTTTACTAATGAGTTTCGATTCACCTTTAACTCTAGACATATAATCACTCAAGCGTTTAAACATATAAGCATTACGCTGCAATTTTCTACCAACATAAGCATTGAAGTTTTCTTGCTTCACAATAAAATTATCAAACTCATCTAAGCATTGGCTAGCAGACTTATAACGAGGAATATTACCTTCATCAAATCTATAAAGAGAATTTACCTTTACTACCTGTGTCGGGTTATCATGACCATGTATTTCTTCAATAGGCGGTAAATTCTTAACATATTCAACATTAATACCTTTTTCTTTCATAGATTTCTTTGCCTCTTGCATATCTTCAGGACTGAGAAACAGAACACCCTTTTCTTCGGAGTTGGCTTAGGGGCTGGTTCAGGAAGTGTCCAATAATTTTCATTGGTCAACATATTATTCAATAGTAATTCAACGTGATCAACTATTCTTTCCCTGAAATACAACCAGCACAATTATCCAGGTGGTCTCTGGAAGCATCGGTTAGTCCATTATAAAAGACATCAAGTATTTCATTCCTCTGGAGAGGATGATCAGGCAAAGCATTAAGAAATTGGAGAAGCCTCCCCCAAGCTTGTGGGAGACTCTCTTCTTCAATTTGCACAAAATTTTATATTTCTCGTAAGGTAGCTTGTTTCTTATGAGTGGGAAAATATTTAGCAGAGAAGTAATAAATCATATCCTAGGGACTACGAACACAACCAGGATCAAGGGAATTAAACCATGTCTTAGCATCACCCATTAATGAGAATGGAAATAACTTAAGGATATAGTAATAATGAATCTTTTCCTCGTTGGTAAACATGGTAGCTATATCATTCAACTAGTAAGATGTGCTGCAACAGTTTCAGATTCATAGCCATGGAAAGGATCAGATTCAACCAAAGTAATTAACTCAGGATCAATAGAGAAATCATAATCCTTATGAGTAACAAAGATAGGTGAAGTAGCAAAAGCAGGGTCATATTTCATTCTAGCATTCAAAGACTTTTCTTTCAGCTTAACAAATAATTTCTTAAGATCATATCTATTGTTGCAAGCAAGAAAGTCTCTAGCAGTTTCTTCATCCATAACATAACCCTCAGGAATAACATGCAATTCATATCTAGGGGAGAATCTTCATTACCACTTTCATCAATATTATGAGTTTCAATATTTGCATTCTTCCTAACCTTAGCAATATGTTCATCAAGAAATTCACCTAGTGGCACAGTATTATCAAGCATAGAAGTAGTTTCATCATACATAGCAGAAGTGGCATCATCAAGAACATGCGACATATCACATTCAATAGCAGGAGTAGGTGTCGAAACTTTACTCATAACAGAGGGTGAATCAAGTGCAGAGCTAGATGGCAATTCCTTACCTCCCCTCGTAGTTGACGGATAAATCTTGGTTTTTGAGTCTTTCGAGTTCTTCATAGTGATCAACAAATATAAATCCCAAGTGACTTAAAGAATATGGCTATGCTCCCCGGCAACGGCGCTAGAAAATAGTATTGATAACCCACAAGTGTAGGGGACCGCAACAGTTTTCGAGGGTAAAGTATTCAACCCAAATTTATTGATTCGAAATAAGGGGAGCCAAAGAATACTCTCAAGTATTAGCAGCTGAGTTGTCAATTCAACCACACTTGGAAACTTAGTATCTGCAGCAAGGTAATTTAGTAGCAAGGTAATATGGAAGTAACGGTAACGGTAGCAAAAGTAGCGATAGTTTTTTTGTAGTGATTGTAAAAGTAGCAGCGGAAAAGTAAATAAGCAACAAGCAATATGGGAAAAGTTCGTAGGCATTGGATCGGTGATGGAGAATTATGTCGGATGCGATTCCTCATGTAATAGTTATAACATAGGGTGACACAGAACTAGATCCAGTTCATCAATGTAATGTAGGCATGTATTCCGAATATAGTCATACGTGCTTATGGAAAAGAACTTGCATGACATCCTTTGTCCTACCCTCCTGTGGCAGCGGGGTCCTAATGGAAACTAAGGGATATTAAGGCCTCCTTTTAATAGAGTACCGGTCCAAAGCATTAACACATAGTGAATACATGAACTCCTCAAATTATGGTCATCACCGGGAGTGGTCCCGACTATTGTTACTTCGGGGTTGCCGGATCATAACACATAGTAGGTGACTATTGACTTGCAAGATAGGATCAAGAACACACATATATTCATGAAAACATAATAGGTTCAGATCTAAAATCATGGCATTCGGGCCCTAGTGACAAGCATTAAGCATGGCAAAGTCATAGCAACATCAATCTTAGAACACAGTGGATATTAGGGATCAAACCCTAACAAAACTAACCCAATTACATGGTAAATCTCATCCAACCCATCACCGTCCAGCAAGCCTACGATGGGATTACTCACACACGGCGGTGAGCATCATGAAATTGGTGATGGAGGAAGGTTGATGATGATGATGGCGACGATCTCCCCTCTTCGGAGCCCCGAACGGACTCCAGATCAGTCCTCCCGACAGAGATTAGGGCTTGGTGGCGACTCCGTATCGTAAAACGCGATAATTCCTTCTCTCTGATTTTTTCTCCCCGAAAGTGAATATATGGAGTCGGGGAAGACGTCAGTGGAGCAACAGGGGGCCCATGAGGTAGGGGGCGCGCCCCCACCCTCGTGGCAGGGTGTGCCCCCTAGTCTGGTTCTTTCCGTAGATATTTTTTATATATTCCAAAATAATTCTCCGTTGAATTTCAGGTCATTCCGAGAACTCTTATTTCTACACAAAAATAACACCATGGCAATTCTACTGAAAATAGCGTCAGTCCGGGTTAGGTCCATTCAAATCATGCAAGTTAGAGTCCAAAACAAGGGCAAAAGTGTTTGGAAAAGTAGATACGTTGGATACATATCAACCCCCCATGCTTATACCTTTGCTTGTCCTCAGACAATTCAGTTGATAAACTGAAAGTGATAAAGAAAAACTTTGAAAAACTCTTTTTGCTCTTGTTGTTGTAAATATGTAAGGACAACATTCAAGTTTTCAACAACGATCATGAAGTAACCACGTTCACAATAACTTTCAGGCCTCATGTCTACTCTTATCAAAGGCATAATCAACTAGCGAGCAATAATAATAAATCTCAGATGACAACACTCTCTCAAAACAATCATAATATGATATAACAAGATGGTATCTCGCTAGCCCTTTCTGAGACCGCAAAACATAAATGCAGAGCACCTTTACAGATCAAGGACTGACTATACATTATAATTTATGGTAAAAGAGATCCAGTCACAATCATACTCAATGCAAATTAATAGCAATACATGCAAATGACAGCGGTGCTCTCTAACTGGTGCTCTTTTATAAGAAGATGATGACTCAACATAAAAGTAAATAGATAGGCCCTTCGTAGAGGGAAGCACGGATTTGTAGAGGTGCGGGAGCTCGATTTTGAAATAGGGATGACTAATATTTTGAGTGGTATACTTTCATTGTCACCATAACAACCAAGAGATCTCGATATCTTCCATGCTACACACATTATAGGCGGTTCCCAAACAGAATGGTAAAGTTTATACTCCCCCAACCACAACCAAGCACACTCCACGGCCATCCGAATCCACGGGGTACCATCCAAACAAGCAAGAACCCTGGGGGAGTTTTGTTTAATTATTATGATTTGAGCATGGGACAGGGCATCCCGGTTACCAATCATTTTCTCATGAATGATGAGCGGAGTCCACTCATTGTGAGAATAACCCACCTAGCATGGAAGATATAGACATCCTAGTTAATACATGAGTTGTTCGAGCTTACAAAACAGAATTTCATTTGAAGGTTTAGAGTTTGGCACATACAAATTTACTTGAACGGCAGGTAGATATCACATATAGGAAGGTATGGTGGACTCATATGGAATAACTTTGGGGTTTATGGAAGTGGATGCACAAGCAGTATTCCTGCTTAGTACAAGTGAAGGCTAGAAAGATATTGGGAAGCGACCAGCTAGAGAGTGACAATAGTCATGAACATGCATTAAAATTAATCAACAATGAATGCAAGCATGAGTAGGATATAAATCACCAAAAATAAATATCATTCAAAGGAGGATGTGCCAAGTCAAACCACTTGAATCGTTCAAAGGAGGATACCACCCTATCATACCACATCACAACCATTTTAATATCATGTTGGCACGCAAGATAGACCATTGTAACCTCTTAGCTAATTAAGCATGGCATGAGTAGCTATGATCTCTAATTGTCATTGCAAGCATGTTTCATTCATAACAAGTTGAATCAGGAACGATGAACTATCATATTTACAAAAATAAGAGAGGTCGAGTTCATACCAACTTTAGACATCTCAATTAGTTCATCATATATCGTCATTATTGCCTTTCACTCGCACAACCGAACGGTGTGGATAATAATAGTGTACGTGCACTGGACTAAGCTGGAATCTGCAAGCATTTAATACAAGAGAGTAGACAAAGTAATATGGCTCAAGGTTAAATCAACAATAAAGCATATGAGAGCCACTAAACATTTCCATCATGGTCTTCTCCTCTTGACCCCCAAAGAAAAGAGAAGAAACTATTTACACGAGAAAGCTCTCAACAAGCAAAAAAAGAACGTGAAATCTTTTTGGGTTTTCTTTTAATTACAACTACAGGAATGGAAAGTAAACTAGCTAAAAAGCTGCAACTCATTTTTTGTTTTCTTAAGGTTTTTCTAACACACAAGAAAAAGACTACGGGAAGAAATGAAACTAGCATGGATAGTACAATGAAAGAGTGTGAGCACCCACTACTGGAATAAGTGTGTGAACATGAATGCAATGTCGGTAAGAAATACGTACTCCCCCAAGCTTAGGCTTTTGGCCTAAGTAGGTCTATGGCCACGGGTCAAAGCTACTTTCTCCCGTATACGGAGAAGCGTCCTCTGGGCGCCACTGGTTGGCAATCTCATCCGGATCCCACCAATAAACTGACTACCGGTAAGGGTCAAGTGATGGTTCCGACTCCGGCTCTGAAGCTTGTTCCCCGCTCCCGTATCTATAGACGGCATCTGGCAAAACGAGGTACATGCTTGAAAATAGATCAAACAGAGATGGTGCAGGCAAGGTAATGATCTCACAATATCTTTCATCAAAACTCAATTTATACTTAAAGAATTTCTTCTTGTCTTTAACAATAAAAGCATGTGCTATCATACTCTTATAATCTAGAAACACCAGGGTCAGCAACTTGTCTTCCTTCTCATGATGCCTAATAGGTATTCTAAAGTGTTCAGCAAGGCGTGAAGCAAAGATGCCTCCAAAGATAGGACCCTTTGTACGGTTCAGGCTTAATCGTTAAGCAACAACAGCCCCCAAGCTAAAAGTTGTGTCTCGAAACAAAGGATGGCGCAAAATGACAATATCAGGGGCACTAAGATTCCCACTGTTCTCGCGACCAATTAAGCATCTACTAGCAAATATAGCAAAGTAGCGTAGAACAGGAAAATGTATACTAGTAATTCCTGCCCCTGCAACTTGCCTCGTTTCCCCTACAACTATCATATCAATAAACCCCTCAACATCTTTGCGATGTGGTTCATCAAGACTACCAACAAAGGGTATCTTACATACTTGGCAAAATTCATAGAATGGCATCTCCTTAACCTCATCATATAAACGAAACTCCACTGATGTAACATCCCAAAATTTTAATTTGGAATGTTATACATAGATCATACTTGCATTGCATGCTTTTTTTGCATTTTTGTTTGTGGCGATCCTCGAAATTCTAAGCAACTCAAGGACCTACGGAGAGAGTTGGGAATTATACCGTTTTCGTATTTGAGTTCGCTCGAATACCAGTACGAGGACAGTGTGATTCTAATTATTTTTCCCTCCTAAAAATATTTCTAAATACCAAATATGAGTTGAGATAATATGACTTCTCCAAAATAACAGAAATATTGGAGGAAAAATATTAAAATCACTTTTGGTATTTTTCTGGATTTATTTGCGGATTTATTTGCATTGGAAAAATACGCGTTTTTCGAAATTTCATTTAGGTCCGGGAAAAATGTTCACTTTGTCCTAAATATTATTAGAGGACGGTGAAAATTTATTTCGGGAATTTTGGAGTTCGTTTAGTATTTCTTTCGTTAGTTTTTCTGCGCCAGGACTCTTTTTTTTTTTTAAAAAAAGGTGAACCGAGTTAGACTTGTGAAGGACTGGGACTCTGGGCTTTATAAGCGCCAGAGCCGGCCCAAGTCGCCCCGCCTCGCCCCGCCAGCTTGCCAGCCGCCGCGCCCGCGAAACCCTAGCGCCGCCGCCGCACTTGCCGCCGCCGCCGCCTGCTGCCGCCGCCACCTGCCGCCGCGGCCGCCGCCAGCTGCCGCCGCCGCCACCTAGCGCCGCACCGCCGCCGCCCGCCGCCGCCGCCCGCCGCCGCTAGCCGCGCCACCACCGCTAGCCGCCGCCGCCGCCGACCCTGCCACCGCCGGACCACCGCCGCCGCCGGAATCCCGCCGGAGTTCGAGCCCGAGGTAGTTACGTTTTTTTAGTAAAACCGATCGGTTTTCGTAAAACCGTAGATCTATTTTTTTATTTTAGATCGGATCGGTTTTCGTCGGTTTAGTTATTTAGCGGACGTTCGTCCGTACGTTCGTTTAACGAAAGGTTTTCGTTAGTTAGCCGCAGACAGCGAATGTTCGTTCGTTAGCCTGTTCGTCCGTTTTTCTTTTTCGGGGTATTTCTTCGCGGTTATTCCGATCGCGATTTCTGCCCTGATCTTGTTTTTCGTTTTTCTTTTCGCTCGAGAGTCAGAATCAGGTGATTCAAAATCCCAAATCTTCGTCTCGATGCCCTCTTTACGTTTAACCAACTCGAACAAAGTTTTGTCTACTGTAAAATTTGACTTTAGGCCAACTAGTAAACCGGAGCTCGTTTCTTTTGCAGTTTGAGTTTCGTTGCTTCTTTTGAGTTGATTCTTTTTGCAAACCGGAGTTCTTAAGTTGAAATTTCTGGTTAGATCTCTTATTTGAGTTTTACCCGTGCATTAGTTAAGTACTTATTGTGTGCTTGTTTGATTGCGATAGAGTACCCGGAGTGCGCCGCTTGCTACTTTGAGTCTTTAGGTTTTGCGGATCATCAGCAAGGCAAGTAACACTTTGATCATACTTTCCAATTACCCAGTTTTCATTGCATTAGTCCAACCCTCACACATTGCATGAGTAGGATCAATTAACTTGTGGGACTGGGAAGTAGATTGAGGTAGTACCTATTACCTGCATTACATTCAAACCTTTGGGAGTTACTTCTACGTTTGCTGTTAGGACATGCTATGCTCGTAGACGTGGATTGGGTGAGTGAAATCCATGACAGATGTGAGTTTGTTAATTAATGGTTCAACTTAAGGTGGCAACTTTAACACACATCTGGGTGGATTGAGGCATCTGGGTATTCCAGTGATTGCATGTTTTTCTTTTGGACCGCCACCCAGGCTCAATGGGATCATGAGATTTTTCATACTAGAAACTTCCGTGTGCAGCCACATGCCAATATGGGCTCTGGCATAGTTGAGTAAGTTGTGGGAAACCTTTCCATGATGGGCTAGCAGATGTAGTGGGTTTTGTAGGTGTACCGGCCTATCTATCTGGTTAAGGGGACCTCTTCGGAAAGACTGTGTCTCGGTCATCCGTTTCTCAAACACCATGTAGTGCGAGAAACCAAATGGAGGCGATCGAGTCTTGTGGGGAAAGTGCACAAACCTCTGTAGAGTGTACAAACTGATCATGATTAGCCGTGTCCCCGGTTATGGACGTCTTGAGTATCTAGTACTTGGATTATCATTTGAATCTCATCATGTTACTTTAATTTAATATTGTTGGGTTTAATGATTATTTTAATTGGGGTTGAGAGGATTTCTATCTTCTCAACGATGTTTCAACTACCATGATAGTTAATTAAAATATATTCCTTTGAAGTAGGGAAAATTGGCTTTACGCAAAAACTTAACCATAGAGCTTTCCACCAGCCAAATATTGCATATAGTATAGCCTTACTTTCATTGCATTCTCTTGTGTTACTTTGCCAGCATATTCCATGTGCTGACCCGTTTTCGGGCTGCAACGTTTCATGTTGCAGACTTTTCAAACGACGAGTAAGATACCTTTTTAGGTCGTGGTTCTATACTCAGTGATGCCGGTGGAGTTGATGGACTCACTTATCTTCCAAGCCTTCCGCTGTTATCGTATTAGATGGCCTTCAGCCATATTATTCGTAATAAATTCATCGTTGGACTATCGATGTAATAAGTGTGTGATTGCTACTCTGTTATAAATCCTTCAAGTACTGTGCGTGTCAGCATTACTGATCCAGAGATGACACTGATGCATAGAGATCAGACTATTTGAGGCATGGTTGCTACAAGATGTTATTAGAGCACACGCTGACTGTAGGACACGACCACTAAGACAAGCCCTAGAGCACAATTCACTCTTCTTTTTTCTGACTCCTCATCTTTTCTACTCTTTAGGATGGTGGAAGCAAAGCACAAGTTCATGCAACCAGATGATGATACGCCATTTGGACGACACCTGAAGGAAGTCACCAGATATCTAAACATTGGACTACCAAGTTTCACTGGAACCTACAATGCCACTCTACCTGAGGAGGAGCGTTGGTTGATTCAAGCTCAAGTTCCAGGAAGGACGTTTGCACCCGTCATCTCATTCATAGCATTTTCCTTTAATGCACCTACATGGAGCCTAGGCAGGAGCATGGCAGCCCACATTTCTATGGGAAGGATCAGAGAAGTCTACAAGCAGGAGCTAAAGGACATCATCTACCAGATTTGTGGACGCCGAGATGAGAATTGGGATATGATCAGCACCTGGAAGGATAGGTCCATTGAAGCATTCATCCAGGAGTTAAACCATCACATTCGTCGCCAGGAGCACCAGATGTGTGCAGGGATGATAGATTTGAAGAAAGCCCTAAATAGGAACTTGGAGCTAGAAGAAGAACTCAAGTCTACACGCGACGAATATGAGGAGGAGATGAAAATACTTGTGGAGAAGAATGATGACTTGACCTAGAAATTAGGGATACTCATGGGAGAAGAAGACGAGGAAGAAGAACCCAAGGAGATACCACCGGAAGACTATATCATCATAGATGACACAGATTCGGAAGCTGAGGATAGCAAGGATGAAGACTATGAAGATGAAGCTGGAGCAGATATTAAGGAATCCTCTGCCGATCAATATTTTTAGATGACCACCCTGTGACTAGTAGTTTACCTCCATATATTAGAGTTAGAGCACCTCTGTAACGATCGTTAGATTTGTAAGACCTTGTTTGAAATTGATTGGTGTGATATGATTGTGTGTTTGTCTCATGTGCATATGGGTAGTGATTTCCCTTAGACCTCTTTTCTATTCTAATCTCTTCCCTCTACACCCATCAGATGCCTCCAAGACGTGAATTCGAGTTTCCCCCTAAGCTCACCCAGTTGATCCAGCAGCAGAACACCCTGATGCAACTTCTTGTCCAGAACACTCAGAATAAACAGAACAACAACAACAACCCTCCACCACCACCACCCGTGGACAACCTGACACGTTTCTTAAGGTTGCAACCACCCGTGTTTGCTAGCAGCATCGAACCAATAGTGGCTGATGAATGGCCACGTAAGATTGGAAGGGATTTGACCACCGCCAATTGCTCGGATGCTGAGAAGGTGCGATTTGCCGCACACCAGTTATCTGGACCAGCCGCAGCATGGTGGGAGGATTACACAGCCACTTACCCTGTAGCCAATGTGACTTGGGATCAGTTCCAGCAAGCTTTTCGTACCGCCCATGTCTCAACTGGAGCAATGAGTATGAAGAAACAGGAGTTTCACAATTTGCGCCAAGGAAACCGTACTGTGGCACAGTACATGGATGAGTTTAGTACCCTATCTCGTTATGCCCCAGATGATGTGGCCACAGATGCGAAGAAGCAGGAGAGATTCATGGAAGGGTTGAATGATGAGATGAGCGTAAAATTGATGGTGGCAACTTTCAATAACTACCAGGAGTTGGTTGACCGCTCCCTAATGATTGAAAGGAAGCACCAACAGATTGAGAGTCGCAAGAGGAAGTATGGGCAAGGAAAGTATAATTCTAGAGCTCAGCAGAAGCCCCGTTTTACTCCTAAAGCGGTAGGACAGCTTCAGCATACCCATGGAGGAGGTAGCTCGCACAATCACAATGGCACCAAGAATGGCAATGGAAATGGGAATGGAGCCAATGGAAACCAGAGCCGCCCTACACCGTCCACACCCACCAAGAGGGATTTTAGCCATGTCACTTGTTACAAGTGCGGGAAGAATGGACATTATGCTAATGAATGTCTAGAAGCTAAGAATGGGAACGGAAATGGAAGCGCCGCGAAGAAGCCCAACCCGTTCAACAAAGGACAAGTGAACCACATGACCATGGAGGAGGTAGAAGAGCAACCAGATGCTGTTGTCGGTTAGTTTTTGGTTAAGACATTTACCGCAATAGTTCTTTTCGATACAGGTGCATCGCATCAATATATTTCAAGGGGATTCGTAAATAGACATAGGATGTCCACCCGAGTTCTTAAGACCCCCATGTTAGTAAGTTCACCTGGAGTAGATTATATGGCACACCAAGGATGTTTTCAGACGCCATTGATCATAGGACGCCATACTTTCCCCTCTGACCTAATAGTTCTGGAGTCACAAGGATTGGATGTGATATTAGGTATGGATTGGCTATCGAAGTATGGAGGTTATATTGATTGTGCCAGTAAGTCTATTTTGCTCACCACCCCAGAGGGAAAAAGGATTAAGTATGTATCTAGGCATTCGCCAATAAGGACTCAAGTACATTCTCTCACGGGAGTTGTTCAGGAGGAAGTGCCAGTAGTGAAGGATTATCCGGATGTGTTTCCAGAGGAGTTACCTGGCATGCCACCGGATAGAGATATAGAGTTTTTGATTGAACTTTTGCCAGGCACCGGGCCAATTTGTAAGAGACCCTATAGGATGCCCGCAAAGGATTTGGAGGAGATAAAGAAACATATTAAGGAGTTACTGGATAAAGGATTCATACGCCCAAGTTCTTCGCCTTGGGGTTCGCCAGTACTTCTAGTGGAGAAGAAGGATGGATCGTTAAGAATGGTTGTTGATTACCGAGGACTAAATGAAGTAACGATCAAGAATAAGTACCCATTGCCAATGATCAATGATCTGTTCGATAGATTGCAAGGAGCTAAGATATTTTCCAAGATCGATCTACGATCAGGGTACCATCAATTGAAGATCCGAGAGTAGGATATACCTAAGACGGCCTTTACCACTAGGTATGGGTTGTACGAGTATACCGTTATGTCGTTTGGTCTGACGAACGCACCGGCATAATTTATGAACCTGATGAACAAAGTGTTTATGGAGTATTTGGATAAGTTCGTCGTAGTGTTCATAGATGATATATTGATCTTCTCGAAGGATGAAGAGGAGCATGCAGAGCATTTGCGTTTGGTGTTGGAGAAGCTCAGAAAACATCAGTTATATGCCAAGTTTAGCAAATGCGAGTTTTGGTTGAAGGAAGTCGGATTTCTCGGACACATTATATCCGGAGAAGGAATAGCAGTAGATCCCGCTAAGGTGGACACTGTGACCCATTGGGAAGCCCCAACAACAGTTGGAGAGATCCGGAGTTTTCTTGGACTTGCAGGATACTACCGGAGATTCATCGAGAATTTCTCGAGGATTGCAAAGCCAATGACGGAGTTGTTAAAGAAGGACACCAAGTTCAGTTGGACGGAAGAATGTGAGGCCAGTTTTCAGGAATTCAAGAAACGTTTGGTCTCATCCCCTATGTTGATTCTGCCAGATCAACATAAGGATTATGAGTTGTACTACGACGCTTCACGTCGAGGACTTGGAGCAGTTCTTATGCAGGAAGGAAGAGTTGTATGCTTCGCGACAACTAAAATCTCATGAGCTGAACTATGCCACCCACGATTTGGAGTTAGCAGCCGTAGTGCATGCATTGAAGACGTGAAGACATTTTCTTATTGGGAACCATTGTGAAGTATATACGGATCACAAGAGTTTGAAGTATATATTCACTCAGAAGGAGCTGAATCTTAGGCAAAGGAGATGGCTGGAACTCATTAAGGATTATGATATGAGATTGCACTATCATCCTGGAAAGGCTAACGTAGTAGCCGATGTGCTAAGCCGTAAGAGCCATGTCAATACCCTAATGATGGAAGAATTTCCAAAGGAGTTAGCCGAGAACCTACGGGAACTACGTATGGAGATAGTTCCGAGAGGCTATGTAGCAACACTAGAAATCCAGTCTACTCTGATGGATAAAATCAGAGAAGCTCAGAAAGCTGACAAGGAGGTTGTCGCCATAAAGGAGAGGATGAGCGAAGGAAAAGCTAAAGGTTTTCGTGAGGATGAACACGACACCCTATGGTTTGAGGATCGAATCTATGTGCCTAATGACCGGGAGATCAGGAAGTTGATTTTACAGGAGGCCCATGATTCACCATACTCAATTCACCCAGGAAATACTAAGATGTATTTGGATTTGAAGGATATTTTCTGGTGGACCGGTAAGAAGAAGGATATTGCGGAGTATGTAGCAGTTTGCGATGTATGTCAGGGAGTAAAGGCAGAACATCTGAAGCCAGCAGGATTGTTACAACCTATGCCAATACCCGAATGGAAGTGGGAGAAGCTTGGCATGGATTTTATCACCGGATTGCCCAGGACCAAAGCAGGATATGATTCAATCTGGGTAGTAGTAGACCGATTGACGAAGGTAACCCACTTTATCCCTGTGAAAACCACATATACGAGTGCAAAGTTGGCAAAGATATACATGACCAGAATTGTATGTCTGCATGGAGTTCTGAGGAGCATCGTATCGGATAGAGGAACCCAGTTTACCTCAAAGTTCTGGAATCAGTTACATGAAACTTTGGGTACCAGACTAGAGTTTAGCACAACATTTCACCCGCACACAGATGGACAGACTGAAAGAGTCAATCAGATTTTGGAGGATATGCTGAGAGCCTGTGCATTAGATTATGGATCTAGTTGGGATGACAACTTGCCCTACGCGGAGTTCTCATACAACAACAGTTACCAAGCCAGTTTGAAGATGGCACCGTTCGAGGCATTGTATGGAAGGAGATGCCAAACACCGTTGTCGTGGGATGAAGTTGGAGACCGACAGCTGTTTGGACCAGACTTAATCAAAGAGTCTGAGGAGAAGGTGAAGTTGATCCGAGATAGACTGAAAGTATCTCAGTCCAGGCAGAAGAGTTATGCAGACTCGAAGCGCAAGGAGATAGTCTATGAGATCGGAGATAGAGCGTACCTGAGAGTATCGCCTCTACGAGGAGTTAAACGTTTCAGAGTTAAACGGAAGTTAGCCCCGAGATTTGTGGGACCTTACCGTGTTTTGGAACGCATGGGAGAGGTTGCCTACAAGTTGGAATTGCCCAAAGGATTGTCAGGAGTGCACGACGTGTTTCACGTTTCACAGCTTAAGAAGTGTCATGCGGAGATGGTCGATATACCGCTTAGAGACACAGTACCCCTGGAAGCAATTCAGTTGGACAGCGATCTGACTTACGAGGAGAAGCCTGTTAAGATTCTCGAATTTTCGAGCAGAGTCACTCACAGTAAGGTTATCAAGTTTTGCAAAGTTCAGTGGAGTCACCACATCGAGGAAGAAGCCACCTGGGAACGAGAAGATGATCTACGCAAGGACCACCCACACCTGTTCTCTAGCCAAGTTGAACCTCGAGGGCGAGATTCATTCTAAGGGGGGTAGGTTTGTAACATCCCAAATTTTCAATTTGGAATGTTATACATAGATCATACTTGCATTGCATGCTTTTTTTGTATTTTAGTTTGTGGCGATCCTCGAAATTCTAAGCAACTCAAGGACCTACGGAGAGAGTTGGGAATTTTACTGTTTTCGTATTTGAGTTCGCTCGAATACCGGTATGAGGACAGTGTAATTCTAATTATTTTTCCATCCTAAAAATATTCCTAAATACCAAATATGAGCGGAGATAATATGACTTCTCCAAAATAACAGAAATATTGGAGGAAAAATATTAAAATCACTTTTGGTATTTTTCTGGATTTATTTGCCGATTTATTTGCATAGGAAAAATACGCGTTTTTCAAAATTGCATTTAGGTCCGGGAAAAATGTTCACTTTGTCCTAAATATTATTAGAGGACGGTGAAAATTTATTTCGGGAATTTTGGAGTTTGTTTAGTATTTCTTTCATTAGTTTTTCTGCGCCAGGGCTCTTTTTAAAAAAAAAAAAGGTGAACCGACTTAGACTCGTGAAGGACTGGGACTCTGGGCTTTATAAGCGCCAGAGCCGGCCCAAGTCGCCCCGCCTTGCCCGGCCAGCCGCCGTGCCCGCGAAACCCTAGCGCCGCCATCGCACTTGCCGCCGCCTGCCGCCGCCGCCTGCTGCCGCCGCCGCCACCTAGCGCCGCACCGCCGCCGCCCGCGCTGCCCGCCGCCGCCTCGCGCCGCCCCGCGCCGCCGTCCACCGCCGCCGCTAGCCGCGCCACCACCGCTAGCCGCCACCGCTGACCCCGCCGCCGCCGGACCACCGCCGCCGACCCCGCCGCCGCCGGACCACCGCCGCAGCCGGAATCCCGCCGGAGTTCAAGACCGAGGTAGTTACGTTTTTTTTTAGTAAAACCGATCGGTTTTCGTAAAACCGTAGATCTATTTTTTTATTTTAGATCGGATCGGTTTTCGTCGATTTAGTTATTTAGCGGACGTTCGTCCGTACGTTCGTTTTAACGAAAGGTTTTCGTTAGTTAGCCGCAGACAGCGAACGTTCGTTCGTTAGCCTGTTCGTCTGTTTTTCTTTTTCGGGGTATTTATCCGCGGTTATTCCGATCGTGATTTCTGCCCTGATCTTGTTTTTCGTTTTTCTTGTCGCTCGAGAGTCGGAAGCAGGTGATTCGAAATCCCAAATCTTCATCTCGATACCCTCTTTAAGTTTAACCAACTCGAACAAAGTTTTGGCTACTGTAAAATTTGACTTTAGGCCAACTAGTAAACCGGAGCTCGTTTCTTTTGCAGTTTGAGTTTCGTTGCTTCTTTCGAGTTGATTTTTTTTGCAAACCGGAGTTCTTAAGTTGAACTTTCTGGTTAGATCTCTTATTTGAGTTTTACCCGTGCATTAGTTAAGTACTTACTGTGTGCTTGTTTGATTGTGATAGAGTACCCGGAGTGCGCCGCTTGCTACTTTGAGTCTCTAGGTTTTGCGGATCATCAGCAAGGCAAGTAACACTTTGATCATACTTTCCAATTTCCCAGTTTTCATTGCATTAGTCCAACCCTCACACATTGCATGATTAGGATCAATTAACTTGTGGGACTTGGAAGTAGATTGAGGTAGTACCTATTACCTGCATTACATTCAAACCTTTGGGAGTTACTTCTACGTTTGCTGTTAGGACATGCTATGCTCGTAGACATGGATTGGGTGAGTGAAATCCATGAGAGATGTGAGTTTGTTAATTAATGGTTCAAATTAAGGTGGCAACTTTAACACACATCTGGGTGGATTGAGGCATCTGGGTATTCCAGTGATTGCCTGTTTTTCTTTTGGACCGCCACCCAAGCTCAAAGGGATCATGAGATTTTTCATACTAGAAACTTCCGTGTGCAGCGACATGCCAATATGGGCTCTGGCATAGTTGAGTAAGTTGTGGGAAACCTTTCCATGATGGGCTAGCAGATGTAGTGGGTTTTGTAGGTGTACCGGCCTATCTATCTGGTTAAGGGGACCTCTTCGAAAAGACTGTGTCTCGGTCATCCATTTCTCAAACACCATGCAGTGCGAGAAACCAAACGGAGGCGATCGAGTCTTGTGGGGAAAGTGCACAAACCTCTGCAGAGTGTACAAACTGATCATGATTAGCCGCGTCCCCGGTTATGGACGTCTTGAGTATGTAGTACTTGGATTATCATGTGAATCTCATCATGTTACTTTAATTTAATATTGTTGGGTTTAATTATTATTTTAATTGGGGTTGAGAGGATTTCTATCTTCTCAACAATGTTTCAACTACCATGATAGTTAATTAAAATATATTCCTTTGAAGTAGGGAAAAATTGGCTTTACGCAAAAACTTAACCATAGAGCTTTCCACCAGCTAAATATTGCATATAATATAGCCTTACTTTCATTGCATTCTCTTGTGTTACTTTGCCAACATATTCCATGTGCTGACCCGTTTTCGGGCTGCAACGTTTCATGTTGCGGACTTTTCAGACGACGAGTAAGATACCTTTTTAGGTCATGGTTCTATACTCAGTGATGCCGGTGGAGTTGATGGACTCACTTATCTTCCAAGCCTTCCGTTGTTATCGTATTAGATGGCCTTCAGCCATATTATTTGTAATAAATTCATCGTTGGACTATCGATGTAATAAGTGTGTGATTGCTACTCTGTTATAAATCCTTCAAGTACTATGCGTGTCAGCACTACTGATCCAGGGATGACACTGATGCACAGAGATCAGACTGTTTGAGGTCTGGTCGCTACAACTGAAGGTGGTGATTTCTTAGCATGAAAATGGAAGTTTTGCGTGAAAATATTAGCGAGCAAGAGATATTGTTCACGCTGGTCGTGGAGGAAGTCAGCAAGGCCTGCATTCTCCGCCAAATAATAAAAGTCTTTATAAATCACAGCGGCTTCCAAAAACTCATTGCAAGGCCATTCACACGGCCGAACTTCCGCAATGCGAGGAAGATTGTATTTGGGCTTCTTATTCATTTCCTTCTGCTTATCCTTTGGACTTTGACTGGAAGAGCCTGTCAACAATCTCCTCATCATTTTCCTCCTATGAAAATTTCTGAAATTTTTAGAGACTCAAAATAAAATTGAACCAAACTCAAAAAGATTGATAGCAACTACTCCTACAAGTGCCTAGAGATTATATCATGCATTAGAACTACTTGGAACCACATATATTTGACATTCAAGCTCAATAACAGGGTCACCTAAGCAGCAAAAATTTGCAATAAATAAAGCACTAGAACAAAAACTAATTGGATCAATGGAGGAGTCACATACCAAGGAACAATCTCCCCAAACAGTTTTCTGAATGGAGCTTTGAGTAAGGAGATAAAAAATGGCAGTAAGATGAGCTAGAATTCATGCTTGAGCTGGATAGTGATTTTTTTGGGAGGAAGAAGGAGTGTGTGGGTGCAGGAATAAGTGGAGGGGGGCCACGTGGGTCCCATGAGGCAGGGGGCGCACCCAGGGGGGTAGGCACGCCCTGCACCCTCGTGGCCAGGTGCTGACTCCCCCTGCTGTGTCCTCAGTGCCAAATATTCCCAAATATTTTGGAAAAAATCATATTTCATTTTCGGGGCATTTGGAGAATTTTTATTTTCGGGGTATTTTTTTATTGCACGGATAACTCTGAAAACAGACAGAAAATACTATTTTTGTTTTATTAAAACTAATTAACAGAAAGTAAAAGGAGGGTACAGAAAGTTGTGCTATCTAGATTCACCCATCTCATGCTCATCAAAAGGAATCCATTAACAAGGTTGATCAAGTCTTGTTAATAAATTCTTTCCGAACAACATGAAACCGGAGAATTTTCAAATAACACTATGTTACCTCAATGGGGATATGCATGTCCCCAACAATAAGAATATCATATTTCTTCTTGACAGTAGGAAGAGGAAATTCAAAACCTCCAATAGTAATAGTTGAATTTTTTCCAATAGAATTGACACTAGGGACCTGAGGTTGTTTCCTCGGAAAGTGTACCGTGTGCTCATTACCATTGACATGAAAAGTGACATTGCCTTTGTTGCAATCAATAACAGCCCTTGCAGTATTCAAAAATGGTCTACCAAGGATAATAGACATACTATCGTCCTCGAGAATATCAAGGATAACAAAGTCTGTTAGAATAGTAACATTTGCAACCACAACAGGCACATCCTCACAAATACCGACAGGTATAGCAGTTGATTTATCGGCCATTTGAAAAGATATTTCAGTAGGTGTCAACTTACTCAAGTCAAGTCTACGATATAAATAGAGAGGCATAACACTAACACCGGCCCCAAGATCACACAAAGCAGTTTTAACATAGTTTCTTTTGATGGAGCAAGGTGTAGTAGGTACTCCTGGATCTCCTAGTTTCTTAGGTATTCCACCCTTAAAAGTGTAATTAGAAAGCATGGTGGAAATTTCAACTTCAGGTATCTTTTCTTTTATTGGTAATGATATCTTTCATATACTTAGCATAAGGATTTGTTTTAAGCATATCAGTCAAACGCATAGGCAAAAAGATAGGTCTAATCATTTCAGAAAAGCGCTCAAAATCCTCATCATCCTTTTTCTTGGATGGTTTGGGAGGAAAAGGCACGGGTTTCTGAACCCATGGTTCTCTTTCCTTGCCGTGCTTTCTAGCAACAAAGTCTCTCTTATCATAACATTGATTCTTTGATTGTGGGTTATCAAGATCAACAGTAGGTTCAATCTCTACATCATTATCATTGCTAGGTTGAGCATCATCATGAACATCATCATTAACATTATCACTAGTTTCATGTTCATTACCAGATTGTGTTTCAGCATCATAAACAGAGATATCATTGGGATTCTCAGGTGTGTCAGCTACAGGTTCACTAGAAGCATGCAAAGTCCTATTATTTTTCCTTTTCTTCTTCTAACAACATTATTATTTTTCTTACTATTTAATTCATTGAGAAAACATTTGGTGCTTTAAGTACCTGTTCTACTTAAGTGGTAATCATAGAAGCATGTTTACTAATGAGTTTCAATTCACCTTTATCTCTGGACATATAATCACTCAAGCGTTCAATCATATAAGTATTACGTTGCAATCATCTACCAACATAAGCATTGAAGTTTTCTTGCTTCACAATAAAATTATCAAACTCATCTAAGCATTGGTTAGCAGACTTATAACGAGGAATATCACCTTCGTCAAATCTATAAAGAGAATTTACCTTTACTACCTGTGTCGGGTTATGAAGACCATGTATTTCTTCAATAGGCTGTAAATTCATAACATCTTCAGCTTTAATACCTTTTTCTATCATAGATTTCTTTCCCTCTTGCATATCTTCAGGACTGAGAAACAGAACACCCCTTTTCTTCGGAGTTGGCTTAGGGGCTGGTTTAAGAAGTGTCCAATTATTTTCATTGGCCGACATATTATTCAATAGTAATTCAGCTTGATCAAATACTCTTTGTGTGAAAACACAACCAACACAACTATCCAGGTGGTCCCTGGAAGCATCGGTTAGTCCATTATAAAAGACATCAAGTATTTCATTCCTCTGAAGAGGATGATCAGGCAAAGCATTAAGTAATTGGAGAAGCCTCCCCCAAGCTTGTGGGAGACTCTCTTCTTCAATTTTCACAAAATTATATATTTCCCGTAGGGCAGCTTGTTTCTTATGAGCGGGAAAATATTTAGCAGAGAAGTAATAAATCATATCCTCGGGACTACACACACAACCAGGATCAAGGGAATTAAACCATGTCTTAGCATCACCCTTTAACGAGAACGGAAATAACTTAAGGATATAGTAATAACGAATCTTTTCCTCGTTGGTAAACATGGTAGCTATATCATTCAACTTAGTAAGATGTGCCACAACAGTTTCAGATTCATAGCCATGGAAAGGATCAGATTCAACCAAAGTAATTAACTCAGGATCAACAGAGAAATCATAATCCTTATCAGTAACAAAGATAGGTGAAGTAGCAAAAGCAGGGTCATATTTCATTCTAGCATTCAAAGACTTTTCTTTCAGCTTAGCTAATAATTTCTTAAGATCATATCTATCGTTGCAAGCAAGAAAGTCTCTAGCAGTTTCTTCATCCATAACATAACTCTCAGGAATAATAGGCAATTCATATTTAGGGGGATAATCTTCATTATCACTTTCATCAATATTATCAGTTTCAATATTTGCATTCTCCCTAACCTTAGCAATTTGTTCATCAAGAAATTAACATTGTGGCACAGTATTATCAAGCAGAGAAGTAGTTTCATCATACATAGCAGAAGTGGCATCATCAAGAACATGCGACATATCAGATTCAATAGCAGGAGTAGGTGTCGCAAGTTTACTCATAACAGAGGGTGAATCAAGTGCAGAGCTAGATGACAATTCCTTACCTCCCCTCGTAGTTGAGGGATAAATCTTGGTTTTTGAGTCTTTCAAGTTCTTCATAGTGATCAACAGATATAAATGCCAACTGACTTAAAGAATATAGCTATGCTCCCCGGCAATGACGCCAGAAAATAGTCTTGATAACTCACAAGTGTAGGCGATTGCAACAATTTTCGAGGGTAAAGTATTAAACCCAAATTTATTGATTCGACACAAGGAGAGCCAAAGAATACTCTCAAGTATTAGCAGCTGAGTTGTCAATTCAACCACACCTGGAAACTTAGTATCTGCAGTAAGGTAATTTAGTAGCAAGGTAATATGGAAGTAACGGTAACGGTAGCAAAAGTAGCGATACTGTTTTTGTAGTGATTGTAACAGTAGGAGCAGAAAAGTAAATAAGCAACAAGCAATATGTGAAAAGCTCATAGGCATTGGATCGGTGATGGAGAATTATGCCGGATGCGATTCCTCATGTAATAGTTATAACATAGGGTGACATAGAACTAGCTCCATTTCATCAATGTAATGTAGGCATGTATTCCGAATATAGTTATACGTGCTTATGGAAAAGAACTTGCTTGACATATTTTGTCCTACCCTCCCGTGGCAGCGGGGTCTTAATGGAAACTAAGGGATATTAAGGCCTCCTTTTTATAGAGTACCGGACCAAAGCATTAACACATAGTGAATACATGAACTCCTCAAACTATGGTTATCACCGGGAGTGGTCCGGAATATTGTCACTTCGGGGTTGCCGGATCATAACACATAATATGAGACTATTGACTTTCAAGATAGGATCAAGAACACACATATATTCATGAAAACATAATAGGTTCAGATCTGAAATCATGGCGCTCGGGCCCTAGTGAGAAGCATTAAGCATGGCAAAGTCATAGCCATATCTATCTTAGAACATAGTGGATACTAGGGATCAAACCCTAACAAAACAAACTCGATTACATGGTAAATCTCATCCAACCCATCACCGTCCAGCAAGACTACGATGGGATTATTCACGCACGGCGGTAGGATCATGGAATTGGCGATAGAGGAAGGTTGATGATGACGATGGCGACGATCTCCCCTCTTCGGAGCCCCGAATGGACTCCAGATCAGCCCTCACGAGAGAGATTTGGCCTTGTCCGCGGCTTCGTCTCGTAAAACATGATAATTTCTTCTCTCTGATTTTTTTTCTCCCCGAAAGTGAATATATGGAGTTGGGGAAGATGTTGGTGGAGTAACAGTGGGCCCACGAGGCAGGGGGCGCGCCCCCACCCTCGTGGACAGGGTGTGGGCCCCCTGGTCTGGTTCTTTTCGCAGATATTTTTTATATATTCCAAAATAATTCTCCGTTGAATTTCAGGTCATTTCAGGAACTTTTATTTCTGCACAAAAATAACACAATGGCAATTCTGCTGAAAATAGCGTTAGTCCGGGTTAGTTCCATTCAAATCATGCAAGTTAGAGTCCAAAACAAGGGCAAAAGTGTTTGAAAAAGTAGATACGTTGGAGACGTATCAAACCCCCTTCTCTTTGCAGCCCAGCACCCGTTCACCACAGCCCACTAAACCATCTAAACCCCCTCGATATTCTTCGTCGTTGTATCTCGAACGCGTGGCGAAAACTGCACCTCATTTGGACACTCCTAGCTCTCTCTACCTATAAATAAGCATCCCCCTCCAAAATTTCGGGTCCAAACCCTAGCTCCCACCTCCTCCGTGCCACCGTACGCGTCTGCACCGCCGCAGGACATGTCCGCCGCCCCCATCAGCCACTTCGGAGCCGCCACGTCACCGCACTGCCTCCCACTACCGCGTGGGCCCGCGGGTCCCGATCCAGGCCCGCCCGGCCCAAGCGCCGCTTCTGCCAGCCCGTGCCCCACGCTTCGTCTCCACCACCGCCGCGCCTTGTGCCTGCCGCCGCTGCCTGCGAAGCGCGCCGCCCGCTGCCTCCTCCTTCCACTGGCGACCTCGCCCCTCGCCGCGCGTGTCCCTCGTCGCCGGCCGTCTCGGGCCCGGATCCGGCGAGATCCGGCCGGAGGAGCACCGCACCGCCCGGCTCCGACCTCTTCCCGCGCCGGCCGGACCTCCCCATCATCGGAGTCGGTGCCGTCCTTGCCATTGCCGCCGCCGGTGCTGATCTACACTGCCCCATCCCAGCGACCCCGGCGGCACCCGGTCCACACGGACGCCGGTACTGCGTCATCCCGAAACGCCGCCGTCCTGTACCTCCCCGTCCCGGATCGCCCGAGTCCCTGAATCAAACGGCCCTACCGCATGGACCCCGCTCATCCACGAACCCCTCCGTCCTGTTTTTCTGCGAGGTGAAAATTTGGCTAAGTCCCCGAAATCATCACATGTTGCATACTTTGACTGCTTGTAACTTTGTGCACATAGATCCAAATGGAGCATATGATATGCCGAAATGTTCGTCTCAGAGTGCTCTACATGTTGTGATGATTTGCATGCATGTTACTGTTCATCTTGATGCCTTAATCTTCGTTGCAAAACTGATATGTGATGTTACTGCTCAGTCTTGGTTGTCTGTCAACAACATGTAGACATGTTTAACATGGTGTAACTTTGTGCATGTTGGTCCAAATGTAATGTATGATATGTCAAAATGCTCATCTAGTGATGCTCTACATGATGGTTGCATTTTCATACATGTTAGAGTGCATTATGCCATGATTATATCTGTTGCAAAAGTGTTAAGTGTTGTTAACTGCTAAAACTTGATATAATTTAATGATTTGTCTTTATAATATCTTTTTGTGTGATTTTTGTTTGAGCATCATGTCAACATGTTTTAGGAGCTATGTCATGTCATCTTTGCTGTGGTGCAATCGACTTTTCATGTTATTCCTTGTGTTGAGTGCAACAGGCTTGCAAAGTGGCCTACTCGCTGTTTGCTGTTTTCTGAGAACTGTTATATTGTGATGCCATGTTTGCTTTATGCTTCAGTCAAATACATGCATGTTTTAGAATGCCTAATGACCATGTCTTGAAGTCCATGTTATGCTCTATGCATCCATGCCCTTGTTTGTAATTATAGGATGATGTACCTTGTCTCTTTCTTGCTCTCAAATTGCTATATAATGTTTCTGTCAGCCTGTTATCAGTAAGTTCAGTTTTGCCATGTGAATAGCTAGTGTTCTATGCATCCTTGGACCATGTTCTTGCCATGCGTAGCTACATAAACATGTCTTCTTTCTGTCGGTTATATTCACATGCCATGATTTGCTTTGAGATGAGTTGCACGAGCTTTCAAACATGCCTACTTGTCGTTGTTGCTGCCATGTTCAATTTATTTCACTAAGTCTGTGAAACTGTTATCTTTTGCAAACTTGCCATGATGTTTTGAGCATGTTCTAGTGGTGTTCGGAAGTAGCCCAGTGATCATGTTTGTAGTGCTTGACATGTACATGCTTTCCATGCCCTTTGATGCCATGAAATGTTCCTGTAGCATGCTGTTTTGATGATTGCAAAGTGTTTAGTTGCTGTTTTGGGTCAGATTGTTATATCTTGTTTTGTGTGTATGTGTTGAATCGTTGCTTTGTTTTGGGCATGCTCTATATGAAACTTGCTTGTTTTTGCATGTAGATGCATCATATCATGTTGTATACATGTTTGGAGTGTGTTTGCTCGATGTTTGAATGCATCTTGCATCTTTGCCATGCTTTACTTGTTTTGCTCATATTTTCTAAGTCGTATCTCCAAATTAAATGAACTTTATATGTAACTTGACTAGAATTTCGTATAGATCATCATGGTGCATGTTAACTTGTTGTTTAACAACTTTAACTTAAGGTGTGTTCAGATCTGGACCAATTTCGAAATTTGCATATGAGGACTTACCAGAATTGTTATATGTTGTTTCTGACCTCATTTAAACTTGCTTCGTTGTGTTGTTCTTGTGTGCTTCATCTCTTGCCATGTTTTGCATCATGTAGCCTTGTCATGCATCATACTTGGTTGAGCATCATGTATTGTTTATGTGTTGTGTGTTTACCATGTTGTTTGCTTCTTTCCGGTTGTGCTTCTTCCCGTTAGTTCATGTTTCGTTGTGATCGTGAGGATTCGTTCGGCTACACTTGTTTCATCTTCGTGGCTTCATCTTCTTCATGGACTCGTTATTATTCCTTGCGGGATCTCAGGAAAGATGACCATCACCTTGGATACCTTTACTATCATTGCTATGCTAGTTGTCTCGATGCTATCGCTATATGTCGTGCTACCTGTCTATTGTTGTCAGCCTCTCATTGTTGCCATGAAACCTCAAACCTTTGACACCATCCCAGCAAATAATTGTTTGGCTATGTTACCGCTTGCTCAGCCCCTCTTATAGCGTTGTTAGTTGCAGGTGAAGATGAAGATTGCTCCTTGTCGGAACTTGGATGTTTGGAATATCACAATATCTATTACTATAATTAATGCACATATATACTTGGCAATGGGTGGAAGGCTTGGCCTTTTGCTTGGTATTTTGTTCCACTCATGCCGTCTGAAGAACCGATAAACCGGTGTTATGTTCCTTGATTTAGTGTTCCTAACGCGGTTGGGTGTATGGGGACCCCTTGACAGTTCACTTTGAATAAAACTCCTTCAGCAAGTACCAACCTTGGTTTTACCATTTGCCTAATAATAACTAAAACTTGCATAGGGAGTTAGCGCTACCCGTGGATTCTTAATTCAACCCCCGGGCCAGTGCTCGACATGAGTGTTGGCCCAACCTAGAGCAGCTTGCGGCGCTGCCCCTTGGCAACTTGGGCTATCTGGTCGCTCTAACCATAGCTCATCCGTCGTGGCCTGAGACGAGATACGCGTGGCTACTATCAGGGTGTTGGCACGTCGGGAGGTCTTGCTGGACTTGTTTTACCATTGTCGAATTGTCTTGTGCACAGGGATTCCGAGTCTGACTGGGTTGTCCCTAAGATAAGGGGTTTTACCTCTGCTGATCGTGGGAGCTTGTGATGGGCTAAGTTGGGACACCCCTGCAGGGTTATGATCTTTCGAAAGCCGTGCCCGCGGTTATGTGGCAGATTGGAATTTGTTAATGTCCGGTTGTAGAAAACTTGATAGAGGATCCGAAATAAAATACAGCAACCGTGTGAGTAACCGTGACCGTCTCTTTTCATTTTGAGAAGAAAACACGGTGGGGTTATGTTTGACTCGTAGGTAGTTCAGGATCTCTTAGCGATCATTACTAGTTTGCGACCGTTTACGTAGATGCTCATCTTATTCTTGTACTCGTAAGTTAGCCACCATATAATTCTTAGCCGCGGTTGCAACCTCACCACTTAACATCTCCATACCCATTAAGCTTTGCTAGTCTTGATACCAATGGTTATAGGATTGCCGAGTCCTCATGGCTCACAGATACTACAACAACAGTTGCAGGTGCAGGTTTCAGATGACTTAACGTGAGAGCGATGTTACTTGTGTTGGAGTTCTTTCTTCTTCTTCTTCGTCAGTCTCGGGATAGGTTCCTGGTCGGCAGCCTGGGATAGCAGGACGGATGTCGTTGTGTTTTCATGTTTTCATCTGTAGTCGGATGTCTTGTGTATGAATTGCATTATTCATGTGGAAGTTTGTATGACTTGTATGTATCCCGATCTATGTATGTAATGCTACGATGTAATGATATCCATCTTGCTAAGCGACTAAAATGCGGTTGTGCCCCAATCACGAGTTCATCATGTGATCGGGATAGAATCGCATCTTAGCGTGACATACAGATAATGCCAAAAGCATCAAGGATATTTTACATGCCAAGAAGGAAATGGTAAAGGGAAAGGTCTACAGAGAGCCTAAATTTAATGATTTAAAAATCCTAATGAATCCTTGCTGCACGTCTGCGCCGTTTCTCCTTTGTGAAACATCCTCGAAAGTGGGAAGTCTGATGGCCATCCGAAAAAAGAGAGGAAAAGAATTCCTTGCACAACCATAGATAAGGTGGGTTCTTTAGTGAACCTATAATAAAAACGTAATAGAGGTTCCAATAGGGTCAAGCCGTACTATGGACCGTTTCCCATAGTGTGCCCCCGGCGTTGCCCAAGGTATTGTACGCGAGGTACGTATGCCACAACCTTATGGGGCAATCGGCGGAGGTCGAGCTGGTACTCAAGCTCGGGTTCCCCCTGAGCTACCGCGCTGTGATGCGGGATGGACACGTTTGGCAGTGTCTTGGATCTTGATGACCACTGAATTATTCGGCTTGAATAGGCCGCCTTGAACTTCGGCTGCCAGGGCCGCGATATCCTCCTCTGTACGGAGCGAGCGCTCCATATTCCCATTGACAGTGATGACGTCACGAGGTCCGACATTTTAATCTTAAGGTAAGCATAGTGCAGGACTGCATTAGGCAAAAGCAGTTCGTCCGAGTAGTGCATGATAGCCGCTGCGGAAGGGAGCGATGTCGAAAATTAACTCCTCACTTCGAAAATTGTCTGGAGAGCCTAATACTAGCTCCAGTGTTAATGCGCCCGTGCAGCGGGCCTCTACGCCGGGTATCACTCCTTTAAAGGTAGTCCTGTTGGGCTTGATTCTTGACGGGTCTATCCCCATCTTGCGGACAATATCCTAATAGGTCAAGTTAAGGCTACTGCCGCCGTCCATAAGGAGTCTAGTAAGATGGTATCCGTCGATGATAAGATCTAGTACCAGGGCCGCCGAACCTCAGTGACGGATACTGGTTGGGTGGTCCCTACGATCAAAGGTGATCGGACAAGCCGACCATGGGTTGAATTTGGGGGCGATAGGCTCTAGAGCGTAGACGTCACTTAGTGCACGCTTGCGCTCCCTCTTGGGTATGTGGGTGACATAGATCATGTTCTCTGTTTTCACCTCAGGGGGAAATTGTTTCTGCCCCCCCCCCAGTGTTTGGCGGGTGAGGCTTGTCCTCGTCCTTGCTTTAAGGTCCCTTCCCCCTATGTTCGACATTTAACTTGTCGGCCTGCTTGAAGAGCCAGCAATTTCTATTGGTGTTGTTCGCATGCTTGTCAGGGGTGCCATGAATCTGGCAAGGTCTCTCTAGTATTTTGTCCAAGTTTGATGGACTATCCCGATTGCCTTGAACGGCTTCTTCTTCTAGCCGGATTTGGAGCCGCTGAATTCGGCATTTACTGCCGTGTCATCTGCTTCTCCATTGTTGTTTCGACGCTTATTTTTATTGCGTCGTGGCCTACCATTGCCATCCCTAGCTTTGGAAGTGTCAGGGTCGTTGGTACTGTTGCTTCTACGAGCTAGCTAGCTATCTTCGCCCGCACAAAAGCGGGTCATGAGTGTGGTAAGAGCCGCCATAGTTTTCGGCTTCTCCTGGCCGAGGTGTGAGGCGAGGCATTCGTCGCGGATGCTGTGTTTAAATGCCACTAAGGCTTCGGCATCTGGACAGTCGACGATTTGGTTCTTTTTAGTTAAGAACCGATTCCAAAGCTTGCGGGCTGACTCCCCGGGTTGCTGGATTATATGGCTCAAATCATCCACATTCGATTGCCGGACATAGGTCCCTTGAAAGTTAGTCTGAAAGGCATCCTCTAAATCTTCCCAGCTTCCAATGGAGTTCTATGGGAGGCTGTTCAATCAGCGTTGTGCTGGCCCCTTCAGCTTTAGAGGGAGCTATTTAATGGCATGGAGGTCATCGCCACGAGCCATGTGGATGTGGAGAATAAAGTCTTCAATCCATACAGCGGGATCCGTTGTTCCATCGTACTGGTCGATATTTACGGGTTTAAACCCTTCCAGAAATTGGTGATCCATCACCTCATCTATAAGCACATAGGGTGCGCAGCGCCTCTGTATCGCGCGACATCGTGACGGAGTCCGGATGACATCTGTGTTCGGTGTTGGCCTCGAACTTGATTATATCTGGAGTGCTTGGCTTGATAGCCGCCATCCCATGTGGGATCACATCCTCTTGATCCATAGATAGATCTAGCCTGACCGGCTTTATTGTTCAGGTCTTGACGTAGGTCGTTCTTGTGGCCCTGAGCCGATGTATCCTTTCCTTTATGGTGGGGAGGCGCGGGCTGGTATTCGGCATTGCTAGCCGCTTTGTCCTGTCCACGAGGTGGTCGGTCTGGTTGATCGGCCTGATCGTGCCTCGAAGGAATTGGCGCAAGGGCCTCGTCATCAAATTGTGGTAGTAGCTTGCGCATGGGATAGCTCTTTGTTTGGTGCTCACGGCTGTATCTTTCTTCAGATTCTAGCACTTCATTCCATCTGTCATTGAGCGTATCATGTTCGTCTCTAAGCCGATGCTGCTGCTTTTTCACGCTCCTTGTTGTGGCAATAAGTTGTTGCTGAAAGCGTTCTTGTTCAAGGGGTTCCTCTGGGACGATGAATTCCTAGTCTCCCAGGATGACATCCTCTTCGGAGACAGGTAGATAGTTACTGTCTTCAGAATCATTGTGATCGGTGAGTTGTACGGGACTGAATTGTCCGTCCTCCTGCTACTCCTACTCTAACGTTGGCTCCACGGTGTCTTCGGCATCATCCGGAGTGTCATTCTCTTCGGTGCCGGTATTACTTTCCCTTCCTCGACATGATCGTGAGCGGCACCGCTGACACCGTTGTTTTGGAGGTTCATCGACAGGCTTATCCTCCTCTGGATCTTTAGCGCCATCGTCGTCCTTCTCCTCGGGTGTATCCACCATGTATACATTATAGGTAGAAGTGGTCTTCCAACACCCGGTGATGGGTCGGTCTGGACCTAGATCGGCTTTGACATCGTGGTCCATGCCATCGATGTCTTCGGAAGCGTAGTCTAGCACGTCGGTTAAATCCTCGACCGTGGCTACCAAGTGGGTGGTAGGTGGGAAGTCAAATTCCCTAGTCTCAGCCTCGAGATTGAACTAGGCATAGTTCGGAGGTGAAGCCTCTGTGATGGTCAGAGATTGCATCAAGTCCAATGCCTCGTTTAGGAGCGAGAGCTGGATAGGAGTCCATGGATCGGAGCTGGGGCTGGTGTTAACCAATTGGCCGAGCTCAGAGGACGCGGATCTCAAGAGTTCAGAACTTGTATTCAGAGGCGAGTCTGGCTGCCTTGCCATGGGAAGAGTCTCGTTTGGCTCCGGGTTAGTCAGTGGTGCGGTCGCCTCATGGTCTAATACGAGAAATTCCTCGGGGATGAATAGTCCGGTGGGGTTTAGCCTCCTATCTTCGAATGAAGTGACATGCTCCGGATATAAGGCCGGATTAGATGTGAGTGTCGACCCCTGGACGAGATCTGATACTTGATCCGAGGGGTCTTCTTCGTGCAAGCAGGGAGCAGCAGTCAAGGCCGCAAATCCCTCAAAGATCAGATCTCCTCGGATATCAGCGATGTAATTCAGACTTCCAAACCTGATCTGATGACCAGGGGCATAGCTGCCGACCTGCTTAAGGTGACCATCTGAGTTGGCGTGTAGCACGAAGCCGCCAAACATGAAAAGTTGGCCGGGGAGGAAGATCTCCCCCGAGCCAGTGATGTCGCCGACAACAAAGCAAGCCATCGATCCTTCCGTTTGACGACACAACAGAGCTCTCAATGAAAGCAACAATGTTGGTGTCAAAACCGGCAGATCTCGAGTAGGGGGTATTGAGCTGTGTATCTGAGGAACGGTGGTAACAAGGGAAACAAGGACACGATGTTTACCCAGGTTCAGACCCTCTTAATGGAGGTAATACCCTACTTCCTGCTTGATTGATCTTGATGAATATGGGGATTACAAGAGTTGATCTACCTCGTGATCGTAATGGATAAACCCTAGGTGTCTAGCCTATGATTGTTATGATTGCCCCTACGGACTAAACCCTCCGGTTTATATATGAAATAGAAGGACCTAGGGTTGTACAGAATCACCTTACAGAGGAAGAAAACATTACACCCGGACTCAAACTTGCCATTCTACACACATAGGAGCCTTATCCGGACACAAGGGATAATCTTCTACTTTGATCTTCACAGCGCACCAGTCCGGCCCATAACGAGTAATTCGGACACCTATGGACCCCCTAGTCCAGGACTCCCTCATACACCACCAACCCCGTGGAGTTCCTGTCTCTCCACTCCTTGAGCATCCAGGCCGCCGAGGGTGACGACAAGGTTGAAAGAACATGCGGTGGCCCCATGTTTGGTTTTGGTAACTGATGACAATCTCTATGGACTAATTGTTTCCTTAAGTAATATTTGAAGGGTTTGTCTATAGGATTTTCTTGGAGCCATTTGTTGGTTTCAAGGAGAGTTTGTGATCACCAATGTGCTAAGGAATTATCCAAAGATTGGTCTTGTGAGTGTTGAGCTTATTGCAAGCATGTCTAGAATAAGAAAAGTGTGTGATCATTCATGTTTATCTTCAAGACATCATCCAAATGAATAGAGTTGGAAAGATTCAAGCTTGATCAAGACTAAGTATAGAGAGTGTTTCAAGTTGATCAACACACAAAGCATACAAAATGTACGGAGAGGGATCAAGCGATTCCATGGTATGGTAAGCATTGTGAATTATGCTTTGTGTACTAACCCATGGTCTTTGTGAGACTTCTATGTGGGGTTAGGTTATCTTCCATGGGCTTGCGTCAAGAGGTAGATAACATACAACCCATGGAGGATGACATCAAATCGAGGTTGTGGTGTGCAAGTTCAAGTGATGCATCACGAAGAGATCAAGTGCTTGAAGCTTGCCGTTCATTGTGGTGACAATGAACTTGTGAATATTTGCCGAAGAGTGGCTGACACATAGTGGAGTATGGGGGAGCAATCTGCTAGTCTTCATCGAGCCAACAAAATTAATAAAGGTGGTCCAACTTGAGGAAGTCAAGATCGTCTACATCTATCTCAAGTGGACTTTGTGCAAAGCAAAGGTTTGCCCTTGATAGGTTTTCTATTTTACCGGTCTCATGGTGGTAGTTTGGAGACCAGGTTATAGGATTGATTGCTGTACTATCAAGGGGGGCTCTCAAGTGGGTAGCTTGATCGTATCATTCGTAGAGAGCTCAAACCATTGCATGCTTGCATCATATTTCTTGGTTCTTGTCTGGTTTTCTTCTTTTGAGATTTGGAGCTTATGGTCATCTTCTTGACAAGCTTAAGTTCATCGAAAATAGAGTTCACATGCTTATTCTATTGCATTTTCGGTGTTGGAGGTTTTACCGATCTCTTTCGAGGAAGGGTTCTCTCCATTTTCTTATGGGCCTTTTCTCATTTTCTTCTTATTGTTATTTCTATCAAGATTGTGTTAGGCCATGTTGTTAGCTTTCCAACAAACTTGGTTTCGTTAAATTCGGAGTCCATTTGCAAAAGTTGTGTCAGTTTTGGTGTCCTCAAAAGGGCTGCGGCGGCACTACCTCAAATGGGAGGGGTACTACCGCTTCGAGCGGATGTAATTTTTTTCTTCCGTGGCTTACTTCCGCTCCGGACCAAAAAATCGTCATAAGTCCAGTGGTGATAGGCACGGATGTAAATTTTTAGTACCGCTCGCAAGCAGTATTATCGCTACCCTTAGCAGTAGTACCGCTACCCCTAGCGGTAGTACCGTGAGGACAAGCGGTAGTACCGCTCCGACGATTCTTCTGGCCTTTTTTCCTCCTCGCTATTGTGTTTCAAAGGGCTACTACCACCCTAGCGGTAGTATCGCTCGGTGCGGGCTGTGAGCATAACGGTTGGATTTTTCCCTACCTATAAAAGATGGTCTTCTTCCCCAATGAACCCCATCTCTTGAGCTCATGTTCTTACCCCATTGTTGACCTTCTTCGAGCTTGCTATCTCTCAATCCCTCCATGGATTCTTGCTAGTTTTGGGCGGGGGGAAGAGAGAGGAGATCTAGATCCCATTTCCACCAATCACTTTCTCCTCATTGTGAGGGGAACCCTTTGGATCTAGTTCTTGGAGTTCTTCGTGTTCTCTTCTTTGTTCATCCTCTCATTTCCCTCCAAAGCATTAGTTGCTTTGGTGGGATTCGGGAGAGAAGAACTTGGCACTTTGTGTGTCCTTGCCATTGCATTTGTTGCATCAGTTTGAATTCTCCATGGTGATACGTGGAGGTTACAAGTTGAGAAGCTTATTACTCTTGGGTGCTTGGTACCTTTGAGCTTGTTCCTCTTGGGTGCTTGGGCGCCCTAGACGGTTGTGGTCACCTGAGCCATATTCCATTGTGGTGAAGCTTCGTGGTGTCGTTGGGGTGATAGCCCCAACCTTTGTGGTGTTCGGAGCTCAATCATTGTGGTGTAAAGCTCCGGGCAAGCGTCGGGGTCTCCAAATAGGTTGTGGAGATCGCCCAGAGCAATTTGATGGGTTCCGGTAACCGCCCCAAGGGTTGCCAAAGTGTACGGGTATGGTGACCGCCCCCAAGGGTCGCCATTTCTACGGGTCAGTGACCGCCCCCAAGGGTCCCTTAGTGGAATCACGACATCTTGCATTGTGAGATGGCGTGAGGAGATTACGGTGGCCCTAGTGGCTTATTGGGGAGCATTGTGCCTCCACACCGCTCCAAACGGAGATTAGCATCCGCAAGGGTGTGAACTTCGGGATACATCACCGTCTCCGCGTGCCTCAGTTATCTCTTACCTGAGCCTTTGACTTGTGCACTTTACTTTGTGATAGCCATATTGTTTCTTGTCATATATCTTGCTATCACCTAGTTGCTTATCTTGCTTAGAATAAGTTGTTGGTGCACATAGGTGAGCCTAGTTGTTGAAGGTTTGTGCTTGACAGATTAACCGCTAGGTTTATTCCGCATTTGTTCAAGCCTAAACCATAATTATTTTAAAGCGCCTATTCACCCCCCCCCCTCTAGGCGACATCCATGATCTTTCAATTGTTATCAGAGCCTCGTATCTCTTTATAGGGCTTAACCGCCGAGAGAGTAATGATGTTGACTAGGGGTTTAGGATTATCTGACACTCTTAGTTTTGATGGGACAAATTTTGATGTTTGGGTAATTGATACGTCCAAAACGTATCTATAATTTCTGCTTGCTCCATGCCTCTTTTGGGTGATATTGCTATGATATTTATACACTTCCATACACTTTTGATCATATTTGGACTAACCTATTAACTCAGTGCACCCCAGTGCCAGTTTCTGTTTTCGGCTGTTTTTGTATTTCAGGTTTTCACGTTACGAGAACTGCCAGGAAAAATCCAGAAAAATTATATAAAAAATCAGCGTTCCAGAACCTACCGTGCGCCCGAAGGACAGCCGGGGGGGCCACCAGGGCTCCAGGCGCCCTGGCGGCGCCCCACCCTGGGCCGCGCCGGGGGGGCGCCTGGGCCCCCCGAGGCTCCTCCGATGCCCCCCTTTGGCATATATTTAAAGCGTCTCCCGAAACCCTTGAAACAGGAACTCTTTTCGCGATCCCATCTCTGTTCCGCCGCCGCCGCCGCTTCCAAGATCGGGAGCACCAGGAGAACTCTTCCCGGCACCCTGCCGGAGGGGAGGATCACCACCGGGAGCTTCTCCACCACCATGGACGCCTCCTGGATGAGTTGTGAGTAGTCTCCCTTGGACCATGAGTCCATTACCAGTAGCTATGTGATGTTCTCCTCCCGTTCTTGTGCTTCACTAATTAGTCCTCGTGAGCTGCCCTACATGATCGAGGCACATATGTAATCCTTATGCTGTTGCTATGATGAGTTTGCTGGGATCCGATGGATTATGAGATTATGTTCAGATTGTGTTTGAGTAATATATTTGATCTACCTCTTTTATATTTATGTTCGTAAGTAATTCTTGCATGTTCTCCGTTGTTATTTATTGCTTTGGCCAAGTAGTAGGTAGTGACTCCAAGAGGGAACGTTATGCTTGATTGTGGGTTCATGCCCCTCGATGACTAGCTTGAGTGACGGAAACGTGAGTCAAGGGGATGTGTTGTTGCCACAAGGGGGATAACAACGGTGCTTGTGCCCGCGGGTGCAAGGATGTTTACTTTACATAAAGTTCTTTTAATGCAGTTGTCTGTTCCTTTGAGTTTACACTATGGGTGGGGCTCGCAACTTAATACCAGCGAGATGTTCTGAATAGATATCTCAAGGTGGATGATTAGTAGTAGATATTGGTGGATTTCGGTCTACTTACTTTGGCGTACCGCTCATGCTTTAAACCTCAACCTTTCTTGCAATGTAGTCAGCATTGGTTTGCGCACACGGTCCTGTCAATTGCCCAGCTGTAATTCGTTTACCTCACATAGCTGTTTTATCGTCTTTTGGGAGAGAGACATCACTAGTGAACATCATGAGACTCCGGTCCATATTACCATCATTGATCACATCCGCTATTTACTTTTCCGCTATTTACTTACTATTGCAATTATACCTATCACTATTATCACTTGCGTTTGATCCTTTGTAAACTACAAGGCCGGAGGGATTGACAACCCCTCTGTACTCGTTGGGAGCAAAGTTATTTGTATCTGTGTGCAGGTCCACGTTGATTGCTAATATCCGGTGCCGTTAGCAGTAGACACCTTCTTGTTGAAACTGGGAGTCTCTGGGAAATCGATCCTTGGTATTACCAAGGGAAAACTTCTGCTACACTGCATCTCAAACCTTCCACTTGGGGTAACCAACGAGGGGTGAGAAGCCACCTAGCAAAGCAATTTCTGGCGCCGTTGCCGGGGACTCCACTCTTCAGGATAGGGGAGTTGCACGCTATCTTTTACCTTTGCTTTTAGTCTTCTTAGTTTACCTTTCAGTTTTGCTTTAGTATCTTTTATCGAAAATAAAAAAATAGTTATCTTGCTTGCTTGCTACAATGGGTTCCACCGAGAACACCAAGTTGTGTGACTTCACTAGTCACAACAACGATGACTTTATCAGCACACCTATCACTACACCTGCCACTTCAGCACCTTCATATGAAATTAAACCTGCTTTACAGAACTTAGTCATGAAAGATCAATTCTCCGGTGCTGGAGATGATGCTGCTTTACGCTTGAACAACTTTGTTGAACTTTGTGATATGCAAAAGTACCAAGAAATAGATGGTAATATTGTTAAGCTTAAGCTTTTTCCTTTCTCCTTGAGAGGAGGAGCTAAATTTTGGTTTCAGTCTTTGCCTAGAAATAGCATAGATTCATGGGACAAGTGCAAAGATGCTTTTATCGGAAAATACTATCCACCTGCTAAAATTATCCAACTGAGAAGTAACATAATGAATTTTAAACAATTGGATAATGAACACGTTGCCCAAGCTTGGGAACATATGAAATCTCTTCTCAAGAACTGCCCTACTCACGGTTTGACTACTTGGATGGTTATCCAAACTTTTTATGCAGGCTTGAACTTTACCTCGCGGAACTTGTTAGATTCGGCCGCGGGAGGAACTTTTATGTCAACTACACTTGGTGCTGCCACAAAACTTCTCGGTGAGATGATGACCAACTATTCCCAATGGCACACCGAACGCGCTCCAACAGGTAGGAAGGTAAACTCTGTCGAGGAGATTTCCTCCTTAAATGAAAAAGTTGACTTGATCATGTCTCTACTTTTGAAGCAATCCTCTGTTGATCCTCGTAATGTTCCTTCAAATTCTTTGATTGCTCAAGAACAAGTAGATGTGAACTTTATCTCTAGAAACAATTTTAACAACAATGCTTATAGGAGTAATTTTGGTAGCAATCCTAGACCGTTCCCCTCTAATTCTTATGGGAACAACAATGCTTATCCTAGCACCGGGAACTCCACTACTGAACTAGAGATTATGCTTAAAGATTTCATCACTACCCAAAAAGCTTTTAATAATAGTGTGGAAGAAAAACTAAACAAACTAGGTGATCTCTCTTCAAAGGTAGACAATTTAGCCAATGAGGTAGAATTGCTTAAAATTAGAACTTCTCCTCTTGAGGAGAGGAAGGTCACTCCTATGAATGCTATTCAAGTGCAAATTAATGAAAATATTAGGATGATGGCTAAACTTAAAGAGAGATGGGCTAGAGAAAGAGAGGAAGATGATAGAATTAAGAGCCTTCCTACCCACCACACTGTTGCTACTATCCAAGTTGTTGAGGATATCCAAACTCTTAGCACCCAATGTACTCCTGGTCCCATTGGACCTATTAATGGTGATGCTATGACTATAGAAACTACCAAACATGTGAACCTAAAGGACACCACTACCACTTTACTTGATGCTAGTGACCTTGATTTTGATAGTTGCACTCTTACCGAAGTTATTGATTTCCTTCACAAGATGTCTAGAGACCCCCGCACTAGCACGCTTAATCTTGCCTTCACAGAGCATATCACTAATGCTCTCATCAAAGCTAGGGAGGAGAAACTTAGAGTAGAAGCCTCCATACCTAGAAAGCTAGAAGATGGTTGGGATCCTATGATAAAAATTAAATTGAATGACTTCTCTTGCTATGCATTATGTGATGTTGGAGCTAGTACCTCTGTTATGACCAAAAGAATATATGATATGCTTAAATTGAAACCTTTTGATTCTTGTTCTTTTGGTGTTCGTCTCGTTGATTCTTCCATAAAGAAACCTTTGGGGAGGATCGACGATGTTCTTATCATTGTCAATGATAATTATGTTCCCGTTGATTTTACTATTATGGATATTGAATGTGATCCTTCTTGTCCAATTATTTTGGGACGTCCCTTTTTACGCACCGTTGGTGCTATCATTGACATGAAAGAGGGTAATATAAAATTTCAGTTTCCTCTCAAGAAAGGGATGGAACACTTCCCTCGAAAGAAGATCAAGTTACCTTTTGAGTCCGTTGTACGGGCTAGCTATTCTTTTACTCTTGATAAAACTTGATCTCTATGCACTATGCCTAGCTTAAAGGCATAAAAGAAAGCGCTTTTGGGAGGCAGCCCAATGAATAAATTTATTTTGCTTTTGTTGTATCTTGATGTTGTTTACTACTGTAGCATCATCATTGTATCTTTGCTTTTCATATTTTGTGCCAAGTATAGCCTCTGATTGCTAGAAAGTTCAAAAGTTGTGAGGTGCTGTCCAGGAAACAGATTCTGTCCTTGGATAGAAAACTTCGTATAAAATCACCAGATCATCTTTTTGGTCTGAATTTTTTCGACAGCGTTCTCTATATAATTGTCTTTCGTGCGTTTGTTCTGAGTTTTTTGATTTGAGTTGCAGAAGTGCCCCGAACAAATCAATTACTACCTGCTGTTCTGTTTTTCACAGATTCTGTCCTGTTTTGCTTTTCCTTCATTTTGCAAACCAAGAGCTTGCTTTTTCTTTGCAAAAACCTTTTGGCAATCTTTAGAAACAGTAGACCTTCAAGAATATCTTTATTTCCAGCAAGGTATAATTATTTTATTATGGATACTAACCTCGCTAATCAGATTATGATGAGTTATGTATGAAGGGAGTTTTCAAGTGTGCGAGGGAAGATGATAAAAAGATTCAGGAGTGTCAAGCGCTCAAGCTTGGGGATGCCCCCGTGCACCCCCAAGAAATATTCAAGGAGACTCAAGCGTCTAAGCTTGGGGATGCCCCCGTGCATCCCCTTCTCCATCAACATTATCAGTTCGTCCTTTGTTCCACTATATTTTAATCACTTCATGTGTTATGTGCTATGCTTGGAGCGTCTTGCTTTTAGTTTCCTTTTTAGTTTTTCATAACGACTCGGAACTCAGCGTTCTTTATGTGGGAGAGAAACACGCTCCACTTCTACCTAGAACATAACATAGAATTTTCATGACTATCTTTGCTGTGTGCGTTCTTTGTCTTTTTAATAGCTACTATCATGCTCTGCTCTTAGTATTCATGCTTATCTTTTTAAAGAGCTTGTGTTTAGTTGGTTGCTTGAACTCTCTTTAATTATCATGCTTATCTTATTAAGAGAGTTTGCTTCCGTTGCATTGGTTAATATGTCTATGATAAAGATGCTACGTGCATAATGGCGCTTAGTAGTTCAGGTTTTCTTATGGTTAGTCTCAAATAGCTGGAGGGTTCCCAATGTGTTATTGGAGTACCAACATGATTTGTTTGCCAATGATGTGGTATGGTTTAGTAATATCTTCCTTCAAGAATTTATTTTGTTTGACTTGGCGTATGCTCACACATATTTAAGACTGTAAAGAAAGTTTGTCAAGCCTTGATGATCTTTTGTTTCCGAGTAGCGATATAACTACCATGCCTGATTCAATGTTGCTTTGTCGCTCTGCATGATTATGACCGTCATTGCTCTCTTAGTTGGTCGCTCCCAGTCTTTTGCTAACCTCCACCTGTACTAAGCGGACTGACTGCTTGTGCATCCACATCCTTTTAAACCAGTTATGCCATATGAGTCCACCATACCTACCTATATGTGGTATTTCACCGCCACTCCAAGTAAATTTACATGTGCTACCTTTAAAACCTTCAGTTGCAATATATAGCTCATGGGAAAGTAGCTTAAAAACTATTGTGGTAAAGAATATGTTGCTTATGTATCTTATTTTCTTATAAGTTGCTTGCTGAGCGGTAACCATGTTTCTGGGGACGCCATCAACTGTTACACTTTTGTTGAATATCATGTGAGTTGCTATGCATGCTCGTCTTGTCTAAAGTAAGGGTGATTTGCCATGAGTTGAATGGCTTGAGTATGCATATTGTTAGAGAAGAACATTGGGCCGCCAACCAAAGCCATGTATCATGGTGGAAGTTTTAGCTTGGACATTAATCCTCAATCTCTTATGAGAATATGCTTAAGCATTTAAGAGGAGTGCATTATCTATTTTCTATTTTGTCCCGGTAAGGATGTCCTCAAGTTGAGATCTATCAAAAACGAGAAATCAAATGCGATCTATCTCCTTGGACCTTTGTACAGGTGACATAGAGGTACCCCTTTGTGACACTTGGTTGAAACATATGTAATGCAATGACAATCCATGGAAACCCGAGCTAATTAGGACAAGGTGCGAGCACTATTGGTATTCGATGCATGAGGCTTGCAACTTATAGGATGTCTTATGCATAGCACATATGAAGTACTACTACCGTTGACAAAATTGTTTCTATGTTTTCAAAATAAAAAGCTCTAGCACATGAGTAATCCCTGCTTCCCTCTGCGAAGGGCCATTCTTTTACTTTTATGTTGAGTCTCCACCTTCTTTTAAAAGCACCAACTACTGAGAGCATGATTGTATTCTGAGTGTAATGTGCATTATCCCAAAGTAGCATTGTCTTTTGCATGATTGTGATATCGTTTATTCTGAAATCATTGTATCTAGTCATCACTTAAACCTTGAAGGTGCCCTTGCATTTATGCTTCACTAAAGGGGGCAAGCTAGATATCACTTTATCATATTTGCACACCATATTCATTGCAAATCTATTTGATATTTCAGTATCATATTGTAAAACTTTCAGTCCTTTGTGATTTTCTCATGAGGCAACTTAATTACTATAGATTCATTGTCTCAGTAAGCTTTTGTCATATGACTATGAAAAAGTCCTATATGGTTAATAGCATGTCACCACAGAAATTATTCTTGTTATCATTTACCTACTCGAGGACGAGCAGGAATTAAGCTTGGGGTTGTTGATACGTCCAAAACGTATCTATAATTTCTACTTGCTCCATGCCTCTTTTGGGTGATATTGCTATGATATTTATACACTTCCATACACTTTTGATCATATTTGGACTAACCTATTAACTCAGTGCACCCCAGTGCCAGTTTCTGTTTCGGCTGTTTTTGTATTTCAGGTTTTCATGTTACGAGAACTGCCAGGAAAAATCCAAAAAAATTATATAAAAAATCAGCGTTCCAGAACCTACCGTGCGCCCGAAGGACAGCCGGGGGGGCACCAGGGCTCCAGGCGCCCTGGCGGCGCGCCCCCCCTGGGCCGCGCCGGGGGGGGGCCTGGGCCCCCCGAGGCTCCTCCGATGCCCCCCTTTGGCATATATTTAAAGCGTCTCCCGAAACCCTCGAAACAGGAACTCTTTTCGCGATCCCATCTCTGTTCCGCCGCCACGGCCGCTTCCAAGATCGGGAGCACCAGGAGAACTCTTCCCGGCACCCTGCCGGAGGGGAGGATCACCACCGGGAGCTTCTCCACCACCATGGACGCCTCCCGGATGAGTTGTGAGTAGTCTCCCTTGGACCATGAGTCCATGACCAGTAGCTATGTGATGTTCTCCTCCCGTTCTTGTGCTTCACTAATTAGTCCTCGTGAGCTGCCCTACATGATCGAGGCACATATGTAATCCTTATGCTGTTGCTATGATGAGTTTGCTGGGATCCGATGGATTATGAGATTATGTTTAGATTGTGTTTGAGTAATATATTTGATCTACCTCTTTTATATTTATGTTCGTAAGTAATTCTTGCATGTTCTCCGTTGAGATTTATTGCTTTGGCCAAGTAGTAGGTAGTGACTCCAATAGGGAACGTTATGCTTGATTGTGGGTTCATGCCCCTCGATGACTAGCTTGAGTGACAGAAACATGAGTCTAGGGGATGTGTTGTTGCCACAAGGGGGAAAACAATGGTGCTTGTGCCCACGGGTGCAAGGATTGTTTACTTTACGCAAAGTTCTTTTAATGCAGTTGTCTGTTGCTTTGAGTTTACACTATGGGTGGGGCTCGCAACTTAATACCAGCGAGATGTTCTGGATAGATATCTCAAGGTGGATGATTAGTAGTAGATATTGATGGATTTCGGTCTACTTATTTTGGCGTACCGCCCATGCTTTGAACCTCAACCTTTCTTGCAATGTAGTCAGCATTGGTTTGCGCACATGGTCCTGTCAATTGCCCAGCTGTAATTCGTTTACCTCACATAGTTGTTTTATCGTCTTTTGGGAGAGAGACATCACTAGTGAACATCATGAGACTCCGGTCCATATTACCATCATTGATCACATCCGCTATTTACTTTTCCGCTATTTACTTACTATTGCAATTATACCTATCACTATTATCACTTGCGTTTGATCCTTTGTAAACTACAAGGCCGGAGGGATTGACAACCTCTCTGTACTCGTTGGGAGCAAAGTTATTTGTATCTGTGTGCAGGTCCACGTTGATTGCTAATATCCGGTGCCGTTAGCAGTTGACACCTTCTTGTTGAAACTGGGAGTCTCTGGGAAATCGATCCTTGGTATTACCAAGGGAAAACTTCTGCTACACTGCATCTCAAACCTTCCACTTGGGGTAACCAACGAGGGGTGAGAAGCCACCTAGCAGTAATTCACATGCTTAATCTCTTTAGGGTCATGGACCCAAATTTAGAGCGAATTGTAGATATGGGTTTTTCTCCTCCAAAGGATCCACAAAGATTATCTTTAGAGGATGAGAAAAACTCTTATCTCAATGCTCAAGCTTATAATGTGCTTTTTGATGCTTTGAGCAATGTAGTTATATTTCAACTCATGCCGTTCCGGGATGCTCATGAGTTGTGGACAAAGCTTCAAGATAAATATGGTGTGTCCAAGAATTGTGGGAATGATTGTTCTCCCTCCACCTCCGGCCGTGTTGTCTTCTCAACTTCTTCTACTTCACCTACATGTGGATTGCCACAAGGTAATGATATGGTGAGTAGTGCTGGTCGTTGTAATGATGATAGTATGCTTATTGTGGATGATCCTTCATCACTATCTTATTGCAATGCATCTTCTTTGGACTTTAACACTTCGAGCACCCTACATGTTTTACATGCTTGTGTTGATAGTCCTTGCATATCATGTAGAAATTGCTTGACTAAAACTCATGATGATATGCTTGCTATATCTTGTTGACATGATAAAAATGCATCTATTTCCTCGAATTGTTGTGCTAACAATGTAGAGGAAACCCAACACCCCATGGAACAAGATGTAGTCTTGAATGGTGCTTCAAGGGATCCTACATCATCATCTATTGCGTTTTGCCTTATGGCTAAGGCTTCAAAGGTATCTCCCACTTTGAATCCCAATATATCTTGTGATGATAGTGATGATGACAATGATGATGATGTTGATAATGATGAAGAGAATGATAATGTTGCCTCCTGAAAAATTAAGGGGGAAATGATTTTTAAAGCTCTTTATAAGAATAAAATTGCTCGTTCCAACTTCATGGAAATCATGTCTATTGCCATTGAGGGCAAGAAATATATAGAGGAGTTGGAATCTCATCTAGAGGAGCATGAGGTCACCATTGAGAAAATGGAAGGTCGTGAGTGTGATTACGCTAATGAGATCGCTGACCTCTCGCAAGCTCTTGAACTTGAACAAACCACCAAGGAATCTCTTGAGGAGACTTTTGCTCTAGAACTATCTAGAATAAAGGAATCATGTGATAGAGCTCTCGAGGTGGCTAATGATTTTGAAACTAAAAATGAGAAGCTTGAAGTTGTGCATTCTAAACTCCTTGAGGATTTTGAGCACCTCGAAAATGGCTCAAGGGCCATTAAGGGTGAGCTCATCAAACTCACCGAGTCTCATGCTCAACTTAAAGCTTCATATTATAAAGAGCTTGCAAAGTTTCCTTCTCCTCTTGCTATTATTGATGATGCTTGTGCTACTAACTCTTTCTAGTGAAGCATCCATTTTGAAGGAAAATGTTGAGCTAAGGGCTCAACTTGAGTTGCTATCTAGCACTCATAGGAAATTGGAAGAAAGTCATGTAAAGCTCACAAGCTCTCATCATGATCTTCTAGTATCCCATAATGTGCTAAAGATAGGTCATGAGGCTATGATTATCAAGGTAACATCTAGTGAGCCTCATGTGGATACTAGCACTACTTCCAGTCAAAATGCTATATTGCCATGTGCTTGTCCTTGTAATTCATCTACTCACAATATTGGTACATCCTGTGATGAATTACTTTACTTGCCTTGTTTCTCTAACAATGAAGCTTATACTTCCCCTAGCACTTGTGTTTATACTAACCATGTATAGGAAATCAAAGAGCTCAAGGCCCAAGTCACATCTGTGAAGAAACACTTGGAAAAGTGTCATGAAGGGAAGTCCACACTCAACAATATCTTGAGTGTAAAAAAAATCCCCAATGAAAAAGGTGGACTTGGATTCAACTCCAACAATAAGAAGAAGTCCAAAATCAATAAGAAGAAAAAGGGCCAAGAACAAGTCAAGAATCCGACCAAGATTATTTGCTTCAAGTCCAAAATTGAAGGGCACCATGTTAGATCTTGCCCATTGAAGAAGAAGCCCATTAGTGACAAGCAACAAGGGAAGTGACCACAAGTTCATTCTCATGCTCAACCTCAAGTTGAAGAAAGGCATCTTCCCAAGAAGAGTCAAGTTCATGCTTCTCTCGTTGAGAAATCAAGTGAGAAGAAAGCAAAGAGTAGACGTTGCTACTTATGCCGTGAGAAAGGTCACGTCGCTTCTTCATGCACAAATGGTACCTTATCCAACCCAATTATTATTGATGATGTCTATTCTCTTGGGAAGGATAATGTTGGCAATGTGTTTTCCAAGTTTGTTTGTACTCAAAGTGGTGTCAAGAAAGGAACCATTTGGGTAGCCAAGCCTATTGTGACTAACCTCTTAGGACCCAACTTGGTTGGGGACCAACAAGCTAACATTTGATCAATAGGTGTTGTTGGAGGCCATTGGAGACTTGGTTACATTATAAAGAATTAAGGGGTCTTCATCATTCATATTGTCTCAAGCCAAGTCATTCGGCTTATCAAGTTTCTATCTTATATCCAATGTTCCTCCTTGCGGTAACTTGTGCTTACATTGTTTACATTGAAAGTTACTTGCCCCTTAGCATGTTGTGGTTTTGTACCTTGCATGTGTGTGTATATGTTGTGCTTCCAATTTGCTTATCTTGAGAAATCAAGTATGTGTATGTTGGTTTGCACATCATGTACGTGTGTGTAGTGTGTTGAGCCTTTGTGCATCTTGTTGGTATCTTAGTTGGCTCTTGTGAGAGATTAATGCAACATCCCGTTTTGGGGGAGTGATGTGCTTTGTGCACCTTACAATCCTATAAATGTGTGTTCATGAGGAATACTATATAGTATTGATATTACAATATTATCTAGTCTCTATGTGGTATGTCTTCTCATGAGAAATTCAAATTCTATTTGGTCGATTAATTATCTCTTGTTGGTTCTCTTTTGCATCTTATTAAGTTTTTCATTGGTATCACATTATGGGGGAGTAATATGCTATGTGTATATTACAAGCCTAGAAAATGTGTACATTTGAGATATTGTCACCTAGGTTGATATTGTAAATTATCTTGTGCCTAGGTGACATGTTAGCTCTACAAGTTGCAAATTTGTTTGTGTGTTTGGTGTGAAGATGATGTTGGATATCTTTGCAATCTACTATCAAAAATTATTCCCAAATACTTCTTGTCTCTTGACAATGGGTAATCATTTATGTGGTAGAAATTATTGATCATCTTTCCCTTGGTTTTTGCTTTCATTTGTCTTATTTCTTGCCAAGATTGTGTCAACTCCCATTGCCTTCCGTGCCACTTGTGGACATTGTTGTTTTCTTGATCTTGTCTAGTGTTTTAGAGATATAGTGAAAGTGGTGATCTCATCTTGTGCATTTTGTATTCAAATGCAAATCCTCTATAATGCACAACTCTTGGGGGAGCTATCTTATTTTCTATGAAACACTCATCTTGTGATCCATTTCAAGTATGTGTTGGTGGAAGGCAAGCCATTTATTTTTGGTACTTTGTGCCATCATGAAACTCTATAGAGGGCTTGGTTTGTATGGACCATCCTCTCTTTTGGGAGTTCGATATCTTTCTTTTTGAGTGTGTCAATGGATATCTCATTCCTTGATGTATCTTTTAATGATATCTTCCAAGTGATGATTTCTCTATTTGGTATCCTATTTTCACTTGGTATTTATTTTTCATTTGGTAACGTTTCTTGAAAGTCTTGAGCATGCATATTTACTTCATGTAGTTTCTTTGGCATTCTTTCTTTCTTTGACCCAGTATATAGGGGAAACTCCACCTAGTCTCAGTTTGGATGAGATGTGCATGAAATTAATTTATATATATATATATGCACATATGTATGTGGAGTTTGTCCTATGTATTGGTGTTTCTAACTCTTTGGTCCCAATGAGTTTGGGTACCATTTTGTTTCTGTGGTTGTTCTAGGAACAATTGGAGATGCATTGGATGCTCGGCTCGCTCACAAGGAAGGTGTTATCACCATGTTCTTATTGGAGTCTAGCTATGATGATGAATGAACTACTATCTACCTTCAATTGGTATCGTCTACATCATTCCAATGCTATCTCGGTAACAAGTATCATCATCTACTTCATGCACACATTTCTTGCATCAACCTTGTGTAGGTTGTATCATGTCATGTAATTCATTCATTCTTGTGATACTTGTTTCCTTTCTCAAAGCATCCCAACAATGATCTCTTGTTGCGAGTTGTGACGTCTTTGATGCTCGTGTGGTTGGAACTCATTTATATACAATAAGACCATATCTAGCCATGTGATATGCCTTCAAGCAAATATCTTATCCGTATATTTATGACTTCCTTGTGGATATCTTATTCTTTCCTTTTTGCAACAATTTTGTGTGTACATCCTTCTTTGTGGATTGATATCATCATGATCTTCATCTACCTAGAATCTTATACACTTGATAGAAGGTGCATATATTATTGATATCCCCTTCTTTCGCATCCACCTTTTATTTCTTGTATTATTTCTTTGGTGGCTCCGTGAAGGTGTGTGTGTCTTGAGTGCGGATCTTATATCGTTGCATCTTGATGCACTCGTTTGTGGTGAAGATCATTTTCCTCATGCTTGTCTTGACAAAGCTTGCCATTTAATTGGTATCCCTCACCTTGATGAGGCTTTCATTTTCTATCTTCACCATGGGTTGTCACAAGCTTGGTTAATATTTCTCTTGTTAGTTAGCTTGTGAATCCATTTGCTTGGTGTGTGTGGGAAGGACATGTCATGCACCTTGTATCTCAACTATTAAATACTATGTTGATGCTTAATTCTCATCCTTATATTAGTCTTCTCAAGTGCTTTGCCATGACTCACACACATCTTTTTGGTTGAACCTATTTCCAAGTTGCCTCTTTTATATGTTGCTCAACCATTTGTTTATTGCAAGTGCTAGACTTTGTTTTCTACATGCTCACTTGCACTTGTTGTGAGTTTCTATTGATTTTGGGGGAGTGATGATTCTATTTTGTGCACTTGGTATCCTAATGCAAATATTCTAAGGAGTGCACAAATCATGGGGAGCTTCATTAGTGTCTTTAGAACACACTATTGCTCTCTTGCACTTGTCGTGAGGTTCTATTGATCTTGGGGGAGTGACGATGCTACTTTGTGCTTGTTGTATCCAAATACAAAACTAAATTATGCAAAATACATGGGGAGCTTCTCTAGTTTCTCTAGGACACACCTTTTATCATATCATAATATCTTTTTTTCATGTGGCTCGTAGGATCATTGGTCTAGTTGGTTCAATTGGTACCTTTTGATAGCTTGCTTCAATTGGTATCCTTTGATTGCTTAATTGCTTGTCTCTCTGTTTGTTATGTCTTTGTGGCATATCATTCTTTTGTAATCTTTGGGCCTAAATATAGGTTGTCTTCCTCCAAGTATTTACCGTTGGATCTGTGTATTGCATTCTACTCTCTAGTTGAGAAATACACAATTTATGGAGGAACACAAGTTATATTGGCCTTCTAAGCCTTTCGCCCATTTTGGCAATCGATGCCAATGGGGGAGAAGTTTCAGAGAGTTTTGTGGAGAAGTTTAGAGAGTCACTCTCTTCTTGCTTTGGTTTTGTTCCTAAGCATGAAGAAGTTTAGAGAGTCATCTCTTCTTGCTTCGGTTTTGTTCCTAAGCTTTTGCATCTCATGCGCATACATTATTATTGCTTGGTATGGTGACGCATAATTCCTTATATAAACTCTCTTGAAAGTGATTGTCATCAATTACCAACATGGGGGAGACTGAAAGAACATGCGGTGCCCCCAAGTTTGGTTTTGGTAATTGATGACAATCTCTATGGACTAGTGGTTGCCTTAAGTTATATTTGAAGGGTTTGTCCATAGGCTTTTCTTGGAGTTCATTTGGTGGTTTCAAGGAGAGTTTGTGATGACCAAGGTGCTATTAAGGAATTATCCAAAGATTGGTCTTGTGAGTGTTGAGCTTATTGCAAGCATGTCTTGAATAAGAAAAGTGTGTGATCATTCATGTTTACCTTCAAGACATCATCCAAATGAATAGAGTTGGAAAGATTCAAGGTTGATCAAGACTAAGTACAGAGAGTGTTTCCAGTTGATCAACACACAAAGCATAGAAGATGTACCGAGAGGGATCAATCAATTCCATGGTATGGTAAGCATTGTCAATTACGCTTTGTGTGTACTAACCCATGGTCTTTGTGAGAGTTATACGTGGGGTTAGGTTATCTTCCATGGGCTTGCGTCAAGAGGTAGATCACATACAACCCATGGAGGATGACATCAAATCAAGGTTGTAGTGTGCAATTTCAAGTGATGCATCACGAAGAGATCAAGTGCTTGAAGCTTGCCGGTGACAATGAACTTGTGAAGATGTGCCGAAGAGTGGCTCACCCATAGTGGAGTATGGGGGAGCAATCTACTAGTCTTCACCGAGCCAACAAAATCAAGAAAGGTGGTCCAACTTGAGAAAGTCAAGATCGTCTACATCTAGCTCAGGTGGACTTTTTGCAAGGCAAAGGTTTACCCTTGATAGGTTCTCTATTTTACCAGTCTCATGGTGGTAGTTTGGAGACCGGGTTATCGGATTGATTGCCGTTCTATCAAGGGGGGCTCTCAAGTGGGTAGTTTGATCATATCGTTCATAGAGAGCTCAAACCATTGCATGCTTGCATCATATTTCTTGGTTCTTGTTTGGTTTTCTTCTTGTGAGATTTGGAGCTTATGGTCATCTTCTTGACAAACTTGAGTTCATCGAAAACGGAGTTCACATGCTTCTTCTATTGCGTTTTCGGTGTTGGAGGTTTTACCGGTCTCTTTCGAGGAAGGGTTCTCTCCATTTTATTATGGGACTTTTCTCATTTGCTTCTTATTGTTATTTCTATCAAGATTGTGTTAGGCCATGTCGTTAGCTTTCCAACAAACTTGGTTTCGTTGAATTCGGAGTCCATTTGCAAAAGTTGTGTCAATTTTGGTGTCCTCAAAAGGGCTGCAGCGGTACTACCGCAAATGTGGACGGTACTACCGCTTGGAGCGGATGTAATTTTTTACTTCCTTGGCTTACTTCCGCTCCGGACCAAAAACTCGTCAGAAGTCCACTGATGGTAGGCACGAATGTAAATTTTTAGTACCTCTCGCAAGCAGTAGTACCGCTACCCTTAGAAGTAGTACCGCTACCCCTAGCGGTAGTGCCGTGAGGACAAGCGATAGTACTGCTCCGACGGTTCTTCTGGCCTTTTTTCCTCCTCGCTATTGTGTTTCAAAGGGCTACTACCGCCCTAGAGGTAGTACCGCTCGGTGCGGGCTGTGAGCATAAAGGTTGGATTTTTCCCCACCTATAATAGAGGTCTTCTTCCCCAATGAACCCCATCTCTTGAGCTCGTGTTCTTACCCCATTGTTGACCTTCTTCAAGCTTGCTATCTCTCAATACCTCCATGGATTATTGCTAGTTTTTGGGTGGAAAAGAGAGAGGAGATCTAGATCCACATTTCCACCAATCACTTTCTCCTCTTTGTGAGGGGAACCCTTTGGATCTAGTTCTTGGAGTTCTTCGTGTTCTCTTCTCTGTTCTTCCTCTCATTTCCCTCCCTAGCATTAGTTGCTTTGGTGGGATTCGGGAGAGAAGAACTTGGGCACTCTGTGTGCCCTTGCCATTGCATTTGGTGCATCGTTTGAGTTCTCCACGGTGATACGTGGAGGTTGCAAGTTGAGAAGCTTATTACTCTTGGATGCTTAGTACCCTTGAGCTTGTTCCTCTTGGGTGCTTGGGCGCCCTAGATGGTTGTGGTCACCCCGGAGCCATATTCCATTGTGGTGAAGCTTCGTGGTGTCGTTGGGGAGATAGCCCCAACCTTTGTGGTGTTCGAAGCTCAATCATTGTGGTGTAAAGCTCCGGGTAAGCGTCGGGGTCTCCAATTAGGTTACGGAGATCGCCCCGAGCAATTTGACGGATTCCGGTGACCGCCCCAAGGGTTGTCAAAGTGTATGGGTTCGGTGACCTCCCCCAAGGGTCGCCATTTGTATGGGTTCGGTGAGCGCCCTCAAGGGTCCCTTAGTGGATTTACGACATCTTGCATTGTGCGAGGGCGTGAGGAGATTACGGTGGCCCTAGTGGCTTCTTGGGGAGCATTGTGCATCCACACCGCTCCAAACGGAGATTAGCATCCGCAAGGGTGTGAATGTGATAGCCTGGCTTATTAGGGATGATAGACTACTCATATATAAGGAATTCCTTCTTTTCCGCGAGACCATTCGGATAGAACTCCAAAGTTAAGCATGCTCAGCTTGGAGTAGTTTCAGGATGGGTGATCGACCGGGAAGTTGCTCCTGGGTGCGCACGAGTGAGGACAAAGTGCGCAGAAAAGACTAGTATTGATATGTGGGGCCAGTCTAGATCCCGCCAGGAGTAACGACCACCGACTGGTGTGTCTGGGGCGTTACAAGTTGGTATCAGAGCCGACCCTCGTGGTTACACAAATGTTTGTGTATAGTTTGCGGTCATGTTGTGCATGACGTTTGTGACCCGTCGTGGCACACGGCATGGCACATGTGCTATACTGGAAGCACAGACGGTTGTGCCAAGAGGGAACGTTCATGTGGCCCGATGAGGACATCGGTTCCTCTGAGTGGGGGTGTATGTGATAGCCTGGATTATTAGGGATGATAGACTACTCATATATAAGGAATTCCTTCTTTTCCGAGAGCCCATTCAGATAGAACTCCAAAGTTTAGCATGCTCGGCTTGGAGTAGTTTCAGGATGGGTGACCGACCGGGAAGTTGCTCCCGGGTGCGCACGAGTGAGGACAAAGTGCACATAAAAGACTCGTATTGATATGTGGGGCCAGTCTAGATCCCGCCAGGAGTAACGACCACAGGCGGGTGTGTCCAGGGCGTTACAGTGAACTTTGGGATACATCGTCGTCTCCGCGTGCCTCACTCATCTCTTACCCGAGCCTTTTACTTATGCACTTTACTTTGTGATAGCCATATTATTTCTTGTCATATATCTTGCTATCACCTAGTTATTTATCTTGCTTAGCATAAGTTGTTGGTGCACCTATGTGAGCATAGTTGTTGTAGGTTTTGTGCTTGACAAATTAACCGCCAGGTTTATTCCGCATTTGTTCAAGCCTAAACCGTAATTATTTGAAAGCGCCTATTCACCCCCCTCTAGGCGACATCCACGATCTTTCAAAGGCATGGCGAACTGGTTCCCCATAGCCCTCAAGGATGCAACGCGTTCATGGCTGATGAACCTTTTTGAGGCCTTCATCTCTTCGTGGGCCGAGCTGTGTTGACAATTCGTTGCCAAGTTCAAGGGCACGTCAGACTACGCCCTCGTGCTCAGTAGCTTACGCGCCATCTGCTAGCGCCCTGAAGAGTCCCTCCGCATGTTCATCCAACGCTTTAGCTAGGTGCGCAACAAGATCCCGTGCGCCATATGTGGGATGCATAATTTCTAGATATACAAGATCAACAATAATAACTTCACTATGGATCAAAAAAAATTCTCAACAAGGTAAGGAAGATTGAAAATCAAAACAAATGCACAGATACACATAGTTCGCACGCCATACAAGCCATTTTACTACCATGTACTATGCTTATTTAATATCAAATAAAGATGCTTATCAAGAGAAAATTCCATATACATGCCTCAAAAGTTGTACAAGATTGGTATCAGCAACACCAACTACATCGGGGCGCCAACCAAAATGTTGCCAAGATGAAATCAAATTGCATTCAGAAACACTTCTAGATTGCAAGCCATTGCTCCTATTTCAGCCATTACTACTTTAATTTACTTTCAAACAAATATGCTTACCATCTGGAAATTACATGTGCAGGCTACAAAAGTTGCACAAGATCAAACAAAAGATACAACAAAATAAAGATAACTAACTTCAACAATCAAACAATGCATAATGGGGATATGATATATCAACATCAAGAAAATAGGGCAACTAGGAATCACTAGCAATGCAAGAACGCGGAGATGGATAACAATAATAACTTGAAACAAGGCCACTACCTAATGCGAAAAGGGGATCTAGGGTTTTCTCAACAAGAAAAGGGTATATAGAAACTTAAGGGACTACATACATTTGCAAAGGAACAAAAAACCATAAAAGGGATAACTACATACATGCTGCTAGCTAAATCAGATGCAAAAAATAATTAAAGTACAGAAAGGTTATGGTATACCTAACCAGGATCTATAAATCACAGGGAGATATCAAAATACAAAAGAACATATGTGCGATCAAAAGAAGCCTAACCGAGCACACCAGCCCAACGACCAGAAAGAACCTTAAACACTCACACGTCCTCAAAATCCCTGCAAAATAGACATCAAAACAAGGAAGAAAAGAAATCATCACTCCAAAATAGTAAGTGAAACACACAATACAGAAAGTAACGAATGAGGTGAAAGAATAAATCATGAACCCTAGCTACAGAGGGAGAAGAACAGACAAAAGAAGGGGAACAAAGAGGAAGAGACTGAGTGAGTGAGAGAGAGAGAGAGAGAGAGAGAGAGATACAAGGAGACAAAGGAAATAGAGATAGCCGATGAGTTGGCGTCTGATGGACTGCAACGCGACAGATGAGCTAAGCTGGAAAATGGTTCAAGAGCTCATAATGGGTAATAGGCTCAATCCAGGAGCGAATTGACTGGCCCAAATATGGGCTAGTCGACAAAACACATCTGAAAACAACTAAAGAATCACACCAGAAAATAAAATGGCATATGAATCTCAAACAAACATCAACGTTCCAGAATTTGACCGACCCAAAACCAAAATCCAGGCAACTTGCATCTAGCTAAAGTGTAAGATTTGAGAAAAAATTGAGCAAGTATATTTTTAGATTTATGTTAGAAATGCAACAAGGTGGGCATGTGCCCTGAACAACGTGTATCCATGTGCAACACTGAATTCTTAGGACATCTCCAATGCGGATCACCAAATGTTGGTGCACAACAGGTCGAGTGTCGATCATCGATTCATATCCACCAAATGTTTGCCCATTATTCAATGAAGATAGGGAGTGACTAGGGAGAGATAAAGATGCAAAGTAGGTTTGTGGTGGGGTTCGAGGCTGAGTTAGCATGCCGTGACATGTCTGAACTCCGTAGACCTCCCTCAAGTTTGGGAATGATTTGTGGTCTTCGTGGATATTTGGTGATTATTTTTTCTTTTCGAAAATGGGCAAAATATTTACCATGTATTTATTAAGAGATAATAGAGTTTGTGTTACAAACATCCCTTAACAATACAGGGAATAATCACTCTCCCGGCATAATGGACGCTAGTTTCTTAGCTCTGGCGGCGACCGAAGACAATACCTCCCTTTTGATGTTGTTGAGAAGAGCCGTAGGTGGAGCGACCATGTTTCAGAATACGCGGGCATTTCACTCGTTCCAGATCATCCATGTGGTGAACATGGTGAGCGAGGCCATGGCCTTCCATGTCAGGCCGAAGATGCGATTCTATCCCGATCACGTGATACACCTCGTGATTGGGGCACAACCGCATTTCGGACGCTTAGCAAGATGGATATCATTACATCGTACCATTACATTAATACATGGGATACAACAATACATACAAGTCACATGAATACAACAACATAAATACAAGACATCCGACTACGGATGCAAACATGAAAAGCACAACGACATCCATCTGCTATCCCAGGCTGCCGACCAGGAACCTAACCCAAGACTAATGAAGAAGAAAGAACTCCAACACAAAGGACATCGCTCTTGTGTCAAGTCATCGGAAACCTGCACCTGCAACTAGTGTTGTAGTAACTGTGAGCCACGAGGACTCAGCAATCCCATAACCATGGGTATCAAGACTAGCAAAGCTTTATGGGTAAGGAGTGGATAAGTGGTGAAGTTGCAGCAACGGCTAAGCAGAAGTGTGGTAGCTAACTTACGAGTACAAGAATAAGATGAGCATCTACTCAAACGGTCACAAACTAGTAGTGATCGCTAAAAATCCTGAACTACCTACGAGTCAAACATAACCCCACCGTGTTCTCTTCTCAAAGAGAAAAGAGACAGTCACGGTTACTCACGCGGTTCGTGTGTTTTATGTCGGATCCTCTGTCAAGTTTTCTACAACCGGACATTAACAAATTCCAATCTACCACATAACCGCGGGCACGGCTTTCGAAAGATCATAACCCTGCAGGGGTGTCCCAACTTACCCCATCACAAGCTCTCACGATCAGCAGAGATAATAATAATATTACCCCTTATCTTAGGGACAATCCGATCAGGCTTAGAATCCCAGTGCACAAGACATTTCGATAATGGTAAAACAAGTCCAGCAAGACCTCCCGGCGTGCCGACACCCTGATAGTAGCCGTGCGTATCTCGTCTCAGGCCACGTCCGGATGAGCAGTACGTACGACAACCGAAGACCCCGGATAATTGGGTGGCACCGCAAGTGGCTCTAGTTTGGGACCAACACTATCAGCACTGTCCCCCCTGTATGTAAAAGAATCCTCGGGTAGCGCTAACTCCCTATGCAATTAATTAATTAAGTTTTTATTATGTTCCAAATTAAAACCAATGTTGGGCCTTGCTGGAGGAGTTTTATTCAAAGACAAATTGTCAAGGGGTCCCCATATACCCAACCGCCTTAGGAACGCAAAATAAAGGAACATAATGCCGGTTTATCAGCTCCAAAGGTGGCATGAGTGGAACAAAACACCAAGAAAAAGGCCAAGCCTTCCACCCATTGTCAAGTATATAGGTGTGTTAATAACAATAATAGATATTGTGATATTCCAACAACAAGTTCCAACATGGAGTAATCTTCATCTTCACCTGCAACTAACAACACTATATGAGGGGCTGAACAAGCGGGTAACATAGCCAAACAACGGTTTGCTGGGAAGGTGTCAAAGGTTACAGGTTTCATGTGGTTTCATAACAACTAGCATGGCAATGATAGTAAAGGTATCCAAGGTGATGGTCATCTTGCCTGAGATCCCGCAAGGAAGAAGAACGAGTCCATGAATAAGACGAAGAAGAAGCCACGAAAACGAACTGAGTGTAGTCAAACGAATCCTCACGATCGCAACGGAAATAAACTAGCGAGAAGAAGCACACAACATGGTAAACACACCACTCAAGAACATGACAATATGCTCAACCAAGTATGATGCAAGACAAGTCAATATGATGCAAAACATGGCAAGGGATGAAGCACACAAGAACAACACAAACCAACAAGTTTAAATGACGCCGGAAACAACATATAACAACTCCGGTACGTCCTCATATGCACATTTCGAAATTGGTCCAGATCTGAACAAACATTAAGTTCAAATTGTTAAACAGCATGTTAACATGCACCATGATGATCTACTCGAAATTCTAGTCAAGTTACATGTCAAGTTCATTTAATTCGGAGCTACGGCCTAGAAGATATGAGCAAAACAAGTCAAGCATGTCAAATATGCAAGATGCATCCAAACAACAAGCAAACACACTCCAAACATGTAAACAACATGATATTATGCTTCTACATGCAAAATCACACAAGTTCCATATAGGGCTCGCTCAAAACGGAGCAACGGTTTAACACATACACATGAAACAAGATATAACAACAAGCTGTCCAAAAATAGCAACATAGCAACTTGGGAGCAAGGTATAGTTATGCTACCGCACCCAAACATGATAACAAAAGGCATGGATGTGAAATAGACATGATACTTAACAAGCATGAACTTAGATCACACCCAAAAACTTGCTGGAACACAATTAAACAAGCATGGCCAGATTTCATAAGTTTACTGATTTCTCAGACTTGGTAAAAAAACAGAGCATGGCAGAAACAACGACAAGTAGGCATGTTTGCATGCTTGTGCAACTCAACTCAGAGCATAACATGGCATAAGAAAATAACCAACAACAAGAAGGCATGTTTATGATGCTTCTCATGGCAAGAACATGGTCATAGGACACATAGATCACTAGAAATTCACATGGCAAAACTGAACTTGCTGATAACAGGCTGACATAAATATTTTATAGCAACTTGAGAGCAAGAAATAAACAAGCTACAACAGGCTATAATGGCAAACAAGGACATCGATGGATAGAGCATAACATGGACAACAAGACATGATCATTTGACATACTAAAACATGCATGGATTTGAGTGGGGCATCAAGCAAACATGGCATCAGGTTTAGCAGTTCCAGACTTAACAATTTTTTTACAAGTCTCAGGAAACAACATCAACGAGTAGGCCACTTTACAAGCTTGTTGCAAACACCTCAAGGCATATCACGAAAAGTGGATTGCACCACGGCAAAGATGGCATGATTGTGCTTCTAAAACATATTGACATGTGGCATAAAAAACAATCAAACCAATAGCTATGAACAAGACAAAACAACATCTCATAACAAGTTTTAGCACTTAACAGCCACATGCACTTTTGCAACACAGATTAACATGGCAATATAGCACCTAACATGAATGCTACAGCAACCAACATGTAGAGCACTTCACAATGAACATTTTGACATATCACACACTCCATTTGGACCAACATGCACAAACTTATCACATCACAAACATGCTACCAAAACGACAGTTTTCAGTAGTTTTAAACATATAGTACTCTTGCAACGATGATTAGGGCATCAAGATGATCTCAAACAAGCATGCCACAGTACAACAATATGAAGAGCATATCACAACGAACATTTGGACATATCACAAGCTCAATTTGGATCTACGTGCACAAAGTTATCATCATACAAACATGCACACATATTAAGCATTTTTCAGGGACTTAGTCATTTTCACGGAAAAACACGAGCGTCGAATAGCTATGGCTGCAGTGGGAGAAGGATAGGCGGCGGCTCACCTAGTGGGCCTGGTCCAAGTGGAGAGGAGGCAAGGCAGGCCAGCCGAGAGGTGGGCCTTGGGCGCTGCAGGGCCCACGGGGGGCGAGAGGAAGCTGGGCCGGCGGGAGAGGCGCAGCCCACGTGGCCCAGCTGCGGGGCGACGACGCTTCTTCCTCCACTCGATGCAGAGGACGCAGGCAGCGGCGGTGGCCTAGGTCCGGCGCAGGAGCTCCGGCAGGTCGGAGGTGGGCACCGGAGACAGGAAACGGGCGGATCCGGGCATGGGGGCCCCGGATCTGGGCTCGACGGGGGCTCTGGTCACCGGAGCTACACGGGGCGATGCGACGGCGAGCTCGGGCCTGGCGTCCATGGCGGGGCTAAGTCTCCCTAACGCGGGGACGACGCGAAGGAGGAGAAGGCGGCGGAGCACGGCGGGTGCACGGCGGCGGAGGCTCGCGGCGAGGGCGGAGGATTCCGGTAGCGCGGGGCTGTGGCGCCGGCCGGAGCGGACGGAACCCGGCGGCGGAGGGTGCTCGGGAGGAGTTCAGAGCAGGGGAGCGGGAGGAGCAGAACGGAGGGAGCGGTCGGGCCCGGCGGGCTCGGTGCGGGCTAGAGCGGGATGGCGGCGAAGTGGGCGTGGGGGTGGTGACATGGAGGTGTCGGTGGACATGTCCGGCGGCGGCGCGGACATGTTCGGCGCGCGGAGGACGACGGGGCTAGGGTTTCGTCCGCGGAAAAAAGGAGGGGGAGGACCTATTTATAGGTAGAGGGAGCTAGGAGAGTCCAAATGAGGAGCGGTTTTCGGCCACGCGATCACGATTCAACGACCGTGAGCATGGAGGTGGTTGGGATGGGTTAGCGGGCAGTTGTGGAGGGGTGTTGGGCCAAAAGAGAAAAGGCTTCTAGCGATTAACGCAGTTAACCGTTGGGCTATCAAACGAACTCCGAACGCGACGAAACGTGACATGCGGTCTACCTATGCTATAATAAGACCACACGCCAAGTTTCATCCCATTCCGAGAACATTTTCCAGCCACCCATAAAATAAATATTCGGAGGTGCCGCGGGCGCGTGCAAAGTGTGTCTGGGCTCAGAACGGACAATGGAGAGGACGAGGGAACTCAGACGGATGCAAGTTTTGAAAACATGATGATGCAATGCACATGATGACCTGGCAAAATGCAACACGCAAGCAGATGACATGGCAACGGTTACGAATAACTGGCTGACACCTGGCGCACCGGACTCGGGGTGTCACAACACTCCCCTACTAACAAGAGATCTCGTCCCGAGATCTTAGGAACGAGACGGAAGGGAAAAAGGAAGAACAAAGCTCTTTGGGGACAAAAGAGTGAAACCAAAGAACCTTGAGAGGTTGAGCCACTTGAAAGGAAGAATACAACTGAGATGAACGAGGCTTAGAAGCTCCGGTAAAAGAGGAAACAAGGCATACAACGAGAACCCAGAGCTTGATGCCAAGAGTGACATTGAAACCACTCCGGTAAAAAGAGGTAGAAAAGGAATAAGAACAAGAAAAATTTATCCAGCACTCCAGTTGAAAAAGGAAGAAAAAGAACATAACTTCGAGAAGCTGGAATAATACTTGATGAGAGCAACAACACAATGCCTCCAGAAGAATTAAAGAGTGGAATGAAAAGAACGGATAAGAGAAGAACAACTTTGAGCGTGAATGAATTTGAAAGAGCATCCTTAGGATAAAGGTTTATCCGTTGTTGAGAAAATCAACAACAAAAGAATAAGCTTGTTGTGGACTTATGAAAATCAACCCAAACTTGAGGTGAATTGTGCCACAAAGAAAAGATTGAATATATGGGATGAGGGAAGAAATGCAAAACTCCACTTCAAAAGAATACAGAGAATTAATTGCACTTCGAGAGGCAAAAGAATAGGAATGATTGAGCTGCTCCAGAAGAATTTTGTGGAACACTTGAAGAATGAATTATCTCGTGAAGAACCACCACGAGGAACTCCGGTAACAAAAGGATGATGATATAGAAATGACGGATGAGAGGAATAAGATTAAAGCCTTGCGATTATTTAGACGGGGGTCCGACGAGATAGCCGAGGAAACTATTGAACTCCGGAAAGAAAAGATGAAAGCACTTGGGACTAGAATTTATTCATCAAGAATAAATTCCGAAGGAAGGAATAAATCAACTTGACGAGAATGAATGAGAACTATGGTGTGCTCATCCTTCATCTATTAAATTGATGAAAGCAATGGATTCACATACTACTTGTTCTTGTAGAAATAGAATAAAGAGGGATATAGCGCAAACTTGAGAAAGTCTTCCTGAACCACCGGTAGGATTGGAATAAAAATGAATGGATTGATATGATGACACCAAAAAAGAACTCTTGGGCGAACCACCGTAAGAATTGAAGCCGAGTGAAGAAAAGGAACGAACCCTTGGGAAGAATTACAATCGAGTGATGAAAGAGAATAAACCACTGAGAAGAATTAGAAAATGAGTGACGAAAAGAGAATGAATCACCGGGAAGAATGAAGCACTTAGGGAATTTAGATACAAGAGAACGAAGAGATCGCGAACTGATTAACGAATACTTGAACGAAGCATCGGACAAATGTGAGACAAACGAAGAGGCATCAATGAAGAATATTTGGAGGACACAGTTGAAAAACTGAGAACGAAGAAATCTTCTAAAATGATGGCCTTTGGAGGAACACAAAGAAAAGAATTCATGAAATACTCCAGATGGTTAAGGAAAAGAATTTATGACAACGGAATAATTCAAGAGGATAACATTAAGCTAGAAGCATGAATCTCTGAGATCACGGACAAGATTGAGTGGAAAACGCTTCTTCGGTCTTCAAATGTCGACGAGAAACACAACCAAAGTTGTTGAGATACTCCGGAAAAGAAAAAAAAAGAAGGTTGAAGCAACGTTGAAAATAATTTGGAAACGATCTTGGAGAAGGCACATGACTGATGGAATCCATGCTTACGTCACACTTTGAAAAGAATTTGAGAATCACTCCGGAAAATTAGAAGAGTCAGGTAAGATCCTGGGAATAAACCTGTGGGTTAGGGCCCACCGAAGAGAAAACACCGTTGGAACAGATTGAAAGGAGATGATGCACTGGAACGATTTAAAAGCTTGAATGAGGTGACAACCTAGAATTAATTGAAGGCAACACGAATCTCGTGAGATATCTTTGGAACTCCGGAACAATTACATGGCGAGAGGTAAACAAGCAATTGGAATCATTTGAGCCGAGAGAAAAAATATGCTGAGCACCGAGTAATTGAGTAGGATCCATCGGAGAAGAAAAAGAGATGAATAATGACGACGAGACAAGAATTCACCGGTAGAAACAACTGATGAAAGAAAACAAAGACTTCACACGAGTAGGATCGATACTCGATTAAGTACTCCGGCTCCGAGAAGAAAAAAAAGGGTGGGCGGGTGGCAAAAAGAAAGACCACATCGGACGGTGAAAAAAGGCATCGGTTGGAAAGAACTGAGGATTGAATTTGCAAAAGATGAAGAGGAATGAATCGACTCGACGAGAGATGCACCAGATCAAAAGAACAGACGGCGCAACGAACGAAACTAACCGCGTTATCCTAAAAAAATTAAGGGGAAGAGGAGTAATTCAAAACACCTACGTCAAGATTCCTCACCAGAGCGACGAAGGGGCTGAGGAGTAAAAATAATTCCTACTCTCCGATATAACTAGACTCCGAAAAAGTTTTTCTTCTAGACTTGACAACGGCCAAGCTACGATCAATCAAGGGGGATCCTATGGTCGGTCGAGGCTCTGATACCAACTTGTCAGGCCCAAGATGCGATTCTATCCCGATCACGTGATACACCTCGTGATTGGGGCACAACCGCATTTCGGACGCTTAGCAAGATGGATATCATTACATCGTACCATTTCATTAATACATGGGGATACAACAATACATACAAGTCACATGAATACAACAACATCAATACAAGACATCCGACTATGGATGCAAACATGAAAAGCACAACGACATCCATCTGCTATCCCAGGCTGCCGACCAGGAACCTAACCCAGGACTGATGAAGAATAAAGAACTCCAACACAAAGGACATCGCTCTCGCGTCAAGTCATCGGAAACCTGCACCTGCAACTGCTGTTGTAGTAACTGTGAGCCACGAGGACTCAGCAATCCCATGACCATGGGTATCAAGACTAGGAAAGCTTTATGGGTAAGGAGAGGTTAAGTGGTGAAGTTGCAGCAGCGGCTAAGCAGAAGTGTGGTTGCTAACTTACGAGTACAAGAATAAGATGAGCATCTACGCAAACGGTCGCAAGCTAGTAGCGATCGCAAAAGATCCTGAACTATCTATGAGTCAAACATAACACCACCGTGTTCTCTTCTCAAAGGGAAAAGAGACGGTCACAGTTACTCACGCGGTTCGTGTGTTTTATGTCGGATCCTCTGTCAAGTTTTCTACAACCGGACATTAACAAATTCCAATCTGCCACATAACCGCGGGCACAACTTTCGAAAGATCATAACCCTGCAGGGGTGTCCCAACTTACCCCATCACAAGCTCTCATGATCAGCAGAGATAATAATAATATTACCCCTTATCTTGGGGACAATCCGATCAGGCTCGGAATCCCGGTGCACAAGACATTTCAACAATGGTAAAACAAGTCCAGCAAGACCTCCCGGCGTGCCGACACCCTGATAGTAGCCGCGCGTATCTCGTCTCAGGCCACGTCCGGCTGAGCAGTACGTACGGCAACCGAAGACCCCAGATAACTGGGTGGCACCGCAAGTGGCTCTAGTTTGGGACGAACACCATCAGCACTGGCCCCCTATATGTATAAGAATCATCGGGTAGCGCTAACTCCCTATGCAATTAATTAATTAAGTTTTTATTATGTTGCAAATTAAAACCAATGTTGGGCCTTCTGGAGGAGTTTTATACAAAGACGAACTATTAAGGGGTCCCCATATACCCAACCGTGTTAGGAACGCAAAATCAAGAAACATAACGCCGGTTTATCGGTTCCTAAGGTGGCATGAGTGGAACAAAACACCGAGCAAAACGCCAAGCCTTCCACCCATTGCCAAGTATATAGGTGTGTTAATAATAATAATAGATATTGTGATATTCCAACAACAAGTTCCAACATGGAGCAATCATCATCATCACCTGCAACTAACAACGCTATAAGAGGGGCTGAGCAAGCGGGGAACATAGCCAAACAACGGTTTGCTGGGAAGATGTCAAAGGTTAGAGGTTTCATGGCAACAAGGAGAGGCTGACAACAAAAGATAGGTAGTGCGACATATAACGATAGCATCGAGACAACTAGCATGGCCATGATAGTAAAGGTATCCAAGGTGATGGTCATCTTGCCTGAGATCCCGCAAGGAAGAAGAACGAGTCCATGAAGAAGACGAAGAAGAAGCCACGAAGACGAACCAAGTGTAGTCGAACGAATCCTCACGATCGCAACGGAAATGAACTAGCGAGAAGAAGCACACAACATGGTAAACACACCACTCAAGAACATGACAAGATGCTCAACCAAGTATGATACAAGACAAGTCTATATGATGCAAAACATGTCAAGGGATGAAGCACACAAGAACAACACAAACCAACAAGTTTAAATGATGCCGGAAACAACATATAACAACTCTGGTACGTCCTCATATGCACATTTCGAAATTGGTCCAGATCTGAACAAACAGTAAGTTCAAGTTGTTAAACAACAAGTTAACATGCACCATGATGATCTACTCAGAATTCTAGTCAAGTTACATGTCAAGTTCATTTAATTCGGAGCTACGGCCTAGAAGATATGAGCAAAACAAGTCAACTATGTCAAATATGCAAGATGCATCCAAACAACAAGAAAACACACTCCAAACATGTAAACAACATGATATTATGCTTCTACATGCAAAATCACACAAGTTCCATATATGGCACGCTCAAAACGGAGCAACGGTTCAACACATACACATGAAACATGATATAATAACAAGTTGTCCAAAAACAGCAACATAGCAACTTGGGAGTAAGGTATAGTTATGCTACATCACCCAAACATGATAACAAAATGCATGGATGTGAAATAGACATGATACTTAACAAGCATGAACTTATATCACACCCAAAAACTTGCTGGAACACAATTAAACAAACATGGCAAGATTCAATAAGTTTACCGATTTCTCAGACTTGATAAAAAAACAGAGCATGGCAGAAACAACGACAAGTAGGTGATAACCCTCAACCGTAAGGGATCGAGATAGTCTTCGCGGGTAAGAATAACCCAATTTATTGATTCGACACACGGGGAGCCAAAGAGTATTTATAAGCTTTGACAGTTGAGTTGTCAATTCAACCGCACCTGAAATATACTTACTTGCAACAAAAGATAAGTGGTAACAGTGATATGATAATGATGATAGTGATAGTAAAAGTAAACAGCAAAAGTAAATAGCAAGAGTAAATGGCAAAAGTAGTAACTAGTAACCAGCAGGATTTAAAACATTGTAGGCTAGGGAGACGGATGGTTGGGCGCTGCATGGATGAGATATATCATGATTCCAACTTGGGGCAAGGCACACGGAAAAGTAATGATCATCTAGGCAAATATCAAACATTAGGCATGTATCCCGTAGGTAGCTGTACGTGCTTGCAATAAGAACTTGCACAACATCTTTTGTCCTACCATCCCGCTACGAACGGGGCCAAAAGGAACTTATGGAGATTAACGTGCTCCAGTCAAAGAGCACCAGAACAAAGCAATAAACTCAATGGATACATGTAATCCTCAAACTACGGACCATCCCCTTTGGTGTCCCAAGCTGTCACTTTTGGGATCGTCGGTTCCGAACCGTAATAGGTGCAAACAACTCATAGATAGGATCAAGAACACAAATATATTCATGCAAACACATATGGTTCAGATCTGGAATCATGGCACTCGGGCCCTAAGTGACAAGCATTAAGAATAACAAGTTGAAGCAAAGATGATAAACACCATAGTAGATGATAGGCAACATGCCCCCGACGATCTGACAAACTATTACATGATCTAACTCATCCAATCCCTACCACCCCCTTCGCCTACAGCAGGGGATTACTCACACATGGAAGGAGAAGTCATGGAGGGATGATGGAGTGGTGATGGTGATGACGATGGCGACGATCTCCCCTCTCCGGAGGCCAATTCAACCTCCAGATTAGCCCTCCCGAAGAAGAACAGAGGGTGGCGGCAGCTCCGCGACGAAAACTGCGAAAAGAACTTCTGATCTGGGGTTTCTCCGTCACAAGCTAAAATACGAGTCAAAGTAGGGCACCAGGGGAGGTGGGGCCCACCCAGGCGACCCCCCGGCGCGGCCAGGGGGTGGGCCGCGCCACCAGGGCGCCTGGGTCCCCCCTGGCCCCCCTCTGGCCCCTCTTCTGGCTCCGGGTTCCTTCGGGTGCGTGGATTTTCTGTGATTTTTCGTGGATTTTTCTGAGATACCTAAAATCCGTTTTCCTGCACACAATAAAACTATACAGGCAGCTCTGCTGAAAACAGCGTCAGTCCGGGTTAGTTTAGTTCAAATCATGCAAGAATGAGGTCAAAACAATATCAAAAGTGTTTGGAAAAGTAGATACGTTTGAGACGTATCAACTCCCCCAAGCTTACCATATTGCTTGTCCTCAAGCAATTCAGTTCAACGAACTGGACGCGACAAAGAAAACTTTGACAAACTCTTTTGCTTCATTAGATGTATATAAGCATGTACTACGAAAAGAGTCTAGCAAGTATTGAAACAGTACTATGAGGACAATGCATGGAGCAATCCTTCTTTCAAGTGACCAATCACAAATACTTAAAAGTAAATAATATATTACTGAAAATCAAGACAAGATCACATTGCACATAGCTTGAGCATATTAGGGTGGTATCTCGCTAGCCTCCATGAGTGAAGCAAAACATAAATGCAGAAAACTCCTCCAGAGTTTTAAAGGAGACTAGAATTAAGAATTTCAGAATAAATCATATCTCAAGCATGCAGAAGACAATGTAATACTTTGGGACAATGCACATTACACTCAGAATGACAATTATGCTCTCCTAGTTGGTGCTTTAAAGAAAGAAGGTGGAGACTCTCGAACCGTGGCTTTTGTTGGCAAGGTTGAAAACCCGTGGTCGGAAACAAAAAATAAACATGTACCAGAGCTCTTGGTTTTAAAAACAGAGGTAAAAATGTTTTTGAGAGGTGCATATTTCGTCAACGAATGCTAGCAGATAACTCAATCACTTCTTGAGCTGGACAAGTTTCGAGGAACGGCTCCCGCATGAGGACGATCACATCCTCTTAATCTCCTTTGTTTATCACTGCCAAAGTTTTCTGATTTCTCATGAACAAAGCGTGAAGGAGGGTTTGTTTGTTGTATTATCTTTTATGAGCCGGGCGCACTCTATGCCAGTTCCTTCTCGTATTATGGGTTTGCACATTAGACATGCAATCCCGGCGTGAAACTTGTCCAACTTAAAAAGATCATGAATTAACTACTACTTCCTCATGAGCTAAAACAGAGGCACAAAAAGAGAAATGCTTTTGATTAATTTCGAGATGGTACACGAAAGTCTTCGTTAGGAATGGCAGGTAAATACCATGTATAGGAAGGTATGGTGGACTCATATGGCATAACAGGTTTTAAGGATTTTGGATGCACAAGCAGTCAGTCCGCTTAGTACAGGTGGAGGTTAGCAAAAGACTGGGAAGTGACCAACTTGGGAGCAATAACGGTCATAATCATGCAGAGCGACAAAGCAACATTGAATCGGGCATGAAAGTGATATAACTATTCTGAAACTCAAAGATCATCAAGGCAGAGCAGACTTTTTAGTCTTAAACATGTGTAAACATGTGCCAAGTCAATCCAAAAATTCTCTAAAGGGAAATACCACCTTAGTATACCAGACTATGAACAGTGCAATGCATGTAAATCATTTCAATAACACATTATATACTCTAGCTATTCGAGACTAGCCACAAGGAAAGCATGAACCACTGGAAGAGCATTGTAAACATAGCACTATGTCGCTACAAGCTGGTCTCTAGATCATAAGTACAGGCATATGTACAAAAGTAGAAACAAGAAGAGTTCATACCGGTCTTCCTTGTTGCTTCCCTTCAGTCGATCTTTGTCATTACTGCCTCGTCACTTGCACGATTGAACGTAGGAACTATAATTAAATGCCATCACGGACTCGAGCTGAACTCTAAAAACAAAGCAAACTAAAAAGAGAAAGAAAATCTTTTTGGATTATTTCAAAGGTTGAACGAAAGCAAAAGAAAGAGAAAATCTTTTTGTTGTTTTTGCAGAGAGAGAAAAAAAGAAGAACGGGCAAAAACTTCGAAAAGATCAAAGCGAATAAAACGGATAATACAATGGAAAAGCGAGAGGGGCACGTACTCCCCCAAGCTTAGGCTTTTGGCCTAAGTTGGTAGCAGCTACTGCCCCCAGGAGCCTCCTGCTCCGGGGGTATGGTGGTGAGTCCAAGGGTCGTAGAAGGATGCTGGCGCGTACACCGAACTCCTCGGAGTCTCCCACGAGGAAGGGTCCGTGCGCTAAGCGGAGGAAGACCCTTCACCAAACTCGGTGGCGGTTTCTTCCTAAAAAGGTGGTAACTCACCGTGCTCCTCCTCGTCGGGCACAACCCCCTCCATGGGGTTATGAAACTGATGCTGGACCATGAACTCATCGAACTGGACAACATTAAAGGACCATTCGTTCCTGCGAGAAAAATCAAACAAAAAAGGTGCAGGTAGACGGATCTCGCGTTCCGCGGTAATTCCGAAACGCAAGATATAAACAAGATTATCAAGCTCAGAAGCCATGGTAACAAACTTATGCCTTTTCATAGCAGCAAGATCAAAGCTTAAATAAGTAAAAGGATTATCATCAGGGTGTGGGGTGCCTCCAAGATGTTCTAAGATAAGTGTGGCATAAACGCCACCATATAAGTCCCCCTTGTTACCGTTCATAGCAAGGCGTCGAGCAATTAAGGCACCCAGATTATAATCAGACCTCCCTGAGAGGGCCGCTGCCAGGATAGAAATATCCGGAGCAGAAATGTTGCTCGTGTTGTCACGAGCTAACACCCCTCTAGCAACATAATATGCAAAATACCTGAGGTGAGGAAATAAGATGCTGGAGATCTTCGACCGATGAATATCCCTCGTACCCATGCTGCAGAGAGAGTTGATGACGGTTTTCAGCTTGGAGGGCTGAGTGGCCATCCTAGCCGTCCTCCCAATGTTTGGCACACCTATTATTTCACAAAACTTTCCCAAAGGCATGGTGATAAGATCATTGTAAATTTTAAACTCAATAGCACCTGAATCAGGATTATATCTAAAACTGTTAATGAAACTGGAGGTGAGTTTTTGATACTGAGTAACACGGCACGTGACGAGCCGTGTCAGACCTGCATTAGCACAAAGATTATAAAACTCATCCTTGATTCCCGCAGCTTCAAGGAATTCATCACATGGAAACGTCATAGCACGTGCTGTACTTGTGTCTTCCAACAACTCCAGGGGCACATGATCTTCATTATAGCTCACCCTAGCAGTCGAGGGTGAAGCTGCGGCTCTAGTAACTCGATCGGAGTGTGCGGGCCTCCTCTTCTCAAGCCACCCTTTTGCCCTTCCTAACAAACTCATTTCTGAAATTTTTGGCAATTTACAAAAACAAGGATTAAAACAAGGTGAGTTAAGGCAAACTACTCAACTCACTTGCCCAAGGCATAAATTTGCATCAAAACTTGGAAAATAACTTTCTACACATGCATGCAAGCTCATCTATACAGCACCAAGAACTACTAAATACTCACAAATGAAGCCACCAATCAGAAATCTAATTGGAGGGGTGGAGGAGTCACATACCAGGGAGTATTTGTTCAAAATCTCAGCTCAAATGATAGGCTGTAAAGAGAGATCGAAGAATCGCCTCCAAGAACAGCAATAACGCAAGAACAAGTGCAGAACTCGCGTTTTTGAAGAGAAAGAGAGAGGAAGGAAGAAGACATACCTGGAGGGGGCCTTGTGGGGCCCAGGCGCCCTGTGGGCGCGGCCAGGGGGCAGGCCGCACCAGCTGGCCGCCTGGGCCACTGGTGGGTCCCCCTGGCTGGCCCCAGGTCCCTCTGGGTCACTCCCGACGTGGAAATTTTTATTTTAATTTTTCTGGAATTTTTCTGAAAACTTCACTGTTGAAATTTTTTCGAAGTTCAAAAAGCTGCGAAACTCTCTGAAAACTTGAAGCAGTGAGTAGTATTGTGAAGCTTCAAAACATAAATACTTGGTACAGCAAGTAGAACAAGAACTAAAATAAATGAAAACATAACAAGCTCAACTTTTTATCTATATAAAACATGTTTACTAGTAAGGTTGATCAAGTCTTACCAACAAACTGGCGATATATAGAGCAAAAAGTCTCACCTCTTTACGAAGTAATCACTGAACCTTTACTTTGATGGACATTGTCCCCACCATAATAGTTTTTTATTTGTGGTGCACATGTAGTGGACAGTCCCATTCTCCAATCTTCACGGTCTCGATATTCTCTATAGAGTTGAGGCCATGCCTCCTATCGGTCTTCTTTGGAAAATACACCGTGTGTTCTTTATCATTCACATTGAAGGTAACCTTCCCTTTATTGCAATCAATAATAGCACCTGCGGTGTTAAGAAAAGGTCTACCAAGAATAATGGACATGCTCCCATCCTCGGGCATGTCAAGCACAACAAAATCAGTAAGAATCAAACAATTAGCAACTTCTACGGGAACATCCTCACAAATACCTATCGGAACGGCGGTTGACTTGTCAGCCATCTGAAGGGAGATATCTGTAGGAATTAGTTTCTCTAAACAGAGCCTCTCGTAAAGAGAGAGAGGCATAACACTCACTCCTGCTCCAAGATCACATAAAGCAGTTTTGACATAATTATTCTTTATGGAGCAAGGAATGGTGGGTATACCTGGATCACCGAGCTTCTCAGGAATCTTGCCATTGAAAGAGTAGTTAGCAAGCATAGTAGATATTGCTTCATTAGGAACTTTTCTTTTATTAGTGACAATATCTTTCATATATTTTGAATAAGGAGGTAACTTAATAGCATCAGTCAAAGGGATTTGAAGGAAAAGAGGCTTAATCCACTCACAAAACTTATTGTAATGCTCTTCTTCTTTAGATTTGATGGACTTACTTGGAAAGGGCATGGGTTTCTGTACCCATGGTTCTCTTTCCTTCCCATGTTTTCTTGCGATGAAGTCTTCTTTAGTGTACCTCTTACGTTTGTCAGGTGCTTCTTCTTCTCGAACTTCAGGCGGATCATTCTTCTCATTATCTTTACCTTCAGGTTCAGCATCGTCTTCAGTCTCAGCATCGGAGATAGATACACTGTTGGGATCAACAGCTGGCTCTTCATCTGCAATAGGATCATTAGAATTGTCAGCCTCCTTATGTTTCTTCTTCTTCTTTGGAGAGCCAACAATTTCTTCTTCCTACATTTGAAAATCTTGCTCGATTCTCCTCGGATGCCCCTCTGGATAGAGAGGATCTTGGGGTGCTAGTTCCTCCTCGGGTCTTAATCCCGAAGGCCTGCAAATCATCTTGTTTGGCATTGTTAGCAAGCAAATCTTTTTGCACATTAGAAATTTGGTCAAGCTGAGTTTGAACCATATGTAAATGTTTCACAAGACATTGAACATCATTAACCGTTCTACCTAGAACATCAAGCAAACTTTTGATAGCAAGGGAATTATCATGCAACTGACTTTGTATCCTCTCATTAAAATGATTTTGTTTCATAATAAAATTATCAAACTCATCTAAACATTGATCAGGAGGCTTACCATGAGGGATGTCACTTGCGTTGAAGTCTAAAAGAGAGTGTACCTCTACCATAGGAGGGTGAGTGGTAGGCTCACACAGCTTCTCAATAGGGGGTAGATTCTTCACGTCTTCAGCTTTAATACCTTTCTCTTTAATAGACTTCTTTGCTTCTCGCATATCTTCGGGGCTTAGAACAAACATGCCCCTCTTCTTTGGTGGTGGAGGTGGTTCAGGGACGGACCAATCTTCATGGTTTTTGGCAATCCTGCCCATCAAATCTTCTGCATCTTTTGGCGTCCTTTTCCTGAAAACACAACCAGCACAACTGTCCAAATAGGACCTGGATTCATCAGTTAGACCAGCATAGAATATATCGATTAATTCGTTCTTAGGGACTTCATGTCCTGGTCTAGCCCGAATCAGACCGCAGTACCTCCCCCAAGCTTTAGGGAGGGACTCATCCTGCAACTGTTTACAGTTATAAATTCTTTGTAAAGTAGCATGTTGCATGTGAGCAGGAAAGTACTTATCAACAAAAGAGTGAGCTAAGTCTTGAGGACTCTTAATGGAACCGCATGGGAGTGAATCATACCATGCTTTAGCACCTTCCTTCAAGGAGAAAGGAAGAAGCTTGGTCACATAAAAGTATCGTATCTTCTCATCTGTGGTAAACAGGCCACCCAACTCACCGAGTTTAGTCAGGTGTGCAATAGCATCATCATTTTCTCTGCCATAAAAGGGGTCAGCTTCAACCATAGGTATAAGTGAAAGATCAACAGAGAAATCATAATCAGGATCATCAATGCATATAGGAGATGTAGCAAATTCAGGATCAGGAACGGTTTTGTTCTTCAAAGAGTGTTTTTCAAACAGTTTCTTAATAACTTCAGGGTCAGAGCCAGAAAACTCTGTCAGTTCCCTGCATAAATCTTCATCAAGCATATAGTAATCATTATCAAGGAGTCTCTCCTTGAGTTTACTCAAATCAGGATAATCATAAGTTTCACCAATAGGGTAGCGAGTAACAGGAATTTCAATTCCAGACTTTTTAACAGCAGCAGCGATCTGTTTCTCAAGAGCATAACCAAGGGAACTAATATCATCAACAGTAGTAGAAGCATCATCAAGAGTATCAGACATAGTAACAGATTCAGTAGGAGCATCATATGGTGGCGGTGAGGCAAACTTACTCATAATAGAGGGTTAATCAAGTTTAGCACTAGTGCCCAGAACAGTACCTCTTCTTGTAGTGGATAGTAAGATCGGAACCTTGGGGTCTCCTTTCTTACCCATAGCGAATGAAGTGCAGCAGGTAGGATACTTCAAGTAGACTTGTAAATATTGCTATGCTCCCCGGCAACGGCGCCAGAAAACGGTACTTGATAACCCTCAACCGTAAGGGATCGAGATAGTCTTCGCGGGTAAGAATAACCCAATTTATTGATTCGACACACGGGGAGCCAAAGAGTATTTATAAGCTTTGACAGTTGAGTTGTCAATTCAACCGCACCTGAAATATACTTACTTGCAACAAAAGATAAGTGGTAACAGTGATATGATAATGATGATAGTGATAGTAAAGGTAAACAACAAAAGTAAATAGCAAGAGTAAATGGCAAAAGTAGTAACTAGTAACCAGCAGGATTTAAAACACTGTAGGCTAGGGAGACGGATGGTTGGGCGCTGCATGGATGAGATATATCATGATTCCAACTTGGGGCAAGTCACACGGAAAAGTAATGATCATCTAGGCAAATATCAAACATTAGGCATGTGTCCTGTAGGTAGTTGTACGTGCTTGCAATAAGAACTTGCACAACATCTTTTGTCCTACCATCCCGCTACGAACGGGGCCAAAAGGAACTTATGGAGATTAAGGTGCTCCTGTCAAAGAGCACCGGTACAAAGCAATAAACTCAATGGATACATGTAATCCTCAAACTACGGACCATCCCCTTTGGTGTCCCAAGCTGTCACTTTTGGGATCGCCGGTTCCGAACCGTAATAGGTGCAAACAACTCATAGATAGGATCAAGAACACAAATATATTCATGCAAACACATATGGTTCAGATCTGAAATCATGGCACTCGGACCCTAAGTGACAAGCATTAAGAATAACAAGTTGAAGCAAAGATGATAAACACCATAGTAGATGATAGGCAACATGCCCCCAACGATCTGACAAACTATTACATGGTCTAACTCATCCAATCCCTACCATCCCCTTCGCCTACAGCAGGGGATTACTCACACATGGAAGGAGAAGTCATGGAGGGATGATGGAGTGGTGATGGTGATGACGATGGCAACGATCTCCCCTCTCCGGAGGTCAATTCAGCCTCCAGATTAGCCCTTCCGAAGAAGAACAGAGGGTGGCGGCGGCTCCGCGACGAAAACTGCGAAAAGAACTTCTGATCTAGGGTTTCTTCGTCACGAGCTAAAATACGAGTCAAAGTAGGGCACCAGGGGAGGTGGGGCCCACCCAGGCGACCCCCCGGCGCGGCCAGGGGGTGGGCCGCGCCACCAGGGCGCCTGGGGCCCCCGTGACCCCCCTCTGGCCCCTCTTGTGGCTCCGGGTTCCTTCGGGTGCGTGGATTTTCTATGATTTTTCGTGGATTTTTCTGAGATACCTAAAAATCCGTTTTCCTACACACAATAAAACCATACAGGCAGCTCTGCTGAAAACAGCGTCAGTCTGGGTTAGTTTAGTTCAAATCATGCAAGAATGAGGTCAAAACAATATCAAAAGTGTTTGGAAAAGTAGATACGTTTGAGACGTATCAGTAGGCATGTTTGCAAGCTTGTGCAACTCAACTCAGAGCATAACATGGCATAAGAAGATAACCAACAGCAAGAAGGCATGTTTATAATGCTTCTCATGGCAAGAACATGGTCATAGGACGCATAGATCACTAGCAATTCACATGGCAAAACTGAACTTGCTGATAACAGGCTGACAGAAACATTTTATAGCAACATGAGAGCAAGAAATAAACAAGCTACAGCAGGCTATAATGGCAAACAAGGACATCGATGGATAGAGCATAACATGGACAAGAAGACATGATCATTTGACATACTAAAACATGCATGGATTTGAGTGGGGCATCAAGCAAACATAGCATCAGGTTTAACAGTTTCAGACTTAGCAGTATTTTAACAAGTCTCAAGAAACAACATCAGCGAGTAGGCCACTTTACAAGCTTGTTGCAAACACCTCAAGGCATATCATGAAAAGTGGATTGCACCACAGCAAAGATGGCATGATTGTGCTTCTAAAACATATTGACATGTGGCATAAAAGACAATCACACCAATAGCTATGAACAAGACAAAACAGCATCTCATAACAAGTTTCAGCACTTAACAGACACATGCACTTTTCCAATAGAGATTAACATGGCAATATGGAACCTAACATGAATGCTACAGCAACCAACATGTAGAGAACTTCACAATGAACATTTTGACATATCACACACTCCATTTGGACCAACATGCACAAACTTATCACATCACAAACATGCTAACAAAACAACAGTTTTCAGCAGTTTTAAACATATTGCACTCTCGCAACGATGATTAGGGCATCAAGATGATCTCAAACAAGCATGCCACAGTACAACAATATGAAGAGCATATCACAAGGAACATTTGGACATATCACAAGCTCAATTTGGATCTACGTGCACAAAGTTATCATAATACAAACATGCACACATATTAAGCATTTTTCAGGGACTTAGTCATTTTCACGAAAAAAACACGAGTGTCGAATAGCTATGGCTGCACTGGGCGAAGGATAGTCGGTGGCTCACCTAGTGGGCCTGGCCCAAGTGGAGAGAAGGCAAGGCATGCCGGCCGGGAGGTGGGCCATGGGCGCTGCAGGGCCCATGGGGGGGAGAGGAAGCTGGGCCGGCGGGAGAGGCGCGGACCACGTGGCCCAGCTGCGGGGCGACGACGCTTCATCCTCCGCTCGACGCAGATGACGCAGGCAGCGGCGGTGGCCTAGGTCCGGCGCAGGAGCTCCGGCAGGTCGGAGGTGGGCGCCGGTCACAGGAAACGTGCGGATCCGGGCACGACGGGGGCTCTGGTCGCCGGAGCTACACGGGGCGATGCGACGGCGAGCTCGGGCCCGGCGTCCATGGTGGGGCTAAGGCTCCCTGGCGCGGGGACGGCGCGAAGGAGGAGAAGGCGGCGAGGCACGGCGGGTGCACGGCGGCGGAGGCTCGCGGCGAGGGCGGGGGACTCCGGTGGCGCGGGGCTGTGGCGCCGGCCGGAGCGGACGGAACCCGGCAGCGGAGGGTGCTCGGGAGGAGGAGCAGAGCAGGTGAGCGGGAGGAGCAGAACGGAGGGAGCGGTCGGGCCCGGCGGCGGCGGCGGCGGTTCGGGCCCGGCGGGCTCGGTGCGGGCCAGACCGGGCTGGCGGCGAAGTGGGCGTGGGGGTGGCGACGTGGAGGTGTCGGTGGACATGTCCGGCGCGCGAAGGAGGACGGGGCTAGGGTTTCATTCGCGAAAAAAGGAGGGGAGGACCTATTTATAGGTAGAGGGAGTTAGGAGAGTCCAAATGAGGAGCGGTTTTCGGCCACGCGATCACGGTCAACGACCGAGGGCATGGAGGTGGTTGGGATGGGCTAGCGGGCTGTTGTGGAGGGGTGCTGGGCCAAAAGAGAAAAGGCTTCCGGCGATTAACACGGTTAACCGTTGGACTATCATACGAACTCCGAACGCGACGAAACTTGACAGGCGGTCTACCTATGTTATAATAAGACCACACGCCAAGTTTCATCCCATTCTGAGAACATTTTCCGGCCACCCATAAAATAAATATTCGGAGGTGCCGCGGGCGCGTGCAAGTGTGTCTGGGCTCAGAACGGACAACAGAGAGGACGAGGGAACTCGGACGGATGCAAGTTTTGAAAACATGATGATGCAATGCACATGATGACATGGCAAAATGCAACACGCAAGAAGATGACATGGCAACGGCAACGAATAACTGGCTGATACCTGACGCACCGGTCTCGAGGTGTCACATTCCGGTTGGGGATGGAATCATCTGTCAACCCAAGACACCAATCTAAGGTAGAATGCCTCAAGGGCAAGTGGAGGTGTCAACGTGAATAAGTTGCAGCCACGCCTTGATCAAGCCCCATAGCCGAATGGTGAACCAACATTTGAAGAGTATATGGTCAACCGATTCATTCTCACGCACGCATAAGGGGCACGAGCCACAGTTAAGCCATCCGCGCTTGGCCAATCAATCCGCAGTCCAGACTCTATCTTGGATGGCTGCTAAGCAAAGAACTTGACCATCGATGGAGCCCAGATTTTCCACACTGCATACTCCAAGGAAGAGCGGATGAGGCCAAGAAATTGCGCTTTGTAGATGAACTCCGCCATGTAGAGGCCACTAGTATATTGCTTCCAAACAATGTCGTTTTCAATATCCTTCAGTGGGTGGAAATCTCAGATGGTGATCCAAAGCTCGAGAAATTTGATGATCCCTGTTGAACGTCTAGAAGTCAGGGCGTGTAAAACCGAACTAAGAACCAAAAACCGAACAAAAAAACAAACCTAAACGAAATTTTGATTTTCCCAGTATTTGGTTTCAGTTTCAGTTTTGAAATCCGGAAAACATTTACATATCGTTTTCTTTTAGTAGTGTATGAACGAGCTTGTACAGACATTTATGGACGTTTTGGTGATGTCCTGCGCCTCTGTGAAAGGTAAGTGGTGCTGCCGACAGACATTGATGGCTTCCGCTTGTGCCGGGCCACCACAGCACGGCGAAGGGGGGCGGTAAAAGATCACGGATCTGACTCTGGGAGCACTATCAGCCGTCTTCTTCGAGCTCGTTGCGCACTACTCATGGAAGGAGCCATCTCCAGCGGGCCAAAGCCAAACACGAGGTTAGTCCACGCATGCCCAGCTCTTAACGTCGCCATGTAGAATCTCGATTCTCGAAGCTAGTTCCACATGGGTGTATTACTCTGATCGGCTGCGGTTGTTAGGATCGCCGTCGTCACCGGCGGGAACAAGGGGATCGGTTTCGAGGTGTGCCGGCAACTAGCCAGTGATGGAGTCACGGTCGTTGTGACGGCCCGGGACAAGACGAGGGGCGCCGAGGCAGTCGAGAAGCTCAGAGCGCTCGGGGTCACCAATGTCCTCTTCCATCAGCTGGATATCACGGACACTTCCAGAATTGCCACACTGGTCGATTTCCTGAAGACCCGCTTTGGCAAACTAGACATTCTGGCAAGTTTTCCGTTCCATTTTATACTCCACCTGCTAGCTGCATCCAGGATTGATCCAAAGATGTAGAGTACTCTGACAATTTACAGGTAAATAATGCTGCAATCGGTGGCGTTGAGTACGTCCAAGAACTCGACACCAGCGAGGAACAGGTGAGGTGTGCTGTTTTGTTTACCGGCAAGGTGCATGAGGTGGCTTTGCTCTGCAATTTCTCGGACTGAGCAAGTTAGTTCGTCAATGTGTGCCACAGTTCGCCGGCCTGGATTCCCACCAGCGACTTGAATGGATGGTGAAGAGCGTCCGTGAGCCCGTCGACAGCGCAAAGGAAGGCGTGCAGACCAACTACTACGGCATCAAGCATGTAACCGAAGCCCTGCTGCCTCTGCTGCAGTCTTCCTCCGAGGGGAGAATAGTGAACGTCTCCTCCCTATTTGGCCTGCTAAGGGTAATCCTCCCTCCGATCCATATTACTTGTCTTTAGTACTACAACCTAGGGAATAAGAGATTTTGAATCTATATATGCAGGTTATCAGCAACGAGGAGGTGAGGCGGGAGCTCAACGACGTCGACAACCTGTCGGAGGAGAGGCTCGACGAGCTGCTGAACAAGTTCTTCAAGGACTTCGAGGCCGATGCACTGGAGGCGCACGGGTGGCCCACGGGGTTCGCGGCGTACAGGGTAGCCAAGGCCGCCATGAACGCCTACTCGAGGATGCTGGCGAGGAGGCACCCCGCTCTGCGCGTGAACTGCGTGCATCCAGGCTACGTCAAGACGGACATGACCATAAACTCCGGTGTCCTGACTCCCGAGGAGGGCGCGCGCAGCGTGGTGAAGGTGGCACTGCTGCCGGACGGCGGGCCGACCGGCAAGTTCTTTGCCGAGGGCGAGGAGGCATCGTTCGTGTGACGTACCGACCGGTGCGTGCACGGCCCGGTACGGCAGTCTGCGGATGAGCTAGCCAGCTCATCCTTCTGCAGCCAGCTCATCCGCCGCTCACTGCCTGCCGTGTCACGTGGTTTGAGAGAGACTTCACTCACTGAGAATAAGGAACGAGACTTGACATTTCCCGTGATGAATTCTATCTGTGATCGTTATTGGTCGGAGCCTCCGACCGAGAATAGTATCAGTTGCACATAGGCTTGGAACAGCCAGCAGTCGGTATGTTTCTTTTTATTTTTTATTCTTTTAGAAATGGAGGTCAGCCCGGCCTCTGCATCAATCGATGCATGCAGCCATCTTTATAAATTATTCAACAAAAAACATAGGAGTACATCAAATCGCCCGAAGTCATCACTCACACCTACAAATTCGATAATGAGGAATGCTCTCACTCCTCATATCTACAACCAGTGTCGTCGCCGATCCATCCACATAACGTATCGGGACAAACAACCGGTGCAGCAGACCTAAAGCGCACACCACCTGCACACGTTTCAGAAACCGCCATCTTCATCGGACCACTGACCCTTCTTCAGGAAATAAATCCGTATCCTCCTTGCCAGTCCGGACATCCATCGACGCCACCACGACGCCCAACAGCGCCACCGTCCTGCGCTCGTCCGTCCAGATTCATCCATGGCCGCCGCCGACAAACCCTGGAGCCGCCGCTCCAGCGTCCTATCTCCGCCGCCATGCCAGACGCCCAGGGCCGCCGTCGCGCGCAGCCAGATTTTGCCCCCAGGAAGAAGGGCGAGCCCGCCACCGCCGTCCGTCGGACGAGCTTTGCTCGCCGGCTTCCTCCGGCGGCGGCGGGGGAGGGTGGGTCGGGGTGTGTTGGGGGCGGCGGCGGCTAGGGTTCGCCCGAGCGGCCCCCTTGGGGCTGCGCGGGCGTCGGGGTGTGGTTACTTGACATGGAGCTAATGGATCAAATAATTGTAGCATCGGCCTGGTGATTGTTCTGCGTATGTAAAACGAATCACCTGCTTTACCGCGTTAGTCTTTCTCCCTCTGAGCATCTCTAGCAGACCATTATATCACCTCGACCCGCAAAATAATAGTTAGTTTACGGTTTTACGTAAATAAAAAAGCCCGAACAAACACCATAAACGCAACCGACTAATAATTTTTTTGAGGGGTGCCGTAAATTCCCCCCTCCGACTCGTGAAAACACAGTCCCCCCGACCCACCGGTGCCCTGTATCTCACGACAACGGTTGGGGGGAGGGACATTTCAGCCCGCACGCATTCCTCTTCCCCATCGCGCAACCACCCGGCACCGTTGCCGCCCGCATGCCGCCTTCGATTCCGGCCATTTCCGCCAGCGAAATCACGCCACCAGGCCGCTTATGGCCCCCGGGTCCATCGTGCCACTTCGCGGGAGCCCCGGATCTGCCGAGCCTAGCAGCCCCCGGGTTGCCGCCGCCCCGGATTGACCGCCGCCGAGTCGCCGCCCGCCGCGGATTCGCCGAGTCGAGACGTCCCCCTAGTCGCCGCCGACCCGGATCGACCGCCGCTGGTGATTCATTTTGTGACGGACCGATTTGACCGTACACTAATAATGCACGCAAATGTGTACGGCCGAGATCAGGGACTCCGGAAAGATATCACAACATAACTCTAGACACAAATTAAAGTCATACAAGCTTCATATTACAAGCCAGGGGACTCGAGGGCTCGAATACATAAGCTTGAAAGCACAATAGTCAGCGGAAGCAACAATATCTGAGTGCAGACATAAGTTAAACAAGTTGCCATAAGATGCCTGGCACAAACATGGACACAGATCAAAGAGGCGCAAATCTCCTGTCTGGGATCCTCCTAAACTATTCCTGGTCGTCGGCGGCCTCCACGTAGTAGTAGGCCCCGTCGGGGTAGCTGTAGTCGTCGGCGGTGGCATCTGGCTCCTAGGCTCCACCATCTAGTTGCATCATCCAAGAAGAACGGAAAATGGGAAAATGAGGGGGCAAAGCAACCATGAGTACTCATCCAAAGTACTCACAAGCAAGAATCTACACTATATATGCATCGGTATCTGTAAAAAGGGGTAATAACTGTGGGCTAAACTGCAGAATGTCAGAATAAGGGCGGTAGCTAGTCTTATCAAAGACTACGCTTCTGGCAGCCACCATCTTGCAGCAGTAGAAGAGAGTAGCTAGAATAGTAACAAGTATCATCGTATAGCATAATCCTACCCGGCGATCCTCTCCTCGTCACCCTAAGAGAGAGTAGTCACCAAGTTGTATCTGGAACTCATCTAGGTGTGCTTTATTAAGTATCCGGTTCTAGTTGTCAGGGGTCGGAATACAACTGCAAGTCGTCCTGTTACCATGGACACGGCTATTCGAATAGATTACTTCCCTGCAGCGACGCATCGTGTTGATCTGCACCAGCGGCTGGGGTGCCTTGCACTGGCGATGTCAGCGAGCTCGAGCCACATCGGAACTCGGAGTTCGAGGGGTGACGGCTAGAGAAATAAGATGAGTAGGGGGAGAGGGGAAAGCACGTGGGAGCTCACGACAGATCAGACGAGCAAGGCAGTAGGGTCGGAGGCGCTCGAACGGCGACATGGTTGACAACGGGGGCAGGCGGCTCTAGGGTTGAGCACGCGACTTAAGTAGCACCCATGTTTTCAGCAGAGATCATGACTAATAATGTCAAAAATAACTCTTAAAAATTATATTAACTCATATCAATAGTATAAGCAACTAGAGAGCAATAGTAACATATCTCAAATGACAACACTTTGTCAAAACAATCATGATATAATATGACAACAGTGGTATCTCGCTAGCCCTTTCTGAGACCGCAAAATATAAATGCAGAGCACCTCCAAAGTTCAAGCAATGACTAAACATTATAATTCATGATAGAAAATATCCAGTCATGATGCATTCAACATTAACTACACACAATTCATGAGGATGGCAATAGTGCTCTCAGATTTGGGGCTTGTTTGAGAAGGTGATGGCACAACATAAAATTAAATAGATAGTCCATTCGCAGAGGGAAGCAGGGATTTGTAGAGGTGCCAGAGCTCGAAGCTTAAATCAGAGATAAATGAAATTTTGGGAAATGCACCCTTCCTGTTTACGACACGACCAAAAGTTACCAATATCTTCCATGCTAAACACATTAGTGATGGTTCCCAAGTGATACAAGTTAAGGTTTACTCCCCCTCCACCATCAAACAAACTTCACGGCTAGCAGAATGCACGGGTACCGTCCATGCCAACAACAATCCTCGAGGATTTTTGTTTAATTATTTGCAATTTTTGATTTCGGGACTAGGAATCCCTATTACCGCCCCTCTCGTGAAAGGACGAGTGAATAAACACTCATCATGAGAATGACCCGCTTAGCATGGAAGATATCGACTACCCCCTATCGCTCTATGAACAATCCAGGCACATAAAAACAGATGTTCATTTTAAATTTAGAGGTGGCACATGCAAATTTACTTTGAACGGCAGGGTAATACCGCATATAGGTAGATATGGTGGATTCCTCTGTAATAACTTTGGGTTTTGGTATTTTGATGCCCAAGCAGTATTTCCGCTTAGTACAGGCGAAAGCTAGCAAATAGTTTGAGAAGCGGCCGACATGCATTATGCATAATAAACATTGAATACTAGCATGAGTAGGATATGAACACCATGAACATAAATATCATAGAGTCTATGTTGGTTTTGATTCAACTACATGCATGAACATGTGCCTAATCAATCCACTTGAAACATTCGGAGGAGGATACCATATAATCACACTACATCACAATCATTTTGATGCATGTTGACATCTAATATAAATCATTATCCACTCCAAGCTACTTAAGCATGGCATGAGAAACTATAATCTCTAACTGTCATTAGAAACATGTTTGATCATAATATGTTGAATCATGGATACTAGGTTAAACATATTTACAAAAACAAAATAAGTTGAGTGCATACCTGTTTCTCTCTGCCACAACCAATTCATCAAATATCGTCATCATTGCCTTTCACTCGCATGACCGAATGATATTAAAATAATAATAGTGCAAGAGTGTCGTGGACTAAGCTGGAATCTGCAAACATTTTATTCAAAAAGGAGGGGACAAGGGAATTTGGGATCTTTGTTATATAAACGATAATGCATATGAGAGCCACTCAACATTTTCATCGTGATCTTCTCCTTGGTATGAATCAATAACTAAAAAAATCTAGAGAAACACACTGAAATAGTTTTGAAGTTTGTGGTTTTGCTTGAAGAAAGCAAAATTAAAGAAAGAAAACAAACACGAGAAAAACTATTTACACGGGAAAACTCCCAACAAGCAAAAGAAGAATCGGTAATTTTTTTGGGTTTCCTTTTAATACTACAACTAATTAAGCTAGAAAGAAAACCTAAAATAAGCAAGAAATATTTTTGGGTTTTCTCAAAGTTTTTCAAGCACACAAAAAGAAAGCGAGAAAAATAAATCTAGCATGGATAATACAATGAAAAAGTATGAACACCGACAACTGGAATGAAATGTGTGAATATGAATGTAATGCAGGTGGGAATACGTACTCCCCCAAGCTTAGGCTTTTTTCCTAGCTTGGCAATCACCATCTGCTGCCTGCATAGGAAACAAAGTGGTAGCTCATGGAGGCTCTTGGTGCAACCACCTCAACCCGCCGAGCTGCCTCAATCTCCGCCTTGTACACGCCGGCCTCGCTCTCAAGAAAACAATATCTTCCTTTCCTGTCATAATAAAAAAGAGCAAGCGCATGCAACATGATATGCAAAAAAAAATATTGAACCTCAGGTTATAAGTATAATCAGTGATTTACCCTTAAGGAACTTATGGGGCTTCATGGCCTCAAAGTCAAAGTACCGAGTAGGTAAGATGGGGTCAATAGGCAGAGGTGTAACACTGACCTCTCTGGCTAAACGAGAAACATAAATCCCACCATAGAAATAGCCACAACCAGCGTTATGCTGCAACCTACGTGCAACAGTCGCTCCAAGATTACAACTTGTAATTCAGGCCAGGGCAGTGTGTATAAGGCTGAAGCCAGGAGCTCATAATGTGCTACAACCTTGCTTGCCCACGATGCATTTGTCATTAAAAAGTGCAAGGTATTGAATGGATGGGAAATGAATAGCTTTTATTCTACCTTGTGTCACTCATATATCTTCACCGTAACAAAGACTAGTCAAGAACGTCTCATATTCAGATCTTGGTGGTTCGTCTAGCGAACCCCAAAATGGAATTTTGCAGATATTAGAAAATGTCTCAAGAGGCATGGTAAATGGATTATCATACAGGTTAAACGAAACTCTAGACTCATGAGGAAAAAATTTAAATTTCTTAGTAAAGGTTTCTGTGAGGTTGAGATATTAGATGCACTTATCTTCAATGTAGGGGCCGAGCTCGGCGTTGTGAACATACTGCTCAAACTATTCCTTAATACCTACACTCACCATGAAATTGTTACATGGCCATAAGCATCACTTGATAGCTGCATCCTGCATTTTACTTGCACTTGGTTTAACATAAGACCGAAGTATCGAGCCACTACTAGATGATGCCTCCATAGACGTCCTCCTTGAAGAACTCCGTAGACATCCTGCATTTTTATTTGCGAACCATATACTAGATGATGCCACTACTATATGCATGTAGTGGTAGATATTTGCTCATCATTATTGCTACAGTGTGACTTTGCCAGCATATTCCATGTGCTGACCTACACGGTTGCAACGTCTAATGTTGCAGAGTTTACAGACAAGGATTAAGGTGCGGTAGGTCCTTGTCATGCACTCAGTTTTGCCGTGGAGTTGGATGGACTCATTTATCTTCAAAGCTTCCGCGGTATCTTATTTTAGTTGGCTTTCTGCCATTTTTTTAAATAAATGCTCGTTATGAGGACCTCTATGTAATAAGTGTGTGATTGAAACTCTGTTATAATTCCTCGAGTACCGTGTGTGTCAGCATACCGATCCAGGGATGACACTTAAGCATAGAGACTTCGATCCATTCGGATCGGGTCGCTACAAAGACTATCAATAGAGCTAGGAAGAATTTGTCTCAAAAACTTGATGATGCATTATGGGCTTATAGAATTGCTTACAAAAATCCTATGGGCATGTCTCCGTATAGAATGGTTTATGGAAAAACATGTCACTTACCTCTTGAGTTAGAACACAAAGCTTATTGGGCGATCAAAGAGTTGAACTATGATTTTAAGCTTGCCGATGAAAATAGGCTATTTGATATTAACTCACTTGATGAATGGAGAACCCAAACCTATGAAAATGCCAAGTTATTTAAGGAAAAGGTTAACGGGTGGCATGACAAAAGAATACCAAAATGGGAATTCAATGTAGGTGAACAAGTTTTTCTATACAGTTCTCTTTTAAGATTTTTTTTACAGGAAAGCTTCTCTCTAAATGGGAAGGACCTTACATTATCGAAGAAGTTTATCATTCCGGCGCTATCAAGATCAACAACGCCGCAGGTAATAACCCGAGAGTTGTAAATGTGCAAAGGATCAAACATTATATCTCAGGTACTCCCATAAATATTGACACCAATGTTATTGATACAATAACAACGGAGGATTACATGAGGGAAACTTTTTTGCATGTTCCATAACCTTGAAAAGGAAGAGAAATGCGGTACGGTAAGTAAACTGACTCCAAACACTTTCGAAAGTCAAATTCTATCTGTTTTGGAATATTTTAAAAATTAGGAAAATAAAAAGTAGTCTGGAAAGCGCACAAGGAGGCGACAAGTCGTGGGGGCGCCCTACCCCCAGGGCGCGCCTCCCAGGCTTGTGGCCACCTCGTGTGCCACCCGGACTCCGTTTTCTCCCAGAATACTTACTTTGGTCGGTAAAAATTCATTATATAATCTCCCAAAGGTTTTGACCACCGTGTCACGGCAATATCCTCTGTTCTTGTTTCGAGCTATTTTTCTGGCAGATCTAGATCGCCATGACGTCCCCGAGCGCCTCCAAGTACAAGTCCATGAGAAGGTCATCAACCCCTACCTCTCAGAGGTGATGAAACACCCTCAAACCATGGAGCTGCACGAGGGGGTGCTTCACATCCGGGATGTTCAAGGGCCCAGGAGGACCGAAAGCGTGGAGGCCAGACTTGAAGCGTTAGAGCAGGAGGTTTTCAAGTGCCAAGGGATGGTGGAACATGGACTCAACACCAACCCTATGATGATCGCCGAATTTACCCGTGACCACAAGCTAGACACCAAAGATGTTGGGAAGGCCATCCAAGCGCATATCTATGACCTGCAAAACCAAAACTGTGAGTATGAGCATAGATTAAGAGCATGAGTTTGGCTGCAGATTTAAGAATTCCGGAGACCCGTTCATCTTTCCACGATGGAGAGCCTATGCCCTGGAAGACGGAGGACAAGCCTCTGACATCATCATCAACATCATCATCACCTCCAAAGAAGGAGACTTGAGTACACAGGTATGGGCACTCCTGTGGCACCCCGAGACCGATGCGCCAGGTGTCTTCCTCTTATTCGTTGTCGTTTCCATGTCATTTGCTTGCATGTTGCATTTTTTCATGTCATCATGTGCATTTCATCTGCATAGTTTTCAAAACTTGCATCCATTCGTAGTTGCTGAGCCCCCTCGTCCTTTCCGTTGTCCGTTCTGAGCCCAGACACACTCGCACGCGCCCACGGCACCTCCGAAACCTTATTTTGTAAGTGGCCAGAAAATATTCTCGGAATGGGTTGAAAGTTGACGTGTGGTCTTATCATAGTGTAGGTAGACCGCGTGTCAAATTTCGTTCCATTTGTGGGTCGTTTGATGCCCAACGGTTAACCGCGTTAACCGCTGGAGCCCTTTCTCTTTCAGCCCAGTACCCCTCCACAACAGCCCACTAGCCCATCATAAACGTCCTCATGCTCTTCGACGTTGGATCACGACCGTGTGGGCAAAAACCACACCTCAATAGCCCTCTCCAAGCTCCCTCTACCTATAAAACAGCCTCCCCTCTCATTTTTTCGGGTAAAACCCTAGATCCCGCCTCCTCCGCGCCGCCGCCGGAAATGTGCGCCGCCCCCCTCAGTCACTCTGGAGCCGCCACGTCACCTCGCCGCCATCTCCCACCGCGTGCAGCACTGTGGCCCATGCCCAGGCCACACCGGGACCGCGCCTGCCGCCTCCGTCGTCGGCTGCCTCCTCCGCGCAGTCGCCCGCCTCCGGCGCCGCCCCGACTCGCTCCACGCCCTGCCGGCCACCGCCCTCGCCCGTCGCCGCCGAGCGCCACTGGCCGCACCGGGACCTCGCCGGTGGGCCTCGACCGGCCGGATCCCGTGACCTCGCGCCAGATCTGCATCCTGCGCCCTCGTCGGAGCCTCGTCCGCTCAACGATGGCAGCCGCCGTTGCCACGCTCGGGAGCGAGCGCCCCCGCGCCGGCCTCGCTCGCCGGGTGGGCCATAGCATTCGCCTCCCACTGGTGGGCCTCCACGCCGGCCTCGGCCCACCGCACCGCGGGCCCAGCCGCCGGCCTACCTCCAACTCCGCTCCGACAGGACCAAGGCCCACTAGGTGAGCCACGCCCCCGCTGACTATCCTCTGCCTAGTGTGTTATATAGTATCTTGCGCTCAGTTTCATACTTAGTAATTTTGGCTAAGTCCTAAGAAAAACAGTTCATGTTACATACTTGTGAAGCTCATAACTATGTGCATGATGATCCTATGATGATGCATAATATGTCAAAATGTTCATCTTTAAATGCTCTACATGTTGGTCTTGTTTGCATTCATGTTAGGGTGCATATTAACATGTTAATCTCTGTTGCAAAAGTGCTAAGTGTTGTTGACTGCTGAAAACTGTTATAACTTGCTCATTTGTCTTTTTCATATCTTTTTGTGTGATTTTTGTTTGAGCAACATGTCAACATGTTTTAGGAGCTCTGTCATGTCAGCTTTCCAATGGTGTAATTAGTTTTTCATGATATGCCTTGCGGTGAGTGGAACAAGCTTGCAAAGTGACATAATCACTTTTTGTCGTTTTCTGAGACTTGTTGAAAACTGGCAAGTCTGAAACTGTTATATTATGATGCCATGTTTATTTGATGCTATAGTCGTATCCATGCATGTTTTGGTATGTATAGTGGGCATGTCTTGAAGGTCTTCTTATGCTCTATCCATCCATGCCCTTGTTTGCATTTATGGCCTGCTTTAGCATGTCTCTTTCTTGCTCTCAAGTTGCTTGATAATATATCTGTCAGCCTATCAACAACATGTTCAATTTAGCAAAGCTTGTTGTAATCAATCTATGCATCTTATGGAGTTGTGCCAATGGAGTTATTTGGAGTGTGTCATGCCTATTACATGTTCATGACCTTTGCATGCTTATTAGAATTTATATGCTTGCTATTATGTGCCTCCAAAGTCAGCATCATAATGTTGTTGTTTGCATGCCCAGATTTTCACTAAGTCTAAGAATTTGCTATATCGTGTTTCCATCTTGTTTGGATGAATGCCATGAACCTGTTGCTCCCATGTATATGCCATCTTATGTTCCTTGAGCTCCATGTTGTGTTCTAGCATGCCATGCTTTTGATTGTCATGTTCTTGTGTTGTAGCTTATTTATTTCTTGCCTCCAACATGTCAACATATTAACTCTGCTCATGTCTATGCTCTGTTTTCCACTAAGTCATAATCTGTGATATAAAGTTTGCTTGTTGCCTTGATCATGTTGGATTATTCTTGATGCCTATGGACCTGATACTTGTTGATACTGGAAGCATGTGATCTGTACTTTGAGTTCATGCCATGCTTGTGCCTATCTTATACGTGTATCATGTTGTTTTGATGCTTGTAAGATGCCTAGTTGTTGTTTTGGACAGCTTGTCCTTTACACTTGTTTAATGTGTATGTGATGAACCGTTGCTCCGTTTTGAGCACGCTCTATATGAAACTTTCTTGGCTTGGCATGTAGATGCATCATGTCATGTTGAATCCATGTTTTGAGTGTGTTTGCTTGATGTTTGAATGCATTTTGCATCAATGCCATGTTTGACTTGTTTTGCTCATATCTTCTAGGTCGTAGCTCCGAATTAAATGAACTTTATATGTAACTTGAGTAGCAATTCGTGTATATCATCTTGGTGCATGTTAACTTGCTGTTTAACAACTTTAACATAAGGTTTGTTCGGATCTGGACCAAATTCGAAATTTGCATATGAGGACTTACTGGAATTGTTATATGTTGTTTCCGGCCTCATTTAATCTTGCTTGGTTGTGTTGGTCTTGTATGCATCATCCCTTGCCATGATTAGCATCATGTAGCCTTATCATGCATCATACTTGGTTGAGAATCATGTCATGTTTATGTCTGTGTGTTTACCATGTTGTTTGCTTCTTTCCGGTTGCGCTTCTTCTCGTTAGTTCATGTTTCGTTGCGATCGTGAGGATTCGTTCTACTATGCTTGGTTCATCTACGTGGCTTCGTCTACTTCATGGACTCATTCTTCTTCCTAGCGGTATCTCAAGCAAGATGACCGTCACCTTGGAGCTCATTACTATCATTGCTATGCTAGTTGTCTCGATGCTATCGCTATATGTCGTGCTACGTATCTATTTGTTTGTCAGCCTCTCATTGTTGCCATGAAACCTCTAACCTTTGACACCATCCCAGTAAACCGTTGAATGGCTATGTTACCGCTTGCTTAGCCCCTCTTATAGTGATGTTAGTTGCAGGTGAAGATGAAGATTGCTCCATGTCGGAACTTGGATATTTTGGAAATATCACAATATCTCTTAATTAAATTAATGCACATATATACTTGGCAATGGGTGGAAGGCTTGGTATTTTGCTTGTTGTTTTGTTCCACTCATGTCGCCTTAAGAACCGATAAACCGGTGTTATGTTCCTTGATTTTGCATTCCTAACACAGTTGGGTTTATGGGGACCCCTTGACAGTTCACTTTGAATAAAACTCCTCTAGCAAGGCCCAACCTTAGTTTTACCATTTGCCTAATAATAACTAAAACTTGCATAGGGAGTTATCGCTACCCTGGATTCTTAATTCAACCCCCGGGCCTGTGCTCGACATGAGTGTTGGCCCAACCTACATCAGCTTGCGGCGGCGCCCCTTGGCAACTTGGGGGTATCTAGTCGCTCTAACCATAGCTCATCAGTCGTGGCCTGGGACGAGATAAGTGCGGCTACTATAAGGGTGTCGGCACGTCGGGAGGTCTTGCTGGACTTGTTTTACCATTGTCGAAATGTCTTGTGCACCGGGATTCCGAGTCTGATCGGGTTGTCCCTAAGATAAGAGGTTTTACGTCTGCTGATCGTGAGAGCTTGTGATGGGCTAAGTTGGGACACCCCTGCAGGGTTATGATCTTTCGAAAGTCGTGCCTGCAGTTATGTGGCGGATTGGAATTTGTTAATATCCGGTTGTAGAAAACTTGACAGAGGACCCGAAATAAAATACACCAACTGTGTGAGTAACCGTGGCCGTCTCTTTTCAATTTGAGAAGAGAACACGGTGGGGTTATGTTTGACCCGTAGGTAGTTCAGGATCACTAGTGATCATTTCTAGTTTGCGATCGTTTGCGTAGAGGTTCTTCTTATTCTTTTACTCATAAGTTAGCCACCATATATTGCTTAGCCGCTACTGCAACCTCACCACTTGTCCTTTCCCTACCCATTAAGCTTTCCTAATCTTGATACCCATGGTTATGGGATTGCTGAGGCCTCGTGGCTCATAGATACTACAACAACAGTTGGAGGTGCAGGTTTCCGATGACTTGACGTGAGAGCGATGTTCATTGTGTTGGAGTTCTTTCTTCTTCTTCTTCTTCTTCTTCTTCTTCTTCTTCTTCTTCTTCTTCTTCTTCTTCTTCTTCTTCTTCTTCTTCTTCTTCGTCAATCTTAGGATAGGTTCCTGGTCAGCAACCTGGGATAGCAGAATGGATGTCGTTGTGCTTTTCATGTGTTTTCATCCGTAGTGGGATGTCTTGTATATGATGTGTTGTATTCATCCCCATCTATGTATGAAATGGTACGATGTAATGATGTCCATCTTACTAAACACCCGAAATGCGGTTGTGCCCCAATCATGAGTTCAGCACGTGATCGAGATAGAATCGCATCTTGGGCGTGACAACTCCCCTTGGCTTGTGCCAAGCTCGGTGGAGGTGCCCCAGCATCGTATCACCAGCACACCTTTTACCTTTATCGTTTATCTTAGTTCGATCATTTTGGTTATATCTTGATCTAGTGGAATAAAAGTTTTAGTACGATTTAGTCTCTGAGTTTTGCTTTTGATCTATCTATGTAATCGAGTCCAAGAGTTATACAATAAAGAGTAGTTTTGAGTTGAGGGTTTTATTTTCGTGCTTTGATCCAAGAAAAGGGAATAGACTAAAATAAAAAGAGATTATACAATAATATTATGGGGAGTGATGACTTCACATATAAAGAGTCTGCTACATGAAACTTGTTGAGAGTTGACAAACATAGTTTTGGTCATTGTTGCAATTAATTATAAGAAATAAAGAAAGAGGGGTCTCACATATAAATATACTATCTTGGACATCTTTTGTGATTGTGAGCACCCATTAAAATATTATATGCTAAGAAGTTGATGTTGGACAAGGAAGACAACATAATGTTTTATGCTCCTTTATATCCAAATAGAAATTATATTGTCATAGATCCTCCAACATGTTCTTCTTGCCTTTCCTCTCATGCTAGCCAAAAACTTCCTGCACCAAGTAGGGATACTACTTGTGCATCCAAACCCCTTCAACCCAGTTTTGCCATGAGAGTCCACCATACCTACCTACGGATTGAGTAAGATTCTTCAAGTAAGTTGTCATCGGTGCAAGCAATAAAAATTTCTCTTTAAATACGGGCTACTTATTTGTGTGAGGAAAATAAACTTTGTATGATGTTGTGATGGGGAAGAAATAAAAGCGACGGACTACATAATAAAGGTCTCTATCACAAGTGGAAATACAAAGTGACATTTCTTTGCATTAAGATTTAGTGCATCCAACTAAAAAGCGCATGGCAACCTCTGCTTCCCTCTGGGAAGGTCCTATCTTTTATTTTAATGTTTGCCTTAATATCATTATCAAGGTGATCTTCACCTGTACTTTTTACTTTTATCCTTAGGCAAGCACAATATGTTGGAGCTAGATCATATATATATATATATATATATATCCACGTGGATGTATAGGACCATGAACCATTATTGTTGACATTGCCCTTGAGGTAAATCGCTAGGAGGCGAAATTATAAGCCTCTATGTTTCTTTGTGTTCTATTCAAGCTTTGATTTCATAAGTATCGCGTGAGTATTAGCAATTACTAAAGACTAAGAGATAATTGAGTATGTGAAACTTGCTATACAAAGCTCTTACATTGACTCTTTCCGATGTTATGATAAATTGCAATTGCTTCAATAACTAACACCTTAGTTTGTTAGTTTTCAATAAGGTTTGTGGTTCATATTATACATTGTGAATAAGTTATCACTTTTATATAAGAAATTATATGACAATATATTGATGTTCTAAAGATGATCATGATGCCCTCATGTCCGTATTTTGTTTTATCGCCAGCTCTTTTTCTAAACATGTGGTCATGATTATAGGTTTTGGCTTTCGCTTGAGGACAAGTGAGGTCTAAGCTTGGGGGAGTTGATACATCCATTTTGCATCATACTTTTATGTTGATATTTATTGCATTATGGACTATTATTTCACATTATGGTACAATACTTATGCCTTTTGTCTCTTATTTTGTAATATTTACATGAAGAGGGAGAATGCCGGCAGCTGGAATTCTAGACCGGAAAGGAGCAAATCTGAGTGGACTATTCTGCACAACTCCAAAAGTCCTGAAAATCAACGGAGAATTATTTTGGAATATATAAAAAATAGTGCGCTAAGAAAATCCAGAGGGGGACCCACCAGCTGGACACAAAGCCTGGGGGCGTGCCCTACCCCCTAGGGCGCGCCCCAGGGCTTGTGGGCCCCCTGGCAGGCCTCCGGTGCCCATCTTCTGCTATATGAAGCGTTTTGACCTGGAAAAAATCAAGAGAGAGATTTCGTGATGAAGCGCCACCATCTCGAGGCGGAACTTGAGCAGAACCAATATAGGGCTTCGGCGGAGTTGTTCTGCCGGGGAAACTTCCCTCCGGGTGGGGGAAATTGAAGCCATCGTCATCACCAATGATCCTCTCATCAAGGGAGGGCCAATATTCATCAACATCTTCACCAGCACCATCTCCTCTCAATCACTAGTTCATCTCTTTTATTCAATCTTTGCCTCAAAACCTTAGATTGGTACATGTAGGTTGCTAGTAATGTTGATTACTGCTTGTAGTTGATGGTAGTTGGTTTATTTGGTGGAAGATCATATGTTCAGATCCGTGGTGCTATTAAATACTCCTCTGATCATGAACATGAATATGCTTTGTGAGTAGTTACGTTTGTTCCTGAGGACATGGGAGAAGTCTTGGTATAAGTAATCATGTGAATTTGGTATTCGTTCGATATTTTGATGACATGTATGTTGTCTTTCCTCTAGTGATGTTATGTGAACGTCGACTACATGACACTTAGCCATTATTGGACCTAGGGGAAGGCATTGGGAAGTAATAAGTAGATGATGGGTTGCCAGAGTGACAGAAGCTTAAACCCTAGTTTATGTGTTGCTTCGTAAGAGGCTGTTTTGGATCCATATGTTTCATGCTATGGTTAGATTTATCTTAATTTTTCTTTCGTAGTTGCGGATGCTTGCAAGAGGGGTTAATCATAAGTGGGAGGCTTGTCCAAGTAAGTACAACACCCAAGCACCGGTCCACCCACATATCAAATTATCAAAGTAACGAACGCGAATCATATGAGCATGATGAAAAGTAACTTGACAATAATTCCCATGTCTCCTCAGGAGCACTTTTGCTTTATATAAGAGTTTGTTCAGGATTGCCCTTTTCTATAAAAAGAATTGGGCCACCTTGCTGCACCTTAGTTACACTTGTTACTTGTCACCCATTACAAATTATTTTATCACAAAACTATCTGTTACCGATAATTTCAGTGCTTGCAGACAATACCTTGCTGAAAATCGCTTGTCATTTCCATCTGCTCCTCGTTGGGTTCGACACTCTTTCTTATCGAAAGTACTACGATAGATCCCCTACACTTGTGGGTCATCACGGCGGTACAGCGGGGCGAGTGCATCGGGGATGTCCCTGATACGTCTCCAACGTATCTATAAATTTTGATTGTTCTATGCTATTATATATTCTGTTTCGGATGTTTAATCGGCTTTATAATACACTTGTATATTATTTTTGGGACTAACCTACTAACACAAGGCCCAGTGCAAATTGTTGTTTTTGCCTATTTCAGTGTTTCACAGAAAAGGAATATCAAACGGAGTCCAAACGGAATGAAACCTTCGGGAGAGTTATTTTTGGAACGATGTCAACACAGAAGACTCGGAGTACACGCCAAGAAGCAAGAGAGGCGGCCACGAGGGCAGGGGCGCGCCCAGGGGGTTAGGGGCGCCCCCACCCTCGCGGGCCCCCTGTGGCTCCCCTGATGTGCCTCTTCAACCTATATATACTCCCATACCCTGAAAACATAGAGGACGAGAACAAAACCCTAATTCCACCGCCATAACCTTGTGTACACGTGAGATCCCATCTTGGCGCCTGTTCCGGAGCTCCGCCGGAGGGGGCATCGATCACGGAGGGCTTCTACATCAACACCATAGCCTCTCCGATGAGTTGTGAGTAGTTACTATAGCCTCCGGGTCCATAGTTATTAGCTAGATGGCTTCTTCTCTATCTGGATCTCAATACAAAGTTCTCCTCGACCTTCAGGTGTGTTTGTCGAGATCCGATGAATTGTGGTTTTGTGATCAAGATTATCTATGAACAATATTGGATTCTTTTCTGAAATCTTTTATGTATGATTTAAATATCCTTGCAAGTCTCTTCGAATTATCGGTTTGGTTTGGCCTACTAGATCTATAGTTCTTGCAATGGGAGAAATGCTTGGCTTTGGGTTCAATATTGCGGTGTCCTTTCCTAGTGACAGCATGGGCAGCAAGGCATGTATTTTATTGTTGCCATCGAGGATAAAAAGATGGGGGTTATATCATATTGCTTGAGTTTATCCCTCTACATCATGTCATCTTGCTTATGGCGTTACTCTGTTCTTATGAAGTTAATACTCTAGATGCATGCTGGATAGCGGTCGATGTGTGGATTAATAGTAGTAGATGAAAAATCGTTTTGGTCTACTTGTCACGGACGTGATGCCTATATACAATGATCATGTCTAGATATTCTCATAACTATGCGCTCTTCTATCAATTGCTCGACAGGAATTTGTTCACCCACCGTAGAAATCTGCTATCATGAGAGAAGCCACTAGTGAAACCTATGGCCCCCGGGTCTATTCCCATCATATTAATCTTCCATCAACTATTTACTTTACTTTGCATTATTTACTTTCAATCTCTATACCAAAAATACCAAATATATTGTCTTATCATATCTATCAGATCTCACTTTTGTAAGTGACCGAGAAGGAATTGACAACCCCTTTTATCGCGTTGGCTGCAAGGTTCTTATTTGTTTGTGCAGGTACAAGGGACTCGCTCGTGGTCTCCTACTGGATTGATACCTTGGTTCTCAAAAACTAAGGGAAATACTTATGCTACTGTGCTGCATCACCCTTTCCTCTTCGAGGGAATACAACGCAAGCTCAAGAAGTAGCAAGAAGAATTTCTGGCGCTGTTGCAGGGGAGATCTACGCAAAAGTCATATACCAAGTACCTATCACAAACCCTTATCCCTCTCATTACATTATTTGCCTCTCGTTTTCCTCTCCCCCACTTCACGTTTGCCGTTTTAATCACCCTTTTCCCGTTCGCTTGCTTCTCATTTGCTTTGTGTGTTGGATTGCTTGCTTGTCACTATGGCTCAAGACAATATCAAATTGTGTGACTTCTCCAATAACAACAATAATGGTTTTATTAGCACGCCGATTGCTCCAATTACTGATGCTGAATCTTGTGAAATCAATGTTTCTCTGTTGAATCTTGTCATGAAACATCAATTTTCTGGCCTTCCTAGTGAAGATGTCGCTACCCATCTAAACAACTTTGTTGATTTGTGCGATATGCAAAAGAAGAGGGATACAGATAATGATATTGTTAAATTGAAGCTATTTCCATTTTCACTTAGAGATCGTGCTAAAACTTGGTTTTCTTCTTTGCCTAGAAATAGTATTGATTCATGGAATAAGTGCAAAGATGCCTTTATCTCTAAGTATTTTCCTCCATTAAGATTATCTCTCTTAGAAATGATATTATGAATTTTAAGCAACTAGATCATGAGCATGTTGCACAAGCTTGGGAGAGGATGAAATTAATGATACATAATTGCCCTACACATGGTTTGAACTTATTGATGATTATACATATTTTTTACGCCGGCTTGAATTTTGCTTCTAGAAATCTTATAGATTCGTCCACGAGGGGCACTTTTATGGAAATCACTTTAGGAGAAGCTATGAAACTCCTAGATAATAATATGGTTAACTACTCTCAATGCCACACCGAAAGATCTACTAGTAAAAAAACTACATGCTATTGAAGAGATTAGTGTTTTGAGTGGAAAGATGGATGAACTTATGAAATTATTTTCTACTAAGAGTGCTTCTTCTATCCTAATGATATGCCTTTGTCCACGTTGATTGAGAATAATAATGAATCTTTGGATGTGAATTTTGTTGGTAGGAATAATTTTGGTAACAACGCTTATAGAGGAAACTTTAATTCTAGGCCTTTTCCTAGTAATTCCTATAATAATTATGGTAGTTCCTACAACAACTCTTATAGAAATTTTAGTAAGATGCCCTCTGATTTTGAAACTAGTGTTAAAGAGTTTATGAATTTGCAAAAGAATTTCAATGTTTTGCTTGAAGAAAAATTGCTTAAGGTTGATGAGTTGGCTAGAAACGTGGATAGAATTTCTCTTGATGTTGATTCTTTGAAACTTAGATCTATTCCACCTAAGCATGATATCAATGAGTCTCTGAAAGCCATGAGAATTTCCATTGATGAGTGCAAAGAAAGAACCGCTAGGATGCGTGCTAAAAGAGAATTCTTTATGAAAGCGTGTTCTTCTAGTTTTCATGATAATAAAGATGACGATCTGAAAGTGATTGATGTGTCTCCTATTAAATCACTGTTTTCTAGTATGAATCTTGATAAAGATGGGACTGAATATGAGTCTACCTTAGTTAAAAGGCGTCCCAATGATTCGGAGTGTTTAGATCATGATGCTAAAAGTTTTAAAAGTGGGATTGAGGAGGTCAAAACTTTACATAGAAATGAACCCACTATCTTGGATTTCATGGGATTTAATTATGATAATTGCTCTCTAATAGATTGTATTTCCATGTTGCAATCCGTGCTAAATTCTTTGCATGCTTATAGTCAAAATAAAGCTTTTATGAAACACATAGTTGATGCTTTAATGCAATCTTATGAAGAAAAACTTGAATTACAAGTTTCTATCCCTAGAAAGCTTTATGATGAGTGGGAACCTACTATTAAAATTAAGATTAAAGATCATGAATGCTTTGCTTTGTGTGATTTGGGTTCAAGTGTTTGCATAATTCCAAAAGCTTTGTGTGATATGTTAGGTTTCCATGAACTTGATGATTGTTCTTTAAATTTGCATCTTGCATATTCTACCATTAAGAAACCTATGGGAAGGATTAATGATGTTCTTATTGTTGCAAATAGGAATTATGTGCCTTCAGATTTCCTCGTTCTTGATATTGATTACAATCCTACATGTCCTATTATTCTTGGTAGACCCTTCCTTAGAACGATTGGTGCAATTATTGATATGAAGGAAGGAAATATTAGATACCAATTTCCGTTAAGGAAAGGCATGGAACACTTTCCTAGAAATAAAATAAAATTACCTTATGAATCTATTACGAGAGCCACTTATGGATTACCTACCAAAGATGGCAATACCTAGATCTATTCTTGTATCGTGCCTAGCTAGGGGCGTTAAATGATAGCGCTTTTTGGGAGGCAACCCAATTTTATTTTCTTTGTTTTTGCTTCTGTTTAGGAATAAGTATTGAATCTAGCTTCTGTTTAGATGTGGTTTTGTGTTTTAATTAGTGTTTGTGCCAAGTGGAACCTTTGGGAAGACTTGTGTGAAGTTTATGCGATCATGCTGTAAGAAACAGAAAATTTAACGCTCACGAGATTAGCTACCATTTTTTTACTAGAGAGCGATTTTTAGTTGGTTATTTTTCAGATGATTAATAGAAAAATTCCTCACGTCCACAATTTATTTCAATTTTTTTAGAGTTACAGAAGTATTCGAAAGTTACAGATTGCTACAGACTGTTCTGTTTTTGACAGATTCTGTTTTTCGTGTGTTGTTTGCTTATTTTGATGAATCTATGAGTAGTATCGCAGGGTATGAATCATAGAGAAGTTGGAATACAGTAGGTTTAACACCAATATAAACAAATAATGAGGTCATTACAATACCTTTGAGTGGTGGTTTGTTTTCTTATACTAACGGAGCTCATGAGATTTTTGGCTAAGTTTTGTGTTGTGAAGTTTTCAAGTTTTGAGTAAGGATTTGATGGAATATGGAACAAAGAGTGGCAAGAGCCTAGGCTTGGGGATGCCCAAGGCACCCCAAGGTAAAATTCAAGGACAACCAAAAGCCTAAGCTTGGGGACGCCCCGGGAAGGCATCCCCTCTTTCGTCTTCATCTATCGGTAACTTTACTTGAGACTATATTTTTATTCACCACATGATATGTGTTTTGCTTGGAGCGTCATGTATGATTTGAGTATTTGCTTTTTAGTTTACCACAATCATCCTTTCTGGACACACCTTTTGAGAGAGATACACATTAATCAGAATTTATTAGCATACTCTATGTACTTCACTTATACCTTTTGAGGTAGATAGTTCTGCTCTAGTGCTTCACTTATATCTTTTTAGAGCACGGTGGTGGTTTTATTTTGTAGAAATTATTGATCTCTCATGCTTCACTTATATCTTTTTGACAGTCTCTTAGAAGAGCATGGTAATGTGCTTTGGTTATAAAACTAGTCCTAATATGATACGCATCCAAGGTGGGAATAGTAAAAACTTTCATATAAAAGTGCATTGAATATTATGAGGATGGTGATATTAGAGTCATGCTAGTAGAGTAATTATGAATTTGAGAAACACTTGTGTTAAAGTTTGTGATTCCCGTAGCATGCACGTATGGTGAACCGTTATGTGATGAAGTTGGAGCATGATTTATTTATTGAGTGTCATCCTTTGTGTGGAGGTCGGGATCACGCGATGGTTAACTCCTACTAGTCCTTCCCCTAGGAGCATGCGTTTAATACTTCATTTTGATGACTTGTAGATTTTTGCAATAAGTATATGAGTTCTTTATGACTAATGTTGAGTCCATGGATTATACGCACTCTCACCCTTCCACCATTGCTAGCCTCTCTTGTATCGCGCAACTTTCGCCGGTACCACACACCCACCATATACCTTCCTCAAAACAGCCACCATACCTACCTATCGTGGAATTTCCATAGCCATTCCGAGATATATTGCCATGCAATTTTCCACCGTTCCGTTCATATGACACGCTTCATCATTGTCATTCACATAGAGTCATATTTTGTTCTAGCTTCAAGTTGTAAGTAAATAAAAGTGTGATGATCTTCATTACTAGAGCATTATCCCAGTGAGGAAAGGATGATGGAGATTATGATTCCCCCACAAGTCGGGATGAGACTCCGGACGTAAGAAAAGAAAAAAAAAGGAAAAAAAAAAGAGAAAAGGCCCAAATAAAAATAGAAAGAAAAAATATGAGAGAAAAAGGGAGAAGGGACAATGTTAATATCCTTTTTCCACACTTGTGCTTCAAAATATCACCGTGATCTTCATGATAGAGAGTCTCTTGTTTTGTCACTTTCATATACTAGTGGGAATTTTCATTATAGAACTTGGCTTGTATATTCCAATGATGGGCTTCCTCAAAATGCCCTAGGTCTTCGTGAGCAAGCAAGTTGGATGCACACCCACTTAGTTTCTTTTGTTGAGCTTTCATACACTTATAGCTCTAGTGCATCCGTTGCATGGCAATCCCTACTCACTCACATTGATATCTATTGATGGGCATCTCCATAGCCCATTAATACGCCTAGTTGATGCGAGACTATCTTCCTCTTTTTTCTTCTCCACAACCACCACTCTATTCCACCTATAGTGCTATATCCATGGCTCACGCTCATGTATTGCGTGAAAGTTGAAAAGTTTGAAAAAATTGAAGTGTGAAACAATTGCTTGGTTGAAACCGGGGTTGTGCATGATTTAAATATTTTGTGTGATGAAGATAGAGCATAGACAGACTATATGATTTTGTAGGGATGACTTTCTTTGGCCATGTTATCTTGAGAAGACATGATTGCTTTGTTAGTATGCTTGAAGTATTATTACTCTTATGTCAATAAACTTTTGTCTTGAATCTTCCGGATCTGAACATTCATGCCACAATAAAGAAAATTACATTGAGAATTATGTTAGTTAGCATTCCACGTCAAAAATTTTATTTTTATCATTTACCTACTCGAGGACGAGCGGGAATTAAGCTTGGGGATGCTTGATACATCTCCAATGTATCTATAATTTTTTATTGTTCCATGTTATTATATATTCTATTTTGGATGTTTAATGGGCTTTATTATACACTTTTATATTATTTTTGGGACTGATAACCCACAAGTGTAGGGGATCAGTTGTAGCCTCTTTCGATAAGTAAGAGTGTTGAACCCAACGAGGAGCTAAAGGTAGAACAAATATTCCCTCAAGTTCTATCGACCACTGATACAACTCTACGCGCGCTTGACGTTTAGTTTACCTAGAACAAGTATGAAACTAGAAGTACTTTGTAGTTTTTGTGGGATAGGTTTGCAAGAATATAAAGAGCACGCAAATATAAACTAGAGGCTATCAAGATAAAGAAGCAATAAAGTTAGTGATAACGAGTGTGGAAAAGTGGTGGTAGGAGTTGCGAAATTACCCCTAAGCAATTGACTACGTTACTAGACCGATAGCAAGTTTTATGTGGGAGAGGCCACTGCTAGCATTTCATCCCTGACTTGCAATTATATGCACTTATGATTGGAACTATTAGCAAGCATCCGCAACTACTAACTATTATTAAGGTAAAACCCAACCATAGCATTAAGATATATTGGTCCCCCTTCAATCCCGTATGCATCAATTTCTACGCTAGGTTGAAGCTTCTGTCACTCTTGCCCTCCAATACGTAGTCCTATCAACATACAACTAACCATATGGTTTGATCCACGCACGCGCTCATATGATGGGCACCAAAGGACAGCAACATAACCACAAGCAAATTAAATCAATCATAGCAATTCACCAATTACCGATAGGACAACACAAATCTACTCAGACATCATAGGATGGCAACACATCATTGGATAATAATATGAAGCATAAAGCACCATGTTCAAGTAGAGGGTACATCGGGTTGTGGGAGAGTGGACCGCTGTAGATAGATGGGGGGAAGGTGATGGAGATGTTGGTGAAGACGATGGAGGTGTTGGTGTAGATCGCCGTCGCACGATGATGGCCCCGGTGGCACTCCGGTGCCACCGGAAGCGAGGGGGAGAGAGCCCCCCCTCCTTCTTCTTCTTCCTTGACCTTATCCCTAGATGGGAGAAGGGTTTCCCCTCTGGTCTATGGCCTCCATAGCGGCGGAGGGGCGAGAGCCCATCCGAGATTGGATTTGTCTCTCTGTCTCTCTCTGTTTCAGCGCTCCCAGATTCTGGCCTTTCACCATTTCTTAAATTCCCGGAGATCCGTAATTCCGATTGGGCTGAATTTTGGACACGTTTTTTATGCGGATATTAAATTTCTTGCGGCAAAAGAAGGGCACCAACCGCCTTACAGGGTGGGCACGAGGGCCTAGGGCGCGGCCCTCACCCTCGTGGGCCACTCGGGCATCGTCTCACGTTGATTCCACTCCCCAAAATTCACATATATTCCTAAAACAATCTCCGTCCGTTTTTATCCCGTTTGGACTCCGTTTGATATGGATATTCTACGAAACAAAAAACATGCAACAAAAAGGAACTGACATTGGGCACTGGATCAATATGTTAGTCCCAAAAAATAGTATAAAAGGTTGCCAAAAGTTTATGAAAGTTGTAGAATATTGGCATGGAACAATAAAAAATTATAGATACGAGGGAGACGTATCAGCATCCCCAAGCTTAATTCCTGCTCGTCCTCGAGTAGGTAAATGATATAAAGGATAATTTTTGATGTGGAATGCTACCTATCATAATCTTGATCAAGTAATCTAATCATGGCATGAATATTAAGACACGAGTGATTCAAAGCAATAGTCTATCATTTGACATAAAAGAATTTAATACTCGGGCATTCCAACAAACAATCAAGTCTTGCAAAATATCAATGCTAAAGAATGTTATCCCTACAAAATCATATAGTCTTTTATGCTCCCTTTTCTTAACACAAGGTACCCCTCATGCCCATCCCGGTGCCAGCCAAGCAATTGTTTTCATACTTTACTTTTTCGAACCTTTTCAACTCTTCACGCAATACATGAGCGTGAGCCATGGACATAGCACTATGGATGGAATGGAAGGTGGTAGTAGACAAAAGTAGGTAGAAAGTCTCACATCGACTAGGCGTATCAATGGGCTATGGATATGCCCATCAATAGATATCAATGTGAGTGAGTAGGGATTGCCATGTAACGGTGCACTAGAGCTATAAGTGTATGAAAGCTCAAAAGAAAACTAGTGGGTGTGCATCAACTTGCTTGCTCATGAAGATCTAGGGCATTTGAGGAAGCCCATCGTTGGAATATACAAGCCAAGTTCTATAATGAAAATTCCCACTAGTATATGGAAGTGACGACATAGGAGACTCTCTATCATGAATAACATGGTGCTATGATGAAGGACAAGTGTGGAAAAAAGATAGTAGCATTGCCCCCTTTTTTTCTTTTTTTGGGCCTTCCTTTTTTTATTTGGCCTTTCTTTTTCTATTTTTTTTTGCATTTTTCGGGACAATGCTCTAATAATGATGATCATCACACTTTTATTTACTTACAACTCGACACTAGAACAAAATATGACTCTATATGAATGCCTCCGGCAGTGTACCGGGATATGCAATGATCTAGCATAGCAATGACATCAAAAAACGGACAAGCCATGAAAACATCATGCTAGCTATCTTACGATCATGCAAGGCAATATGACAATGATGGTGCGTGTCATAATAAATGGAGCGGTGGAGTTACATGGCAATATATCTCGGAATGGCTATGGAAATGCCATAATAGGTAGGTATGGTGGCTGTTTTGAGGAAGGGTATAAGATGCTTTGATGCACCGGCGAAAGTTGCGCGGTACTAGAGTGGCTAGCAAGGTGGAAGGGTGAGAGTGCGTATAATCCATGGACTCAACATTGGTCATAAAGAACTCACATACTTATTGCAAAAAATCTATTAGCCCTCGAAGCAAAATACTACGGCGCATGCTCCTAGGGGGGAGGTTGGTAGGAGTTAACCATCGCGCGCCCCCGACCTTCACACAAAGATAAACAATCAAAATGCAATGCGCACCAATTTGGTTACATAGTTAGGAGACCATACGTGCATGCTTCGGGAATCACGAACCTTAACACCAATATTTTTACTACACCACAATCATTCACTAGTACCTCCCATATATTAGCATCTATATATCGCAAAACTATTGCAATGAATCAAACATATCATATTCAGCGATCTACAAGTTTATGTAGGATTTTATAACTAACCATGTGAATGACCAATTCCTGTCAACTCTCTAAATAGATATAAGTGAAGCAAGAGAGTTTTAATTCTTTCTACAAAAGATATGCCCACGCTCTAACAAATATATGTGAAGCAAAAGAGCATACTACAAATGGCGGTTTTCTATGTGAGGAGAAACAGGCAATCCAAACTTCAAATGATATAAGTGAAGTAGATGAAGCATTCTATAAAGCCATACTCAAAAGATATAAGTGAAGTGCAAAGAGCATTCTATAAATCAACCAAGGACTATCTCATACCAGCATGGTGCATTTATTAAAAGAAATATAAAAACCACACGACGGTCCAAGAGTTTACGCATATCATGTGATCGAAACGAATCCGAAAACATACTGATACTTGTTGAAGAAAGATGGGATGCCTTCCGGGGCATCCCCAAGCTTAGACGCTTGAGTCTCCTTGAATATTTACTTGGGGTGCCTTGGTCATCCCCAAGCTTGAGCTCTTGCCTCTCGTCCTTCTTCTCACATCGAGACCTCCTCAATCTTCGAACACTTCATCCACACAAAACTTAACCGAAAATTTACTAGCGGGGTTAGTGCATATGATCAATAAAATCCCATCATGTACTGCTCTAACATTATTGTATAATTATGAACAAAAATTAACCATTGTATCCTATCACAATTCTATGGCCCCAAGTCAAGGAGGCTTCAACAAGAATTCAAACATATGCAAATAATGAAGCTATAACAACAATATGTGAAAACAAGACAGTCTGTAGTAATCTGAACATTAACCATACTTCTCTAACTTTAAAAATTCTGGAAAAAATAGGAAAAATAAAATTTGTATGTTAAGACTTTGCAAAAAGTTTCATATCCTTTCGACGTACCAGCAAAAAAATGTAAAATCACGCACTACAGCCAAAGTTTCTGTTTTTGCACCGCACAAACCAACAAGCAGTTTAATCATCCTAAAGGAAACTCTTGGCACATTATTTTTTATAATACAATGGAATTGTACAAGGGGATAATTATTTTTGTTGAAAATTTTCTGTAATTAAGATTTGCAAAGTTTCCATGGGCATGAACAAAGTTCAAGGAGCTCCCCCATTTCAACGGTGCTCGTCCTTCTTACTTTCACTTTTCTTTTTGAAAAAGTTTTAGGTTCCCCTCTTTATTTTATTTTATTTTAAAACTTTATAAAAGCACACAACTAAAATAAATGACTCTCTAGAACTTTCGGGTTGTCTCCCTGGCAGCGCTTTCTTTAAAGCCATTAAGCTAGGCATATAGTGCTCAAGTAGTGGATCCACCCAGATCCCAAGGTATATCAAAGCCAATTTTAATTAGCAATGATTTGACATTTTGTAGTGAGCACAAAGTGATATGTGTCATGCAAAAATGAAGTCTAACTCTCTTCCTATGCATAGGCATGTCATACAAGAACAATTCATGCACATCAAGTAAAGGCCAATGCGTAGTATAAGCAGTTTCTTGCAATTTTATCGTGTTGGAAACATAGAGAGGCGGAGATGTAGTTCCTCTCTCATAATAATTGCAAGTAGGAGCAGCAAGAAAATGCATATTATATTCATCAAAAACATCATGTGCAACGGAAAAAGGCAACCCATCAATATAATCCTTAATAAGCGCAAACTTCTCCGATATAGTGTAGTTTGGATAATTCAAAAAGATAATAGGATTATCATGTGTCGGTGCAATAGCAACTATCTCATGTTTATCATAAGGAACTATAGCTAGTTCACCTCCATGGGCATAATTCATATTGGCATCTGCTACTTCTCGAGCTTGCGTTGTATTCCCTCGAAGAGAAAAGGGAGATGCAGCACAGTAGCGTAAGTATTTCCCTCAGTTTTTGAGAACCAAGGTATCAATCCAGTAGGAGACCACGCGCGAGTCCCTCGCACCTGCACAAACAAATAAGAACTTCGCATCCAACGCGATAAGGGGTTGTCAATCCCTTTACGGTCACTTACGAAAGTGAGATTTGATAGAGATGATAGTTTGATATTTTTGGTATTTTTGGTTATAAGAACAGAAAGTAAAATCGGAAAAGTAAAGTAGATTGTAGATTGATATGTTGAGAATAGACCCGGGGGCCATAGTGTTCTCTAGTGGCTTCTCTCATGATAGCGATATTCTACGGCGGGTAAACAAATTACTATCTAGCAATTGATAGAAGAGCGAATAATTATGAGACTATCTAGGCATGATCATTATATATAGGCATCACGTCCGAGACAAGTAGACCGAAACGATTCTGCATCTACTACTATTACTCCACACATCGACCGCTATCCAGCATGCATCTAGTGTAATGAATTCAAAAGAACAAAGTAACACCTTAAGCAAGATGACATGATGTAGAGGGATAACCTCAAACTTAGTGATATAAACCCCATCTTTTTATCCTCGATGGCAACAATACAATACGTGCCTTGCTGCCCCTACTTTCACTGGGAAAGGACACCGCAATATTGAACCCAAAGCCAAGCACTTCTCCCATTGCAAGAATTATAAATCTAGTAGGCCAAACCAAACTAATAATCCGAAGAGACTTCAAAGGATATTATAATCATACATAAAGAGTTCAGAGAAGAACCAAATATTTCTCATAGATAATCTTGATCATAAACCCACAATTCATCGGATCTCGACAAACACACCGCAAAAAGAGATTACATCGAATAGATCTCCTTGAAGACCGAGAAGAACTTTGTATTGAGATCCAAAGAGAGAGAAGAAGCCATCTAGATACTAGCTACGGACCCGAAGGTGTGTGGTAAACTACTCACAACTCATGGTGAGGCGATGATGATGATGTAGAAGCACTCCATGGTAGATCCCCCCTTCGGTGGAGCTCCGGAACAGGCCCCAAGATGGGATCTCACGGGAACAGAAGGTTACGGCGGTGGAACTAGGGTTTTCTCTGTTGTTCTGATGGTTTCGGGGTGCGTAGGTATATATAGGAGGAAGGAGGGCACCGGGGGCCAACCGTGGGGCCCACGAGGCAGGGGGCGCACCCTATGGGGGGGGCGCCCCCCACCCTCGTGGGCACCACGTATGCCCTACTATGTGGTTCTCAAGTCTCCCGTGCGTGATTTTCTCCGAAAATTTCTCTCCCGAAGGTTTCATTCTGTTTGGACTCCATTTGATATCCCTTTTCTATAAAACCCTGAAACAGGCAAAACCAGCAATCTAGACTGGGCCTTTGGGTTAGTAGGTTAGTCTCAAAAATAATATAAAAGTGTATGACAAAGCCCATTAAACATCCAAAACATCATAAATAATAGCATGGAACAATCAAAAATTATAGATACGTTGGAGACGTATCAAGCATCCCCAAGCTTAATTCCAGCTCGTCCTCGGGTAGGTAAATGATAAAAACAGAATTTTTGATGTGGAATGCTAACCAACATAGTTTTTCAATGTAAGTCTCTTAATTGTGGCATGAATGTTCAGATCTGGAAGATTCAAGATAAAATTCTATATTGACATAAGAAATAATAATACTTCAAGCATACTAACAAAGCAATCATGTCTTCTCAAAATACTATGGCTAAAGAAAGTTATCCCTACAAAATCATATATTTTGGCTATGCTCCCTCTTCATCACACAAAATATTCATATCATGCACAACCCCGATTTCAGCCAAGCACTTGTTTTCATACTCTATTCTTTCAAACCTTTCAACTTTCATGCAATACATGAGCGTGAGCCATGGACATAGCACTATGGGTTGAATAGAGAGGTGGTTGTGGAGAAGAAAAAAAGGAGGGAGGTAGTCTCACATCGATTCGGCGTATCAACGGGCTATGGAGATGCCCATCGATAGATATCAATGTGAGTGAGTAGGGATTGCCATGCAACGGATGCACTAGAGCTAAAAATGTATGAAAGCTCAACAAAAGAAACTAGTGGGTGTGCGTCCAACTTGCTTGCTCATGAAGACCTAGGGCATTTGAAGAAGCCCATCGTTGGAATATACAAACCAAGTTCTATAATGATAATTCCCACTAGTATATGAAAGTGACTAAACATGAGACTCTCTATCATGAAGAACATGGTGCTACTTTGAAGCACAAGTGTGGAAAAAGATAGTAGCAATTGTCCCTTTTTTCTTTATTTTTTTATTTTGGGCCTTTTTTTTCTTTGGCCTTTCTTTTTTTTTCTTTTTTTTGGAGGGGCTTTATTGATTTAGCCTTTCCTCACATGGGACAATGCTCTAATAATGATGATCATCACACTTTCATTACAACTCGATATTACAACTCGATACTAGAACAAAGTATGACTCTATATGAATTCCTCCGGCGGTGTACCGGGATGTGCAATGAATCAAGAGTGACATGCATAAAAAATTATGCATGGTGGCTTTGCAACAAATACGATGTTAACTACATGATCATGCATGGCAATATGACAATATGATGCGTGTCATATGAACGGAACGGTGGAAAGTTGCCTGGCAATATATCTCGGAATGGCTATGGAAATGCCATGATAGGTAGGTATAGTGGATGTTTTGAGGAATATATATGGTGGCTGTTTTGAGGAAGGATATATAGTGGGTGTATGGTACCTGCGAAAGTTGCGCGGTACAAGAGAGGCTAGCGGTGGAACGGTGAGAGTACGTATAATCCATGGACTCAACATTAGTCATAAAGAACTCATATACTTATTGCAAAAATCTACGAGTCATCAAAACAAAGCAATCAATGCATGCTCCTAGGGGGTAGGTTGGTAGGAGTTAATCATCGCGCGCCCCCGACCTCCACACAAAGGTTGACACTTTACAAATACCTCATGCTCTAACTTCGTCACATAGCGGTTCACCATACGTGCATGCTACGGGAATCACTAACCTTAACACAAGCATTTCTCAATTTCATAATAACTCCACTAGCATGACTCTAATATCACTATCCTCATATCTCAAAACAATTATCAAGCATCCAACTTCTCATCATATTCAATGCACTTAGTGTGAAAGTTTTTACTATATTGATATTGGATGTCTATCATGTGAAGACTAGTTTCATAGCCTAAGCACATTACCATGTTGTTTTAATAGACTCTCAAAAGGATATAAGTGAAGCATGAGAGTTCAACAATTTCTTCAAAATATTATCACCACCGTGCTCTAAAAGATATAAGTGAAGCACTAGAGCAAAAACTATTCAACTCAAAAGATATAAGTGAAGCACATAGAGTGTTCTAACAATTCCTAGACCATATTTAACTCTCTCAAATAGGTGTGTCGAGCAAGGATAATTGTGGCAAACTAACAAGCAAAGACTCAAATTATACAAGACGCTCCAAGTAAAACACATATCATGTGGTGAATAAAAATATAGCTCCGAGTATAGTTACCGATGGATGAAGACGAAAGAGGGGACGCCTTCCCGGGGCATCCCCAAGCTTAGGCTTTTGGTTGTCCTTGAATTTTACCTTGGGGTGCCATGTACATCCCCAAGCTTAGGCTTTTGCCACTCTTTGTTCCATAGTCCATCAAAGAAATACTCAAAACTTGAAAACTTCACAACACAAAACTTAGACAAAAATCTCGTGAGCTCCGTTAGTATAAGAAAGCAAACCACTACTCAAAGGTACTGCAATGAATTCATTATTTGTTTATATTGGTGTTAAACCTACTGTATTCCAACTTCTCTATAATTCATACTTCCCAATAATACTCATAGATGCATTGAAATAACCAAACAACACACACAAAACAGAATCTGTCAAAAACAGAAGAGTCTGTAGTAATCTGCAGGGTTCGCATACTTCTGTAACTCCAAAAAAATTCAAACTCAATTGGAAAACGTGAGGAATTTGTCTATTAATCATATGCAAAAAGAATCAACTAAGTAGCACGCTCCAGTAAAATCTGATTACCATTCTAGCGAGCACTAACGATTCTGTTTTTCACAGCAAGATCACATAAACTTCACACAAGTCTTCCCAAAGGTTCTACTTGGCACAAACACTAAACAAAACACAAAACCACATCTAAACAGAAGCTATATGCAATATTTATTCCTAAACAGAAGCAAAAACAAAATAAAATAAAATTGGGTTGCCTCCCAACAAGCGCTATCGTTTTACGCCCCTAGCTAGGCACGATACATGGATAGATCTAGGTATTGCCATCTTTGGAAGGCAATCCATAAGTGGCTCTCATAATAGATTCATATGGTAATTTGATTTTATTTTTCTAGGAAAGTGTTCCATGCCTTTCCTCAATGGAAGTTGCAATCTAATATTTCCTTCCTTCATATCAATAATTACACCAATCGTTCTAAGGAAAGGTCTACCAAGAATAATAGGACATGAAGGATTGCAATCTATATCAAGAACAATGAAATCTATGGGCACATAATTCCTATTGGCAACAATGAGAACATCATTAATCCTTCGCATAGGTTTCTTAATAGTGGAATCCGCATGATGCAAATTCAAAGAACAATCATCAAGCTCATGGAATCCTAGCAAATCACACAAAGTTTTTGGGATAGTACAGACAGGTGCACCCAAATCACACAAAGCATAGCATTCATGATCTTTAATTTTTATTTTGATAGTAGGTTCTCACTCATCATAAAGCTTTCTAGGGATAGAAACTTCTAGTTCAAGTTTTTCTTCATAAGATTGCATCAAAGCATCAACTATGTGTTTGGCAAAAGCTTTATTTTGACTATAAGCATGCGGAGAGTTTAGTACGGATTGCAACAAGGAAATACAATCAATCAAAGAGCAATTATCATAATTGAATCCTTGAAATCCGAAGTAGTGGGTTCATCACTATGCAAAGTTTTAATTTCTTCACTCCCACTTTTAACAATTTTAGCATCAAGATCTAAAAACTCCGAATCATTGGGATACCTTAAAGTAGAATCATCTCCAATCCTATCTTCATCAAGATTTGTACTAGGAAACAAGGATCTAATAGGAGACAGTTCAATAACTTTCAGATCTTCATCTTTTTTTCATGATAACTAGAAGAACACGCTTTTATATAATTCTCTCTTTTAGCACGCATCCCAGCGGTTCTTTTCTTGCATTCATCAATGGATATTCTCATGGCTTTGAGAGACTCATTGATATCATGCTTAGGTGGGATAGATCTAAGTTTCAAAGAATCAACATCAAGAGTAATTCTATCCACACTTCTAGCCAATTCATCAATCTTAAGCAATTTTTCTTCAAGCATATCATTGAAATTCTTTTGCGAAATCATAAACTCTTTAACACTAGTTTCAAATTCAGAAGGCATCTTTCCATAAGAGTTGTTGTAGGAATTACCATAATTATTAGAGGAATTACTAGGAAAAGGCCTAGGATTAAAGTTCCCTCTATAAGCATTGTTACCAAAATTATTCCTACCAACAAAATTCACATCCAAAGATTCATTGTTATTTTCAATCAAAGTGAACAAAGGCATATCATTAGGATCAGAATAAGCACTCTTAGCAGCAAATAATTTCATAAGTTCATCAATCTTTCCACTCAAAACACTAATTTCTTCAATAGCATGCACTTTTTTACTAGTAGATCTTTCGGTGTGCCATTGAGAATAATTAACCATAATATTATCTAGGAGTTCGGTAGCTTCTCCTAAGGTAGTTTCCATGAAAGCGCCTCCTGTGGCCGAATCTAAAAGATTTCTAGAAGCAAAATTCAAGCAAGCATAAAAGTTTTGAATAATCATCCATAAGTTCAAACCATGTGTAGGGCAATTACGTATCATTAATTTCATTCTCTCCCAAGCTTGTGCAACATGCTCATGATCTAGTTGCTTAAAATTCATAATATCGTTTCTAAGAGAGATGATCTTAGCAGGAGGGAAATACTTAGAGATAAAAGCATCTTTGCACTTATTCCACGAATCAATACTATTTCTAGGCAAAGAGGAAAACCATGTTTTGGCACGATCTCTAAGTGAAAATGGAAATAACTTCAATTTAACAATATCGTTATCCGTATCCTTTTCTTTTGCATACCACACAAATCAACAAAGTTGTTTAGATGGTAGCGGCATCTTCACCAGGAAGGCCGGAGAATTGATATTTCATGACAAGATTCAACAAAGCAGCATTGGTCTCACAAGATTCGGCATCGGTAATAGGAGCAATCGGAGTGTTGATAAAATCAATATTGTTGGTATTGGAGAAGTCACACAATTTGGTATTGTTCTGAGCCATAGTGACAAGCAAGCAATCCAACACACACAAGCAAACAAGAAGCAAGCGAACGAAAAACACATGGCAGAAGAAGGGCAAATAAAACGGCAAGGGTGAAGTGGGGAGAGGAAAACGAGAGGCAAAAAAATGTAATGCGAAGGATAAGGGTTTGTGATAGGTACTTGGTATATGACTTTTGCGTAAGCCTCCCCGGCAAAGGTGCCAGAAATTCTTCTTGCTACTTCTCGAGCTTGCGTTGTATTCCCTCAAAGAGGAAAGGGAGATGCAGCACAGTAGCGTAAGTATTTCCCTTAGTTTTTGAGAACCAAGGTATCAATCCAGTAGGAGACCACGCGTGAGTCCCTCGCACCTGCACAAACAAATAGGAACTTCACAGCCAACGCGATAAGGGGTTGTCAATCCCTTTACGGTCACTTACGAAAGTGAGATCTGATAGAGATGATAGTTTGATATTTTTGGTTATAAGAACAGAAAGTAAAAGCGGAAAAGTAAAGTAGATTGTAGATTGATATGTTGAGAATAGACCCGGGGGCCATGGTGTTCTCTAGTGGCTTCTCTCATGATAGCGATATTCTACGACGGGTAAACAAATTACTGTCGAGCAATTAATAGAAGAGCAAATAATTATGAGACTATCTAGGCATGATCATTATATATAGGCATCACGTCCGAGATAAGTAGACCGAAACGATTCTGCATCTACTACTATTACTCCACACATCGACCGCTATCCAGCATGCATCTAGTGTATTGAGTTCATAAGAACAGAGTAACGCCTTAAGCAAGATGACATGATGTAGAGGGATAAACTCATACTTAGTGATATAAACCCCATATTTTTATCCTCGATGGCAACAATACTGTTAGGGAACGCAAAAGAAAACAAAAAAATTCCGACCTACCCACCAGCCCAGGACCACTATGGAGACTGCATACAAAGTTTGATCTTTTTTCATTACCGACGCGTAGCGCAGCGGAAGTAGAGTTGATGACGAACGGCGGTGTATATCCCCGCAGCTAGGATTTACAACCTTCCAACCGCGAGGATGTATACCTTCGTCCGCCCCACGGACAGCCCTCCGGGAGGCGGTCGGACAGTCCCTCGGACGGTGTCACAGACAGCCCTTCAGGAGGACCCTCAAAAGTCGGACGGTCACTCGGATAGCCCTTCGAGAGGATTCATAGAACTCGGACCGTCACATGGACAGCCCTTCGGGAGGCACTCTCAAAATAGCCCCTCGGGCAAAAGGATCGAAACCACGACCTCTCTACGGCATTTCACACATACAGTGTCATCTATCCGGTAGGACTTTGTCGTCCAGAACTAATTCCCACCGGAAACCAGACAGCCTTTCGGCTCTACGAAACTATTTCGCTGGGAGGGAGAGAGAAGCCAGATCATGCATGGCACTTATATGTGAGAAGGGATGAGTGTGGAGGGCTTCCCCTCCACCTCTATTTATAGGAAATCCCAAGGGGTAGGGTAGTTTAACAAAAAAACAAAATGCACATGAATGAAGTCCTTCCTCAAGGGCATAAGAGTGAAACCAAGGAACAAGAGGGGCTCCATGGTTGAGCCCCAAGTGTGGCCGGCCACACCCCTTGGGGGCCCCCATGAGGGCCTCCCAATCCTTACATGTCATCCCTAGATCTTTTGAGTGAAGCCCCAAAAGGTGGCTTTCCATAAAATATACCAAAAAGTACTTTCACTATTCACGATGACATTTTTCAGCGTCCGTTCGAACTGAAAATATTTATGTGGGCTTAGAACATTTCCAGTACCCACCATAATAATTTTCAACGCGTTCTGGAACAATTCCAGTATAGTGATTTTCATCCGCAAAAAGCATCTGAACCGGTACTGGCAGCTCCGGAACATTTCCGGTTTTTATTTCTGAAAATTCCAAAAAGTTTACAGAATGATTCTGGCACCCTCCAAGAATTATCAGGCATGTGCCGAGACCAATTTGACTTTATGTTATCCTCTGAAACAACTTTTCAGTATCACCGAAACTCATCCGATGACCTCTCTCGTCGGAACTTCTCCGTTTCGTCCGAAACTTTTTCGGTGATTTTCTCTCAGACTCCCTGTCTAGTATTAAGCAGATAGATGACCCTTAAGCATGTGACCCTATAGGTTCGGTAAAGTATAGACATGACCAGAACTCTTTCCGATCAATGATCAACATCAGAGCCGTGGACACCCGTATTGACCCCTATACCCACACGAATGAATATTCGAGTGAACCTCCAGTTGCCGTGTGCTATTCCTCTTGCTTCGCGATATGTTACAAATACCTGAGGTGAGACATGTTGGCATTCCCGTGGATCAACAATTTGTCCACTATGCTAGTTACCTCGTTAATGGTATTGTTCTCTTTTCTCGTTACCGTGTTCCGGCATCCCTGTGATCAAATCACAAAGTGTCTGGCCAGACGATGATGGATACCGTAACACCGAGAGGGCTCAGAGCTATCTCTCCATCGTCGGAGGAGCAAATCCCAATCTTGAGCTATCAAGCTACTTTACATACTTTTCCATGAACCCGTAAGCTGCCGTAATAGCCACCCATTTACGGATGACGTTTAACAAACCCCAAAGTTCATGAAGCAAGCATGAAGAAACTCGATAATCTCATGGTCTAAGTAATTATGCAAACATTAACTTCTTTGTGTTATTAACCATTAACTTGTGACGAATGAATCTCATAGCATAACATCAATCGGGTCGATTCAACACAAGTGTTCTCCTAACATTGTGCCCTCAAAATTGCTGGCATAGACATGCCCATGATCAAGAAAACATAACCATCATGCAACACTTGAGCTAGTCTTAGAGGCCAGACTAGGAATAATTATTATTGTTTATTATTCCACACGTGCATATGAGTCTTCCTCCGAGCCTCGTTTTATTTGCAGACTCGAGAACCATAGCAGTTATAGCATGGAACATCAACCAAATTCTGAATAGGGAGATAATCAATAACATTCATTATTGCCTCTAGGGCATATCTCCTACAGACTCCCACTTGCACTAGAGTTAATATCTAGTCCATGCTAATGCACTTTACACCTATGGCATACTGGTGTAGAAAATGCTTCGCTTGTGGTATAGCCTGATGTCCAACGGATCTGACAACTTCAGCTCCGTGTGTATCTTCGCATATCCTCACGTTTTCACGCTTTCACAAAATTCATATTTTGTTTGGACTTGGCTTTTATGTATGTGAATCACAGGTCGAACCTGGATTCCACAGACTGTGTTATGGAGAGACTACCTGCAGTAGTGTCCCATTGACAAAAGCCATCTTGGAACCATACTAAGTTCATGAATGAACTATATGATTCAACATCTTGTTTGTCGCTTCTAAAGCGTCAACATACTTAATCATTTGTTATAGAAATCGCCACAGTATCCTGTTGGGAACAATTTCCAATTATTGTGCCACCATATTGTGTATTACACAAAACCCTTAACTTAAATCGAAAATCGCATGGAGAAAAGATGAAGACTGTATCAATGTAACATTTTACAACGAACTCTTCATGATCTCCACTTGCGAGCAAACATATCATAAGTACATACTCTAGTACTCAATGACATCTTTCACTGTTGTCCCACGATCAGTACTTTGATCTCTTTAGTATCCATACTCACAACACCTTGGGAGTATCGGACATATCTGGTTGTTTTTCATACCATGGAATACATGATTACTCCAAACACAAAAGTGTGTGGAATCTTCATCATGTATTTTGCTCATCAGTGTTTTGGGACACCGAGTCTTGCAAAAAACTCTTCCATGTGACTCCGACAAGAATCACTCCTTGGCGGTTTTAAATGCTAAAAGGTTTGAGCACCTTGTCAATATGTATTCATTGCTTAGCCCTATTAGGTAAATCTATCTCCATAGATCATTATGCCTAATATTGAGGCTATTTAGCCTAAGCACTTCATAAAAAAAACTATTTTCAAATGAAGTCCTAATTCGTGTCAAGAAATTTATTTCCAATTAACAATGTGTCAAGCACACATGGTTTTTAGAAATATTATTATGCTCCCACTTACTTTCTTGAATTACAAGCATCTTCGTTACCCATTGATGAAGTCAAACCCCTTTGACCATTTCATCAAAGCACGAAGATTCCAACTCCATTTTGCTCTCTTCTGTCCATCGTTGGAACTCTGAAGTTTGCACCCTTACTAGCATCCTCTGAATAGACAAAATGCCTTGGACTGTAACACATGCAAGTCCTTTGTTTCATTTCCATCAAATGGAAATCCTATTGCCATCCATGTTTCATATCTCATGATTGAAATATGTATTAATTACTAGTTCAACCCGAACCGACTTTAAGCATCGCTACGATGAAAACAACCTCATCGTAGTCAACTCTTGAACTTGTTGTTTCAACAAGTCGAGCTTTATGGATAATTTTTTTTTATCTGTATCAGTTTTAAGTTCCATAAATATTCGTTAGACTCTAAGTCTTCCGAAGGTGTATCAAGGTTTTAATATTGAATCACTTATATGGAAACTAACTCGGGTTGTATTGGCATTTAGCCAATTCCGGAGTTAGGGCCCATCAACGCTTCCTTGTGTATCGTAGGCATAATGTTGTCTAACAACAATATCTCGTTTGCGCACCAGAGAGGTTTGCACGAGCCTTGCCTACGTGGTTCAGCTGCAAGTTCGACCAAAGTTCATACATTTTGTAGAGACTTCCGTATCAGTCGCAGTAGGAAACTCTGGAATTACTTCCAAGGTCTCTTTCCTTTGATCTGATGATGAAGATATTGTTTATCTCGTCGAGTTGCACTATTCTCCCACTCACCTTTTTGAAAGAACCATTCTCTTTAAAAGCACACCGTTTCGCGGCAAAACTATTTGCCTCGGTATAGTGAGGGAGGAATACCCACATTTCGGTATAACCTACAAAGTAGCACTTGTTTGATTTGGAATAGGTTTGTAACCTTTTACACAAGCCCCATATTCCAAATGTTAAGAAAAGATATAACATGGTTGGGCGTACCATACCATGGCTTCATTTCAACAGACTCGATGTAGCTCTTTTTACTATAAAAACCGCAGTCTCTAAAGCATCACTTTAAAAGGGATAATGGCAAATTTATTTATGTCATCTTTGACCTTACCATGTCATAAATGGTAAGATTACATCTCCACGCACTTTCCACTTGCAGTGGTGTTCCGGGAGGTGCAAGTTGTGAAACCCCTTTCACAACTCATCAGACATTCGCTAAACATGTAACTCAAATATTCCTTTGTGTAATCAAATTGCAGAAACATAATTTTCTTGTTACAATAACTTCTAATTCATTTTTGAAAACCTTTCGAATGATTTCAAAAGATCCAGACTTACGTCTCATCAAGTAAATATCCATATATCTACTTGAGTCATTTCGGAAGATAAATAAATCCACCACTTGCAACAACATTTATTGAACTGCACACATCAAAATGTATGATCACCAATAAGTTTGTTGCTTGTTCCTTATGGCATGTGAACGGTACTTTAGTCACTTCACTTTTTGGAGGAAAGTTGCAAGTTCCAGATGATTCAAAATCAAACGACTTCAAAATCCATCATAACGGAAATTTTCCATGCGGGTTTCTCCAATGTGACCAAATGCAGTGCCACACATGTGTGGTATTCTCATAGTCTTGCGACATTTAGCGTCAGCGTTATGGATGTATCATTTTACCATCAATATTCATAACATACATCCCATCTTGGATGGAAGCATGGCCCATCATGTTATTCATAATACTGAACAACAATTGTTCTTTTATGAACAACCGTTTTGCAATAAACATTGTGCAATGGGCTAGAGTGTAAGAAACTCTAAAATGAATTATGAAAGTAAACACAGAGGTAATATATTAATATCATTATTCATAACATACATCTCATTCACAATGAAAGTATGGCCCTTATGTTTATTCATAATACTGAACATCAAAAGTTCTCTTATGACCAACCTTCTTGCAAGATACCTTGTGCAAAGGGCTAGAGTGTAAGAAACTCTAAAATGAATTATGAAAGAAAATACATAGGTAATACACCGATGGAAGGTATAGTAACTTTTACTATGTTCCCAACACATATTAAAACCTCATTCTTGGATAGTCTTTTTAGGCCATAGTAGCTCTTACATTGATTCCCAACAGAATGCAATCGAGCGGGTATCTTTGTGATTAACTCACAATACCCTAGAATTAGTGACTAACATGTTTAACCATAATTCCCAAGAACTATATCTTTGACCAGCCAACTATACATCAAAAACTTGTATGACATTCATACATGAGCTGGATACTCCAGTCATCTTTCTTTCTGCCTTTATACTTCTAACAGTTTAACTTTTAGTATTTCTCCTACTCGCAAAAGAAGCACCCAACTTAAGAGTGGCGTTAGCCCCGGACTTCCTAGGCATGTAAGTCATACTAACACCCTTTGGACACTTCCTTTCTCTTTAAGTTTGTTGTTTTATTCACGTTTCATTATATGGCAGGCGTTCTTCTGGATCCCTTTCCCAACAGTCAAATGCATAGTAAACAATTTTATTAATACTTGCAAAAAAACATTGCTTTGTTTGTATCTGAAAATAATTTTCAGTTCCATGAATATCATATAACTATCCCAACTTTCGAAGTTTGGGTTTCATGGAAGCAAACATATTCCACTTGACCATAACGGATTTCTAGCTTTTGGATCGAAGGACGAGAGTCTCATCATCCATTGCATTTAGCGAGAGTATACGGAAAGCATGCGATAGGAGAAAGTCCTTCTCGGCACTTTTGAGGGAAATCCTCACATTACGTTACCAATCGTAAAGTTTTAACTAGATATTTAACAGCTATTCAATTTTAACAGGGAAGGTGGAAACGCGAGCCATTATTCTACAACTATTTTGCAAGAAACACTTAGACAGTGATCATAATTAATTGCACTGAGAATTAAACATGTTAATTCAACAGTGCGCTCCCACTCAAATCAATATCTCTCAAAATTGATTATGAGTGACACAAGACCCGCATATCCATTCAACGCCATTGAACGAGATGAACACTGATGGCGCGAAATTCAATCGGTAGGCAAACTTGTCGATCACATCTCTATGTGACTCTCGTTCCTCTTTTGATGGCCGTGTTCCGAGCTCAGGGAGATTCTTCCAGAACGTCAAGACAACCATGTGATCTTGCTGCGAGGTGTCAACTCACCCACCTCACACTTCACTAATCGTTTGTACCCAGGGAGATCCTGCGATACCCCGAAAAGTTAGGTGCCGTGACGGTGCTACACTTGGGAGAACACTAACTACTTGATATTTTTGTGAGAGAACACCCTAATAAAAGAGACTACCGCGCAATCAAGAACGGTGCAACATAAGGGATAAACATCTCAGGCAATTCATAATAGCATGATATGGTATAGCCCTTTCTGACGGAGAAGTTTTTCATTTCTTTGTCTTCGGCATTCGCGTCGATGTTGACCTTCGCGAAGATTGCCACCACCTTGTCGATGCATCAAATAATATTGCTATCTCTATAGATAATAAAATAATGCATTACACAAGGTTGACACATAGGTCATTTAAAGTGCAATCATATGGCTCCAGCCATCATGCCAAATCATGACACGCAGGTCATGTTAATAAATTTACATCATATAGACATCTCATACATAATAAAATTATTATGAGCACTACTATACCACATCATATGCACATGCAAACCCTCCTGCAAAACCAAGTTAGACGTCTCTAATCGGTTCATGCAAAAACTTGTTTTGCGTGGCTTCTAAGGTTTCGAAACAAACACTAGCTACCAACGTCCATCATCAAGCATGATTATCCATATCGCTAGATTAACATTGCGGGGTGTATGAAACACGAGATAATAAAATCTCGAGCCCCATACTGAACTTCGTCATACAGATGACCCCGTGCAGATCATATCTGCATTGCCCTTTCGTCTGCTAAATTTCATCTTTCTTTTTAACTACGGTGGAATTCAATGAACTGTTAGCACTTCGTTGATCAATCAGGATCGCGGATTGCCAGAACATTGAAACTCCACCATACTGTTATCAAGATCAGAAATATGCAAATTCCAGGGAAGCAACAAGAACATCGGGTAACAGATTTCATCTATCACCCGCATAAATAATTTTCAGCAATAGATCTCATCTACTACCTAATTATATTATGCAATACCCATACATATGTATGTATTCTAGATCGCAACATGCATCTATGCATAGCACGGCTCATGATGCCACTGTTAGGTAACGCGACAGAAAACAAAAAAAATCGGACCTACGCACCGACCCAGGACCACTATGGAGACTGCATACAAGGTTTTATCTTTTTCATTACCGACTCGTAGCGCAGCGAAAGTAGAGTCGATGACGAACGGCGGTGCAGATCCCCGCAGCTAGGATTTACAACCTCCCAACCGCGAGGATGTATACCCTCATCTGCCCCACGGACAGCCCTCTGGGAGGCAGTCGGACAGTCCCTCGGACGGTGTCGCAGACAGCCCTTCGGGAGGACCCTCAAAACTCGGACGGTCACTCGGACAGCCCTTCGGGAGGATTCATAGAACTCGGATCGTCACTTGGACAGCCCTTCGTGAGGCACTCTCAAAACAGCCCCTCGAGCAAAAGGATCGAAACTACAACCTCTCTACGGGGTTGCACACATACGGTGTCATCTATCCGGTAGGGCTTCGCCGTTCAAAACTAGTTCCCATCGGAACCCAGACAGCCTTTCGGCTCTACGAAACTATTTCACTGGGAGGGAGAGAGAAGCTAGATCATGCATGGCACTCATATGTGAGAAGGGATGAGTGTGGAGGGCTGCCCCTCCACCTGTATTTATAGGAAATCCCAAGGGGTAGGGTAGTTTAACACAAAAACCCAAAATGCACATGAATGAAGTCATTCCTCATGGGCATAAGAGTGAAACCAAGGAACAAGAGGGGCTCCATGGTGGATCCCCAAGTGTGGCCAGCCACACCCCTTGGGGGGACCCCACGAGGGCCTCCCAATGCATCCATGTCATCCCTAGATCTTTTGAGTAAAGCCCCAAAAGGTGGCTTTCCATAAAATATCCCAAAAAGTACTTTCACTATTCACGATGACATTTTTCAGCGCCCGTTCGAACTGAAAATATTCATGTGGGCTTAGAACATTTCCAGTACCCACCATAATAATTTTCAGCATGTTCTGGAACAATTCCAGTTTATTGATTTTCATCTGCGAAAAGCATCTGAACCGGTACCGGCAGCTCCGGAACATTTCCGGTTTTTATTTCTGAAAATTCCAAAAAGTTTCCAGAATGATTCTGGCACCCTCCAAGAATTATCAGGCATGTGCCGAGACCAATTTGACTTTATGGTATCTTCTGAAACAACTTTTCAGTATCACCGGAACTCATCCGGTGACCTCTCTCGTCGGAACTTCTCCGTTTCGTCCGAAACTTTTTCGGTGATTTTCTCTCAGACTCCGTGTCTAGTATTCAGCAGATAGATGACCCTTAAGCGTGTGACCCTATAGGTTCGGTAAAGTATAGACATGACCGGAACTCTTTCCGATCAATGATCAACATCAGAGCCGTGGACACCCATATTGACCCCTATACCCACACAAATGAATATTCGAGTGAACCTCCAGTTGCCGTGTGCTATCCCTGTCGCTTCGCGATATGTTACAAATACCTGAGGTGAGTCATGTTGGCATTCCCTTGGATCAACAATTTGTCCACTATGCTAGTTACCTCGTTACCGGTATTGTTCTCTTTTCTCGTTAGCGTGTTCCGGCATCCCTGTGATCAAATCACAAAGTGTCTGGCCAGACGATGATGGATACCATAACACCGAGAGGGCCCAGAGCTATCTCTCCATCGTCGGAGGAGAAAATCCCAATCTCGAGCTATCAAGTTACTTGACATACTTTTCCATGAACCCGTAAGTCGCCGTAATAGCCACCCATTTACGGATGACGTTTAACAAACCCCAAAGTTCATGAAGCAAGCATGAAGAAACTTGATACTCTCATGGTCTAAGGAATTATGCAAACATTAACTTCTTTATGTTATTAACTATTAACTTGTGACGAATGAATCTCATAGCATAACATCAATCGGGTCGATTCAACACAAGTGTTCTCCTAACATTGTGCCCTCAAAATTGCTGGCATAGACATGCCCATGATCAGGAAAACATAACCATCATGCAACACTTGAGCTAGTCTTAGAGGCCAGACTAGGAATACTTCTTATTGTTTATTATTCCACACGTGCATATGAGTCTTCCTCTGAGCCTCGTTTTATTTGCAGACTCGAGAACCATAGCAGTAATAGCATGGAACATCAACCTAATTCTGAATAGGGACATAATCAATAAAATTCATTATTTCCTCTAGGGCATATCTCCTGCAAATACAATACGTGCCTTGCTGCCCCTACTGTCACTGGGAAAGGACACCGCAAGATTGAACCCAAAGCCAAGAACTTCTCCCATTGCAAGAACTATAGATCTAGTAGGCCAAACCAAACCAATAATTCGAAGAGACTTGTAAGGATATTATAATCATACATAAAGAGTTCAGAGAAAAACCAAATATTTCTCATAGATAATCTTGATCATAAACCCACAATTCATCGGATCTCGACAAACACACCGCAAAAAGAGATTACATCGAATAGATCTCCTCGAAGACCGAGGAGAACTTTGTATTGAGATCCAAAGAGAGAGAAGAAGTCATCTAGATACTAGCTACGGACCCGAAGGTCTGTGGTAAACTATTCACAACTCACGGTGAGGCGATGATGATGATGTAGAAGCACTCCGTGGTAGATCCCCCCTCCAGCGGAGCTCCGGAACAGGCCCCAAGATGGGATCTCATGGGAACAGAAGGTTACGGCGGTGGAACTAGGGTTCTCTCTGCTGTTCTGATGGTTTCAGGGTACGTAGGTATATATAGGAGGAAGGAGGGCACCGGGGGCCAAACGTGGGGCCCACGAGGCAGGGGGCGCTCCCTCCACCCTCATGGGCACCACGTATGCCCTACTTCGTGGTTCTCAAGTCCCCCGTGCGTGATTTTCTCCAAAAATATCCCTCCCGAAGGTTTCATTCCATTTGGACTCCGTTTGATATCCCTTTTTTGTAAAACCCTGAAACAGGCAAAAAACAGGAATCTGGACTGGGCCTTTGGGTTAGTAGGTTAGTCCCAAAAATAATATAAAACTGTATGACAAAGCCCATTAAACATCCAAAACATCATAAATAATAGCATGGAACAACAAAAAATTATAGATACGTTGGAGACGTACCAGCATCTTGGCCAGAAGCATCGCAAGCATCATCAAAAAGGGATATTTTAAAAGAATCAACGGGGTCATAAGAATCATCATAGCATTCATCCTTCGGTAAGCACGAAGGGAAATTAAACATGTATGAGATAAAGAGTTACTCTATTAGAAGGTGGGCTCAGGTGATCAATCTGCTCTTCCTCCTTTTGTTCTTCGCTCTCCTCCTCATCTTTTTCATCCAATGAGCTCACAATGTCATTAATTTCTTCTTCCATAGACTCCTGCAAAATATTAGTCTCTTCTTGGACAGCGGAGGAGTCCTCAATATATGGTTTAACATAGGCATTAGAAGCATAATTATCATAACAATATTTAAATATGGCAAAATTTTCAGATTTGTAAAGAGTAGCATCATACTTTTCAATCAAAGAAGCAATTTCATAAGCACCCTTAAAAGCAACAAATTATTCAATTTTTTGAACATCATAGTAACTATAAACACCCTTAGCATACGAAGATACGATTCCATTATCACTAAACTCACATTGGTAGGGAAGGTGTTTCTTAGGGTCTTCAGAAAAACAAGTAAAATCATATATTTCACATAAATTCCAAGCATAGCATTGCAAATGATGAATTTGATACAGTAAAAGTTCCCCTTCTTGAGATAAGGGGTGTGTCACATAACAAGCATGCTCATCAAAAGATTTTCCCTCAACTAAGCTAGTTGGGGTTTTAGCACGAGCACATAGGGATCGAAGATGATCCAAGTAAAAAGCTTCAGGAGTGTGATGGATTTTGAGTGGTTCTTCAACCATTGGTTCAGTAGGTACCACTATATTTTTTTTGGTATTTTGCGTTTCCTACCCATAACTAAAGATAGAAAACAACTTAGAACAGTAAATAAAATCTAATTAGCGATAAAGCAAACAAGCACACACGAGAATATTCACGCCACGCTATTGCTCCCCGGCAACAGTGCCAGAAAAAGGTCTTGATAACCCACAAGTTTAGGGTACCAGTTGTAGGCTCTTTCGATAAGTAAGAGTGTCGAACCCAACGAGGAGATAAAGGTACAACAAATATTCCCTCAAGTTCTGTCGACCACCGATACAACTCTACGCACGCTTGATGTTTACTTTATCTAGAACAAGTATGAAACTAGAAGTACTTTGTAGTTTTTGTGGGATAGGTTTGCAAGAATATAAAGAGCACGTAAATATAAACTAGGGGCTGTTAAGATAAAGAAGCACTAAAGTTAGTGATAACGAGTGTGGAAAAGTGGTGGTAGGAGTTGCGAAATTGCCCCTAAGCAATTGACTACGTTACTAGACCGATAGCAAGTTTTATGTGGGAGAGGCCACTTCTAGCATTTCATCCCCGGCTTGGAATTCTATGCACTTATGATTGGAACTATTAGCAAGCATCCGCAACTACTAACATTCATTAAGGTAAAACCCAACCATAGCATTAAGATATATTGGTCCCCCTTCAATCCCGTATGCATCAATTTCTACGCTAGGTTGAAGCTTCTGTCACTCTTGCCCTCCAATACGTAGTCCTATCAACATACAACTAACCCTATGGTGTGATCCACGCGCGCGCTCATATGATGGGCACCAAAGGACAACAACATAACCACAAGCAAATTAAGACAATCATAGCAATTCACCAATTACTGATAGGACAACGAAAATCTACTCAGACATCATAGGATGGCAACACATCATTAGATAATAATATGAAGCATAAAGCACCATGTTCAAGTAGAGGGTACAGCGGGTTGCGGGAGAGTGGACCGCTGTAGATAGATGGGGGAAGGTGATAGAGATGTTGGTGAAGATGACGGAGGTGTTGGTGTAGATCGCCGTCACACGATGATGGCCCCGGTGGCACTCCGGTGCCACCGGAAGCGAGGGGGAGAGAGCCCCCCTCCTTCTTCTTCTTCCTTGACCTTATCCCTAGATGGGAGAAGGGTTTCCCCTCTGGTCCATGGCCTGCATGGTGGCGGAGGGGCGAGAGCCCCTCCAAGATTGGATATGTCTCTCTGTCTCTCTCTGCTTCTACGCTCCCAGATTCTGGCCTTTCACCATTTCTTAAATTCCCGGAGATCCGTAGCTCCTACTGGGCTGAATTTTGGACACGTTTTTATCCGGATATTAGCTTTCTTGCGGCGAAAGAAGGGCACTAGCAGCCTTATGGGGTGGGCACAAGGGCCCAGGGCGCGCCCCTCACCCTCGTGGGCCACTCGGGCACCGTCTCATGTTGATTCCCCTTCCCAAAATTCATATATATTCCAAAAATATCTCCGTCTGTTTTTATCCCTTTTGGACTCCGTTTGATGTGGATATTCTGTGAAACAAAAAACATGCAACAAACAGGAACTGGCACAGGGCACTGGATCAATATGTTAGTCCCAAAAATAGTATAAATAGTTGCCAAAAGTGTATGAAAGCTGTAGAATATTGGAATGGAACAATCAAAAACTATAGATACGAGGGAGACGTATCAGGGACTAACCTACTAACCCAAGGCCCAGTGCAAATTGTTGTTTTTGCCTATTTCACTGTTTCGCAGAAAAGAAATATCAAACGGAGTCCAAACGGAATGAAACCTTCGGGAGAGTTATTTTTTGAATGATATCAACACAGAAGACTTGGAGTACACGCCAGGAAGCAAGAGAGGCGGCCACGAGGGCAGGGGCGGGCCCAGGGGGTAGGCACACCCCCCACCCTCGTGGGCCCCCTGTGGCTCCCCTGACGTGCCTCTTCATCCTATATATACTCCCATACCATGAAAACATCGAGGACGAGAATGAAACCCTAATTCCACCGTCGTAACCTTCTGTACCCGTGAGATCCCATCTTGGGACCTATTCCGGAGCTCCGCTGGAGGGGGCATCTGATGAGTCGTGAGTAGTTTACCACAGACCTTCGGGTCCATAGTTATTAGCTAGATGGCTTCTTCTCTCTCTTTGGATCTCAATACATAGTTCTCCTCGATCTTCGAGGAGATCTATTCGATGTAATCTTTTTGCGGTGTGTTTGTCGAGATCCGATGAATTGTGGGTTTATGATCAAGATTATCTATGAACAATATTGGATTCTTTTCTGAAATCTTTTATGTATGATTTAAATATCCTTGCAAGTCTCTTCGATTTATCGGTTTGGTTTGGCCTACTAGATCTATAGTTCTTGCAATTGGAGAAGTGCTTGGCTTTGGGTTCAATCTTGCGGTGTCCTTTACCAGTGACAGCAAGGGCAGCAAGGCGCGTATTGTATTTTTGCCATCGAGGATAAAATGATGGGGTTTATATCATATTGCTTGAGTTTATCCCTCTACATCATGTCATTGTGCTTAAGGCGTTACTCTGTTCTTATGAACTTAATACTCTAGATGCATGCTGGATAGCAGTCAATGTGTGGAGTAATAGTTGTAGATGCAGAATCGTTTTGGTCTACGTGTCACGAACGTGATGCCTATATACAATGATCATGCCTAGATATTCTCATAACTATGCGCTCTTCTATCAATTGCTCGACAGTAATTTGTTCACCCACCGTAGAAATCTGCTATCATGAGAGAAGCCACTAGTGAAACCTATGGCCCCCGGGTCTATTATCATCATATTAATCTTCCATCAACTATATACTTTACTTTGCATTATTTACTTTCAATCTCTATACCAAAAATACCAAAAATATTATCTTATCATATCTATCAGATCTCACTTTTGTAAGTGACCGAGAAGGGATTGGCAACCCCTTTTATCATGTTGGCTGCAAGGTTCTTATTTGTTTGTGCAGGTACACGGGACTCACACGTGGTCTCCTACTGGATTGATACCTTGGTTCTCAAAAACTGAGGTAAATACTTACGCTATTGTGCTGCATCACCCTTTCCTCTTCGAGGGAATACAACACAAGCTCCAGAAGTAGCAGTCCCCAGGGATGCATCCAATCAGGGTGAGAAGGACCGCCTCCAGCTCCGCACCCGTCAAACCGGCGGCGCGCAACCTCATATCGTCCCTCGCGCCGGCGTACTCCCACAAAGGCCTGGAATGAGATTGGAGTGGCGCGAGGCGCTGCACCAAGAATTCCTTCACGATCATCGCCCCCATCAGCTGCTTTGCCTCCATGCCCGTGATTATCCTCTTCACAACTGGCTCCGCACAGGAGTCAGTAAGTTTGGCGGAGGTCCACCCAGGGGTTTGCTCCGATAGCTTTGTAGGGATCACCAAGCACAGATCGGTGCCTTAGGCATCCAAGAGGACCCAACGGTGCCGGAAGCCCTCCACCTTCTTCAGGAGTGGGTTCCAGTTGTGCACGTCGACGAAGGAGACGCAAGCAGACCGCTGGCCCCAGGTGCGGAATCATTGGCTGAAGAAGTGGAAGAAGAGCGCCACCGAGGGCTTCACGCCCATGAAGGCCTCACGGTAGAAGGCAAAGACGGACAAGAGGAGAATGGAGTTGGGTTGGAGGTGAAGGGCATGGATCTTGTAATGCATGAGGACGTCCTAGAAGAACTCTGAGAAAGGCAGGAGGAGCCATGGGTAGGCGTTGTGGAGGAAGAAGGGATGGACGAACACAACCAAGTTGCTCCGCGCCATGGATCTAGGCCAGATCTGGGTCTTGCCCCATTCGTTCTAGTCGCCCGCCGTCAGCTTGAGCACCGGATCGAGTTCCTCCAGCTTGGCGATGGAAGAAGGCGAGAGCGCCTGAGCAAGGGAGGCGGGGCTGGCAGCCGCGGCACCAGACTTTGCTTTTCCGGTGGGCAGCATTAGTGAAGTCGCTTGCGCTGACAACAAAGAAGGGGAAGATGGTGCTGCAAGAAAATTTAGGATAGCTTCATGGAAGAGGAGGGGCTGCGGCAGGATGAGGAAGGAGTGAGGAGGGGGGAAATGATGGCCCTGCGGCGCGTGCCAGGCTTTTTGTCAACCAGGCGATTGCCAAGGTGTCATCTGGAAGTGGGGGCGTCCCACGTCCCGTCGTGCGCCGCGCGTCGAGGCCTAGCCCGTAGGCAGTTAGGGTCCACATCGCTTCACCCTTCCCTCCTTGCCTTCTCCTCGAAGCTAGGCCGAGCACGTCGTGGGCTCAGGGGCTACTGTCGATGTTGTAGGACCGAGGGTACCCAGACCCGTCTGCCTACGGCCCAAGGTGTGGCCTACCAATGGCCCAGCGTGGCCTAGCAACAAGATCCTGTGGACAAGACCCTCGCGAGAGCCCCTCCCTCATGAGGCAAACAACATCGAGACCTCCGAGGGAGCGGCCTCCCGAAGCTGCCTCCAGAGAAGCGGACATATCAAGGTGGCACCCGACCTCACGAGGCTCGGGGTGATGTGAGCCATGACGACCAAGGCCAGGAAAGCGCCAGCCGGCGCAGGCGAGGACAATTTACTCTTTGGTGCTAAGAAGGCAAGGACGTTCGCGGGTTCCCGAGGAATCCCCCAAAGGTTTCCATTCCAATGCAACGAGACCAAGCCCACGAGCTCAGCAGGCCGAAGGTCATCGCCGAGCCCACCTGTGCTTCATCAACCAGAAGCTTTGCAGGCGAAGACCACCTTTAGTCAGGATAGGGTGTACTGTTGTCCCACTTCAAATTTGGCCATTGTGGCATCCCTTCTCGCCTTCCCCTTTGGTAAGAGGACCAGGCCAATATATGTATAGGCTAGACTCCACTAGAGTAGGGGACTCGATTTTGGTCGCATCTAGTTCATCCACCCCTCAAGCCTGAGCTGCTTCTAGAGACCTCACGAGGCAACTCACCCTTGTACTAGTTCATGTTCAACCTCCTCGCGAGGCAATCCACCACAAAGCAAGAGTAGGGTTTTACACCGCAAGGTGGCCCGAACCTGGGTAAAATCTTTGTGTCTCTTTCTACCCCAGCAATCTTGCTCGAGCTCGATGAACCATGGCTTTGGTGTGGTGTGTGATTGGTTGAGAGCAAGCAGGTCCTTTATGCACGCCTCAGTGTTCGAACCTCTCAAGGGAGCGCAGATCCCCGACTCCGACAATTGTACACTATGGATCGAGAATGTACTGTCTCATGTACTATTGATGTACACTAGCGACCTAATTGACCACCATGCGCCCGACCATTACTAAACACGCTGCTCCTAGGGGAAAATAGAGTAGATCTACCTGGCTTATCATCTAGACATAGTCGCATACTGACGCTAAATTACCACGTAAACTTTTGGTCAGATATTATATGAGGGGCAAATAGGTCTTCTCAAGTGTCATTTAACACTGTTAAGGCTTAAAATGGACGAAAGTGTCATATAAAACATAAAACTTAGACACTATGTTAGATAAGGAAGAAAAAGTTGTTTAGTGTCAAATAAGGAAACAACATTTAAAATACTGATATATAAGAGCAACTCCAACGCGCCGACCCATTTCAACTTTGCGCGTCCGTTTGGGTTGCCGTGGACAGAAAAGTTTGCCCAACGCGCCGACCCAAACGTACGCGCATCCGCTTTTCATCTGCCTGTCGACCCATTCCTGGCCCAGATTTGGGCCTAATTTGCGTCACCGCGGACACAAAGCGGACATGCGGCTCGCGCGCCTACTCCTCCCCTGGCCCGCTAGTCGGCGACACATCCCGCCCTCTTTTATCCCCTTCCCCTGCGCGCCGTCTGTCCGTGCACAAAGCCTAACCCATGGTCGCCGCCCATCTTCCTTGGCCACCTTGCTCGCCAGCCCCCTTTGTCGGTGTCAAAACCGGCAGATCTCAGGTAGGGGGTCCCGAACTATACGTCTGAGGATCGGTGGTAACAAGAGACATGGGACATGGTGTTTTACCCAGGCTCGAGCCCTCTCTACCGAGGTAATACCCTACTTCCTGGTTGATTGATCTTGATGAATATGATTACAAGAGTTGATCTACCTAGAGATCGTAATGGCTAAACCCTAAAAGCCTAGCCTATGAGATTGCTACGATTTGGTTGTCTCTACGGACTAAACCCTCCGGTTTATATATGTACCGGAGGGACCTAGGGTTGTACATGATTATTTTGCAGAGAAAGGAAAGTATTACACCCGGACTCTAAACTTACTATTTTACACACGAGGAGTCCTATCCAGATACGGGAGACCGTCTTCATTGATAATCTTCACAACCCACCAGTCCGGCCCATAGTGAATGATCTGGCCACCTGAGGACCCCCTAATCCAGGACTCCCTCACCCTCCCCTCCTCCTCTCAGTACATCCACCGGCTTTGTACATCCACTGGCCGGTGCGGGGCGAGAAGCGGTAGATCTACGACGATGGGGATTGGCACATTCTGCCGGCCGGATTTGCCGATTCCGGCCGTTGGCGAGTGCGCCTAGCCATGGATTGGCCGGGTAGAGGACCACACAGCCTCGGCAGTGCCTCAGCGCTGCATGCACATGTTGAGGCCTCCACTGGCCGCTCGGATCTACCACGTCGTCGCTTTACCGGCAAAGCTAGGGCCGGCCTTCGCCCTGGCTCGATGCTGTCCTAGAGACTTGTCAGCTCACCTTTGCCGCTCATAAAGTGTGATGACTACCCACGGCAGGTCTTGCGCCGAGTCTCTTCGACGACGAAACATCCCCAATGGGTGTTCATCAAGTGTGAAAATGATGGGGTGCTTGCTTATGTTGGTTCAGTTCTGTTCTCGGTTTCGGCACAATTTCGGTAGCTTCATACTTGCTTAAATTTGTGTGTAGGAGGGATGCAAGTTTTGGTTTTGGGAAGAAGGGTACATCGATCTTTCGATCGGAAGGAATTTGCTAGATGTCCGTCAACTTTTAGCTAGAATTGAAGCTAGAGATGAGACTAAAGAAGAGACCAAAGGGCAAGCAACATCTACTTTTTTAGAATCGAAGAAGAAAGAAGTTGTGAAGCTCAAGAATCTGCGGATCAACAACGAAGACATAGGGAAGATATTAGTCCAACAAGTGGGAGCAGTTATGAAAGTTGGACATCTTCTAAAATATCTAATTGTGGTTTTTGTTTTCTTTGGTCTTGCTCTCGTAGCAAAGAATTGGTGAACGCATGTATCAAACGTATGTTCGATGATGAAATAAAAAAAATGTCCAATCACCATGCAGACCGAGGATGAAAAATGCGTCGGCGCATTGGATGCACCACCGACCCAAACACAAAAGGGGGCGGACAAAATTGCCATCCGTTTGGGTCGCCCCATTGTAGTTGCTGTAAGGCCAACTCCAACGCGCGACCCCAAACGGACGCCCGCTTTGTCCATATTTCATCCATTTGGGGAAGGCAATGGAGCCGTGTCTGCCCGTATTGATGGATGCGGCGGACGAGCGCCCAACGCATGGCTACATTTCGGTCGCATATCATCCGCTCGCCCAACATAGTAGATAAAATGAAAATGATGCATATGAAATGTTTCAAATCAAACATAGCTCCCAAAATAGTCTTACAACCCAATCAAAATTTGTTTTGCATGACAAGAAAACAATATCAAATTGTCTTACAACTCAATCGAAATGTGTTTGCATGACAAGAATTAAACTCATAGATCTACTGGTTGCCAATATGAGTCCACACGTGCTCAACCAAGTCATCCTGGAGCTGGACATGAGTATGCCAATCACGCAACTCCCAAAGAAACTCGACAAACTGTTCAAAGGTTGTAGGAGGGGCATGCTCAGGCTCAACATTTTCCCTTGGTCGTGGATGCTATCATCGCGCTCATCCTCCACGATCATGTTGTGCATGATCACATAAGCAGTCATCACCTCCCAAAGTTTCTTCGTGCTCCATGTCAATGCAGGGTTACGAACAATACCCCACCGAGACTGAAGTACACCGAAAGCACGCTCCACATCCTTCCTAGCACTCTCTTGCATTTGAGCAAACCTCTGTCTCTTCTCTCCTTGTGGATTGGGTATGATCTTCACAAGAGTGGACCACTGAGGATAGATGACATCAGCTAGGTAATATCCCTTGTTGTAATGGTGGCCACTGACCTCAAAGTTTACCTCCGGGGAGGGCCCTTCCGCAAGCCTTGCAAACACCGGAGACCGCTGAAGAACACTAATATCATTCTGAGCACCAGCCTTGCCGAAGAAAGAATGTCATATCCAGAGATCTTGTGAAGCCCTGCGTCACCGAACGGCCGGTTTTGGGGTCGGTGGTGGTGGAAGGCGCCCTGTGTCACCGAATGGCTGGCCGGAAGAGGTTGGGGACGACGGGCGACGACGACGGTCGTAGTTTGTCTCCCACCGGCAACACAGTGAACACCGGCCAAATGCTTTCCGGTAGGCTAGTGCGGAGACAGCTATGGCATGGCTAGGTGGTGGTTGGGACTGCCCTGGTGGAAGACGACGCGGCCGGGGGTGGTGGTGGCGGCGACGATGGCGGGGACGGGGGGAGGTAGAGGAAGAGAAAGAGGGGTCTGTCTCACCGACGGGCGGGCCAGGGCAGGACAAGGGCAGGCGCCCCTCGCGTCTACGCATGTCTGTTTAGCCACAAACTCGGCCCAAATTTGGACCGAAAATGTGTCGAAAACGGACAGAAAATGAATGACAATTCGTTTGCTTGCGCGCGTTGAGAGGCCTGTTTTGTCCGTTTACCCTCGACGGACCGGATAAGGTCACGAGTTAGAGTTGGCCTAAGAAATTTTGTTATACTTGTTGCCGCACTACTAGAAATGGTAGTGGTCAACCACCGGTCCCCTATTCCCCTCTCGCCCCCACATCTCGTCTCTTCTCACTCTACAAAAGCCGCGGGCCGACCACCGCGCTTCCCCACACCCTTGCCAACTCGTGACGCCACCTGACCTGACCACCTCGGCTGCTAGACGGGCACGGCCTCGCCGACTCCTTCTTTCATCAGGGTTTGATCTCAACTGTGGGAGCTCACACTTTTGGATCCGAGTTCAGGCCTCACAATTTTTCCAGTCGAAACTTGAAGGCTTGATCCGTGAGCTCGAACTGCAACCTCTGCGGTACCAATCCGAATTAGAAGCTTGATCATGGAAGGAGCCACTCCCTCGATCACAAGGTGCATACTACATGCCGGTATTTTTTCTTGTCGATCAGTCCCGCTAAAATCTGAACTTCACCGCTATGTGCTGGCGTTGCTAGGATTGCTGTGGTCACCGGCGGGAGCAAAGGGATCGGGCTGGAGGCGTGCAAGCAGCTGGCAGGCGGCGGCGCCATCACGGTTGTTCTGACGGCCAGGGACGAAACGAGGGGAACGGCGGCGGTCGAGCAGATCAAGCGGCTGGGGCACGCAGATGTCATCTTTCATCAGCTGGACATCACGGACGCTTCCAGCATCGCTCGACTCGCAGATTTCCTCAAGACCCGTTTCGGGAAGCTTGACATCCTGGTATGTTTTTCCTCTTTTGGGCATTTTATCTGTCACTGTTAAGGATGGCAATGGGTAGGGTATGGGGCGGGTAGAGCAATACCATACCCATACCCGTGTAGTCAATGGGTACAAAATTCTACCCATACCCGTACCCATGGGTATGAAACTTTCCCCGTACCCATACCCGATGGGTATCCATACCCATTGGGTACCCAATGGGTAGATCAAATAGTACACAAGTTATTCACAATTTTACATTCATCCACAATACATTTGACAAAAAACATTTATCTAAACTCAATAACGAGTAGATGAGTATCAGACAATCTCAATTCAAATTGACAATTAATGACAACTTTAACATAGGTTCACGAAATGACCAAATAACATCCGACACGTAACATATTAGTATAAATGGGTAGGGTATGTGTATATCCATGGGTACAAGCCTGTACCCATGCCCTACCAATGACTTAACGGGTAGGGTATGGGTACTACCCATGGGTATAAATTTCTACCCATACCCTGCCCATGCGGGTACGGTATCCGCGGGTACCCGTACCCATGGGTAAAATTGCCATCCTTAGTCACTGTCATACTATTCCGGAGAATAGTCTCTATCTCGTTAGTATTCCGGAGAACGCTGCTACGCGGACGACGGTTTTCAGCCGATCGCTGCACGATGCAGCACTTCCAGAGACCCATTCACAGGATTAAGTGCAGCCCATCCCTCAAATTAGCAATCGTCCGTAAATCGTGCGGGGAGTGTCGTCCGTGTAGTAATTTCGTTACAGTTTTTTTTACTTCCTCCCTTCCATATTAATTGTCAGTACGAAATGAGTGGCAAAATAATGAAATAATACTCCATAGGTATTATTTGACTGAATATTGGTATGACAAGTTATCGATAACAAGTGTGATCCACAGGTGAATAACGCCGCGACAGATGGGATTGAGCACGTCATCGATCCAGTTTATGGCTTAATGCCCGGCGATGAAACGGTAACAACGCCATTTCGACATTTATTTTCGAGTGTTTGGCTTGTGGGAAGATCAAACTGTTTAAATCGTTTTCTCGTTTTATAGAACAAAAAAACTGTTTCATTAATTGCTCTCCCCCAAAATGGGAAAAAAGAGAGACCCATTTTCAGAGTACTGCCAACCGTACAATATTAAACATCCATGCGCAATATAGTTTCAGGAGCATATAAGATTATTGCGGACCCATCAACATGTCATGTCAAGTGCATAATTAGTCGACTTTGTTGATAATAAAATTCAGGGTTGCCTACCACGCTTGCCACGCGCTTGCTAAACTAATCAGTGTGGCTTCATCTATTCAAAATTATCCTTAAGCACCGGTTGGTACGCCACTGAAAGCATGTCACTTTCCTCCATGGGTTCATACCACAACAGTTTAATGGCATGGATGCGGACCAGAGGATGGATTGGATGTGGACCACTTGCCGACAGACCTACGAAACTGCAAAACAGGGCCTGCAGACAAACTACTACGGCACAAAGCGGGTGACGGTGGCTCTCCTGCCCCTGCTCCGATCCTCGTCCGACGGAAGGATCGTCAATGTCTCCTCCAACTTCGGATTGCTAAGCGTAAGCATCATACGTAGATCACCACACACTACAAATAAGTTCGTTCCAAACAAAAAGGGGGTCATGATTTGACGCCAACTTTCTTCCTTTTCGGCTGCAGTTTTTCAGGAACGAGGAGCTGAAGCAGGAGCTGAACGGCGTCGACAGCCTGACCGAGGAGAGGCTGGACGAGCTGCTGGCCATGTTCCTCAAGGACTTCGAGAGCGGCGGGGCGGAGGCGCGCGGGTGGCCGGCGGAGTTCTCGGCGTACAAGGTGGCCAAGGCCGCCATGAACGCCTACTCGAGGATCCTGGCCAAGAGGCACCCGGAGCTGCGCGTCAACTGCGCGCACCCCGGCTACGTGAAGACGGACATCACCAGGAACTCTGGGATACTGACGCCAGAGGAGGGCGCGCGCAACATCACGAGCGTTGCGCTGCTGCCGGAAGGCGGGCCCACCGGCAAGTACTTCTCCGAAGGCGAGGAGGCATCCTTCCTGTGAAAAAATCTGTAGTACTACTGCTTTGTTGCGCTGGGTCTGTAAGTTCAAGAATAAGGCTATGTTGAGTTAAAAAAAAAAGAATAAAGTTACGTTTGTTTGGACTATGCATGTTTTTTTAGAAAAGGAGGACTCCCGGCCTCTGCATCTGGGCGATGCATGCGGCTACTTTATTAATTATTCACACAAGACCTTACAAAGTCATACAACAGTAAGACTAAAATCACCGTCTAAGCAACAACTGTTGCTACTCCTATCCAGTTGATGAGGGGGCGCTAATAGTCTGGGCCTAATACCAAACAGATCTCGCAGCCAAACCTAAACATCTAAGACCTGAGGTCCCAACCAGGACGCGTGCCGGGTATGGGGCACCTACCAGTCCGGCGCACTCCTCAACCAGGACGTCTACCGGGTATGAGGCCGCCGTAGCCACCTGCCACCAATCCATCTTCAGAGCTGTACTGTTGCATCTACTGTGCTAGGTCTCTCTGCCATCGACGCCAGCACGACGCCAGACATCGTCGTCCTCCTGCGCGAGTCCATCCTCGCACATCGAACTCCAAATCTGCCCTGCGCAACGCCGTCGAGATCCGTCGCCATCAATGAGAAGGATGAAGCACAACTCCACCAGAGATGCCATCCGCTGGTCCCGCGAGGCCGAGTGCACCTCCAAGAATGCTGCCCGCAAGAGAGTAACGACACATGATTGCCACCAACATCCGATCAGCTGATCTAGGGTTTCCCCCGGAGGTATTGAGTGGAGTTGGGAGCTTCACCTCGACGATGCCTTCATGAAGGAAATAATGATAAGGGCATCGTCATCACCGGCTCCGGCCATCGACCGAAGACCAGGTTTTCACCCAGATCCGTCCCAAGTAATCTACCCGACAACCTGTGCACCGTCTCGACCGCCTTCAAAGCCCCAGATCTAGCCGCCTAGATTCGGCTACCAACCGCAACACCAGTGCCACCGTAGGAGCCCTGGCGCACCGGCCACTGCATGAGTGTGCCACCACTGGAGCCTAGGAGGAGGGCTCCCACCCCGCCTTGCCAAGCCGCGAGAGCCGTCGAGATGGATCCCGCGCGCTCGTCACCGTCTCTGATCCGAACCAATCCATAGATCAGATCGCCGTCACAGATCCGCCTTGGACAAGGACTATACCACGCCATGCCGCCGCGGGAAGCCCTAGCTTCACCAGCCGCCATCATCCAAGGCCGCCGCCCCGGGATCTAGACAGAACATCGCCGCTGCCACCGGCCATATTACGTCGCCGCTGACCGGCCAAACCGCCGGCCACCGCGACCTCCGCCGCCATGACCATGCAAGCCCACCGAGCAGCCGGCACCACCAGATCTTCCACGAAGCCCGCAGCTCCGCCACCTCCTCCCATCACCATGTCGCGACGACGCCGCGACAACTCAAATCGGGGAGAAGGGCCCTTGCGCCCCGGGTGACCCACCTCACCCAATGCAACGCAGGAGGGAAGGGGGCCTCCGCCACCGCCGTCAGCCGCCCGGGGCTTTGCCCCGGCGACCTCCTCCAACGGCTGTGGAGGGGAGGGAGAAGTTGGTTGAGCCCGGGGGCAGGGAGGGTTAGGGTTCCACCCGAGCCGCCCTAGTGGGGGGCGACGCGGGGGTGAGACAGAATGTGTGGTGTTTTGTTATTTACAGGGGAGCGAGAACCCTGAGAAGACTGTATTGTGATGGAAGATGTCACTGCCTGATTGTGATGCGAAAACTTTTGCACTGTGACAGCACCCGTGACCGGTGGATGGCGCATAATTTTAGCAATAGGTAGTCACCATCAAAGTAAAAGAAAAAACAATCCAAAATATGAAGACTCATCCTCCCACAAAGTTCTTACATTAGAGTTAAGCTTATCTCACGGGAGATGGGAGTCAGGAAATCACTCGCTACTCACGACCTACAACAAGATCGTCTCTACTCATATAAAAAAACTCGGATAGTGATGATGATGTGTCTGTCATATGTCACTTCTGACCATCAGATCTGCATCTAACGACTCTAAGGTAAGTTATGATGTTTTTGCAATAAGACCCCTCTTCTCTGCTCCATTTTGCAAAAAGAAAAAACAAGTAGTATCTAGCAACCAACAACATCCCTCCCTCACCTCATCGAAACAACCACATGATATATTTTGAATGTCAAAGCTATAATGTTTTTCTTTGAAGTTTGTGAACATGCATTATTCTATTTTGGATCCGCTGCAACGCATGGCACACTGCTAGTATGAACAAAAATGGGGGCGAAATACCACTCTCCTTTGTGGGCTTGCCATCCTCGTCTGTCGTGGCTGTGACGTACTCCCTCCGTCCCAAAATTCTTGTCTTACATTTGTCTAGATACGGATGTATCTAATACTAATTTAGTATTAAATACATCCGTATCTAGACAAATGTAAGACAAGAATTTTGGGACGGAGGGAGTACGTAACTAGGGACAAAAATGGTGGCGAACTACCCGCTCATCACTTGTCATTTACCCGCCGTATTTGTGGGCTTTGCATTTCGGCTCCTAGCTTGAGACATTTAATTTTGACAGGCGGTTAGTGTTTGTTTCCATGATCTAATTAAATCATGTTTATTAATAATAATAATATATATTTTCTATAGACCGTGTTTATTAACAAAACATTTTGAATGTGGAGATATTTCTTTTCCAAAACATGTATCACTGGTTATGAACAATATTCATGCATGTCACATTTCAAATAAAATGTTCACACAACTTCTAACATTCGTTAGAAAAAATGAACCTATATTTCGTATGAAGAAATATGCTCCAATAAATATGCAAACGTATAAAATAAAATTTGGATGCGGTTCAAATAGTTCACACAACCCCTAGTAATTGTCATGAGAAATAAAAATGTCCATATAAATAATACTATTTTGAATAGGTGCCATGGTCTATGAAACATGCTAACCAATTTTAAGGATATATCGTAAGTTGTTGGAAGTAATTCAATATTCCATGGAAAAAGCACAAAAATATCATTACCTAATAATAAAGAAAATAGGGTTTCAGTCCGTCCGTCGTGACGTTTTGCAAAAAAGCCCCTATACTTTCCAGAAATCAACCCGCAGTCCAAACATAAGTCACCCAAACCGTTATTTTACCGTTTTACAAAAACGCCCCTGTATTTTCCTGAAATCAACCCGCACTCCGGACTTAAGTCACCCGAACCGTTATTTTACATTTTTTCGAAAACACCCCTGACCTTTTAGGTAATTCATCCGCGGGTCATATTTAACTCAAACAAATGATTTTCTAAATCATTCATATCTTTTAGACCGTAACCCTGATTTAAACATGTTATATATGAAATTTGATTAGAAAAATATGTAGAATATGAATATGAGATTATTTTAACCTGTTATCTATTTCTAAATATTATTTTAGCAGATATTAAAGTCAAACAAATGGTTTTCTAAATTATCCGTATCTTTTAAACCGTGATTTCGATTTTAACATGTTATATATGAATTTTTATTAGAAAAATATGTAGAATATGAATATGAGATTATTTTAACTTGTTAAATTTTTCTAAATATTAGTATAGAATAAATTATAGTCAAACAAATTGTTTTCTAAATCAATCGTATCTTTTAAACCGTAACTCTGATTTTAACATGTTATATACGCAATTTGATTAGAAAAACGTGTGAAATCTGAATATGATGTTAATTTTACCTGTTGCTATTTTTAAATGATTTTTGAAAAAGAAAACGCGTTTTTTCAAAAGGTGAACTTGCATTTCAAAAGTTTGTATTGTTCAAAAAAGAGTTTATGTATTGAAATATTCTGCATATTTTTTTAAATGCCCTTCTAAAAAACGTGTTCATGTAATTCTAAAAGATTGTGCATGTTAAATTATTTTCTTTATCGTGTTCAGGAAAGGAAGGCACCGCGTCCTTCCGTGACGAATTAACTTGAGGCGGCCAGCCATGCGGGAAGGGAGGTAAGGCACCAGGGTGGTGACACTGGTGTTGCTCCTGTTGGAATTTACTAGTATTTACTAGTCCAAATAAATTCAGAAATTCTCATTGACACATTATTATTTTGTTAATTGGGAAAATTAATGAGTCATTGATTAATTAGTAACGGTCGCGTTTATTGGAGCTGTTTCTATTTCATTAACAGACGCGGTTATTACGACCGTTTCTGACTCATTAACAAACACGTTTATTGTTACTGTTTCTATTTCATAAACGGACGTGTTAAGTACGGCAGTTTCTAAATCATAAACGGACGCGTTTATGGCGGCTGCTTTGACTCCCAACATACACTATATAAACCCGTACCAAGCCAACCTTAGGAGTAGGTTGTTTTCGTATGGTTTCTCACCGTTCCAAAATATTGCGCCGCCACTGAAGCCTTCTCCATCCCTCCTTCCGGCGTGCACCAGAAGAAGGGACAGCAGGCCTCCGGAACCCCGCCTCTTGCGATCCTGTACGGGAGAGGGGCGATCAGGTTTTTGGGGAGAGCTCTCGCTCGACTGCTGACAGCGATCACTTCCCCAACGACGACTTCTTCCCCGACATCGGAAACCTCTTCCTCGACGACGACATGGCCCAGACCGGGCACAACACAGCCGCTACTACAGCTGCTGCAACGTATGCATCTCTCTCTCATCTGTATCAGATCTCGCTACAATTTCTATGTCTAGTACTTGCCGTAGATTGGATCTGTTTCCCCATTGTACTAGATATTTGCATGCTCGCTTTAGTTGCTTCTGTCATGATTAATTTTATGATATTTCGGATTAAACCATATGATGAATTGCTAATATATTCAACAATCCAAAAACCTGATTATAGGCAATTTGCTACACCTGCTTTTCTTACGTCGACAAAGCCCGATCGGTTCAAGGGTGTGAACTACAAGAGGAGGCGCACGAGAGCAGTGTTGTGGTTTCAATCCATGAACTGCTATGCGGCCACCAAGGGCATGCCTGAGGGCGATCTTGAACCTGCACAGCGGGAAGCCTTTGAAATGGTTGATATTATGTTTAAGACAGCCCTCCTCGGTATTATTGATGATTCCATTGTGGATCCTTATATGTCGTTTGATAATGGCAAGGACATGTGGGCCGCGCTCGAGGCCAAGTTTGGGGTCTCGGACGCTGGTAGCGAGTTGTACGTCATGCAGCAATTCTATGACTACAAGATGACTGATGAGCGTTCTGTTGTTCAACAGGCTCATGAGATACAGTCACTCGCTAAGGAACTTGAGCACTTTAAGTGTAATTTACCGGACAAATTTGTGGCCGGTGGCATCATTGCCAAGCTTCCACCTTCGTGGGGCACCTTTGCTACTTCTCTGAAACACAAGAGACAGGAGTTTTCCGTTTTGGACCTCATCGGATCTCTTGATGTGGAAGAGAAGGCGAGAGCAAAGGATACACGTGCTCGGGTTGCTGAGGTAGGTTCTGCTGCGCACATGGTGCAGAAGAAAAACTACCAGCCCAACAAGCCTAAATATAACAAGAAGAAATACGAGGGTAAAGGCAAGCCTGACAACAAGTTTAAGCCATCGTCCTCTACCAACTTTAAGAAGAAGAAGGGATCATGCCACGTTTGTGGCGACCTGAGCCATTGGGCTCCGAGATGCCCCAAACGGCATGAGCTGCAGCAGCTGGAGAATAGCGGCAAGACCGCTAATGTTGTCATGGCTGACACCGAGATGAAGGATATTGGGTCACAGGGACTTCCCCCGTGCTGATGGGGAACGGGTCACATGCCACTGTTCGTGGTGTTGGTACGGTCGATCTGAAGTTTACTTCGGGGAAGATCGTGCGACTGAAGAACGTGCATCATGTGCCCTCCATCAATAAGAATCTCGTCAGCGGTTCGCGTTTATGTCGAGATGGTTATAAGTTGGTTTTCGAGTCCAATAAAGTTGTAATTTCCAAGTATAGACAATTTGTTGGTAAAGGCTATGAGTGCGGAGGCTTGTTCCGCCTATCTTTGTCAGACTTATGCACTAAAGTTATTAATCATGTCTGCCACGATAATGAATCTGATATTTGGCATTCACGACTTTGTCATATTAACTTTGGTTGCATGACACGGTTAGCAAATATGAGTTTAATTCCGAAATTTACTACTGTGAAAGGTTCCAAATGTCAAGTGTGTGTTCAAGCTAAGCAACCTCGCAAGTCCCATAAGACTGCGGAGGTAAGAAATTTAGCACCACTGGAGCTTATACATTCTGATCTTTGTGAGATGAATGGCGTGTTGACAAAGGATGGAAAGAAATACTTTATGACACTCATTGATGACTCCACTAGATATTGTTATGTGTATCTTCTGAAAACAAAAGATGAGGCTTTAACTTACTTCAAAAACTATAAGGCCGAAGCAGAGAACCAACTTGATCGTAAAATTAAACGGTTTAGGTCTGATCGTGGTGGAGAGTATTTTTCAAATGAATTCAATTCGTTTTGTGCGGAACATGGTATTATCCATGAGAGGATGCCTCCCTATTCACCTCAGTCAAATGGGGTGGCTGAAAGAAAGAACCGAACTCTGTCTGATTTGGTTAACGCCATGTTAGACACTTCGGGTCTCTCCAAGGCATGGTGGGGGGAGGCGCTAATGACTGCATGTCATGTCCTAAACCGAGTTCCCACAAAGAATAAAACCATTACTCCATTTGAGGAATGGGAAAGGAAAAGATTGAAACTCTCTTACTTACGTACTTGGGGTTGTTTGGCGAAAGTCAATATACCAATTCCCAAGAAGCGCAAGCTTGGACCTAAAACCGTAGATTGTGTTCTTCTGGGCTATGCTTTTAATAACATCGGTTATAGATTTTTGGTAGTAAAATCTGAGGTATCCGACATGCATGTCGGTACGATTATGGAGTCGAATGATGCGAATTTCTTTGAGAACATATTTCCTATGAAGGATATGGCTAGCTCATCAAATCAGGAAATACCTATTTTATCGAGTCAGGAAATAACTGAGATTCCTGAACCCACCATTCCAATAGAACACGTTAAGAATCCCTTGGAGGATGACAATAAAGTTCCTGTTAGGAGCAAGAGACAGAGGATTGCAAAGTCCTTTGGTAATGATTTCATTCTGTACCTCGTGGATGACACACCTAGGACTATTTCAGAAGCCTATACATCTCTTGATGCTGACTACTGGAAAGAGGCTGTCCGTTGCGAGATGGATTCCATCCTGGCTAACGGAACCTGGGAGATCACCGATCGTCCCTATGGGTGTAAACCTGTAGGGTGTAAGTGGGTGTTCAAGAAAAAGCTTAGGCCTGATGGTACAATTGAAAAGTACAAGGCAAGGCTTGTGGCCAAGGGTTATACTCAGAAAGAAGGTGAAGACTTCTTTGATACTTACTCACCTGTGGCTAGATTGACCACTATCCGAGTGCTACTGTCTTTGGCTGCCTCGCATGGTCTTCTCGTTCATCAAATGGACGTTAAGACAGCTTTCCTTAATGGAGAGTTGGATGAGGAAATTTATATGGAGCAGCCAGACGGTTTCATAGTGCCCGGTCAGGAAGGAAAAGTGTGTAAGTTATTCAAGTCATTATATGGCCTCAAGCAAGCTCCTAAGCAATGGCATGAGAAGTTTGAAAGGACTTTGACTTCTGAAGGCTTTGTTGTAAACGAAGCTGACAAATGTGTGTACTATCGCCATGGTGGGGGCGAGGGAGTTATTCTTTGTCTATATGTCGACGACATACTGATATTTGGAACCAATCTTGATTTAATTAAGGAAGTTGAGGATTTCTTATCTCGTTGTTTTGAGATGAAGGATCTAGGAGTGGCTGATGTTATCTTGAACATCAAGCTACTGAGAGATGATAATGGTGGGATTACACTGCTTCAATCTCACTATGTGGAAAAGGTCTTGAGTCGCTTCGGGTATAGCGACTGTAAGCCTTCTCCAACTCCATATGATCTTAGTGTGTTGCTTCGAAAGAATCGACGGATTGCTAGAGATCAACTGAGATATTCTCAGATTATAGGCTCGCTTATGTATTTGGCGAGTGCCACGAGGCCTGACATCTCTTTTGCTGTGAGCAAATTGAGCCGGTTTGTTTCCAATCCGGGAGATGATCATTGGCGTGCGCTTGAGAGAGTTATGCGCTATTTAAAAGGCACAGCGAGCTATGGAATTCACTATACCGGAAACCCAAGGGTTCTGGAAGGCTATAGCGATTCTAATTGGATATCTGATGCCGATGAGATTAAGGCCACTAGTGGTTATTTATTTACACTTGGTGGTGGCGCTGTTTCTTGGAAGTCTTGCAAGCAGACCATCTTAACGAGGTCAACTATGGAAGCAGAACTCGCAGCATTAGATACAGCCACTGTTGAAGCAGAGTGGCTTCGTGAGCTTTTGATGGACTTGCCTGTGGTTGAAAAACCAATACCCGCGATCCTAATGAACTGTGATAATCAAACCGTGATCATCAAAGTGAACAGTTCAAAGGATAATATGAAGTCATCAAGGCATGTGAAGAGGAGATTGAAATCTGTCAGGAAACTGAAAAACTCCGGAGTTATTACAGTGGATTATATCCAAACGACTATGAACTTGGCAGATCCCTTCACAAAGGGTTTATCACGTAATGTGATAGATAATGCATCGAGGGAGATGGGTTTGAGACCCACGGTATGAGTTGTCCACAGTGATAACCTACTCTATGTGATCGGAGATCCCGTGAATTAGAAGTAAGAGACAAGCTGTCGGTCAGCTGAGAGGAGAGTATTCTTATATTTTATCCCACTCCGTGAAGATGCAATATTCTCCTAATCTGTATGGTAGGTTGACATTTGTCTTAATGTGTTCCAAGTGGTTTACTTATATAAACGGAGATGTGTCCTACAGAGCATCTCTTGAGGAACTCACCTATATGAGCTTGATTGTTGAACGTCGCAATCTGTGAGAATTGGGTGTTCTCTAATAAACTAATGAAAGGCCTTCGGAGTATGACGCATAAGCTCCAACCGCGGGGAAGCCTTGCGGCAGCCTAGGATCGGTCTAGACGTTGTGTGAAACTGGTATCACAGCAAACTTGTAGTTCAAGGCATAGTCCACTATCCAAGTTGTGAATTAGTGTAACATAACATTCTAGGTGGAAGTTCAACTTAACAGTCTCCACTAAGTACCGGTATATAAACAATGCTTTGGAACTTAAAAATGAGGAGATATGTCTATGAGATTTTGTGGGGGATTGTTGGAATTTACTAGTATTTACTAGTCCAAATAAATTCAGAAATTCTCATTGACACATTATTATTTTGTTAATTGGGAAAATTAATGAGTCATTGATTAATTAGTAACGGTCGCGTTTATTGGGGCTGTTTCTATTGCATTAACAGACGCGGTTATTACGACCGTTTCTGACTCATTAACAAACGCGTTTATTATTACTGTTTCTATTTCATAAACGGACGTGTTAAGTACGGCAGTTTCTAAATCATAAACGGACGCGTTTATGGCGGCTGCTTTGACTCCCAACATACACTATATAAACCCGTACCAAGCCAGTCTTGAGAGTAGGTTGTTTTCGTATGGTTTCTCACCATTCCAAAATATTGCGCCGCCACTCAAGCCTTCTCCATCCCTCCTTCCGGCGTGCACCAAAAGAAGGGACATCAGGCCTCCGGAACCCCGCCTCTTGCGATCCTGTACGGGAGAGGGGCGATCAGGTTTTTGGGGAGAGCTCTCGCTCGACTGCTGACAGCGATCACTTCCCCAACGACGACTTCTTCCCCGACATCGGCAACCTCTTCCTCGACGACGACATGGCCCAGACCGGGGACAACACAGCCGCTACTACAGCTGCTGCAACGTATGCATCTCTCTCTCATCTGTATCAGATCTCGCTACAATTTCTATGTCTAGTACTTGCCGTAGATTGGATCTGTTTCCCCATTGTACTAGATATTTGCATGCTCGCTTTAGTTGCTTCTGTCATGATTAATTTTATGATATTTCGGATTAAACCATATGATGAATTGCTAATATATTCAACAGCTCCTCCGGCGAGATGAGCTGGCGGAGGGGTTGGAGCGCGCAGGCGCGCGAGCTCGGGCTCCTAGGTATACGCACCTCACAGCGCCGAGGCTAGCAGGTACGCAACACATCTCTCAGCGCTGCCTCACATCGTGATGAGTGGATAAACTTTGAAGTGGCAGCCGCTTGACAGTGTGATAGACAAATAGAATGCGGCTGCTCGCTTGAACTACACATGAATGTACATGGCGTCAACTGGATTCCAACGAGTTGGCATATATTTTTAAATTCTTTTTTTATCGTGGTTAGCTCTATAGCATCTACATGATTGTTTAATTTCGATCTCAAACTTATAATCTATAGCGCACGATCCGTTTTTCTTTCGTACCCGCGTCGATTCGAATTGCAAATAAACGCCCACTATAACCATATAGGGGAAAAAAACTTCGATAACTACACATGCATACCTCTGAAACATCGCAGGGAAAAACAACAAATTTATCATGGCGAGTGTGAGAAAAAGCGAGAGAGAAAGAGGGGGAGGGGGGAAAGAGGTAGAGGGGGGGAGAGAGGGAGAGAGCGACGCCTAAAGATTTACCATATTCAAACATGTTTTGATTTTGTGTGAACACTGAGTCCACCACCGGCGAGGGCGTGAGGATAAGCGGCATCACAAATATGATGCCTCGCTAAAATAAAGGAGATGGACCTATTTGTGGTCTTGAGTGATGGTTGTTGGGTTGGTTGTTGGGTTAAGAGTGTGTGTTGTGCTTTTTCTCCCGTTGCAACGCACGGGCTCTTTTGCTAGTAAATATAAATATAAATATAAAATAAAAGTTTAACAATAAGAAGAGAGAAAAAATATGGAAAAAACCGGTAAAAGATAAAAGCTACCGAAAAAAAGAAGAAAAACGCCACCTCTCGTGTTGAGTTAGGCCAGGCAATCCTTGCGGTTTTTTCTTCCTTTTTTGTTTTTCATTTTCTCTTTCGTTGTTGGTTTTTATGGGTTTTACCTGATTTTATTTTTTTCTAGTATTTTTGTTTCCGATCTCTTTTTTTGATGTGTGT
>LR738710.1:702501510-702517019 GCA_902687465.1 Secale cereale | reverse complement strand
AAAAAACTTTGCCAAACCTGTTAACCCGAGATCTATTTTCGAATATCTCAACGCGAGAAATCTGATGTTGATTTGGATGCATAGTTCAAGAGATCAAATATTTTAAATAAATGAATTCTACTGGAAAAAAGAGAAAAACTGAGAAGATGGAGTGAACTTTGAATGGAGTACCACTTAACCAGTGATTTTGGAAAATACCTAATATCTCATCATTGAATCTCGAAAATGATTTTTAATAGTACGAAAACTAAGCAAATTTGTGGGTCCCAATTTGTGCCTGGGCTTGATATTATTTTCTGGTCAGGCTTTACAATGCCGGTTCAGAAACCCGAATGCCCGAGCAGGTTTACTTCGCCGGAGCACGAACAGCCGACAGCTCGGTATCGCCAGTGTCAAACCGCGGATGAGTGCACCACGGCAGCATCACCGCGGAGCAGACGTACCGCGCGTCGTTTGTGGATTTGCGAGCGTTCCTGCGTCCGCAGATCGACATTCGACAGTGTGTCTAGCCGGCCGTCGCCGACTAACAAGGCAGTTTAGGTGGACGTCACATGGTGCTGACCGCGAGATGAGGTGGACGCGGCCATAGAGAAATCGGCCGGCGGCGACGAATGCAACACGGCAAGTTTTAACTCATTCAGCGATAACGATGACATTACATACCTGTCGTCGCGCTAGAAGCAGCACACTTTGACCGATTAGAGCCCAATTAATCAGCGCACCTCGGTCTCGCCTCTAGGCTCTCGCGTTGCAGCAGAGGATCCTGGAAATGGAGATACTCGCCGTCTCCAACCCCTCTGAGAAAAGGCACCCGGATTAGACCATACCGAACTATACTGTGTGCATGCCTGCAGTTCAATATTCGCTGTTCAAAGTTCAGTTTGTGTAGATCTGTGTTTTCTTCCAGGGTCGCTGTTGTTACCGGAGGGAACAAAGGAATTGGGCTCGAGGTATGCAGGCAGCTGGCCTCCAAGGGTGTCGTCGTTGTCCTGACGGCGAGAGACGAGACGAGGGGCAACGAAGCGGCGCGCCGGCTTCACGACTCCGGGCTATCCGATGTGGTGTATCACAAGCTCGATGTCAGTGATCCGTCGAGCGCTGCCCGCCTGGCTGATTTTGTCAAGAACAAGTTCGGCAAGCTAGATATATTGGTACGCCCATTTATCTCTTGACTAAGTCCTGATATCTTCTTTGCACTTAGTTCTCATGTGCGCTTTTTTTACGGATTTCTGAATCCTGGAAGCTTTGCAGATCAACAACGCGGGGGTTATAGGTGCAACCGCAGAGATTGACACCACGGCACCACTTCAGGATGTGGTACGCCCATTTTGACCTGTTCAACAAGTTCACAGTAAATATTTTGCAGATACTTTTTTTTTTAAACGGATGCAGATACTTTATTCTTCAGAAGAAAATTTAACAGTAGTTCGTGTGAGCAAGACAATTTGAAGAACAAAATTTAACAGTAGTTCGTGTGAGCAAGACAATTTGAAGAAAAAGTTCGTGTGAGCCAGACAATTTGAAGAAAATTCACATAGCCTGTATCCTTTTTCTTGGTTTCTTTACTGGAGCTTAAGTGAATTACCAGGCTATGTGGCTGAATCAAATACTAGCTTGTAGGCAAGAATGCAATGGAGAGGCTCCAGTGGTTACTAGAGAACTCCACGGAGACCTACGACGAAGCTGAAGAATGCTTGAGAGTAAACTACTTCGGCACCAAATACGTCACGGAAGCACTCCTCCCTCTCCTTCAGGCCTCCTCCGACGGAAGACTTGTCAACGTGTCGTCCAACTACGGACTACTCCGAGTAAACTTATCTTCACCTAGTACTCAGCAGTTTATCAGGGCTAACTCATTTTACACATGCTGAAAGTTATGTTAGTTTCTTCTCCTACTCCAGTATTTCAGCGGCGAGGACCTCAAGCAGGAACTGAACAACATCGAAAACCTGACGATAGAGAGGCTAGATGAGATGTCAAGATTGTTCCTGAATGACTACAAGAATGGCCAACTGAAATCTCATGGATGGCCTGCTGATTCAGAGTACTTGGCCTACAAGGTGTCCAAGGCTCTGATCAATGCCTACACGAGGATAATGGCAAAGAATTTCCCGGCGTTGCACGTCAACTCCGTGCACCCTGGCTATTGCATGAGTGACATCAACTACGACACTGGAGAACTCACGGCAGAGGAAGGTGCCCGTATCATTGTCATGGTGGCCCTCTTGCCGGCAGGAGGACCAACAGGCGTGTTCTTCTACCGTAGTGAAGTTGCATCAGTTGTGTAACTCTTTGACTGCCAAAATGGAACACTCACTTTCAGGCAGAGCCTGATGGAAGTTAAGTCCGTCTTCTTAGGTGCTTTAGGATTCGGGTTCTCTCTCACGTCAGATTTATTATACATTTGAACAAGCTTCAGAACTCCAAGACAAGTAACCATCGCTCTCACGTCAAGTAATCGGAAACCTGCACCTGCAACTGTTGTTGTAATATCTGTGAGCCACGAGGACTCAGCAATCCCATAACCATGGGTATCAAGACTTGCAAAGCTTAATGGGTAATGAAAGGTTAAGTGGTGAGGTTGCAGCAGCGACTAAGCATGTGTGGTGCCTAACTTACGAGTACCAGAATAAGATGACCATCTACGCAAACAGTCGCCAACTAGGAATGATCGCTAAGTAATCCTGAACTACCTACGAGTCAAACATAACCTCACCGTGTTCTCTTCTCAAAGTGAAAAGAGACGGGTCACGGTTACTCACGCGGTTGTGTGTCTTATTTCGGATCCTCTGTCAAGTTTTCTACAACCGGACATTAACAAATTCCAATCTGCCACATAACCGCGGACACGGCTTTCGAAAGATCGTAACCCTGCAGGGGTGTCCCAACTTAGCCCATCACAAGCTCTCACGATCAGCAGAGGTAAAAATACCCCTTATCTTAGGGACAACCTGATCAGACTCGGAATCCCGATGCACAAGACATTCCGACAATGATAAAACAAGCCCAGCAAGACCTCCCGGCGTGCCGACACCCTGATAGTAGCCGCGCATATCTCGTCTCAGGCCACGTCCGGATGAGCAGTACATACGACAACCGAAGACCCCAGATAACTGGGTGGCACCGCAAGTGGCTCTAGTTTGGGACCAACACCATCAGCACTGACCCCCCCTATTATGTGAAATTAAGAACCCGGGGACGCGGACCCCTATGCAATTTCATTAATTAATTAATTTTTTATTATGTTGCAAATTAAAACCAATATTGGGCCTTGCTGGAGGAGTTTTATTCAAAGCGAACTATCAAGGGGTCCTCATATACCCAACCGCGTTAGGAACGCAAAATCAAGGAACATAACATCGGTTTATCGATTCTGAAGGCGGCATGAGTGGAACAAAACACCGAGCAAAAGGCCAAGCCTTCCACCCATTGCGAAGTATATAGGTGTGTTAATTATAGTAATAGATATTGTGATATTGCAACAACCAAGTTCCAACATGAAGCAATCTTCATCTTCACCTGCAACTAGCAACGCTATAAAAGGGGCTGAGCAAGCGGGTAACATAGGCAAACAATGGTTTACTGGGATGGTGTCAAGGTTAGAGGTTTCATGGCAACAAGGAGAGGCTGACAACAAATAGATGGGTAACGCGACATATAGCGATAGCATCAAGACAACTAGCATGGCAATGATAGTAATGAGATCCAAGGTGACGGTCATCTTGCCTGAGATCCCGCAAGGAAGAAGAACGAGTCCATGAAGAAGACGAAGAAGAAGCCATGTAGACGAACCAAGCGTAGACGAACGAATCCTCACGATCGCAATGAAACAAGCACTAACGAGAAGAATATAAAAACAATTTGGGTAAAAACAATTTGGCCAATCTTAAGGAGAATCACTTTGGATAATATTCAATAATCTGTATACTACACAGCTGCTTCAACATAAATAAAAGAATATAAAAGAGTAAGAGGACACATGTGGGCATTTAGTTATTCACCACAATCAGCAGCAAAATCCTTCATAAGAATTCAATCTGTGATAACTGCTAAGAAGCCCAGGTAGCAAACATTGGAGAAAACACAGTGTTTAACGAAAGTAGATGCAAAACATGCAGTGGCAAATGTAATTAGATCATGATTTGCATCATCACAAAAAGAAATTTGTTAGTACCTAATGAGTCCAGAATGGATGAAAATAATGAAACATTTGCGGCGGCGAGGTCAAAGACGACATCAACAGCGGTGGTTGCATCCGGTCGGTGGCAACCATGGGGGTCCCGACCAGCTAAGTGGCCAGCTTGGACAGCAGCGCGAGAGGCGGCCCATAATCTGCTCCCATCGATGGCAAGGGCCAAGCTCAATGGGGAGAACAACGGCTACTCTACGACGGTGGATGGACGCGAGCACGGTGGCGGCTGTACGGAGAAGCATGCATGCATTTGTCACAGTTAGGTAAAGAGAAGAAACAATTTGAGAGGAAACACTTATTTCCTTATCTTCTTCACAATTTGAACATATAAAGAGAAGAAACTATGATAATTCGTAAGAAAGGCCAACAAAATTCAACTTTAGAAGTAAGAGGAGAAAAACTAAAGACTGGATTTTGGCATACAGTCCAAGATTGCATATACGTCTAAAGAACATGAATTAGGGTAATTTATTTACATAGCATGGATCCTTTCGTCTGAAGTATAGAAGCACATGAAGTAAGGATCTGGATACCTGGGGGTGGAGCGGCGGGGTCCACGACATCGATTCCGTGCCCCAGCTAGGGACTACCATCTCCATTGGGATCCAGACGACCATTATGAGCACCACAGATACCTAGACAACAAGAGAGGTTGAGGGCTGGCATGAAAAAAATGTAGGAACAAGGAAACAATTTACCACCTTGAGAATAAGTTTAAGGAGAACCAGGAAGAATGAAAACCAGAAACAATGAGTATTACAAGGAGAAATGTTCTGATGATCATTTAATAAACACACTTCACTTTTAATCAAGTTAGACTTGGAAGAAGCTAAGATCAATTGTTCCTAAGAGTGAAGTATCACATTCACAATGATCAATTGTTTCTTGATTAAGTAAGGAAACACACAATTGATAAACAGGGGATGGACATGCATCCGTTGGGAAAAGGCACAGATAAATTGCAATACTATCGATTCAGTTTTAGAAAAGATTCGGAGTTCAAGTCAAAGATAAATTCATATTGCTAATATAACTACTATTGTACTTGTCTTAGAAGCATGTCTCAATCGATCATACCTAATTATAAATATTTATTAGGATAAAGTTTGCAATATACAATGTCAAAAGTTACATTTCCTTCCAGATCTAAATCATCAACTCCTAACATGCCAAATAAATCATATCATCACATAGCAACTAAAGTAGATGGCCATATATAGATCCATGGTGATGGGAAGTTTAAAATTTTCCCTGGGGCAAATAACTATCTATGTATACAAAAGGAAAAAAAAAACATTAGTAGCACCTAAGCAAGCCTGCTGTTGCAAGGCATCAGCTAACCCACCAAAAAAAGCATATTGATAGCAATGAAAAATCTAATAGAATGATATGTCTATACTGAAGAACCAACAAGAAAAAGCACTATAGACCAAGCTAAAATAAGATCAATTCATTTGTTCAAATTAGTATAAAATCATTGTAGGATAATATGGAAATCATATAAGTTTTAGTGACAACATATCTTGGAAGATACCTAGAAACCAGCATAAAATGGAAATGATGCATAGAACAAAATGCATCCAGTTAAACCATGTAAACAACAAGCAGTTGAAGATGACATACAGAAAGGCACATATAATAGCTTAAGAGATTCAGCTGCATCGGTCAAAGAGGAAAATCTGTAGCCCAAGGTTAAAAATATCGATAAACATGAGAAATAGTTGCAACTGGTAACTTTGCAGAAAAATAGAAGTAATAGTATCACAACGAATTCAAACAAGCCATTCAACCGATAACTTGCTGGGAGTGAGTCTTTCTAGTATACCAAAGTGCAACTTACTCTTAATTAGATTAAAATCAAGGACCAACAACAAACAATAAAAGATCAAGAACAACTCACATGCAATAAATGAATGAGGGAGAATAAATCTTTACATAAGATGGACACTACTAGGAAAAGGCCTACTAATGGCGCACCTAATTTGGCCATTAATGGCGCATTAGTGGTGCGCCATTAGTGCCACGCCATTAGTATATTTTACTAATGGCGCACCAGAGTATCTGGTATACTAATGGCGCACCTCAGATACACCATTAGTATATACAGCAGTGCGCCATTAGTATGCCTCCTAGGGGGCCATGTATACCCAGGTGCTTTGGCATACTAATGACGCACAACAACAAGATGCGCCATTAGTAACTTCGGCATAGTAATGGCGCACTGTTTAATGATGCGCCATTAGTATCCTTTGGCATACTAATGGCGCACTGTGATGTGATGCGCCATTAGTATGAATATTAGGTTTATTTTTATTTTTTTATTTTCTGTTTTTTGCACAGGTTACAAAATGTATAATTGGACAGAATATAGACAGCACACATCAACAACATATTCATCGAATACAATAGAAGATTAGTCTCTGAATACAATTCATCATATTAGTCTCCGAATATAATTCATCATATTAGTCTCCGAATTGAAAAGACCGAACAAAGATAGAACATAATATTACAAGTCTCGAGACCGCGAGTAGCGAGTTTGTCTTCACATTACAAGTCGATATCGATCATCTAAACTACCATCACATAGAAGAGAGCTGCGGTCATCACGATGAGCATCATCACGATGAAACTCGTCTTCATCTGGTTCCTCCAACGCTCCCTCCCCTCTCCTGCTAGATAGCGGGCGTATCTAGATTCGGCCTCGGCCCTAGTGGTGTACCCTTTGTAACTGTTACCGCTGAATCGGTGAACCAGTCTCCGACACTCCTCCCAGTAATCGTAGTCTCCGGGAACCTTACCCTTGTACACGACATACGACGGCATCGCTATGCACTAGCCAAACGAAACGTTAGTACCAATTCACAGACAATACATAAGCAATATATAAGTATGCAACAGAACGATCGAAAGAGAAAAGCAAGACATTAATAGCATCGATTACATCTAAGTTGAACGACTCTCGAAACCAAAGAGACATACTACAAGTTCATTAAAGTTTAATTACAACATGAGCCAATCGATGTTTCAGAACTAGACACAGCATCACTGCTTTCGACTGGACTCAAGGGACAGGAGCGTGGATGAAGCCGCCGTCTATCGTGGGAGTCATGAAATCACGGGCGTCGTCAGCCTGCATTTGTAGCATTGTGTCGATGTCACTGTTGGACGGTTGATTTCTGAGGTAGAACTGCCCCGAGGTACGAAGGACATCTTGATGGATGATTTCCGCAAACTCCGACTGGATGCGAAAGAATTCTTGTCTGATGTCCGCGTCCTGGATTGCCGACACGCTCGCGACCCAATCTTTGAGTGTACTCGGTAGCAGAAGTTGATGATGGTCCCGTACGATCGCCCGCATGTGATGGATGGCGTAGTAGGCACCCTTCTGACCGCCAGGCGGCTGCTTGACGCAGCAGAACGTCGTATTGTTGGAGAACACGTGCTTGCCGTACTTACGAACTGTCCTGGTGAAGGTGCCTCCAGATTTGGCGTAGCCGGGGAGAACATCATCAAGAACCTTCTTGACATTTGTGTAGTCTACGTTCGACTGACGGTCCAGGTCGAAATACGTGGCCATGGAATATTTGGGGCTTAGGAGGAAGAGCGTGCAATGTGTGTCACTGCAGAAAACACGGAATGTTAAAAGAAAAACGATCAAAATCTAAGAATTCATATGTTACGGGGCGGTTGAGGGGAGGACTTACTCGGGAAAGTAAGGCACGAGGAAGTTATCCTTATCTCGGTTTGCCAGAATGACGCCTTCGAGGTAAGAACTCGCGACTTGCCGGTCCCCAGCGCTGCCCAAGATCTTGGCACGCATGTAGAAGGGGTCGACTATCACGATGTCCGGGGTCTTGTCGCGAATGATCCGCATCTCCATACTCAGCGAAAATAGCCGAACGAAGGTGTAGTGCAGCGGATGAAGGTTCAACATAGCATGGATGTCATCAAACCGCAGGATGATCGTACCCCCGATGGAGTTATCCACAAAGCCCTTGCCCTCTGGCACCTTGGCCGCGAAAACCGGGTATGCCACATCCTTCTCTCTGAGACGCCGCTTCTCCAAAGAAAGAACACTATCATGCAGACTCCGCATAGCACTAGTTGCAGCATCGAGCATATTTCTCGGTAGCATCGGCCTACCCGCCACATGCACCCTCCTCATTACATCCTCAGGTGAAGGTGGCCCGTCCTGAGCACGGATCGTACTCGGTGCCGGCTGGCTCGCACCCTTGTTAGTCTTTCTTTTGCGTGCCTTCTTCTTCTCCTGTAATGGGACGTAGTTCTGCTCACAGACCGCCTTCTTGAGTGTGTTGGGGCTGATAATATTTCACACCTCGCCTATCTGAGGCTCGGTGAAGTCGGCAGCTGGAGGCGTCTCCTGAGAGCTGAACGGAAGACGACGCCTGTTGCAACTTGGCTTCTCCGTGGTACCAGCTAGATCGTGCACGTCTTTTGTTGGGTTGGGTTCTTGAGAAGGAGGCCCCATGAAGTCGCCACCGTACCCATGATCGGCAAAGTACTGATCGACGTTGGAAAATGCATCGTCGTCGTCGTCGTTCTGATCCTGTGCCATATGCATGTTTAGATCCAGTGGCATAGGGATGCCCGGCACCGCTGCGGCGGTCTTGCCATGGGGCCAACTTGGCGCCGGCACGACTGGCGGTGTTGTCTTTGGGGTGGTGTCCCCCGCCCCCAAACGAATCTGGCTCTTCGGCCAAAGCAGGGGCCAGCTCAGGCAGGCGCTGAGGGTCATCACGTCATCATCGTCGGCTCCGACAGGTCGAATCAGAGGTAACACCTCGTCGCAGCCTGGCAGCACCCGAACCAGTTGAACCCTAAACAAGTTGGGTGGCATCTGGGTACCGTGGAACAAGGGGTTGCCCGGTTGAACAATTTTGCCCTTGGCGACATCGACCAGCTCGTTGTTCATGAAGTGCAGGAGAGTACACGGAACATCGGCGGCGCCCTGCGAAAACATGTTGGGCGTCAGGGATGCCCATTCAAAGGCAAGGAGATGAAGTCCTCGGCCAAGAGAGGCTTAATTAGTTACCGTGATGATGGCGTCGAGCTCGGCTAATATCGAGGCACCGCCAACGGCGGGCGTGCAGTTGACGGAGGGGCCGCTTGCTGCAGAGGTGTCGGCCGGCGTACACCCGAGTGCATTAAGCTCCCGTGCCGGCATCGGAGACACCAATGCCGCCTCCGCCGGAGACACCAATGCCGCCTCCGCCGGAGACACCAATGGCCCCGCCATCACGTTCTGCGAGTTGCTGGTCGTGAAGCTAGGAATCGGGGGCGGCCCCTGTTGGGCGCCCGCAATCCACGCACTCAACCCCTCGATCAAGGTAGGCACAATGGCGGTGATCGTCGCTCCGAGCTGTTGTTGCACTTGCTCTTGGACAATCTCCGGAATCCGTGCCACCTGTGCCTTGAGTTCTTGAACCTCGCGCGCCTGGCTTTTCGAGCTGGTCTTTTTCTCCTTTCGCCCACCAGCGTTATAGTATGACGACCATTTTGTCGACAAGCCTTTGCCGGCCACATGACCAGCTGACGTCGGCTTACTGAGCTTATCCTTGTTCTTCATTACATTCAACGCCCTATTTAGAGTCGTGTCCCAAGGGTTGCACTTAGTCGACCCCGCGCTACTACTTTCAGTCGCCTGCGGAAGGAATGTGAACCATTTAGAAATTTGGCTTCATTAATTAGAATGCAACCATATGGAGCTAATTACGCGGGGGTGTATTCCTTACCAGAACAAGCTCAAGCGCCCTGGTCTTCGGATCCGTGGTAAGCTCCTTTGTTTTCGGGTCCTTCTTGTACCGGGCCCTGACAAAGTTCCTGGTCTGCTTGTCACCGTATTTATCGAAGAGGGGCGGTAGGCCTTGCTCGGCACGGTCCGCCTCCTCCTTGTCCCATATAGGCTCCGCCACTCTGTAACCGCCGGGAACGAGTGTGTGTTCCCCTAAGTTCAGCTCCCGCATTTCTTTCCCCCACTAACTTGATTCAGAGTTTGCGGTGCTCGAGCAATTGATCTTGAAGTCATTGTAGTCATCTTCGGTGATCGAAGGATTTTTATCCTTGATCTTCTCATAACTCTCACCTTTCTCGATCATTCTCTTCACATTGCTTTTCCAAGTAGACAGGGCCTTGCTCATCTTCGTGAGGGCAGCATTGTTCACTTTATTCCCTTTGAGGCTTGTGTTTTCAAATTCAGCGGGGAACTTGTATCGTTGGTGCAGCTTCGTGAAGAGGAGGTTGCGCAAATTCCCTCGGTCAGGATGCCTCAGGTTCTCGGTGTTGATCGAGACGGTGCTCCGGAGAATGCACCTGAGCTGAAGCGAGTACCCCTTGACTATTCGTTCGGGCGCCGTTGGATTCCCGTCGGAGTCCACTTCAGTAACTTCCTCCTTGAGGGTGTGGAGCACGGTCGGGCGCCGGTCCTTCCGTTGCCTCTTCGGTTGGCTGCCATCTGTGCGTGCGCCGCCATCATCAGTGGTGGCATCCTCGGCGGCACCATCAGTGGTGGCATCAGTGGGGTCATCCTCGGTGGTACCATCAGTGGTCTCAGGATCGGTGGGGAAGGCGGCGTCCTCATACAAGTGAGGTTGTTCCTCCATCTCCTGGGACAGCTCCCAGAATGCCTTGCCGCCCGAACCCCCGGCCTCATCGTTGTTGGCCATGTTTCTCTCTAAATAGGAACAAAGTTTGGTCAAAAAGTTGGTTATTGTCAAGGAACAAGATCATGGTCTCATCATCTAGGGTTTGTCGACACCGAGGCATCCAAAAAGCTAAGCTTTTATCATTGAGGGTTTTTCGACGCCGAGGCACCCTAAAAGCCTAAGCTTTCATCATTTCGGTTTTTATCGACACCGAGGCACCCTAAAAGCCAAGGTTTTATAATTTATGGTTTGTCGACACCGAGGCATCCTAAAAGCTAAGCTGGGAAGGAGAATTCTAAGTTGGGCCTAATCACTTGGCTCTATTGCCGCCTATGGTTTAATGCAGCTAGAATAAAGGGGCACTTGATCCTACTTAATTAACTACTAAGATACCCCGGCCCATGCATTAGTCACAAGTACCCCATATGTCCTATATTTAGCAAAGTCATGCTAAAATTCACGGAAAATTTCAGCATGAACTTTGCTGAAAATAGGACATATGGAGTACCCGAATTTGCCGGAACAGAAGTTAATCGACATTCCAGCAAACTCAAGGGCCTCTCGGGTGGACAAGGCAAAAAGGCCTCCATCACAACATGGAAAATACATTGGCATGTGAAGAGGTGAAACAATATATGCATCTCCAAGCAGTATCATTCAACATTTTGGACAAATCACTACAAGCAATACTGGATCAGATACAAGAAGAATGTGAGAAAATGCAGACAAATACTAACAGATTGAGGTGCTGTGCTATTAACATTTCAAGTCAAAACCTTTTCTGGTTAGTAAGTGTTTCTTGAGCATATGTATGTAGTAAGTGTTTCTGCTCTCAGTGTTTCAGAACACATATTTTAGCTACCTAGTACCAGTGCTATTACCCAGCAGTTAATTAGCTTTTGCTTTTGCTTTTTAGTGCCAAATTCTAGCTAGTACCAGCAAATTAACATCTAGCAGCAATCATTTTCAAATATATATACACTGGACATTTTTATATTAACCTAAGGAAAAATGAACTAGCAGTACTAGTAGTTGTTTTTCTTCTTCATTAACTGTACTAGCAGTTTTCTTCTTCTTCATTAACTGTATTAGCTATTTACTAGCAGTACTAGCACTTGGATAATATGCTAATGCTACATTGATACATCATCATTCTGGGTAATATTAAACCCAAGCAACTTTATAATCAACCCAAGATACATCAACTACTGCACTGTCCTGCCTAATAAAAACAGTCATGCCAGCATATAGTATATAAATCTGAATTTGTGTTTACAAGAAGAGTGCCCATTGCAATGTAAACCTGAGAACACAACTCACCTCAAGTGCAGGATATAGCAGACACCTACTTCTTCAGTCAAGTGCAGTAAAAGACCGTTTGCAGAACCTGTTTAGTGAGAGTTGAACATTAGAATCCATACTATGCTCTACTATGCTTGTAAAGGAACACTATGACCTCCCTACCATTTGAGTAAGCTGAAGCTTGGCTTCAACTACTGACATCACCAATTAAAATTCAGATAAAGAGTAAGGTCCTAGAACTCACAAATTATCCATGCATATTTAAGTGGAGAAAACTCCAAGCTTGTTTATAATAAAAACTCCAAGCATGGATAAAAAAATTAAGCATGGCAGCAAGACGCTGATGCATCTTCTGTGTCGCCAACTTTCAAAACAGAATCGGAATTCTATTGATAAATGGAAGCATTTTTATAGTCCCTCGAAACAAAATAATCACAATACAGAAGCACCTAGGTAAGAAGCTGGAAAATAATACCATGGGTGCATTATGAGTGTTAGTTGGGAGCATGAAACTTCAATAACAGAATCTATGCCAAACTGAGAATGGATAAAAAAACTAAGCATGGCAGCAAGACATGAGTGTTATTGTGCCGCCCCCTTCAATAACAGCAATGACCTAGATGGCTTAAGTTGCATCCAAGGCGATGTATCGAAAGCTGAGTGTCTCCTGTGTCCTCACGTGATCTGTACTAGCAATACATGGTTTAAATAAGCAATAAAATACTACCAAAGGAAGTCATAGCTGCAAAATTTGTATGGGCTGCAAAATTTGTATGTGCTCCTCCCTCTCTCTCTCTCTCTCTCTCTCTCTCTGGTAACTAACTAAATAAATTGACCACAAAATAAGTGGACTTGTTTATCTACACCATGGGCGTAAAACCGACGCTCCATCTTTCAAGATTAATAAACAAGCCTTGATTTGCATGCGCCCATAACTATCATTCCAGTGCGGTGGTCTGTTTGCTTGTCATTCCAGTGCCATTTCTAGTCATTTCACATTGGCCCTAAAAATGTCTCATTTTCTATCAAATCAACTTTCATTTGAGGAATGCCAAAAAATAGCCAAGGTGGATTACACTGTGCTTAATTGTTCTTCAGTGAAGGCTTTCTATTACTTCTTAGAACAACACAGGTTTTCTATTACTTGTTAGAACAAAGTCATCTTTCTAATGTTCAAAGCATTCTCTTGTTTGATGTTGATGATGGGCATGGTCAGTCTCTTTTATCTTATTTCTAAGCCCATGTTTGTTTCTCCAGGATTTGCAAACCAATGTTTTCTAATGGGCCAAATTTGCCAGGTATGGGGTACGGGGTGCAGTTATAGATGCTCTTAGTGGGCCAAATTTGCCAGTCAAGTTGTAGATGCTCTCAATAGCATCCTAGGGGAAGTAAACTATTTTAATCTAATGTTTCAATTACTTCCAAACTAGGAGTAAATAATAGAAAGCTCTCTTGGTTTCACTGTGCACAAAAGTCAGCAATCTGTCAAAAGACCACACGGAAATCTTACAAAATCTTCACCAGCGCATGAAAATGCCGAATCTATGGTTGATTCCAAAGTATCACCAAAACCACCACACAATGTTAAGCTTTGCAAAGTACACTAGTACTTTAAGGTATGTGCTAGAAGAACCTAATGTGGCATCCACGTTTCCCACACTATTACAAAACGCATCATATGCGTACCGTTGTATGCCTGTGTAGCACAAAAGACCAGCAGGACTTGCTGCCGATAAACTTAACACAGTCACAACCCAATGTACGATGTCACCTCGTTCCAATGACAAGGATTTGTAACTTCCGTCCGCACTTCTATCGGCTTCTTTACAGCATAACACTAGGTACAATAATGCATGAATATGCCAAGAATAAACACTGCTGCCTGTGTGATTGCTCAAAACTTTATGCAGCATGTTCCCAAAAATACAGCCATCTTTTGCAAAGGAAATATTGTTTTGCATCGGTGATATGCAAAAAAAAATCCTCATGCAGATGCAACTAAGATAACTGAAACGCAGACTGCTGGCAATGGCACGGATCGGCTCGCTTTTTCCTCTCTCTTTTTTTATCATCAATCATGTGACGGGAACTTTCAAGCTTATGCTGCTGCCCTCTAACTCTAAGGTCTAAGGCATGGCATCCAAAAACACCGTCTCAAATCATCACAACTTTGAGAGTCTCATCAACTTGACGCCCATGAAAACAGCAGCAGCAGCACACAGCCCAAACTAGCTACACCACTACTGCTTCTACTTACTACTCCCTCCGATTGTAAATACAAGTCTCTTTACAGATTTCAATATGAACAACTACTGTACGTACGAAGCAAAAAAAGTGAATCTACACTCTAAGAATCTCTTAAAAGACCTATATTTAGGAAGCGGAGGAAGTACTAGTGACAAAATCAATCAAATTAACTTTTTTTAAACACTACTAATGCTGCTTGCTGCTTGCTGCTGCTGGTCTCATCACCGGCCGAGACCTACTTCTGCCTGCACGTTTCCTTCCTTCACCCTCATCTTTGCTGCTCAACGATTAAACATACGTACTTACTATGCAGAGTTAGCAATACATACATACATACTAATGAGAGAGAGCAGATGGGAGTGGAAGGGGATGGGGAGAAGGCCAAACCTTGAGGAGGACGGATCCTTCGTCGACGGCGACCGTGGGAGCGGAGGAGCAGAAGACCGTGGAAGACGGGCGGCGGTGAGCGCTAGGGCTCGGGGGCGCGGCGCCGGGGCTCCATGGGAAGGCGGCGCGCGTCGGGGACGGGGAGGCAGCGTCGAAGCGGGCCGGGGGGGGGGGGCGCCTGGCCTCGGAGTTGCGCGGGGAGGGCGGCGTCGGGGTTGCGCGGGGACGGCGGCGTCGGCGCCGGAGTTGCGCGGGAAGGGCGGCGTCGGGAGAGAGTAGAGGGGAAGGGGATCGAGGGCGAGGGAGAGAGAGGGGACGATAGGTTAATTTGGACCAGGGAGGAATATGGATGGGGGCGGCACAATACTAATGGCGCACCACCCCTCGGTGCGCCATAAGTACCTCCATACTAATGGCGCACCTCGCCTTGGTGCGCCATTAGTATTTTTTTTCTGCTCGAGCCAACAGGTTATCTTCCACCTGACATGATCCACATCAAGTCCCCTCTACTAGCTCGACTGGTCAGCAGCCTGTTCTCACACCAAGAGGTCCTGGGTTCGATTCCCAGGCTCCACAATTTTTTTATGCATTTAAAATGCTGTTTGATACTTATTTGTGTTTAAATATGTTCAAACTTGTTTAAATCATAACAGTAATATTTTTTTTTATAAGACAGTAATAATTTTTTTAAAATATCATCAAACAGTAATGCCGGT